>VDFB02373365.1:91884659-92124622 GCA_007258455.2 Sequoia sempervirens
CCTAAACCCTTAACCTTAAACCCTTAAAGCCTCTACCCTCTACCCTTAACCCTCCCTTCCTTTATTCCTCTCTCTCTCTCTCTCCCTCCCTCCCTCTCTCTCCCCTTCTTCCCCTCTTCCTCACCCCTCCTAATTCTTTCTCTATTTATATCTCTCTCCCTTTCCCCCCCTCTCTCTCTCTCCCTTTCCCTCTCTCTCCCACCCTGCTCTCTCTCTCTCTCTATCTCTACCATTCTTCCCCTCTTCCTTCCCCTTCCTAGTTATTTCTCTATATATATCTATATATAGAGAGGAGTAAGAGGGAGATAAAAAAAGAAATAGAGATAGAGATATAAAGTAAGAGAGATGGAGGGAGAGATGGAGTGAATGAGAGATAAAGGGGGGAGAGGGAGATATAGCTCAATAGATAGAGGGGGGAAGAGGCGGTAGTGACATAGATAGTGGGAGATATAGAGAGTGACAAGGAGAGATATATCAATCACCCTCCCTATATCTCTATCTATTCATCCTTATCTCTTTATCTCTCTACCCCTCTCTATCTCTTTGTCTCCCTTTCTATTTGTATGTTTGTCATTATCTCCCTCTCTCTCTACATTTTCTTCCCTATATTTATCTTTGTCTCCTTAAGTGTGCAATGGGTACATTGAAGAGGTATTAAAGGAGAACTATCATATCTTTAATCAAATGGCATGCTACCTTGAGCATAACTCCCCAAGGACACATGCCATCCTTGGATTGTTGACATGAAACAACCAATCAAAATTTAGTTTCTTTCTCTCATATTAATATATATTACTATTATATTAAATATATATTATATTCATTATATTTTGTATTATATAAAAATATACTTATTATTAATTATTAATTATAATAATTTTATATGTATTTAATAATTTTGTTAAAGAATATAATATCTAATTATAATAAGTTGAATAATTATATTATTTATTATGTAAAATATAGCTAATATATACTTAACTATATTGTAGAATATTAAAACCTAGCTAAATGGAACCAAAATTTTGAACTTAATTAACATACTGTAAAAGCTAACAAAACCAGGTTGTAGCTCATCAAATTGGAGAAGTGAAAGGTCAATGCCAACACCGAGGAAGAGTTTGGAGTAGTGAAAACAAGGTCAATTCTAGCGCCAAGGAAGAGTTTGGGGGAGTGAAAACAAGGTCAATACCAGCGCCGAGGAAGAGTTTAGAGTTAAAACAAGTCAATACCAGCGCCGATGAAGAGTTTGGAGGAGTGAAAACAAAGTCAATATTAGCGCTGAGGAAGAGTTTGGAGGAGTGAAAACAAGGTCAATACCAGCGCCGAGGACGAGGTTGAGGGCACTCACGGAAAATTGATGACCAAGGGGCAATGAGTACTGTAAGTTTGGCACCCCCATTCTCTTTAACCTTCAATTTTCATGCCTAGTTTCCAAATATCTTCTCGTACATTGGTGCCCCCATTCTCGTAAAATGGTATAAGATAAGACGAAAAAAAAAAAAGCTTATACATAACATATCCACCTACAATCCCATTCAAGCATTTTAATTAATTCCTTGAATTAAACCTAAAACAAGAATCATACACACCACAACAGTGAGATGAACGAAACAACCCTTGATCATTTTATTCAAAATTCAGATATACTTTTACAATGGAGAGACATGAGTTTGAATTAATCATATCAATTCAAATTCCACTACTGTCATTAAACGTCAAATCCCCATGAATTCAAAACCTACTACAGAATGACTCAAAACCTAAATTGCATTTTCCCTAAAACCATCAGACTTTACAATTTGCTCTGCAACTTCATCTAGACTAGACCAAAAATATCTAACTTGCTAACTCATACTTCTGGCCTTGAAATCCTTCTTATAGAAAAAGGAGGAGTAAACAAGCATCGGGCCAGAAAGCACACGTGTCACCAGCCAATTGGACCACCTTGTACTATTCATTAGTTGGCCAATCAAAATTGATCACCTCATTCACCTTGACACTATAAGGTTTGTACTTAACTGCCTCCTGATTTGCTTCTCTTTCAAAAGACTCCAAGAATGAGCTAGTGCTAATGATTTTTTCCATACAACTCACCAACAAATCATAATCTGAGTTACCCTATTTTTCAAGGTTTTGTAGTCCAAACATGATATAAAGTGGCTCTTACACTTTTTGTGATTACTGTTGCTTTGGTAAGAGGCCCTATGGATACTGTTGTATTTGTAGGATGCATGAATAGGGCGTAGGATGAGAAATAAAGAAGGTATAGCTGCTATCCTCAATAGTTTTTTGAAGAAAAACATGTGAAATGAGAGGTTCAAGGCTAGGTTTCAACAAAACATGTATGGGAGATCTAATTTTATGAATTTTTATCCATGTGCAGACCTAATGGATTGTTTCTGAACATTGAATATAAATGATACACGGACACACATATATATATATGTATGTATATTTATTTTTAAATTTAAATGTAAATGCAATTACTGGATGCTCTCCTAGAACAATAAATGCAACATATCATTAAAGAAATCTATATCTATGTATCTAAATGTGTATTTCTAAATGCAAGTGTAAATGCAAAGAGCATATGGTTTTGTAGTGTTATAGATACAACATATCCATAATTTAATGTAATTGAAATTCTAAAGTCTTCAACACATATAATATGAAATCGATCAAACTATTAAACTACATGAGAAATAAATGAAAACAGTAAATGCATATGTATGTGTATTTGTAAATGTAGATGTAAAATAAATAAGAATAAGGAAAATTATAAAAGAATACAAGGAAAGGTCTCCTCCCTTCTTAGTAGTGATAACCTCCTCCACACACAACCCTTTAAAATTATGAATATAGGAATATAATCTTTCAAGAACTCAAAGTTGATTCTCTCCTACTTGATGCAATTAGTCATTTTATCCTTACAAACATTTATAGTGATTACTAGAGGCACGTAGACCAATTCTTCATAATAGAAGAATTTGATCATACTTTTCCAATTATGGCATTATGAGAAAACCTTAGGTTAAATGAATAATTCCTAGCTAAGTTCTTTTTATCATGTCCAACCGTATAAGAGAAGACTGCTACTATGTGTACCTGGATACCATGGAGAAAGGCTAGTCTTTTGGCTCTTTCATCAATCATCCTACCTTAAAAAATACCAAAAATCTCCTAGCAATTAGACATAGGAAGATTTAGTATGACTTAAAAAAAAATTATTGCCAAAGCATAAACTTATGATGACTTAACCAGGGTTAGTACACACTCCCTCCCCGTTAACCACTTAGACATATGGAAACTAAATGTAAATTTGATGCTATTTTTAGTCATGTAGGTGTCCAATAAACCACTTGGTGGTGTTTCCCTTCAAGTTTATTTAATTGAATGAAGAGCAAAAGTCCTTTGATTACAATTAGAGAATACATTTGAGGCCTTGGTTGTGTAGCTGGTGGACAATAGTCACATTTAACACTTGTTACAAAGTTTGGGAGTTAAAAAGTTAAGTAAATTTGATTTGTGATGGAAACATTTGGATGGTAGTAGCAATTGTTTGCAATCTATCAAGACTTGATTACCTTATAACCTATGAAATTCTAGCGATGAAATGATAGATTAATCATAATGTCACCTTGGGATCACATCACCATGAAATAACTTCATCCAACATCCTTATGAGTGTAGGTACCACCAAATAGGTATTTGTCATATCTATCTTCCTCAAGGGAGGGAAATTTAGGAAGAGAAGAGGAAAGCGAGACATGTAGTATGTCTAAAAGAGGGAGATCAACTAGAGGTCAAAAGATTAGAAAAAAATTCCATAAATGCATAGAATTTTTTCTTGCTGAAGGGGGTTCATGTTCTTATGATGATGAGAGCATAGGTGACGTCAAGGTGCCCTTGAGGTACAAACATCTATGGAAACAATGGGTACCCAAGGAACTTCTTCCAATAAACACCGATATTTGTGTCAACAAGAGGATATATCGCATAGCACCATCGTCATTACATGGTTTGGGCCTATTTTGTATGGATGACATAAAGGTATGTTATGAAAAAGTTATTGAATTGATGGAGTATGTTGGACCCTGTTACAGTTACAAAGATTGGATGCAACTAGTTCGATATACATGAAGTATGCGTAGGTATGCACTGTTAGAAAATTATATACAACTAAAAGATAAAGATCAAAATAAAGGAGTGGCTATGTACATTGACGAAAGGTCAAAAGCATCAGGGAATATTGTAGGGTTTATAAATAGTACATGATCTAGGTCAACAAATAAGCAACCCAATTGCATATTCGAGGTGTGCGAGGGAAACCGTGTATTCGTATGTGTGATAAAATCAATAACTATAGGGGAAGAGTTGCTAATCAATTATAATTTGAATTGCTTAGTTACAAACACATATACTATGGGGGTGGTATGTACTATGTACCATTTTACCCAACCTCCAATTAATGACTCCAATATACCATTTTATTCTTATGTTTTTTTTCATAAGTCTATTGGTTTCATTTTGGTAATATTTTTTATATTTAATTTTTCTCACAAGGGGACATTGATCGTACAGAGAAGGATCTGGCCCAGAGCACAGATCGCGATGTATGTCCAGGTGCTTCTACCTGACAGGTTTACCTCATTGTAATTGTACAAATTATATACGAGCAAAAAATTTTATTATTATGTTTTTTTCATAAGTTTTTTTGGTTAATTTTGATAATGTTTTTAATATTCTTGTTGCAGTCGACTAATTGGGGAAAGGCACTAGTAGTAGAGGAGACCATCCATAGTGAGGTGCAGTCAATATTTTGTGATGATGACATTGCTTATTTAGCAAACCCTTTCGATACGATAAAGAAGCTCATGAAAAAGTGCACTGAAGAAATGACTAAGTTGATGTTCAAAATGCCTCAAACAAATGAGATAAGAGAGAGGGTTAAAGTATTGACAGAGAGATTACAAAACTTGCAAGTAAGTTGTCATGAGGTCTTTAATTATAACATAAGTTCATTCATGGTTTTATATTTTGTACTCTTTTATGTCATGAACTAAAATATGTGTTGTTTTTATAGGGTTATTTGCCTCCTCATGATGTTCTTGGCCATGATTAGGGTACTGCAAGTGCTTCTCGAGGAGTAAGGGTTGGTACAAGTGTCCATCCTGATCTTCCTATGCATACATCACATTATCTGACCCCATCATCTGTGCCTATATTGTCGTCTGAAATTTCAGAAACACATACCATGTAGGCATCTGTTAATGCACCCTCTGGTAGTGAACACATACCAGAACATGTGTCAAGACATGTACCTAGGGAATGTAGAGGCCACTAGTACTGGTGATGTTTTAGCAGCATTTCCTGGATGTTCTCGTATTACTAGTACGGTAACATTGTCGGTCACACTTGTGGTGACCGATGATTTTGTTCCCATAAAGATAGAGAAGGTCCTAGGTACTTTAAAATGTTTTAATTATTATTCTATATAATCCAATTGAAATTTACTTATTGATCACTCTTTTTAGACTATTGATCCCATGATCATTTTGTAGGAAATGATGTTTTTTATAAACATCTAAGTGATATTACATTGGAGCTCTTCAGGGCCACCATACGTACATGGTGGAATGACCAAAATGAAGATTTAAAAGATGAGCTAATTAACGATTTAGTTGTGTTGTTCGATGATAAAACATTCAACCAAACCAAGGTCCTTAAGAAAGCCGGTACCTAGCTAAAGTATGAGAGGGACCAATATAGGTCACATTTAGAGAAGAACAAAAAGTACGAGCATCCCCCCATGATTCTGAAGAGGGAGTGGAAGGACTTGGTGTTTGATGGAAAGGAGAAGGATGAAAATAAAAAAGGAAAGACACCACTGGGCCAAGGAAGGTATGTGATATAGAAGCATAAATCTACAAAAAATCCTGATTAATCACGATTTAAAAAAAAACTACAGGCTGGATGATTTTTTCCCTTATTTTTTGAGAAAATCATTGAATTTTTGGTCAATGATTTTTTTCTGTTTCAAACTGCAAAATCGCCAAAAAAATGTGTTTAAAATCTACAAAAAACTGTGAATAAATTTGAGCTGGTTTTGCGCAAAAAAAACCACGAGACCATGGCTTATTGCTTACTATTATGCT
This sequence comes from Sequoia sempervirens, assembly GCA_007258455.2. NCBI lineage: Eukaryota > Viridiplantae > Streptophyta > Pinopsida > Cupressales > Cupressaceae > Sequoia > Sequoia sempervirens. The sequence goes on from VDFB02373365.1 coordinate 91,890,818, forward strand.
TTGATAGATTTTTTCCAAGCATCCATAGCTTGTTTGAAAGCACCTATTTTAAGCTTTTAGCCATAGCAGCAACACAATGAACTATTTGATAAAATGCTTTGGTAGACATGTATGAAAAAATGCAAGAGCATAGACAAGGTAGCGAACTCGCTTCAAAAAATATAGTGATGGAATGCCATGACAAGAAAATTGCTATGGATTGTCATGGCATTCCATCAATGTGAGACTACATTTCTTTAGGAATTTTTCAAACAATTCACGCCTTTGTCTATGTTATTGCTTACTATTATGCTTTGGTATATTTTTTCCAAGCACCCATAGCTTGTTTGAAAGCACCTATTTTAGGTTTTTACTTTTTAGCCATAGCATGAAGGTGTTGAACTGCTTGATAAAATGCTTTGGTAGACATGTATGAAAAATGTGGTAGCATAGACAAGGCAGTGAACTATTTGAAAAAATTTCAAAAAATGTGGTCTCATGGTGATGGAATGCCATAATGAATGCCATGACAAGCAAATTGCTATGGATTGTCATGGAATTCTATCACCATGAGACCACATTTCTTTGAGGAATTTTTGAAAGCATTCGCCTTGTCTATGTTATTGCTTACTATTATGCTTTGATACATTTTTTCCAAGCATCCATAGCTTGTTTGAAAGCACCTATTTTAGGCTTTTAGCCATAGCAGCAAGGCAGTGAATTGTTTGATAAAATGCTTTGGTAGACATGTATGAAAAATGTGGTAGCATAGACAACTATCACCATCTGATATTTATGTAGTTGTAGTATGTTTTGTGTAATGTAATCAGCGATATAAATATAACCAACAAAAATATATTTTCTATAATTCATGGATTGAACTTTGTATTTTTATTTGCTCTCAATGTCTGTATGCTATGGAAATGCCATTTTTTTTTTTTAAAGTAGTATTCTATGTGTGATACTATCAAAAATGTAATTATATACTAATTACTCTTTCTTTTTACATAATCTAACATATTTCAAACTTTTCATAGGCTTCCCAACACATCGAAGGCAATAAAGGAAAGACTAGAAAAGCATGGGCAACACAAACTTGGCTCTGGTGGTTATATGAAATTAGCCGCATGAATTGTAAGTATCAATAAATGAAATATTGCATCCAAATTATAATAAATTGAAAACAATTTTAGTTTTATCACACCATAGAAGCAAAATTCATGATCTTCTACAAAAATGTAGGGCTCTAAATTAAATAGAGTTCCCACAGAAGAGGACCTGAAGATTTCCTTCCAGCAAGGCTATGGAGCCATGGCTGAACACCTAAGAGTCTTGACTAGGCAAACACAATCTTCCATTACATTTGACACATAGGTAAATAAACTCAATAAAGTTTATTTAAAATTGAATACTTGTGCAATCTATTCAATATTAATTTCCACCATAAAGTAATTACATGCCTATTTGTTTTAAACATTCAAGCAACGATAATACTGCACATGACATTGGAATGCAGCCTAGTGAGGGTGGAGCAGAATGTACAAATTAAGGTCATGGTGTGCATCTCAGTACTTTAGAGCATGTAGAGCATGATCAACATGTTGAGCATGATCAGGCTAGAGAAGATCAGGAATATGATGTGGCCCCATTAGGTAAAGAGGACTACTCTAAAGTTCTTTTAAACATATTTAATTGCAATTGGTGTATTAATTAATGTAACCTTTCATGTTTCAAATTTAGAGCATGTAGAGTGTGATCAACATGTTGAGCATGCTCAGGATAGAGAAGATCGGGAACATGATGTGGCTCCATCAGGTAAAGAGGACCACCCTCATGTTCTCTTAAACATATTTAATTTCAATTGGTGTATTAATTAATGTAACCTTTCGTGTTTCAACTGCAGATCAGGATTTAGAGGGTGTTCAACATGTTGAGCACGAGTCTATAACAAAAGTTTAGGAACATGATGTTGAACCATCAGGTAAAGAGAACCACTCTAATGTTCTTTTAATTAATGAAATACCTATAACAATAATAATAAAACATATCAGTTTAACATTTCTTTCTTATTACAGCAGATCCCCCCTTGCAGCAATGTCCACGTCATGAGAAGATGACTAGGCGTACATTAAGATCACGAGTAAAGGGAAGAACAACTAAAGGGGGACATATATTGATTTAGAAAATGATCCTCCACTTCAACTTTATGTAGCTTTAAAAAAGAAACAAAAAATAAGTGATTGTAATCATATCATGACAACCATATTTTTGATAGTAAGTAAAAACTGAAAGAATAAATATTATATGTTAATGAATGAATGTTATATGTTATTAATGGATGAATGAATGATTAATGTTATATGATTGGGTATGGGGAATTGAAAGTGATGTGGGGGGGGGTGGAGGGGCCAAATGAGCTTCCACCGTCACGTGGTTGGCCCTGTTAAGTAGAGAATATTAAACTATTCTTGAAACAAAGAGAAGCTCAATAAGGTAATGCAATTTTCGATATAAGAAATGAATCATTTGAAGCATCAAACCAATATGTAGTCTATATGTATGATTAGTCGTCAGTCTCCACAATGGTACATTTCCACGAATATTTAAAAAAAATTAAAAAAATGATGCTTCGTCACAATTTCGACGAATACCACCAAGGAATCAACAGAAAGGTTCGTCGAAGTTTCTATAGCTGCAACAAAAGTTTCGTTGTAACTCCTTGCCCATTTCATCGCAATTTCAATGAACTTTTGGCGTAGTTTCCACTTTACTCCTTGCCCATTTCGTCGCACTTTCGATGAACTTTTGGTGTTCTTTCGATGCTACTTCTTGCTATTTTCGTTGCACATTCAATGAACTCTTGGTGTTATTTTGATGCTACTACTTTCCTATTTCGTCGCACTTTCGATGAACTTTTGGTGTTGTTTCGACACTACTCCTTGCCCATTTCTTTGAAATGGTGACGAACGTCTACTGTTGTTTCGTCGGTGGATACACAAAATGTTTGTCGATATGCTGATGAAAGTCTGAGCCATTTCATGATGCCGACAACCAACGATTCTTGACCGTTATTTCGACGTTTAATTCGTCATTGGCCTTTCAACGAAAAAATAGTGATGAAAATATTTTTTCCATTTCGTCACTTGTCCGACAAAGATTTGTCGAATGACAGTCGGAAAATGGTGTCAAATTCAGTAGTGTGTTGTCGACTAATTGTAACTGAGATTTATGATAATAAGAATGATTGAATCTACATTTTCCTCCATATTCCATGTGGCTTCTGTTGTGTAACTCTTGTTGCATGGTCTAGACTATTCTTTTTGAGGACCCTCCTACCGTGACTGCACCAGAGAGCCTCTTTTTGTATATAATTTTTGTAGTCATGATATATAGTTGTAGATCTTTTTTTTATAGACATTGATACACATATACAACACCTACTCATTTTTTGATGATAGTGGCATGATACATGTACATGAAATTTAACATTTATATATACATGAGATACTTATTCTGATATTATGGCATTGTTTACTTGATGTGTATGTTCTTTACTTTCATGTATGTTGATGCTATGAATTTTATATATGCATGGATGTATGTTTAAATTAGATACTATCATGATTTAATGAACACACATAATGAATTTATTTTAATTAAGTACAATGATGATCTAATTTTTCCTAAAAATATATAATGTAATGCATGGACACACAACATAGAAAAGCGCACATATTTATGTCTCTCACAGATCACACATGGCTACATCATAACCCAAAATTTTCATAATGTGTTAATGAAGAAATATCAATATATGCAATGCTACGACTCTTAGAGAGTGAACTCTACACATATGACACTTTAGACACTACACATAGTATCAGTGGAGATGCATTACATTAACAAGTTATTTTAGAGGTGTGCCATCCATAGACAATAACCCATAAGCACTCGAGCCATACATGAAGATGACAATGTAAGGGCCTAACCAATTAGGACTAAATTTTATCCTTTGATCAAGCGGTGCATTTAGATTTCTCTGATTCTCGTAGAGAACTAGGTCACCTACTTTGAAAGTTTTAGGAAGTACACTTTGATTATATTGTCTAGATAATGATCGTTGATAAGATTTAAGATGGTTGAGGGCCTGCAATCAGTGCTCATTGAGCATCTCTAGTTGATGTAAATGATTAGCTTGGTTAGTCTCATCATCAATTAACCCCTTAAGGAAAACCTACAAAGATGGAATTTCCAACTCTATAGGCATGATAGCTTCAATACCATACACAAGGTTGTAGGGTGTCATTCCCTTCATTGTATGCACACTCATGTGATAGGCCCATAAAGCATATGTTAACTGAACATGCCAATCCTTACCATGTTTATTTACTATTTTGCGAAGAATGAGTGAAGAGTCTTATTAGATGCTTTCGCTTGGCCTTTAGATTGAGGATAATATAGTGTAGAAAATCTATGTTGAATGTGAAATTTCTCTAGGAATTGCTTTACTTTCTTGTTCATGTGTGCTAGTAGAATTTGGCCAATAAATGACTAGGTGACTAGAAACTTTAGTCACAATAACTAAAAATGACTAAATTCTTCTAATTTTTTGCAACTTAGCTATAAATGAGTAAATAAATGACTAATTTGGTCATTGACTAAAAAATTATTTAGTCACAGAAATAAAAATGACTAAATAGTTAGTCACCAAATACAAATTAGACAAAAAAATTTAAAAACATTTCAGCCAATTATTGGCGTGATGTATTGGCATGATTCATGAATTTACATTTATTCGTGTTCATTGCAGACCTCGCTTCATTCTTCATTCGTTAGTTGCAGCTCGTTAGCCTGGCATTGAGGCACCCAGTTTTCAGTTACAATAGCTAGGTGCATGAACTACACTAGGCGTTTTGAGTTACAACACTTGCATCCAGGTGATAAAGATTGTTCAAAGAGGACCTAGAGAATTCTAAAAAGGAAGGAAAGGACTTCTGTGTTTACTGCAAAGTATTTGAATTTTGCAAGAAAGTTGGATTTGGGGACATCCTCTGCAGCAAATTTAGAGGTAATTAGAAACCCTCATTACATTAAACACAAAATCTACAACTTTCTGATTGGAAACTTATAGTAGTTACAATCTACCACTCTTAATAATGTTCTTTTACAATCTTGCCACTGTTTTACTTTATAATGTGTTCAAGCTAAATATAATAAAATTTGGGTGTTAGTTATGAAATAGAATTTCCTCAAACAATTTTGATACATTTTCATAGCAAGCGCAAAGTGTCCCCGTGCAAGGGAAACATGTCCTAGATTTACCCACACATCATGCATTTGAACAAAGATGTTTCCTTCAATAGCTTCTTGTACTTGTGTAAATATTTCCTTTGCAATATCAAATTGACCCCTTCTAGCTAGCACAATGACTGCCCCATTTGTAGCATAAAAATTTTCACTGCAAGCACAAATTGTCCTTGTGCAAATTAAACATGTGCTAGATTTACCCACACATCAAGCATCTAAACAAAGATGTTTCATGCATCAACTTATTGTACATGTGTAAAAATTTCCTTTGCAATATCAAATTGACCCCTTTTAGCTAGCACAATGGTTGCCCCATTTGCAACATAAATATTTCTTGGTCTATGTGCTAGCACTTAAGTGGCCCCTTTTATGAAATTAAGATCATCTTGATTTATTATTATATTCCTATTTTCCAAGAGAAAAATCCCCAAGGCCCATGGAAATTGAACAATGAGCATTTGAGTTTCAACTTGGTTTCATTTCGAAAAGTGGACATTAGATTGTACAAGAGTTGTTTAACAGTAGAATAATTTAATCCACCTATTTGGGACTATAAAATAAAAAATAGATGAATTAATATATTTTCAATTATAGGTTCTTTTAATCTAGAATCTAATAGAAAGAAAAATCACAATACATTGAAGGACACAAAAAATGTCCTAAAATAAAGATTAAAATAGGTTATGCATAAAAAAAAAGAGAGGTAAAATGAAAATATAACATACAAATGGTTCATTTTAGGTTTTTGATAAGATCTCATTTAACTATGTCAAATTGATTTGGAAGGGACAAAGCATATTTGATTGACTAAAATTTTGAGGTAGCTTATCCATCATCATTGTATGCATCATCTTCTCTTGGCATATGTTTATACAATGCACCAAGAGAACATGATGCATATAATGACGATGGATAAGCTAACTCAAAATTTTAGTCAATAAAATATGCTTTGTCCCTTCCAAATCCATTTGACATAGTTAAATGAGATCTTATCAAAAACCTCAACTGAATCATCAGTATGTTATCTTTTCATTTTTCCTCTTTCTTGTTTTTTATGGGAAACCTATTTTAGTCTTTATTTTAGAACATTTTTTGTGTCCTTCAATGTATTATGCTTTATCTTTCTATCAAATTGTAGATTAAAAGAACCTATAATTGAAAATAGATTAATTCGTCTATTTTTATTTTACAATCCTAAATAGGTGGATTAAATTATTTTGTTGTTAAACAAATCTTGTACAATGTAATGTCCCCTTTTTGAAATGAAACCAAATTGAAACTCAATTACTCATCATTCACTTCCCATGGGCCAAGTGGAAATTTTTCTCTTGCAAAATAGAAGCTAGGTTTGGTTAAAGCTTAGCAATCCTAGACATCATCATCATATGGATCATCTTCTCTTGAACATTGTTTCTACAATGGTTCATCATCTTCAGAATTAGAGTATGCATGTCTCATTCGTGATTTTATTGAAACTAGAGAATTTATCTTTCCATCATCAGATACTTGTAGACCTACAACTACATGAAGATCTTGGGAATTTTCTACATCATCTTGTGCCTTATCACTCATATAATTTACCTCATCTTCCATGGCAACATCAAGTTCCTCCATATAAGAATCATAAGCCTTGTGGTCCTTATCCTTCTTCTTTTTCTTTTTTTCCTTCTTTTGTTTCTTCTTAGACTAAGCAACCTCATCATCGTCATCATCATCCTTATGCTTACATTTCCTCTTCCATAATTCCTTCACACATTCAAATTTCTCCTCTTGTTGCATCACCCACTGAAGTTCTTCCTTCTGCTTCCTCCTTTCCATCTGAATCCTTCATTTCTCATTAGCCAAAACAAGTTGGTGTGTTGCTTTAATTGTTTCTTTTTCTTTAAGCCAATCATCTATTTTCAGTTCCATGTTGCCAAGCATACATAAATCATTGATGAGTTTTTATCCACCTTGAGTGCATCCCCAATCAATTATAGGCTCAATTAGATCTCATTCTGAGCCTGAGCCATGGATGCAAGATGTAGATATGCATCCACATAATCAGGAAACTTGAACAATATTATCTTATATAAAAGATTTTCATTTTCAATATCATGTAGTTGTTCAAACAACCTAGCAAGATTAAATAGTGTTGTGACTTTACCTCATGGTAACGCATGTGAAACACCACCTTCTTCTAGTCGATAGAATAATTCCATATCCTTAAAGTGCAGAAAAAATTGCAAAATTGGCACTAGGGATTTTATTTACGAATTCAACCCAAATGCAATTTCCTAATGGCTCCATAAAAGTTTTTTGAGCCAACTCTAGTTCATCACACTCAAAATGAAGAACCCCAATGTGGTTTAAAAATTCAACAGGTACTTCTTCTCTACTCTTCTTCAGAAGATACTTTGTTGTCTTAAGATAATCTAAGGCTACACTGGGGTTTGTTGATATTAATAACTCACCCATCTTGATAAATGCATGACCATCACGTGGATCTATGCGAGTTTCCTTTCTTAAAATTTCTAAAGCCTTCTCTTCCTACCCTTGCTAAGCATATATATGGAGTACAACTTTTAATCTCTCACAGTTCTCAGGGCGGACCTCTAGGACCTTTTCAAAATTTGAGAGATAACTCTTAAGATCTCTCATCTTCAATTGAATATATCCACAAAATCATGTGGCATTTGGCTTTCCTTGACCAATGCCATGTAGTACCAGCCAGTGGTGTCATAATCACCTTTACTATGATAAGATTGTGCAGGATTATAATATGAATGATATTTCATGAGAGGGTGGTCAGTTGAAACAAGAGTTATCTCAGTCAACTATTCCACAAGAAAATGCTACCCTGCAAAGAAAAAATGGTTTGCTAAATGATTCAATGCCATTACCCAGTATGGGTATAATTCAAAGGCTCTACACATCTTTTCCATTCCTTCATGAACACTACCTTTTTCACTAACTGTGAGAATCCTACAATTAAAAAGTGCAGAAAACTGACCACATAGATTTTTCCCCATTTCAAACAACAAAATTTCAAAACAAAAAGCATTTAAAACCTGCAAATAAAATACAAATAAAATCACATTGATTTTTGCACCCAAAAAAAAAAACCATGGTACCATAGCTTGTTTCTTACTGTTATGCTTTGATAGATTTTTTCCAAGCATCCATATATTTTTTGAAATCACTTATTTTAGGCTTTTAGCCATAGTAGCAAGGTAGTGAACTATTTGATAAAATGCTTTGGTAGACATGTATGAAAAATGTGGTGACATAGACAAAGTATGAAATGTGCCATTTTAGAAAATCTATCCACCACCACAAATATAGAATCATTACCTCTTTGTGTCTTCAGTAAGCCAAGTATGAAATCCATGCTGATATCCTCCCAAGGTCTCTCTAGAACTATGAAAGGATTATACAATCCAACATTTTGACTACTCCCCTTTTCAGATTGACAAACTTTACAATTCTGCACAAATTTCCTAACATTCTTATGAATCTATGCCCAAAATTAATTCTCACTTACCAATTCTACTGTCTTATCAATTCCAAAGTATCCTACCAATCCTCCACTATTTTTTTTCTTTCACCAAGCTATCCATCATTGAACTTCGGGGTATAAAAAATTGATTCCCTCTGAACAACATATCCTCCTGAATGAAATAATCCAACCACTGACTCCTATCCTCCAAGACTGGCTCTTTACAAGTTCTCCAAGGTTCTACAAAATTTGGGTCTTCCTCATACAAGTCCTTCAATTCATCAAAGCCTAATACCTCCACTCTCATCTCTTCCAGTAAATTCCTTCTCCTACACAGAGCATCAACAACTCTATTTGACTTTCCACAACTATGTTTCAAAACAAAATTATAACTCTACAATAACTCCACCCATCGAGCATGTGTCTTTGATTCAACTTACCTTGACTATTCAAATACTGCAATTCCTGATGATCTATATACAACACAAACTCCTTAGGTAATAAGTAATGTCTCCACTTCTTCAAGGCTTGAACTATGGCATAAAACCCTTGGTCATACACTAAATACCTTCTCCTAGCATCATTCAATTACTCACTGAAATAAGCTATGGGTCTTCCTTCTTGACTTAGTACTACTCCATTTGCATTTCCACTTGCATCATAGTCTATCTGAAATACCTTACTAAAGTCTGGTAAAGCCAACACAGGCTGCTCAGTCAACTTCTATTTTAGAAACTCAAAAATTTGATCTGCTCTAGATGTCCACCTAAAATCTTTATTATCCCCTCTCATTGTTTTTGTCATAGGATTAAAAATAGAACTAAAATTCCTAATGAACTTCTAGCAGAAACTAGCCAATCCATGAAATGAACTTACCTCTCTAATTCTTTCTTGTGTAGGCCATTCAACAATTGCTCTTACCTTCTCAGGATCCATCTTCAATCCATCCATAGATATCACAAATCCCAGATATACCAATTCTTCCTTCATGAAACTACACTTCTTAATGTATATCAACAACTGCTCTTCTCTCAACCTCTACAAAACTTGTCTTATATACAACAAATGTTCTTCCCTAGTCTTACTAAAAATCAAGATGTCACCAAAATAAAAAATCACAAACTTACCCAAGAATTTCTTCAATACCCCATTCATCAGCCTCATGAAAGTACTCAGTGCATTTGTTAGTCCAAAAGGCATCACCAACCACTCATACAATCCTTCATTTGTCTTGAATGTTGTCTTCCACTCATCCCCTTCTCTAATTCTGATTTGATGATATCCACTCTTCAAATATATCTTTGTAAAGTATTTAGCTCCACTCAAATAATTCATAATGTCATCCATCCACCACAAAGGAAATATATACTTCACTGTGATTTTGTTTATGGCCCTAGAGTTTGTACACATCCTCCATTCTCCATCCTTCTTAGGTGCTAGCATGATAGGTACTACACAAGGACTTAAGCTTTCTCTAATCAAACCCTTTCTCAACAACTCTTGCACTTGTCTATTCAACTCTTCATTCTTTTCCCATGTCATTTGGTGTGTTGCTTTATTAGGAAAATTAACTCTAGGAATCAAATCCATCCAATGACTAATACTCCTCACAGGTGGAAATCCATTAGGTACATTATCTGAAATGATATCTTCATATTCTTCCAGCATCTCCTTTATCTCCTCCTGTTGTTCTTCTACATGCTTCAAGTCTTCAGCCTTCTTAGGAACCAAGGCATAGCACATATTCTCATGTCTTTGTCCATACAGTAATCTCCTTCCATCAACCAAACAAATTCAAGCATTCGTACAAACCTCAACTTTAGGAACATCCTCCAATGGAAAAAAATTATGCTTCATCCCATTAGCAACAATGGTTTATGTGTTCTTCTTTCCATCATGAATAGTCTATCTATCCTACTTCCAAGCCCTTCCCAATACAACATGCCATACATCCATAGGCATGATATCACACAAAAATTCATTATGGTAATTTCCTATCTTCAATTTCACCAAACATTGTTCACTTACCAGTGTCCTATGCTAATCTTGAATCCATGCTATTTGATAGGGGTTTGGGTGTTTCAATCTTTCCATCTTCAATTTGGTCACCGGGCATGTGCAGGATCATGGTATGCCAAACAGCCCTTATGGCAAAAAATTCAGAAAAATCAAGGTTAGGCAACTTGACGAAATATTTGAATAAGTTATCTATATTATTTAAAAAATATGTAAGAATAGAATTTGTAGAAAATTGAATGTAGTTTCTAAAATACTAGGTTTATTTAAAAGTAAATAAAATCTATTTGGTGAAAATTTGAAATTTCAATGCAGAGTACTTAAATTTGGAAAAATAAGAAGTAGGTGTCTGTCTGACCACCTAACCATAATAAAATGATAATATTTTTTGTAAGATTTTATATATAAGTAGAGGACTCATGTCCAGATGTGATGCATATTTTTTGTAATTTTTTTCCAAGTAAATATATAATTATGAATTTTTATTACAACTTTTAGAAAATATAAAACTCATCTGTCAATTCACCTTAACAAAATTCATGAAATTTAATTTTTCTTTTTTAATCCTATAGTATGTAAAGCATAGAATGTGACGCATGTTTTGATTCAAAAATATGATACCGCTTTGAAAGTTATAGATGTTTTTCAATTAGCCTATCGATTAGGACTTTAGTTGTAATTCTAATAGAAAATGAATAATAATTATTTATTAAATTCAAATTAAATCATAATTTATATTTTTGGAAAGCTGAGAATCTCCTCTAAAAACCCTTTTCGTTTCATTAATTTTGGGTGAAAAAAAAGTCGTCAGCCACATACCCTACAAATATTGCCACTTTTTGGCATACCATGATCCTGCACATACCCCACCATTTCTTCAAAAACTAGGTTCTTAGAGCTTCCATTGTCAACAATCACTCTGCAACATTTACTAGCTACCTTGCATCTGGTCCGGAACAAATTATTTCACTGCAACGGTTCCCACTCCACCTCACTTTGACACAATACTCTTTTGTTCACCAACACTTCTCCCTCTTCTAGTTTATTAGATGATCTAGCATGATCCTCCTTAGCAAAGGTTGTTATTCTACTATTCTCTATCTTTCTACTTGTCTCTCCCTAATTACATTCAAATTCTCTATGTCCTTCTCCACCACACTTAAAACAAGTTCCCCTGAATATTCTTTTCTCCTGTCCTCTATCATCTTTTCTATAACCTTCATTCCAGTAACCACCATATCCTCCTCTCTGGTAAGAGTTTCCATCATCTCTACGGTACAAATTATCATTCTTACTGACTTCCTTGTCTTTATTCTAATATGCAAAAGATCCTGTTCCTCCTCTAATAAAAGTTCTTCCTCTCTGAAATCTTCCACCTCTTCCTCTCTGTCTCTGCTCATGTCTTTTATTCAACTTCTCTTCTATTTTTAGGGCACATAGATATGCATCTTCCACACTCAACAATTTGATCAAGATGATCTCATCTTGTATAGATGGATTCAAGCCATTCACATATCTAGCTACTTTCTCGACCTCATCCTTTGAAGGTACAAATATGATATTCAACATGTAGAAATTCTCAGTATACTCTGTCACACTTGACTCCTTCTGCTTGAAATTCTGCAACTTTTAGAACAAATTGATTTGATATTCTAGGAGCATAAACTTCATCTTTAACTTACTCACCATTTTTTCCCATGATTTTATCTTCTCCTTTCCTCTTCTTTGCCTATATGTCTGTAAATGTTCCCACCAAAGGGATGCATGTCGTTTCAACTTTGTATAAGAAAATTTCACCTTCTTGTCTTCGATGGTTCCTTCAAAATCAAAATACTACTCCATCTCCATTATCCAATCAACCAATTCATTTGAATCCAACTTACCACTATAATCTAGTGGATTGAAATGTGGTTTAGTATTTACTCTGATTAGGGCTCTTATGAACCTCTCTTCTCCTTGATCTAGGCTAGCTTGATTCTCTCTTTCCCCTTCTTCCTATTGTTTTACCTCTTCATCACTCACATCATCAATTGGTTGACCTCTCCTCTGGGCTATTTCAACTGCTTCTAATCTAGTAACAATTCCTCTCAACATCTCCATTATAGGTGGATCTATATTTCCACGTGCTCCATTTCCTCTACCATTTCTTCTTCCCACCATCTTTACACAAGTCCTTTGTAGTTGTAGGTCAGATCCTTAGTCTTCCACACCACAAAAATCTTCAACAGGACTCTGAAAACTCTAACAATCCCTCATGGAATGAATCTCACTTTGATACCAATTTGTTGTAGTCACGGTAGGAGGGTCCTCAAAGAGAACAGTCTGGAGTGTGCGGCAAGAGTTACACATTAGAAGCCACATGGAATATGGAAGAAAATGCATATTCAAACATTCTTATTATTAGAAATCTCAGTTACAATCAGCCAACAACATCTGGGTTCACAGATTGGGCTCACAGGCCTGATACAACATGCTCGAAATACAATATTCCTATATGCTCCTTAATACAAGCTGAAATCTTACATATCAAATCCAATATTCATCTCAATTACTATCCTAATGATTAGTTAAATGATTTATATCACATCTAGAGATATAGAATCATTCGCGTTAGCCAAAGATCATTACAATCACCGATGAAGGAAATGTAATGTGTGCGTGAAATAGGTCTACCTTAGATTTGAATTTCTCCTCAGCAGGTGCATAGAATGAAGTTTGGACCTAAATTAAGGTCGGGGAAACTCCACAAAACAATATGGAACACCTCAAAAAGATTCACAAGTTGCGGGAAGGATCCACAAGAGACAAAACTAGTGGTTAGGCTTGAACTGCTTTGGTGCTCTATTCTAGAAATTGTCACTTAATCCGGAAGCAATAACTTGCTAGAAAAAGATCCAATCATACTAAAATCTTGGAACAAGGGAAAATGAACATGTCCACAACGAAAAAATAGATTTGTGGGATCTGATGAGCAAATATGACGAAATGTTGAATCTACCAACTTGAACTGAACAAGAACAAAACATAAATGAAAATATTTTTGGTTGATGCAGGATTGCAAAGAACCAAGGATGCTTAGAAATTTGAGGTTATTAAAAAAATGAGTCCCTTACTTTGTTGGGGCTAAAGGAAAACCAATATGGTCTACCTCAGCCTGAGAAATCCAAAAAGAATCCTCCACTGGTCTGCCTTTCCACTTCACAAGATATTCTTTGTATTGTCTTCTACGTGTTTTCCTCCCATCTCTAATATCTAAAATCTCTTCTATCTCGTATGATTGTTGTTTAGGAAACTATTTCTCAAATTTTACTTTATTGTCTTCACTGAAATTTTCTTAATGGTACTGATGTAGATCTACAATGTTGAATATAGGTGATATACCCATGCCATCCAATAACTCTACTTCATATGCATTTCCTAAATCAAATTTCTTCAAAATCTTATAGGGTCCAAACTTTCTCATCTTGACAATACTGAATTTGACACCATTTTTTGACGGACGTTCGTTGGTCGTTCGAAAAATCTTTGTCGGAAAAGTGACGAAATGATGAAAATATTTTTGTCGCAAGGCCGACGATGTTTAACGATGGCTTAGATTTGTTGGCCCGGATGTTCGTCGGAATATCGACGGAAAATTCATGTATCCACCGACAAATTACACCTGAATTTCATCACCATTTCGATAAAATGGGCAAGGAGTAGCGTCGAAACAACACTAGAAGTTCATCGCCATTTCGACAAAATGGGCAAGGAGTAGCATAAAAAAAACACTAGAAGTGCATCGCTATTTCAACGAAATGGGCAAGGAGGAGCGTCGAAACAACACCAAAAGTTTGTCAAAATTGTGACGAAATCGGCAAGGAGTTACGATGAAGCCTCTGTCGCAGCTATAACTTTGTCGGACCTTTTCAGTGATTCGTCAGTGGTTTTCGTCGAAATTGCGACGAAACAATGCAATTTTATTTTTTTTAATATTCATTGAAATGTACGATCGCGGAGACTAATGACTAATTTAGGGTATAAAGAATCATTTTTCTACCACCATAGTGAAATTTAGCGATTTCTTTCATCTTTGCATATTGGTTTGATGCTTCAAATGATGCATTTATTATATTGAAAATTGCATTACCTGATTGAGCTTCTCTTTGTTTTGAGAATAGTTTAATATTCTCTACTTAACATGGCCAACCACGTGATGGTGGTAGCTGATTTGGCCCCTCCCCCCCTCTCACATCACTCTCAATTCCCCATATCTAATCATATAACATTAATCATTCATTCATCCATTAATAACATATAACATTCATTCATTCATCCATTAATAACATATAACATTCATTCATTAACATATAACATTCATTAATTAACATATTCACATTCATTCATTAACATATAATATTCATTCTTTTAGTTTTTACATATTATCAAAAATATGGTTGTCATGATATGATTACAATCACTTTTTTTTTGTTTCTTTTTTAAAGCTACATAAAACTGAAGTGAAGTATTGTTTTCTAAATCAATATTTGTCCCCCTTTTAGTTGTTATGCCCTCTGCTCATGATCTTAATGTACGCCCAGTCATCTGCTCATGATGTGGATGTCGCTGCAAGGGGGGGTCTACTGCAATAAGAAAGAAATGTTAAATTGATATGTTTTATTATTATTGTTACAAGTATTTCATTAATTAAAAGAACATTAGAGTGGTTCTCTTTACCTAATGGGTCCACATCATGTTCCTGAACTTTTGTTATAGACTCATGCTCAACATGTTGAACACCCTCTAAATCTTGATCTACAGTTGAAACATGAAAGGTTACATTAATTAATACAACAATTGAAATTAAATATGTTTAAGAGAACATGAGAGTGGTCCTCTTTACTTGATGGGGCCACATCATGTTCCTGATCTTCTCTAGCTTGATCATGCTCAACACGTTGATCATGCTCTACATGCTCTAAAGTTGAAACAGGAAATGTTACATTAATTAATACACCAATTGTAATTAAATATGTTTAAAATAACCTTAGAGTGTTCCTCTTTACCTGATGGGGCCACATCATGTTCCTGATCTTCTCTAACCTTATCATGCTCAACATGTTGATCACACTCTACATGCTCTAAAGTACCAAGATGCACACCATGACCTTCATCTGCACGTTGTGCTCCACCCTCACCAGGTTGCATTCCAATGTCATGTGCAGTATTATCATTGCTTGAATGTTTAAAACAAATAGGCATGTAATTACTTTATGGTGGAAATTAATATTGAATAGATTATACAAGTATTCAATTTTAAATAAACTTTATTGAGTTTATTTATCTATGTGTCAGATGTAGTGGAAGGTTGTGTTTGCTCAGTCAAGACTCTTAGGTGTTCATCCAAGACTCCATAGCCTTGCTGGAAGGAAATCTTCAGGTCATCTTCTGTGGGAACTCTATTGAATTTAGAGCCCTACATTTTTGCAAAAGATCATGAATTTTTCTTCTATGGTGTGATAAAACCAAAATTGTTTTCAATTTATTATTTGGATACTATATTTCATTTATTAATACTTACAATTCGTGTGGCTAATTTCATATAACCACCAGAGCCAAGTTTGTGTTTCCCGTGTTTTTCTAGTCTTTCCTTTGTTGCCTTCAATATGTCGAGCAGCCTATGAAAAATTTGAAATACATTAGATTATGTAAAAATAAAGATTAATTAGTATATAATTACATTGTTGATAGTATCACATACCTTCCTTGGTCTGGTGGTGTCTTCCCCTTTTTCTTTTTATCCTTCTCCTTTCCATCCGACACCAGGTCCTTCCACTCCCTCTCTGGAATCATGGGGGGACACTCATGCTTTTTTTCTTTTCTAAATGTGACATATATTGGTCCCTTGTATACTTTAGATAGGTACTAGCTTTCTAAAGGACCTTTGTTCGGTTGAATGTTTTATCACCGAACAACACAAATAAACGTTTAATGAGCTCATCTTTTGAATCTTGATTTTGAGAATTCCACCATGTACGTATGGTGGGCCCGAAGAGCTCCAATGTAATATCACTTAGATGTTTATAAAAAACATCATTTATTGCAAAATGATCATGGGATCAATAGTCTAAAAAGAGCAATCAATAAATAAATTTCAATTGGATTATATATAATAATAATTAAAATATTTTAAAGTACCTGGGACCTTCTCTATCTTTATGGGAACAAAATCTTCGGTCACCACAAGTGTGACCGGCAATGTTCCCATACTAGTAATATGGGAACATCCAGGAAATGATGCTAAAATATCACTAGTACTAGTGGCTTTTGCATCCCCAAGTACATGTCCTGACGCATGTTCTGGTATGTGTTCGCTGCTAGAGGGTGCATTAACGGATGCCTGCATGGTATGTGTTACCGAAATTTCAGATGAAAATATAGGCATGAATGATGGGGTCAAATGATATGATGTATGTGTAGGAAGATCAGGATGGAAATTTGTACCAACCCTTACCCCTTGGGAAGCACTTGTAGTACCCTGATCATGGCCAGGAGCATCATGAGGAGGAAAATAACCCTGTAAAAACAACACATATTTTAATTCATGACATAAAAGAGTACAAAATATAAAACCATGAATGAACTTATGTTATAATTAAAGACCTCATGATAGTTTACTTGTAAGTTTTGTAATCTCTCAGTCAATATTTTAACCCTCTCTCTTATCTCATCTATTTGAGACACTATGAACATCAACTTAACCATTTCTTCGTTGCATTTTTTCTAGATCTTCTTTATCGTATCGAGAGGGTTTGTTGAATAAGCAATGTCATCATCACAAAATATTGACTGCACCTCACTATGGATGCTCTCCTCTACTGCTAGAGCCTTTCCCTGATTAGTCAACTGCGACAAGAATATTAGAAACATTATCAAAATTAACCCAAAAAACTTATGAAAAAAACATAATAATAAAACATTTTGCTCGTATCTAATTTGTACAATTACAATGAGTTAAACCTGTTGAGTAGAAGCGCCTGAAGATACATTGCAATCTATGATCTAGGCCAGAGCCTTCTCCATACAATCAATGTCCCCCTACAACAAAAAATTAATATAAATTTTTTTTACCAAAATGAAACCAATAGACTTACGAAAAAAACATAAGAATAAAATGGTATATTGGAGTCATTAATTGGAAGTTGGGTAAAATGGTACATAGTACGTACCACCCCCATAGTAACTATGTTTGGAACTATGTGATTCAAATTGTAATTGACTAGCAACTCTTCCCCTGCAGTTATTGATTTTATCGCACATATGAATACATGGTTTCCCTCGCGTGCCTCGAATATGCAATTGGGTTGATTATTTGTTGACCTAGCTCGTGTATTGTTTATAAACCCTGCAATATTCCCTGATTCTTTTGGCCTTCCATCAATGTAAATAGCCACTCCTTTATTTTGATCCTTATCTTTTAGTTGTATATAATATTCTGACAGTGCATACCTACACATACTTCATGTATATCGAACCAGTTCCATCCAATATTTGTAACTATAACAGGGTCCAACATAATCCATCAATTCAGTAACTTTTTCATAATAGACCTTTATGCCATCCATGCAAAATAGGCACAAACCATGTAATGACAATGGTGTTATGCGATATATCCTCTCGTTGACACAAAAATTGTTAGGGAAATATGGTGCATCTTAGAGAAATCTCCAAGAACAGTGGTGCTTTTGGTAACTTTAATTTCAATTATTACCTCAAAGACACAAACAACTATTTCCTAAAGTAGAAATAGACACAGTTCATTTCCCACATTGATCCTTCTAAGAGAAGCACATGTAGATTCAACATCATGCAATAACAGATTCTAGAAGCATAACCAACACAGATGAAAGATAAGACAAAAAACCAGAACACACAAACATACGTGGGGAAAACCCTTATAAAAAACCCCACACTCCAAAGATCAATCCATTGTATTATTCAACAATTGAAGGTTACAGTACAATTCAGGCTCATAGCCTTTTCAGAGATTACATCTTGTTCATTCTGGATTCAATCTGGTAACCAACTCTCCTTCTATACATTTCCTGATCAACCTCTCAAACCAAACAATCTTCGTACTGTTGCAATACCATCACATAGTATATAGTACATATCAACACGAGAGATCAACCATGGCATTCAATCCTTGATCAGGAGAGAAATCAGCAACATAACCCTACCTCTCACTTCCTCTATTTCGGCCTCATGGCCTCGGCCTTCCAGCCAGCCACTCGGCCCTAATTCTATCGATCACCTATGTTGAAGAATCCAACCCAACATCATCTACTTTTCTAGGCTATATTCATTTCATTTCTATCTATCAAGCTTCCTCTCAGAATGGCCACAACAGACTAACTTTGAACGGTTCCCATTCCGCTCGTTAGATTGGTCCACGAGACATCGCATAGGAAAGTCTCATTCAGTCAAATGGCTTCAAGCTATCTTGGCATATTGGTGAGACACTAACCATGTCTCCCCGATGCCAACAAAGTCAGTATTTGATATCACTAAGAGGCCATCCTATCAGCAAGATGTTTCATCGAGTCTAGAGAGCTATCACTCAGCTTTTTCCATGTCACCAAGACATATCACTTTCACTGAGACGTCCCATCGAGCCTTCATTGTTATTCCGAAGCATCCAATAGAAGATGAGACTTATCGCTATTGCTAGGAGGTTACATCAATGTTCAACGGTTACTATAAAGTATTCAATAGTCGGAAAGACATCACCTTCGCTGAGACATTACCCTGAATACTCACAAGTCATACCAAACACCAAACACCAGTTGGCAAGAAATTCTTCTTTTTCCAAGAGGTTTCACAGAACTCTTTTATGTTACTCTGGAGTTCTTTTCTATTGCCAAGACATACGTCCTTCACTGAGACTTTACTCTGATATCCTTATGTTTCATCGAGCACCGAATGATCGACAAGACTTTTTTCCATTGCTAAGAGTTCTTATTGAACCCTTAGTGTTACCCCAATGCCTGCAAGTGTGTCCCCATCGGACATACCTTCATCAGTGGTTGGGACATCTTCCTGAAGCCTTTTGAGTTTCCTCGAGAGAATACAGTCGGTGTGACATTCCCTCATTGATAAGACTTCTTACTGATAGTACTCCTTCCAGCGAGAGTTTCCCCAATGACTTCAAACCAAACACTATCGGTGAGACATTAACACATCACTGAAAGCTCATAGCGAACACCCAAGACTCTACCCAATATCTAATAGAATGGCTTGTCAACCAGAGATCTCCATGATCAGTGAGAGGTTACAACAAACAAACTATCACAGTGATAGGCTCAAGTAAAAGTGTTCGGCGAGACTCTTGCAAGGTCACAACGACCTGATCTGATTCAACAAGGTTACTATTGCTAGTCGGCCAAACATGTCACCAGTCTCAGCGACCATGCTTTCTCATAGGTTTTAGCTTATGAGATTGAGGCAATAATTCCAACAAAAATTAGTGTTTATTAGAGGAAGTTCCTTGGGTACCCATTGTTTCTATAGATTTTTGTACCTCAAGGGCACCTCGATGTCACCTATGCTCTCATCATCATAAGAACATGAGCCCCCTTCAACAAGAAAAAATTCCATACGTTTACAGAATTTTCTTCTAATCTTTTGACCTCTAGTTGATCTCCATTTTTAGACATACTACATTACTTGCTTTCCTCTTCTTTTCCTGAATTTCCCTTGCTCAAGGAAGATAGATCTGACAAATACCTATTTGGTGGTACCTGTGCTCATAAAGATGTTGGATGAAGTTCTTTCATGGTGATGTGATCCTAAGGTGACATTATGATTAATCTATCATTTCATTGGTAGAATTTCACAAGTTATAAGGTAATCAAGTCTTGATAGATTGCAAGTTATTGTCACTACCATCCAAATGTGTCCATCACAAATCAAATCTACATAACGTTTTAACTCCCAAACTTTGTAACAAGTGTTAAATGTGACTATGGTCCACCAGTTATACAACCAAGGCCTCAAATGTATTCTCTAATTGTAATCAAAGGAATTTTTCTCTTCATTCAAGTAAATAAACTTGAAGGGAAACACCACCAAGTGGTTTATTGGACACCTACATGACTAAAAATAGCAGCAAATTTACTTTTAATTTCCATATGTCTAAGTGGTTAACGGGGAGGAGTGTGTACTAGGCCTGGTTAAGTCATCATAAGTTTACACTTTGGCAATAATTTTTTTTTAAGTCATATTAAATCTTCCTATGTCTAATTGCTAGGAGACTTTTGGTATGTTTTAAGGTAGGATGATTGATGAAAGAGCCCAAAGACTAGCCTTTTTCCATGGTATGATTCGTTCATCTCACTATTGTGGTGTGTATGATTCTTGTTTTAGGTTTAATTCAAGGAATTACTTAAAATGCTCGAATGGGATTATAGGTGGATATGTTTTGTATAAGGATTTGATAAGTAGTATTGGGTTATAATACATATTGATGAGATTGTAAAGCAATGCTATCAAGGATATTATATGTTATGTGTTAAATCTATCATAAACCCTTAGATGCTTATAAATTTGACTCATCCAATGGATATATGGCACTGATCTAAGTTGTACTTATTCGTATGGTTCAGTATTTTTTTGCCTTTACCTAGAGCTTCCTACAAATTGCAAATCAATGACTATCTTATACCAGTGAAATGTTGTTGTAGTTACCTCAACCAAGATGTGGGTAGATTATGGGAGTTTTTCCAACACCTGAGGCTGGTGGATAAAAAATGTGAAAGATTAAGCTATTTTATTTTTTCTGTCTTATCTTATACCATTTTACGAGAATGGGGGTGCCAATGTACAAGAAGATCTTTGGAAACTAGGCATGAAAATTGAAGGTTAAAGAGAATGGGGGTGCCAAACTTATAGTACTCATTGCCCCTTGGTCATCGATTTTCCCTGAGTTCCCTCAATCGCATCCTTGGTGCTGGTATTGACCTTGTTTTCACTCCTCCAAACTCTTCCTCGGCGCTAATATTGACCTTGTTTTCACTCCTCCAAACTCTTCGTCGGTGCTAGTATTGACCTTGTTTTAACTCTATAATCTTCCTCGGCACTGGTATTGACCTTGTTTTAACTCTAAAATCTTCCTCGGCACTGGTATTGACCTTGTTTTCACTCCTCCAAACTCTTCCTTGGCACTGATATTGACCTTTTTTTCACTCCTCCAAACTCTTCGTCGGTGCTGGTATTGACCTTGTTTGAACTCCAAACTCTTCCTCGGCGCTGGCATTGACCTTGTTTTCACTACTTCAAACTCATCCTTGGTGCTGGCATTGACCTTGTTTTCACTACTCCAAAGTCTTCCTCGATGCTGGAATTGAGCTTTCACTTCTCCAATTTAACGAGCTACAACCTGGTTTCGTTAGGTTTTATAGTATGTTAATTAAGTTCAAAATTTTGGCACTATTTAGCTAGGTTTTAATATTCTACAATATAGTTAAGTATATATTAACTATATTTTACATAATAAATAATATAATTATTCAACTTATTATAATTATATATTATATTCTTCAACAAAATTATTAAATACATATAAAATTATTATAATTAATAATTAATAATAAGTATAGTTTTATATAATACAAAATATAATTAATATAATAGTAATATATATTAATATGAGAGAGAGACTAAATTTTGATTGGTTTTTCATGTCAACAATCCAAGGATTGCATGTTTCCTTGGGGAGATATGCTCAAGGTAGCATGCCATTTGATTAAAGATATGATAATTCTCCTTTAAGACCTCTTCAATGTACCCATTGCACACTTAAGGAGACAAATATAAATATAGGAAAGAAAATATAGAGAGAGAGGGAGATAATGACAAACATACAAATAGAAAGGGAGACAAAGAGATAGAGAGGGGTAGAGAGATAAAGAGATAAGGATGAATAGATAGAGATATAGGGATGGTGATTGATATATCTCTCCATGTCGCTCTCTATATCTCTATATTTCCCACTATCTATGTCACTCCCGCCTCTTCCCCCCTCTATCTATTGAGCTATCTCTCCCTCTCCCCCTTTTCTCTCTTATTCACTCCATCTCTCCCTCCATCTCTCCTACTCTATATCTCTATCTCTATTTCTCTTTTTATCTCCATCTTACTCCTCTCTCTATCTCTTTCTATCTATATCCCTTTCTCTCCCTCCCCCTCTCTATCTCCCCAACTCTATCTCTCACCATCTTTCCCCCCCTATCCTAGCTATCCATCGAATCTCTATCTCCACCTCTCTTCCTTTCTCTTCCCATATATCTCCATCTCTCTTTCTCTTCCCATATATCTCTATCTCTCTCTTTCTCTCCCCATCTATCTCTATCTCCCCATATATTAACTAAGAAGCCATGTAAGCATACAATAGTACATGTTGGTAAAACTATAATAGTGTTTTATTAAACTATAAGTAACACTTATCTTTCTAATGTCAAGCCTTATTATAAAAATAGTGTTTTACTAAACTATAAGTAGATTATTGTCACCACTCTTCATTCAACATGAAATGCCAAATGTAGCAATTTTTTTGTTGCTTTTTTCAAGTTTCATTAACAAAGCTATTTATTGGGTTGAATAAATTTATGTATGACCCTTCATGTCTTTAAAATAATTAGACAATATTAGCAAGATCAAGAAGGGTAGAAAACTAAACTCCTTCAAAATAGGGGTAGTTGTGTGTTTGTTGGTTTTCTTTGTATACTATATACTTAGTTCCTCTAAGATAAATAAGTAACTTTAGATCATTTTCTTAGTTGTGTATCCTAACTAATATAGAGTAAGCTTTTTCATTTTAATTGACTAATACATAATAGTTTATTTGTTGAAAGAATTGTTTCCATTCTTTGTAGTTTTTACATTGGAATACAAATCATATTTAATTTCATGCCAATATACTTCTTTAATAAAGATATTTGTTTGAAATAAGTGCTTCATAACCCATCTAATCAAATGATAATTAACCTATCAAAAAGGAAATAGGAATTTTCTAAAGAAAATAACACTTGACCCAATCATAAGTGTATGGCCTTCAAAGAAAGGAGTGACCCACCTTAGCAATAACAACTACCTTATTTTAGACCTGGGTATGTACATGATCATGATGGGCCAAAAAGTGGCAACATGAAAAAATTAGCATTTTGAACTTGCCAAAAAATGCGAAAATCCTAAGTTTTTTTTTTTTTGGGTTGGCTTTCAGTACATTGCTCCATAGCAATGCCCAAGCCAAAGTACTACAAATCGGATATCCAATTTGTTTTGGATATCCTATTCATGTCTAATATCTAATTTGAAAAACAGTTTAAAATGTAATAGTTTGGTGCTATAAATCAGATATCTGATCTAAATCGGTTATCCAATTTTTGCACACATATACCCAAGAGTAATTAGGAAGTGGAGGGTGGGGAAGAGAGAGAGAGAGAGAGAGAGAGAGAGAGAGAGAGAGAGAGAGAGAGAGAGAGAGAGAGAGAATTAGGAGGGGAAGGAGAGGAAGAGGGGATGAAGGAGAGTAGAGAGAGAGAGAATTAGAGGAAAGGGGAGGGGAAGAAGGTTGGGTAGATGATAGAAGGTTTAAGGGCTTATGGTTGAGGAGGTAGGAGGGAGAGACTTGAGAGAGAGAGAGAGGGAGGGAGTGGGAGAGAGATAAAGGAAGGGAGGGTTAAGGGTAGAGGGTAGAGGGTTTTAGGGTTAAGGGTTAAGGGTTTAGGGTTTAGGGTTTAGGGTTAAGGGGAGAGAGATAGAGGGAGTGAGTGAGTGAGAGAGAGACCTAAGAGAGGGAGAGGGGGTAGGATATTGAAGATGCTTGAGAGAGAGAGAGAGAGAGGTAGGGAGGGTTAAGGGTACATGGTAGATGGTTTAAGGGTTTAGGGATAAGGGGTAGGAGGAAGAGACTTGAGATGAAGTGAGCGAGTGAGAGAGAGAGAGACCTCAGAGAGGGAGTGGTAGATAGAGGTAGAGAGAAAGAGATTAATTAGGAGGGGGAAGGGAGAGGGGAAGAGTGTTGAGGGTAGAGGATAGAAGGTTTAAGGGTTTATGGTTGAGGATTTAGGGATGAGGGGTAGGAGGGAGAGACTTGAGAGAGAGAGAGAGGGAGGTAGTGGGAGAGAGATAAAGGAAGGGAGGGTTAAGGATAGAGGGTATAGGGTTTAAGGGTTAAGGGTTTAGGGTTTAGGGTTTAGGGTTAAGGTGAGAGAGATAGAGGGAGTGAGTGAGTGAGAGAAAGACCTAAGAGAGGGAGAAGGGGTAGGAGGGAGAGACTTGAGATAGAGTGAGTGAGTGAGGGTGAGAGAGAGAGATAGATAAAGGAAGGAAGGGTATAGGGTAGAGGGTAGAGGGTTTAAGGGTTTAGGATTTAGGGTTTAGGGTTTAGGGTAGAGGGAAGAGAGATAGAGGGAGTGAGTGAGTGAGTGAGAGAGAGACCAAATACTTATTCATAACCATAAATCTTTGATTTGTCTACCTTTTATATTCAACACATATGGACTAATAGTTGAACACAAAAAATCTATTTGTTGTTATAAAAACAACACATGATGATTTAAAATACAACTTGTACTAAAAAAAAATGGACCAATAGTTGAACACTAGATTTTTTGAAAATCCTTCACATTTAATGGGAAAATACATGTTATTTACTGTGTTCACCTTTTATATTTGTGATAGGACAAACTATTAATATAAAATTATCCAATGCTTGTACATTGCTAACCCAATTGTTGTACACATAAGAACAATATTTTTTAACTATGATAACAATACTTGTTTCAATGAGTGTCTTATTTTATTAAATGAGAATTTTATTTTTTAAATGATATACTTATAGTGGAGAGTTGTGATATTTTATTTGAAACAAAAAAAAACTTATTTCACTTCTTCATGAATGTATTTATGTTTTTTTCATATAACATTTAGAGGTTTTCATGTGTTCAAGTATGGGTCCATTTTTTATCAAAATTTGGTTTTCTCTTTATTTACATTTGGACTGTTTATTTACAATATATAGTATAAATATGTGGTAAGACTAGGTATTATCACTAGCATACCTATATTTTAAAAATATATGTAAAGTACGCCGAGAGATATCCTTCTTCTGAAGATGCTTATTTTTAATCAATTGAACCTTAACCCAAATTGAAGCTTAACCCCAACCATAAAGCTATTTGAACCCTAATTGTAACCCTATTTGAAGTTGGTTCGGATTATAGGCTCATAGACAAGGACAAATTCCCTAGAAGAGTGTCTTTCAAGTTTGAAAAAGTGTAGATGGAAAACTCAAACTTCGAAATGGTTGTCACTGACTCTTGGCTTACCCAAACAGTTGATCATTGCACTAAGATGTGCATATTCAATTGAAAGTTAAAATTCATAAAACTCAGACTAAAAGAGTGGAATATCCAAGTCTTTAGAAACATTTTCAAAGAAAGGATCTCCTTGAAAGTAGAATGGCTAAGATCCAAAAAGACCTCTCAAATGATTTTTCTTACATCCTAATAGAAGAAGAGAGGAATCTCATAATTCAATTGGATGGTGTCTATAGTTTTAAATAAATCTATTGGAGACAAAAATCAAGGATTAAATGACTTAAATAAGGTGTAAAACCAAGTTTTTTCATTTAATATGCAAAATTAGAAGGCAAAGAAACATAATATGAAGATTGAAGATGGTTATGGATAAACTTATGATAATCCTGACACCATCAAGGCTTCCTTGGTTTCCTCTTGGGAAAACATGCTCGTGGAGGAAAATGAAGACAAAAAAGAGAAGAAAAGCAGGATCTCTTCCTGTATCATATCCCAACCTTGGATGATGATTCTAAATTCTAATTTAAAGTAGCTAAAGATGTCATTAAGGAAGAATGTAGCTAACAATATCGTCATGGAAGAAAATATTTTACATCATTGTCATGAGTTTACAAGCATGCTTGGTGGAGATCATTGTAAGTATCGTCTAGCAGAAACATCACATATTGCATATATGCTTGCCTACACCTCACTTGGAGAGATTGAGTTTGGGTGGAATATGTGAATAAATATAGATTGCTATAGGCAGGATATAAAATTGTATTGAAATATTGGATATATGCTCATCAATCTGGTCGAAAAATTTATGTCACCTATAATTTTGTGCCAACTGAAAGGTCATTTTTTTATCTAACAATTATACTTGAACATAATGAAAATGTAACAATGTTTGCAAGAATTTCAGAATAAACACTTGGATTCTTAAATATTGACACATCTTAACTTTATGTCTCTCTCTTCCCCATATTCTCTCTCCCTCCTCTACCTATCTCTCTCCCTTTCTCCCTCCCTCTCTCTATCTCTTCCCATCTGAGCTCTCTTCCTATACCCCTATCTATCTTCATATGTCAACCTCTTTGTCCCTTTCTCTTCCCATATATCTCTATATCTATGTCTTTCTCTTCCCATTTATCTCTCCACCCTCTCTCTCTCCCCTTATTTCTATCTCCCTCTTCATTTCTATTTTTCTTTCTCTACTTATCTCTCTCTATATCTCTATCAATTTTTCTCCCTCTTCCTCTCTCATTCTATATTCATCTCTACCTCTATCAATTTGTCTCACTCTTCCTCTCTCGCCCTATATTCATCTCTACCTCTATATTCCTCCCTCCCCCTCCATCTGTAGAAATATCTCCCTCTCTCTATCTTACTCACTCCATCTCTTCTATTCTATATCTTTATCTTTATTTCTTGCTCGATCTCCCTCTCACTCATCTCTCTATCTCTTTCTATCCATATACTAATCAATCTCCCTCTCTCATCTATCTATCTCTTTCTATCCATATACTTCTTTACGTATATCTCCCTATGCATCTATCTCCCTATCTCTTTTCCTATCTCTATCTATCTCTCTATATTATCCTCCCCCTCTCGCTCTCCTTCTCTCCCTCTCTCTACATGTATCTCCCTCTTCCCCATCTTCTATCTCTCCCTCTACATATCTTTCTCTCTTTCTCCCTCCCTCTCTCTATCTCTCCCCATCTCTCCCTCTCTTGCTTCCTCCCTATACCCCTATCTATCTTCATATCTCAACCTATTTCTCCCTTTATCTTCCCATTTATCTCTATATCTATGTCTTTCTCTTCCCATTTATCTATCTCTCTCTCTCTCTCTTTCTATCTCTCTATCTCCCCCTATTCCCATCTCCCTCTCCATCTCTATTTGTCTTTCTCTACTTATCTCTCTCTTCCCTCTCTCTATATCTCCTTCTATCTCTATCTTTCCATCTCTCTCTCTCTCTATATATATATATATATCCCCCCTCTATCTCCCTATCTCTCTCTATATCTCCGTCTATTTTTATCCCTTTTCCTCTCTCATTCTATATTCATCTCTACCTCTATCTATAAGGAGAGATACAAAGGTGAAGCATTGGACCTTCCCAAATATCCACCAATCTCAACACTACTCCCAACTAGTTTGAGCATTTAAGTACATATTGTATGCTAGATTAGGAGGCATGTGTCAAAGCTCATATTTATTGATGCAAAATAGGTCCAAAGTCACAAATTTGACGTAGAGTTAGTTATAGTTTTGTACAAAATTTTGAGTGCCACATAGAGCAAAGATATTCTAGTTTTTTATATCATGTCATCAAATTTGGCACTTCATCAAGATTTGTATCTTCATCAACATTAACAAAAGAAAATGTATGTACTTGAATCCATTGCATTTAAATTTTTCTATATATATAAATATTTTAATATTTTCCCTCAAATCCATAATATATATTAACGTGTATTTATTTATTGCAATAAAGAATTAACCTAAGTAACACATTAACAATTCTAAGGATTTGTGCTTGGAAAAAATGCATAACAAATTTTTTTGTTGGATGTCATGTTGTATAGTTTAGAAAAGCTCAAAATA
Organism: Sequoia sempervirens; assembly: GCA_007258455.2. Taxonomy (NCBI): domain Eukaryota; kingdom Viridiplantae; phylum Streptophyta; class Pinopsida; order Cupressales; family Cupressaceae; genus Sequoia; species Sequoia sempervirens. The sequence continues at coordinate 91,919,546 of VDFB02373365.1, forward strand.
TGAATAGGATTTTAAGGCCATATATTATGGTAGCTTACAATGCAAAAGATGAATGGAAATCTATTATCAATTTTAATCTACAATTTAATACGATATGAAAAATCACATGTATTATCTAAAATTAATTCTTGACATATTAATTTTATAAAATACACTTACCATTCAATAAACTTCTCCCAAGAAATAAACCCTAAGTGAACATTAATTGAACCCTAATTGTAGATTCATAACTCTAATCATAACCCTAATTGAACCCTAATTGTAGATTCATAACTCTAATCATAACCCTAAGTGAACACTAATCCTAATCAAACCCTAACCCTAGCCTTAAAGTTATCATATAATCTAATTATCTCTCTTATCTAAATTTGGGATGAATTATTTTTCCTTTATTTTTAATTGCATATATTTTTTGTTTATTATATCTTATTTTATGAATATATGCAAATATAATTTTACTTCCACATTCATTCTATGCCTATTTTTTTCATGATATTTTAACATTCATTTTCTGGAATATTAGATCAATCTCACACATATAAATATGAAACCTCAAAATTTTAAAATAATGTTCAAGTTTTCCCATTTCAATTTATCATTTATGTTATTTGAATTAAAATATTTTAAATCATACTCTTAATTAATCTAAAAAAGAAAAACAAATTGATATATAATTTTTTATTAAATACATTTTAACTTATTTTCTTGGATTGTATAAATATCTTTCTTTATTTACATTTGGACTCTTTATTTACAATATATAGTATAAATATGTGGTAAGACTAGGTATTATCATCATGATTGAGTGCACCCTCTCCCCTAATAAATTTCACCCTGCATGACTACTGGGCTCTCTCCCCTAATAAATATTTTTGTTTTGTAGAGGGACAAGTTCGCATGACAGTAGATCAATTGTCATGTGATCTTAGCCATTCCCCACCATCCCGCGATGACCCCACCAGTTGATCACAATATCATGGGAGAGCGCTACGGGTACTAGGCCCTCTCCCCTAATAAATGTTTTTATTTTGCAGAGGGACAAGTTCGCATGACCCTAGATCAATCTTCATGTGATCTCAGTCGTTCCCCACCATCCAGAGATGACCCCACTAGTTAATCGTGAAATCACGAGCAAGCGCGACGTGTCTCATCCGGTGAATCCGAAGGAATGATAAATACTTTGATGGGTCTTTAATACATTATGCCATGGGTTACTAAAGAAGTTATAAGATGCACATGTTTTAAATCAACAGAGATGTTATAATCCTTGTAGAAAGGTGCTCGATGTTTAATAACAAGGTTGGTGACTATGTTGAATGAACAAGATTTTCGATGGTTGAGATCCACCGTTTCCTGCCATCACGTGATCAAAAGTTGTGAGTTCTTTATTGATTGCGATATCACAGGTGGGCACCACATGTCTCATTCAGTGAAGCCAGAGGAATGATAAATACTTTGATGCATCTTTAATACATTATGTCGTGGGTTATATTTATTAATGTCTTAATATTAGTTTATAAATTGAAAATTAATTATAAATATTTTAAAATCAATTAAGTATTTCAATCTAAAATTTTAATATTTGACATTACAAATAAAATTAAACTAAATTCTAAATTTTCAAATCCATAAAATATTTATTATCTATTTAGTTTTACTAATTATCTAAGACAATTAAATTAAATTAAATTAAATATTCATTTTATATTAATTAAACAATTATTAATTAGAATTTTAGAATAAATTAAGAAATATGATCTATATAAAATCAACTTTTCTATTTTTTTTCTGTGTCCAAATCATTTCATTTTCTAAAATTATACTAAATTCTAGATATCATAATTAAACACAAAACTTTATTCTATTCTAATCCTAACCCTAGTTAAACCCTAACCCTATTTGAACTCTAACCCTTACCCTAATTGAACACTAAATCTAATTGTAATTGACCACTAAGCATAATTGAAATCTACCCCTAACCCTAACCCTAACTTTAACTAAACCCTAAACCTAACTATAATCAAACCTTAACCCAAACCTAGTTGATTCATAATCCCAACCCTAACCCAAACCCTAATTGAACTTTAAAACTAACCTTAATTAAGTATTAATCCTAATTGAACATTTATTGAACAATAGTACTAATTGTACCATAACCCTAACTTTGAATACAGTTGAACTCTAATTCTAACCGTAACACTAATTCTTATCCTAATTGAACCTTAACCCCAACCCTAACCTTAACCTTGAACCTATTTGAAATCTTATTGAATTCATAACCTTAATTAAACCCCAACCTCATCCTCAATCCTAACCCAAATTGAACATTAACTGAACCCTAAACCTAACCCTAAGTGAACACTAATCCTAATTGAACTCTAACTTTTTAGTTGAAAATATTAAAGTGCCTTAGATTTTCCCATTCATCATCATTTATCATTGAATTCCTAATAGAACTCCAAAAATTTATACTTTTATAATGTTTTAATACACTCCTAATATTAAGGGTTTAGAGTTTAAGGGTTAAGGGTTTAAGGTTTAGGGTTAAGGGTAGAGGGGAGAGAGATAAAGAGAGTGAGTTGAGAGTGAGAGTGAGAGGGTAGAGGAGACATAGAGAGTAGATGGTTAAGTGTAGAGCGTAGAAGGTAGAGGGTTAAGGGTAGAGGGGAGGGAGATAAGAGTGAAGTGAGAGAGAGAGAGGGTAGAAGGGGTAGGAGGGTGACACTTGAGAGAGAGTGGGAAAGGGAGGGAGTGGGAGATAAAGAGGGTAGAGGGTTAAACATAGAGGGTAGAGGGTTTAAGGGTTTAGAGTTTAAGGGTTAAGGGTTTAGGGTTAAATGTAGAGGGTTAAGGGTAGATGGGAGGGAGATAAGAGTGAGTGAGAGAGGGATAGAGACACGAGGAGGGAGAGGGTGTGGGAGGTGAGACTTGAGAGAGAGAGAGGGGAGGAAGAGGGAAGTGGGAGAGATAGGGGTAGGGAGAAGCAACATAGAGGTGAGGGTTTAGGGTTTTATAGTTTAAGGGTTAAGGGTTTAGGGTTTAGGGTTTAAGGGTAGAGGGGAGACACATAGAGGGAGTGAGTGAGAGATAGATAAAGACCTAAGAGAGGGAGATAGGGTAGGAGGGACGAGACTTGAGAGAGAGAGAGAGGGTAGAGGGGAGAGAGATAGAGGGATTTAGTGAGAGAGAGAGGGAGGGAGTGGGAGATTGATAAAGAGTACATAGATAGTTAAGGGTAGAGGGTAGAGGGTTTAAGGGTTAAGGGTTTAGGGTTTAGGGCTAAGGGGAGAGAGATATAGGGAGGGAGTGAGTGAGAGAAAGACCTAAGAGAGGAAGAGGGGGTAGCATATTGTGTAAGGAAAGCAATAGTGCGAAAGCCACTTTCCTAACATCAAAACCACAGGGAAGTAAGCAGAGAGTGCTTTTTAATTTTCAAATTATAATACAATTAAGACACACATGAAAGATTTATAGAAATAGAGAATATACTCAAAGACAATGAACAATAGATTTACGTGGGAAACCCTTTCGGGAAAAAACCCACCAAACCAAGCTGAATCTCTTTGTATTATAGTAACAACAATTACATACAATTAGAGATACAACTCTCTGGTATTAGTTCTTAATAGTTTCATTCACTATTCATCCAGTTACAAAAAATCTCTCAACAATTCAATTATTTCCAAACTCATAATGGATCTACTTTTATCTTATCACATTCTAATTTTTACCTTCTGTTCATCCTTATCCACCATTGCCCCATCATAGAAAGTTTCTACTTGAGCGTTGATTTTTCCTTGCATGTTGTTCAGCTCCATCATCACAACAGTTGCAAAAATCTAACTGCCATCCATTCAAAAATTGCTTCCTCTGATTGGTCCACGATGCTCCACATAGGATGGTCAAAGGTATTCAATCTTTTTTGGCATATCGATGAGACACTAATAGTGTCTCCCTAATGCCACAAATATTTCATATCGATATCGTCATAGATCCCAACAGTCGGCAGGACGTTATAATGAACACCATGAGACATACCGAATCCATCAACTTCCATCACGTTTCTATCGGCAAGAGATTCTTCCATTGGATAGACTCATACCAATGTTCAAAAGTCATAGCGACTTCCACTTTGCTATCGGCAAGACTTCCTATTCACCAAAAGGTTTCACTGAGTCTCCTCAAGTTTCACCGAAGCAACAATCAGTCGGCGAGACTCATCACTTTCGCTAGGACTTCATTCTGAAGTCCTAAGTCACATCAATCGCTCCAATCACTAGTTGGCAAGGCTTATGTCTTTCACCAAGACCACATACCAAGCACCCATGTCTTGCTGAGTCGGCAAGACATTTCACTTCGCCAAGACCTTTCATTAGGCAAATATGTCACACCGAAGACTATCGGCGGGACTCTCCATCAATCACCAAGACTTCATACCAAAGTCTTTGAGTCACCGCGAAGGCACCAAGTGAAGTCTCCCATCCATGAGACATTCCATTATCGCTAAGACTTCTCCCTGAGATCCTTGTGTTACCCTGATAGCCATATGCTATCGGTGAGACATTCTCCAGTCGCTAGGTCTTCTCCCTAAGCTCTTGAGCTATTCTGACATCCGCTTTGACACCTGATAAGAACATATTGTTGGCTAGAGGTCTCCATTTGATAGAAGTTCACAAGGAATACATCTAGGTCACAGCGGTAGACTTCATTCAGCAAGACATCACCTCTATCTCAGCGACATGAACATTTCAAGTGGATTTAGAATAGTTAGTCGTCCAGACATGAATAATGTCACAGCAACTTTTCCTTTCAGGAGTTACATGTCACTATGGATTGAGGAAAATATTCCAACAATCTCCCACTTGACGAAGACCTTACTGACAACTCCATAACATAATAAAACTATTGAAATTCATGGGCCAAAAGGCCTATCAAACTGGCACACCACCTATATTTTTCGGTGTTCACAGGCTTCATCAATACATCTGCAACATTCTCCAGAGTATCCACTTTCTCCAAAGAGACCTTCCCATCCTCCACCATATCTTGTACAAAGTGATATTGTACATCTATATGTTTCATCCTCGCATGGAAATTAGGATTCTTTGCTAAACATATAGCACTCTGACTGTCACAGTAAATAGTAATTTTTCCTGCATCAAAACCAATGTTAGAACATAAACGTTTTATCTAGAATGCTTATTTACAGGAATGTGTAGCTGCCATGTATTCTACCTCGATAATGGACAAAGCAACTATAGATTGTCACTTGCTCATCCAACTCACTACACCACCATTCGTCATGAAAACATATCCACTGGTGGATCTTCTGCTGTCAATGTCCCCTACCAAATCAGAACCCACATAACCTTGAATACTGAGAGTCCTCTGTGATTCAACTAGGTTCCCATAGTAACAAAAAGCATATTCTGAAGTACCCTTCAGATATCTAAGCACTCTCTTCACAACATCCCAATGTGTACTTCCAGGATTAGCCATAAATCGACTAAGAACTCCCACTGCTTGGGAAATGTTTGGCCTTGTACAAACCATTGCATACATAAGGCTGTCAACCGCACTAGCATAAGGTACACTAGTAATGTCCTCGATCTCAGTAGGAGATTTTGGACAATCCTCAATAGATAGCTTTATTCCCTGTGTAACTGGAACAGCTAGCTGCTTGCAATCAGTCATGCAAAATCTCTCTAGAATAGTCATGATATACTTACTCTGACTCAGCCAAAGTTTTCTATTTTCCTTGTCCCTAGTTATTTCCATTCCCAGAATATACCCTACTACACCAAGATCTTTCATTTCAAACTTTGCAGACAACTGAGACTTAAAATTAGAAATCATTAGCTTACTATTGCCTATGACCATCATATCATCAACATAGAGAGAAATAATAAGGACTTGATCACTTTTAGCTTTGTAATATATGCAATGATCACATTTTCATCTTACAAATCCCAATGACAAAACAAAAGTGTCAAATTTCTAGTACCACATTCTAGGAGACTGTTTTAACCCATATAGAGATTTCTTCAACTTGCAAACCAATATTTCACTTAACTTTTTCCACAAAGTGCTTTGGCTGGGACATATAAATTTCTTCTTCAAGATCACCATGAAGAAACGCTATCTTCACATCCATCTGTTCAATTTCTAAGTCATACGTTGCTGCAAGTGACAAAAGAAATCTAATAGATGTCAGCTTAGCTACAGGAGAAAAGATTTCTCCATAATCAATTCCCTCTACCTGGGAATAACCTTTTGCAACCAGCCTTGCTTTATATTTTTCTACACTGCCATCTAGACCAATTTTGTTTTTAAATACCCATTTAAAGCCCACTACTTTTCTTGCCTTTAGGAAATGGCACCAAACTCCAGGTATCATTCTTTTCTAGTGATGCCATCTCTTCATTCATGGCTTCCAACCAAGAGTTTGAATTAGACATTTTAAATGCCTCTTTCACAGTCTTAGGTTTATCAGTGCTAGAGATTAAAGCATAGGCACAAGTAGACTCATATAAAGAAAACCCATACCTATCAGGTTGCTTTCTTTCACGAGTTGACCTCCTCACAAGCTGAGGCTGAGGTGGTTCTTCATCATCTTCAGAACTTTCAGAGCTACTTGAGCTTTCCTCAGTATCATATACATTTTGATTTTTCAATTCCTCTTTATCTAGTGTTAGAGGAATTTCTGCTATATCTTTTTCATTTTATGATTTCTTCTTTGACTGGTGATCCAATGTAGAAGATTTCAACTCACGAAAGATAACGCTTCTACTATACAAAACATTCTCAGTCTCAGGGTTCCAAAGCTTGTATCCTTTTATGCCAGCACTATAGCCAATAAAAATACACTTCACAGCTTTGTTTTCCAACTTAGATCTTTTTTCAAATGGCACATATGCATATGCCTCATAGCCAAAGACATGAATATGTCTCAGAGAGGGATTCTTTCTAGACCATTCTTCCAAATGCATCTTCTCAAAAAGAGAAGAGTTAGGAGAGTGATTTACCAAGTAACATGTTGTAGAGACTGCTTCAGCCTAGAACTTCTCCTCCAAGCTAGCACTACTCAGCATACTTCATGCTCTTTCCATTACTGTCCTGTTGAACCTTTCAGTAACTCCATTTTGTTGTGGAGTGTAAGGTGTAGTCTTATGTCTTTTAATCCCATGATCTATATAGTACCTTTCAAATTCATCTGAACAAAACTCACCGCCATTGTCAGTCCTTAAAAATTTTATTTTCCTACCAGTCTAATTTCAAACAAGGTTTTTAAATTCCTTAAACTGACTAAACACTTATGATTTACTTCTTAAAAAATATACAAATGTTCTTCTTGAATAATCATCAATAAACAACACATAATATCTTGATTTAGATAGAGAAGGAACATTCACTGGACCAAAAACATCATAATGAATATAATCAAGCAAACCAGAAGATTTGTGATGACTAGAATAAAATGAAACACGATGCTATTTACCATATATGCAATGTTCACAAAATTCAAACTCAAGGTTACAATCTTCAAGCCCTTCTACCAGGTTTTTATTTTTCAAGGTTTTTAAACCTTTTTCACCAATGTGGCCAAGCCTATGATGCCAGAGCATAGTCCTTTTTGTTGGAATTTTAACCTCCATGGCATTTACTCCATCAGGAATGTTTCCCTCATGAGTAGCTTTCTATGACCTCCCAGACACTATTGCATTGAATAACTTGTGCATCCAGTTTGTACAAGGTACCCATTCAAGCACCCCTAGCTAGCACCATGGAGCCTCTAGTCATCTTGCAACCATTTCCAGAGGAGATGACCTGTACTCTGATATCATTCATCTTACTTACAAAAAGTAGGTTTCAAGCCAGACCTGGTATATGCATCACATCATTGATTCCCTTCACTCTTCCATCTGGGAATTGAATTTTGACTCTTCCACGACCAACAATTTTCAAAGATGAATCACTTGCTAAATAAACCTTTCCACCATCATAGTTTTCATACTTTTTGAACCAGTCTCTATGAGATCTGATGTGGAAAGATGCTCCAGAATCAATTAGCCAGACATCATCTGATGCCCGTGTAGCCAAAGCTGCAATGAAGGCATCTGCATCACTTTGAGAAGAATCATTTACAGAAGAGTTCTTCTTCTCCTCCTTGAAATCCTTTCAAACATGACCAAGTTGCCCACAATTCCAGCACTTCACCCTGGAATTTTTTCTAGGAGACTTTGATCTCCCTTCTGATTTTGATATGGATTTCTTGTCCTTCTTCTTGACTTTCTCCTTTGATCTACCTCTAACAGCCAGAGCCTCCATTGCCATCTTAGAAGATTTTCTTCTCATCTCTTTCGATAACAAAGAAGCAACAACATCTTCCATCTTGAAAGTGGATGTCGTACTCCCAATAGCCATCACCAGATGATCCCAAGAATCTAGCAAAGAATATAGTAGCAGCATGCAATGATCTTCATCTTCAATCTTCACACCAACAAATGTTAACTGAGCAATCAGCATGTTGAAAGCATTCAAGTGATCAATAATAGATCCTCCTTCCTACATTCTCAAAGACTACAACTTCTTCCTCAAGAACAATTTGTTCGCCAAGGACTTACCTTGATAAATCAATGCCAATATTTTCCACAAGGAAGAGGCAGTCTTTTCTTCATGAACATTCAAAAGAATAGAGTCTGCCAAATAGAGTCTTATCAGCCCCTTTCATTTTCTATCTGCTAGGTCCCAATCCTCTTACTTCATGCCTTGAGGCATTGTTCCAGACACAACAGTCCAAAGATCTCGGTCTACTAATAGATCTTCCATTTTGAGTTTCCACAACTCAAAATTACTACCATTGAATTTGTCTATTTCCATCTTCCCAAATGTGCTCGCCATCTTAATCTGTAATTAAATTATCAGACCTCTACCAGACTCCCACTGAAAAAGAATTGACACAAAAAACCCAACCCACTCACAAGGATAACACAACTGGCTAGGCTTTGATACCACTTGTAAGGAAAGCAATGGTGCAGAAGAAACTTTCCTAGTGTCAAAACCACAAGGAAGTAAGCAAATAGTACCTTTTAATTTTTAAATTATAATCCAATTAAGACACACATGAAAGATTTATAGAAATAGAGAATATACTCAAAGACAATGAACAACAGATTTACATGGGAAACCCTTTCGGGAAAAAACCCACCACACCAAGCTGAATCTCTTTGTATTATAGTAACAACAATTACATACAATCAAAGATACAACTCTTTGGTATTAGTTCTCAGTAGTTTCATTTACTATTCATCTAGTTACAGAAAGGCTCTCAACAATTCAATTATTTCCAAACTCAGAATCAATCTACTTTTATCTTATCACATTCTAATTTTTACCTTCTGTTCATCCTTATCCGCCATTGCCCCCCATACAAATTTTCTACTTGAGTGTTGATTTTTCCCTGCATGCTGTTCGGCTCCATCATCACAACAGTTACAAAAATCTAACTGCCATCCATTTGAAAATTGCTTCCTCTGATTGGTCCACGATGCTCCACATAGGATTGTCAAAAGCGTTCAATCCTTGTTGGCATATTGGTGAGACACTAACAGTGTCTCCCCGATGCCACAAAGATTTCATATTGATATCGTCATAGATCCCAATAGTTGGTAGGACATTATAACGAATTCCATGAGACATACCGAATCCATTGACATCCATCACGTTTCTATCGGCAAGAGATTCTTCCATTGGCTAGACTCATATCGATGTTCACAAGTCACAACGACTTCCACTTTGCCATTGGCAAGACTTCCCATTCACCAAAAGGTTTTGCTGAGTCTCCTCAAGTTTTACCGAAACAACAATCAGTCGGCGAGACTCATCACTTTTTCCAGGACTTCATACCGATGTCCTAAGTCACACCAATCGCTCCAATCACCAGTCGGCAAGACTTATGTCTTTCGCTGAGACCACATATCATGCACCCATGTCTTGTCGAGTCGACAAGACATTTGACTTCGCCAAGACCTTTCACTGAGCAAATATGTCACATCGAAGACTATCGGCAAGACTCTCCATCGATTGCTAAGACTTCATACTGAAGTCTTTGAGTCATCGCGAAGGCACCAAGTGAAGTCTCCCATCGGTGAGACATTCCATTATCACTGAGAATTCTCCCCGAGATCCTTGTGTTACCCTGATAGCCATATGCTAATGGTGAGACATTCTCCAAGCACTAGGACTTCTCCCTGAGCCCTTGAGCTACTCTGACATCTGCTTTGACACCCGATAAGAACATACTGTCGGCCAGAGGTCTCCATTTGATAGAAGATCATAGCAAATACATCTAGGTCACATCAATAAACTTCATTCGGTAAGACATCAGCTCTGTCTCAGCGACATGAACATTTCAACTGGATTTAGAATAGTTAGTCACCCAGACATGAATAATGTAACAAAGACTTTTCCTTTCAAGAGTTACATGTCAGTATGGATTGAGGTAAATATTCCAACATATTGAAGATACAAAAGAGAGAGAGAGGGAGGGAGTGGGAGAGATATAGAGGGATGGAGGGTTAAGGGTAGAGGGTAGATGGTTAAAGGGTTTAGGGTTAAGGGTTGAGGGGAGAGAGATAGATGGAGTGAGTGAGTGAGAGAAAGACCTAAGAGAGGGAGAAGGGGTAGGAGGGAGAGACTTGAGATAGAGTGAGTGAGTGAGAGAGAGACCTAAGAGAGTGAGTGAGTCAATGAGAGAGAGAGAGACATAAGAGACTTGAGATAGAGTCAGTGAGTGAGTGAGAGAGAGACCTGAGAGAGGAAGTGGTGCTAGGAGGGAGAGACTTGAGAGAGAGAGATAAAGGAAGCGAGGGTTAAGGGTAGAGGGTATATGGTTTAAGGGTTTAGGACTTCGGGTTTAGGGTTAAGGGGAGAGAGATAAAGTGAGTGAGTGAGTGAGAGAGAGACCCGAGAGAGGGAAAGGGGGTAGGATATTGAAGATACTTGAGAGAGAGAGAGAGGGAGGGAGTGGAAGAGAGATAGAGGGAGGGGGGTTAAGGGTAAAGGGTAGATGGTTTAAGGGCTTAGCATTTCGGGTTGAGGGTAGAGGAAAGAGAGATAGAGGGAGAGAGAGAGAGAGAGAACTAAGAGAGGGAGAGGATAGAGGGAGAGACTTTGAAATAGAGACTAAGGAGTGAGAGAGAGAGAGACCCAAGAGATGGAGCGCAGGAGGAGAGACTTGACAGAGAGAGGGAGGGGGAGAGAGATAGAGGAGAGAGAGGAGGAGGAGAGATAGAGTAGAGGGTTAAGGCTAGAGGGTAGAAGGTAGATGGTTAAGGGAGGGGAGGAGGATGAGAGAGAGAGAGAGAGAGAGACCCGAGAGAGGCGAAGAGGTAGGAGGGTGAGACTTGAGAGAGAAAGGGAAAGAGGGAGGGTGTGGGAGAGAGATAAGTGGTAGAGGGTTAAATGTAGAGGGTAGAGGGTTTAAGGGTTTAGAGTTTAAGGGTTAAGGGTTTAAGGTTTACAGTTAAGGGTTTAGGGTTTAGGGTTTAAGGGTAGAGGGGAGACACATAGAGGGAGTGAGTGAGAGATAGATAAAGACCTAAGAGAGGGAGAGACTTGAGAGAGAGAGAGAGAGGGAGGGAGAGAGAGAGGTTAGAGGGTAGAGGGTAGAGGGTAGAGGGTAGAGGGTTTGGAGTTTAAGGGTTAAGGGTTTAGGGTTTAGGGTTATGGGTAGAGGGGAGAGATATAGAGGGATTCAATCAAAGAAAAAACCCCAACCTTAGGATTTTCCCAATACCATAAAATACTAGTAACATAAGACAGGACATGAAAGGATAGATTCAAACGACGCAACATACTATGTTGATATGTCCTTCAATCTTCTTAAGAAGATCCATGATCTATTTATAAAGGAAGTGACTTCATAGATGCATCAAGTTTAATTATGCATCTTTTAAACAATGAGGAAGCATTTCAAGTTGTTTTCAAGCCCCTCTCACCATAAACCTATTGGACAGTCACACATCACATAGGAACGTGAGTTGTTAGGTCACCCACATATGTGACAGGTGGTTGTCCAATAAAGATAAAATGAGGAGACTATGCATATTTATTACACATAAAAAAAGAAGAGCAATGGTTGAATCAAGGTCATGATACAAGTACTAGGAGAGAGATAGAGGGTAGAGGGTTTAGAGTTTAAGGGTTAAGGGTTTAAGGTTTAGGGTTAAGGGTAGAGGGGAGAGAGATAGAGTGAGTGAGATAGAGAGAGACCTAGGAGAGGGAGAGGGGGTAGGAGGGAGAGACTTGAGAGAGAGAGATGGTAGAGGGTTTAAGGGTTAAGGTTTTAGGGTTATGGGTAGAGGGGAGTGAGTGAGTGAGAGAAAGACCTAAGAGAGGGAGAAGGGGTAGGAGGGAGATACTTGAGATAGTGTGAGTGAGTGAGTGAGTGAGTGAGTGAGTGAGAGATAGACCTCAAAGAGGGAGTGGTGCTACGAGGGAGAGAATTGAGAGAGAGGGAGATAAAGGAAGGGAGGGTTAAGGGTTTAGGGTTAAGGGGAGAGGGATAGAGGGAGTGAGTGAGTGACCCATTTACATATTACTCTTTTATTCTTCATCAAAAAATATTTAGTTACCCATTTACCATTAGCAAAAATGACCCAAGAATTTAATAGAATGGAATACTCATATAATACCTTGCATTATGGAGCTCAATTCTATGATATATTACTACTTATCAAATACTTTGTAAATAATTGTAAACTTATGACTCCATTTAAGCATTTAATTGATTTTCTTGAATCAAAGCAAAAACAGACACACAATTGAACAAATTCTCAAAATAAGAATGACAACATCATTAATATTTTATTCAAAATTCACTGAAATCCACATAAGGAGAGAAAATATATTAGAATTATATGTTTATTCATGCTTATAAGTCATATCTGCATACAATTTAAGATAATTTGCATATATTCATCCAAAAATCAAAACAGGCTATCTATTCTATTCCTATCTTTCTACCCATATATTAAACTCAAAACCTAGCTAGAGATTTCATCAATTCTCTCCCTATATATGAGCCTTGAATTCCCTTTTATATGACAAGGGAGCAACAAGCTTCGGGCTTAAATGGAATTTCACCACAAATTTTCATTTGAATAAAAATATCCATTGCATTTAACCTTCATTTCAAAACTTCCCACACATTGAATCTGCAAAACATAGTGCATGAACTGGGGAAAGCTAAAGTTGTAACTACCATCAGAAAAGGGAACATAAATTGTCATCAAAATCCCATTTGTCACAATCCACACAAAAAATCCAAGCAACCAAATTGCCATGAAGGCACACAATCAACATGAAAATGTGCCACACATGTAGAACCAACAATACCAACAACAACAACATCATCAACACAAAATTTTACATCCCACACAACTTCTTATTTACCTGCCACCCTGCCCTTACCAACACTCAGACCTCGGTATACATGCCCGCTTCTAGTTGTTGCTACAGGAGTAGAGGAAATCTTAGCCTCCTCTTCTTTCTTGTCTTTTCCCAATATGGTTCTAGTCTGTTCGCTTGGGGTTTTAACAACCAATGACACCATATATATCACTTCCTCATCAGAGTACAAATATCTTTCTACCCATAAATTCAACTCAAAAACTAGCTAGAGCTTTCATCAGTTCTCTCCCTAGAAATGAGCCTTGAATTCCCTTTTATATGACAAGGGAGCAACAAGCTTTGGGCTCAAATGTAATTTCACCACAAATTTTCATTTGAACAAAATATCCATTGCATTCAACTTTCATTTCAAAACTTCCCACACGTTGAATCTACAAAGCATAGTGCATGAACTGGGGAAAGCTAAAGTTATAACTACCATCAGAAAAGGGAACACAAATTTTCATCAAAATCCCCTTTGTCGCTATCCATGCAAAAAAACCAGGCAACCAAATTGCCATGAAGGAACCACAACTTCTTATTTACCTGCCACCCTACCCTTACCAACACTCAAACCCCAGTAGACACATCCACTTCTAGTTGTTGCTAGAGGAGGAGAGGAAACCTCAACCTCCTCTTCTTTCTTTTCCTTGCCCAATATAGTTCTAGTCCATCCACTTGGGGTTTTAACAACTAATGGCACCTTAGATATCACTTCCTCATTAGAGGGCAGACCGTGATTGAAGTGAGGTAAATACCGACAGTAGTCGGAGTCAGTCTCAGTTACATCATCAAAAGTGTTGCTCATAAGGGCAATGGGTGAGTGTTGGCATCCAAAGGAGCCATGCCCATACCTTATTTTCCTAACGACACTAGTAATAGAGCACACCGACTGCTTTCCTTTGTCATCTACCAGTTGAGCAACAACATCTTGGAATTGCAACCCTCTACTACATGTAGTGGGCACAAGCCCTGGCTTGTCAACCAAAGAACCTTCCTAAATAGCAGGACGAAGCTTTTGTGAGCTCAAATGAACATACCTCCTTATTGAATTACTCATTTTCTCTTGTCAGACAAGCACTCAAACTTGATTAGACTCAGCCCACAAAGTGCTCTAACTACTACAAGAATGACGCTATTAGCATTTAATTCCTCTTGTATTTATTGTGTGAGGTAATGATAACCTTCATCAATGCTTAGTAAAAATGCATGTGCAAACATGGAAATTTGGCAACGTATGCACTGTCACCGTTTAACTTGAGCTACATGAGAATCCACAAATCACCCTTCATGATTTCCAATAACAATATCTTCACACAAATTGAGATCGACGTGACTACACAAGTAAGGAATAATTCATTAATGCTTCACCAGTTGTACGATCAAACGACCACCATGTGCGGTTTTCCAACTTTGAATACTACTCACTGATCTCCTGAAGAGTTGGCAGATCAAATGGTTTATCTTGAGCTAACTCGGTTTGACATCCAATGAAGCATCATTCACCTTCCTCATGACCAATAACATTAATCCATCTCAGAAAACAACTACCATGTTAGCAAGTCCTATGCACTTTTCAAACTAAACGGTTGGAGCTACACATCGCAATCTTGTTGACCTCACAACTTTTAACCAACCTTCATCTTCTTCCTGCGAGCTAGCACGGAACAACAGAGATTTACATTAGCTTTTGATCTTGGTTGTCGATCTAAAACCACAGGTTATGAGCTCAATAGTGGAGATTGGGCCCCACATTCCATATAGGACACACATCTACCTTTTGTTAACCTCGCGCCAAATAACAGGGTGACACCTTAGGTCAACGAGTTCGCGGGGTATGATCGAGATCTTCTCCCATATCTTCGAATCTTAAAAACCTACACATTGCACGGTTAGTATTTAATGAAAGGCTTTGGCTCAGCCGTCGGCAACATGACCACTGGGGTTAGTGGCTTAAGCTTATGTCACCGGATTAAAATTAAAACCCAACTTTGATTTTAATACTTTATTTCCTCCGTAGGGTTTTATTTCCTAAGTCTCAATTGGCCCCGTGTTTCATCTTTTAAAAAACAACTTATGTCATTGTTTACCATTGTCCTAGTGATGTCCCCTCATCCTTTTGAATGAATGTTTTATTTTGTAGAAGGGATCAAATTTGCACTATCATCGATCAAATTACCTTTGGATATCAATGGTTTCCCGCCATCGTGTGATTAGAAGCTGGAGGATTTTTCTTGATTGGGATATCGCGGGTGGGAACCACGTGTCCTTCTGGGGGGATGAAATTGCCCTGCCTTATGTCTCTGGTCTTTCATGGTGTTGGAAAATTCCTAAGGTTGGGGTTTTAGCTTTGCCTATATGTAAAACCCTTATGTTTAATTTACGCCTAGGTTGGGATCTTGTTTGCTGTTACCTTTTTGAAAGGTTTTAAAATGACTTATGTCTTATTGGATCGTCTAGGCCAAGCCCCTTTGTTTTAATTTTATCTCCTCCATTGGGTTTTATTTTTCCCTAAGTCTTGGATAACCCTGTGCTTCATCATTTTTAAAAAAACTTATGTTGTTGTTTGTTGTTCACCTAGTAATGCCCACTTCTCCTTTTAATGAATTTTTTATTTTGCAAGGGTTGATTTAGTGTTGTCATTGATCTATTTCCTGTAGATATCAATGGTGCATACCATCCCGTGATTAGGAATTGAAGGATCACGAAATCATGGGCAAGCACCACGTGTCCTATCTAGGGGATCAAATTTGTGCTATCACTGACCAACTGCCATTTGATCTGAGTCATTCCCCGTCATCCCGCGATAGTGCTTGGGTTGATTTTGAAATCATAGGCAGGCGCCATGTGTCTCATCTGATGAAGCCTAAAGAGTAAAGGAAACACTAGCCGACTTTAAATGTATTAAGGGGTGGATTACTAAGGTTTTCTCAAGATGCACATGTTCTAAATCGACGGATATGTTATAATCTCGTTGGAAAAGATGCTTGAAGGTTAACAACATGGTTGGCGACTATGTTAAAGGAACGAGATCATTGATGCTCAAGATCAACAGTTGCCCGCCATCGTGAGATCAGAAATTTTAGTATTGCGATATCACAGGCAACCACCACATGGACTTCCTTCATAGTGAATGGTAAGGTGGACCCCTTATCGCAGTGCTGGCAATTGTGTCAGCTTGTTTTGAAGGTGGCCATCGATGATTTGAGGAAGATGAAGAATGAACAGCTAAAATTTAAATCTACATCAAATATGGTTGAAGTTGTTTGTCTAGCGCGAAATTGAGCTTTAATGGCAGATGAGACACTTGCTAGCATGATTTGATCGACAATAAAATCAATTTTCCTACTTGGTCTGTATGACAAAGTGTAAGTGTGGAAAATGTAAACTAAATACAATTAAATACACCTCTTAATGAAACATTGTATCAAGATTAAACATGAATTCAACTAATTTAAAACACAGAAAATCCTGAAAGCATCTCATTGTCTCCTATCTCCAAAGATTTATCAAATTACAGAAGCTCTTAGATTTGTAAGCATCGTAATTGTTTAAAATTCCTATATAAATAATAGAATGGATGCTAAATGAAATGATGTGATGATTAAGAATGATTTATATATGATATGAAGCTATTGTAAACTATCCTGACATGAAACCTACTAAATGGAAGCTACAGTAAAAGCTAATGATGTTGCCGTGATATGAAATCTACTAATTTCATGATGCTATGATGATACTAAAATGCTAATGCTTGATTGGTTGATTGAGTACAAATTCTTGCAAAGTAAGTTTGCATAAAAGATGATAATTCTTGGATGATTGTGATGCTTCAAAAGGTTGTATATATAGATTCCCTACAACACATTTTCACAGGAGTAACACAACAGAGGCTGAGATTAAATATGAATATTTTGAATGGTATGAGATGAGAAGGTGGAGCTGATCATGGAGGATTGTTCTTTCCCATAAAAACACCAGGCAAGATGAGAGGATTTCCTACAGGTTTGTCCCTGAGGCTTTTCCCGTGAATGACAATTAAATTAATTAGATTTGAAAAATCTAATTTTATTGGTGACTGAATAGAGGGATTTGATTTATGCATTTATTTAAATATTTTTGATTTATTTAAATTTAGCAAAAGAGGAATAAATAATTTCATAAAATAAACTATAGAAGTTAGTTTATTAAATTAAATAGAAGAAGAGAAGTATGATGTAATAATTAAATAATGCCAACTATTGAAGTTGAATATTTCATTTAAGATTGAATTTAATGGATAAAGTATAGAAGAAATAATAATGATAATAATTAAATAAAACAAAGTATTTCATTTTGTTTATTTAATTAAGAGGAAAATATGATAAGATAGAAGAACTAATAGTGAACTTAATATAAATAAATATTTCTATTTATTTACTAAGTAGATGAATATAAGATTAATTAATCAAATAAGATGTATTTAATTAGATAGATTCTCCAGACCATTTTTAGGTGTCTACATTTTTCCCCTCTTTGAAGTGGCGTGTTTACGCATTGCTTCAATGAAAATTTTGTGCTGTTGCTACTAGTATCAATGAGAAATTTTTCAAAATGCCCCAAACATGATTTTTCAGGTGATTGATGGATATATGCCCCCTCAGGAGATAAATTAATAATTTTTTATTTTTTTGGAATTTTTTCTTTTTTTTTATGATTTTTTGATGATTTGATATAGATTTGATGAAGATTTGATGATGAAATAATTTATCTCTCGATAATTGATGTAGAAGGTGCCTCTAAATGAGGTTTGAATTAAGGCTCCTTGTGTTTGATGATTTTTGATCATGTCAGCCTTTGATTCGATATTGATTGATGCTCTTGATCAAGTAGATGATGTTCGACCTCATGATAGGCAAGGCATGATGATTAATTGAGTGATGATAATTATCCTCATGATAGGTGAGGAATAATTATATTTTGATTGATGAACCTCATGATAGGAGAGGTTGATTTGATGTATTGACCTCATGATAGGTGAGGTTCAATGATGCTTGATGATTGACCTCATGATAGGTGAGGTTGATTTGATGTATTGACCTCATGATAGGCAGTGAGGTTCAATGATAGTCGCTCATGAGATTTTATCAAAGTATCACTGGAGCCGAATAGATTGATAGGATGATTGATTGATAATATTGCTGATTTGCAATATGTTATGATCATAGGAGGATTTTAGAGTTCTTCCCAAAGACACAGGCCATGACTCCGCATCTGGTGCAGGCTGATATAAATATCATTAGTCGATGTGAAAAATCTATTTAATGCAGATGTAAAACTAATATGAATGCAATCTAATTTAACCATACAGATCTACATATGCAAGCATTGGCATATTAACAATACTTTTGTGCTTTATATCATCATAGAGCTTTTAAAATGTTGAAAGTGAGTGCAAGCATCAAAGGTATAATGTAAACCAATGATGACCTAAGTACTACTTCCATGATTTTTGATATTACAAGTGAACACAAGCATCGATAAACTGAGATGACCTAAGCATTTCTTGCATAAACATACAAGAATTAACCACTTTCCTATGTGAATTGGAATTTCATCCATGATACTTTGTAGAGCACTTCCCATGATGATTCACACAATAATAATGATTAATTCACAGACAACAGATAAAGAAAATACCATTTCTTCTTCCTGGCTTCTCTAGTTCATACATCATTGAGCTGCTCCAAAGAAATGATAGCAATGATCAAAAGTACAACATATCTTGCATTTGCTTATAGCATTCAATCATTTATTCAAATTAGATCATTCATCCTAATTTTTGTGATGTTTTCGTGTTTTTGAGATTTTGGATCAAACCTAACCTAAAGATCTATCCTAAAGGCCTCAAGGGTTGATCAAATATTAGCCTTGCCTACGTTATACACGCAAAGACCAAGTAGTTCGACTGACATAGACACATGTTTTTGACTTTTTGAGAATGACTTTTTGACTTTTTTTTGGATTTTCTGTTGTGATATGGATGTCCAATGTGTTTTTGATGGTGATTGATATTTCATGTTGGGTTGTGTTTCGATTGTTTTTTTTGTTTTGTTTGTCTTCCCATTGTTTGTCCATTTTGTGAAGCTCAAAATTTATGTTGCCCCTAGTGAGGTTGAGATGTTGCCCCCAAACTAGGGTGAGACATAGCTATATTGCCAGGTTATGTACATGAGGTTTTCTTGCACATTTTTCAGATTTTTAGATTTTGTTTGTTTGTTTTTTTTTTTTTGGATTTTTTAGGATATTTAAGATGAAATGAGATGATATGAATAATTGAAGGAAAAAGATGCCCCACAATATGGGTAATGAAACCATGGATAAATGATAGATCAAAATGAAAGGTTCACTACAAAACATGTCACACAAGCAACATATCTCTTGTCAAAAGATGATAATGGTTGATTGATTAAGATACTAGGAATGATTGATTCCATAAGGCATGATGATGATAAGTACTTAGGATCATTGATTCCCTTAAGTAGGATAAGATTGATGATTAGTGATGATTGATTGACAAAAGATATGAGGATTGGATAATGTTTTGTAGCTAAGCTCAAATATGATATGCATGATAAGATTCAAGGTTGCAAAGGGACATGATGACATGTATTTTGATAAGCTAGGAGATATGGAATGGAAGAAAGCAAGGATAAAGATAATGAATGGTGATGATCAAGATAAACTAGATAAGAAATAGACACAAGGTCCAAGTATTTTTCCCCTATTCCTCATCAAGACTGAGCAAAGGGAGAAAGGATGTATCTACTAAGAATAATGGAATATGGATAAGATGAAAGATATGGTATGGAAGATATGGAAAAAGTGTATAGGATAAGATATATGATGTTCAAGAAGATCCTTAACCTTGTCAAGATCAAAGGTGGAAATGTAAGGAATGAACATAGAAAGGATAATGATTATGAATGATAAGATGGACGAAACTTGTCCCCAAGTGTAGAGTGCAAGAGGAATATGGAAGATAGGATATGGATGATAGGGAGATGGAGGAAGGAATTAAGCATCAAGTTTCACAACCAAACATCCCTCTAATAAACCATGGCAATGGGAATTAGACTCCTAAATGTTGGCATATTAATGATATGATGGAAGAATCTAGGGATTTATGTAAAGGTTTGGATTAAAGGAGAATGATGGGAGATGAATGTTGGATAATGGATAGGAGGTTGGAAGGCATGTTGATGGATAGATGGAAAGAATGACAAGATCAAAATTGGCACACACCTTGAAGGGTGGTGGAGTGATGGAGGAAAAATGGATTTGGAAGATGATAGGTTATTAGATGGAAAATTTGAGGAAGCTTTTGGATTAGCAAATTTGGATGCCAATTTAGATTTTATTGCTTCTATGAGACTTTTAGGAATCCACATGATTTTTGACTTTGATTTTCTCTTTGTGGGTCTTTGTGACCTTGGAAATTTTTCTTTTTGATTTATGGACCTTTGTGGTCTTTGAAAATTGCCTTTTTGCTTTGATGGGTAGGTTTGTGGCCTTTTAGATATTTCTTTTGATTTTGGATCAAATTTTCTTTTTATTTTTGCATGTCTCTTTGAGGAGACATGTTGGTCCTTTGATACATGTGGATTTTGATATAGAATCTTTTGATATTTGGCATCCAGATTGCTTGCAAGAGCAATGGGATGGGTGGATTGAGGTGAATGATATGGAGGTATTGTCGATGAGTTAATGTGGGTATAATTTTGAAAGGGCATCAAGGATGTGTTCCTTTGTTGTTCTTGATAAATAGGATATGGACCTAGGATAGAGGGAAGGTTTGATGGACTAGGATGAGGACCTAGGATAGGAGTGTTTGTTGGATTAGGATGAGGAACTAAGATATATGGTAGGATTGATGGACTAGGACACTTAGGTGTATAACCAAGGTCGTGGTGATATAAGTTTCTTTGAACAGAAAGGGGTTCTAGGATACCTTGCTCATGAAGGCCTAATCCTTTTCCTTTGTAATTCATACTTTGACACATTTGTTTACCAATGGGATATGTATTGTTTTTTAAACAAGATGCAAATCCATTTTGAAGAGGATATGATATGGATGAGAGGATAGGTGTTGGAAGTAAACCAGAATGGATAAAGGTGGATGATCCCAATTTATAGGTGTGGGGTTCACGGATAACTTGAATAGGTGTGATAGGCTCTTGACATGGTGATGATGGGGTGTTTTGATCTTTACTTGGAAAAGGATTATGAAGTGGTATGAAAGGCATATCTTGATCGTGAGAAGGATAATCATCTTCATGGGATGAAAGGGTATCCTTGAATGGAAGCATATCTTGGTCTTGATGAGGAAGGGAATCATGATATTTTGTAGAAAGCATATCTTGATCATCAGTTGGTAAGACATCATTAGATAGGATGGAAGAACTATCATGCTCTTGTGATGCAATAGAATCATGAGATGGTATGGATTGATTAGATGATGTGGAAGAAGAACTTGGAAGGATACTTGTCTCTTGAGATGGAAGGGAATTATTTTGGATGAAAAGTGAAAGGAGGGGATCATCATAAGATTCTTGAGAAATGGGATCTTGATCCAAGATTGGAAGAATTTGTGGAATTTTGATATCATTGGATGGAGTGGAAAGAATATTTTGATCTTGATGTGTAACACAGCCTATACTAGCATGCTTTGGATTGAGAGATTGACAAGAATCATTGGATGTTGAAGATATGATAGAAGAGGATGATTGGATGGAATTGTTAACTTGAGTGAAAGAATCTTGAGGTTAATTTTGGCTTATGGTGGATGGAGATAAATGCATGACATGACAAGATTTCTCAATATCATTTGTGTTTGAGGATTTAGATTTGGGCTTATTGAACTTTTGCAAAAAGTTAATGACATTGAACTTGGATGATGTAGTTTTGGGTGAAGAAGGTCGCAAGTTCATTGTTTGGTCAAGAGGATATGGGTAGATGTGTGGCAAAAAATATCTTTCTATGTTTGTTTCCCTTCGTATGTCCCAGATTTGTTGTTGAATTTTTTTCATTTCATGAGATAAAGCATTCAATTGATCCTCATCTATTTCAGCTATGGCGGTTACAATTTCAATTTCCTATTCTTTGGATTTTTCACTCTTGTTGTGAGGTATTTCTTGAAAAATGTTGTGGATTTCCAATCCCTAATCATAAATTTCACTGTTTGATTCTATTTTGACTCTTTTGTGTTTTTTTTTTGTTGGACGATCTTTATCTGTATTTTAATGATTTTGGAATACACAACACTCAAATGAAGACAATTTTTTTTAAGAGTTGCAATCTAAACAGATAGTGTATGTTCAAAAGAACCACACATGGTCCTATTTTCACTAGTTTGATAACAATAAAAAACTTTAGATAGACTCACTCTTAATAGTCAAAATGTCATTGTTATACTCAACAGCCCACATCTTAAAATTGTGTTGACTCACACAGCCATGTCACCCCTAGAGGGTGCCTATGTTTTTATATTTTCTAGGTGCGTACTCAAGTTTAGATTTCTTGATCCCCTGATCAAACGATCCTTGGAAATTATATGGTGAGTGTCTTGGGGGTAGATTCTTCCCTCCCCTTGCACTGTGAGTATTACAATGTTTGGTTACTAACTCAGCTTGATACTCCACTAGGTTCTTAGAAAGGGTTTCCATTTGGAGCGACAAGTGATAAACTCCCTTAGGAGACCTCCCAACCTTTAGAACAAAGGTTTTGAGGATAGTTATCTTGCACACTTCCAAAAAAAGTGGGTTTCACTAGATTTGCTTTAAATTTTATAGTGGGGTGGAAAAACCTAGCTTTGGTTTGAACCCACTTAGGCCGTTCCCATAGGGTGAGTACTTTTTCCCACTATGACAGGCCTTCTAAAGGATGTAATAAAACTTGAAGAATGCATAAAAAGGATGATTCTGGCATTTTGGATCACCTAGTTAAGGGGAGAGCATATGCTTATCAACCATTCAAACACAAAAACAACATCAAATTTTTAGAGCCCAAACTACAATTTTCTATCTATGTGAAGATGTTGCTTCACAGTGAAGATATTGCTTAACAAAAAGAATGGTGTTCATTTTAAATCCAAATTGCAATGTTTGGTGACTATCCTAGGATTGATAGAAATTTTATCAAGTGAAAATGTGACTATCCTAGGATTGATTCATTTTAAAACCAAATGAAGAAGTTTCTATCCTAGATTGATACATTTCAAGTCCAAATTAATGGTAGTTGGTCCTAAAGCATGAATGAAAAATAACATATGATGGGTTATTTTCCCATGAGTGTTTGAAAACACTATTACAATGGATGTCAAATGCTCTCTTTCACTTCAATGCTCCATTTTCTTCTTAAAACCTACAATAAATGCTTAAAAATGTTAGATGAGATCAAGAAATAAGAATATATAAGGGTTAGATGAATGATTAAGCATAAAAACCCTAAAACTTAGACCAAGTTACAATGTAATTTGACTTTAAATGTAAAATTGAAAATTTTAACTCTATAAAAAGTGAGAAATACCTACTCCATTGCATAGCTTATTAATTTATACCCCATTTCAAACAAAAAAGTTTTGAAAAAGACCTTCGTATGACCAAGATATGGCCATTTTAAGATTGACTGTCAAAGCAATAAAACAAAGGTCAAAAGTGCTACAAAATTCATCAGAAGCGCTAAAATAGATGCAGAAGCGGTACAAAATTTATTAGAAGCACTAAAAAAGAGGTCAGAAGCGCTACAAAATTTATTAGAAGCACTAAAATAGCCAGAAGCGCTAAAACAAAGGTCAGAAGCACTACAAAATTTATTAGAAGTGCTAAAACAGAGGTCATAAGCGCTACAAAATTTATCAGAAGCACTAAAACAGCTAGAAGTGCTATAATTTTCTTTGGAAGTGCTAAAATAGAGTTCAAATGTGCTATAGTTTTCCTCAGAAGCGCTATAGAATCTTCTGATCGCGCTAAAACATATTACACCAGATTCTTATACGAAAACTTTCTAGAAAAACTTGTTAAAAACATGGGGTACGGCCCCACGGTGGGCGCCATAATGTAAGTGTGGAAAATGTAAACTAAATACAATTAAAAACAACTCTTAATGAAACATTGTATCAAGATTAAACATGAATTAAACTAATTTAAAACACAAAAAATCCTGAAAGCGTCTCATTGTCTCCTATCTCTAAATATTTATCAAATTACAGAAGCTCTCATATTTGTAAGCACCGTAACTGTTTAAAATCCCTATCTAGAGAATGGAATGGATGCTAAATGAAACGATGTGATGATTAAGAATGATTTCTATATGATATGAAACTACTGTAAACTATCATGATATGAAGCTACTGTAAACTATCCTGACATGAAACCTGCTAAATGGAAGCTACAGTAAAAGCTAATGATGTTGTCGTGATATAAAATCTACTAATGCTATTATGA
The DNA here is from genome assembly GCA_007258455.2 of Sequoia sempervirens. Classification (NCBI taxonomy): domain Eukaryota; kingdom Viridiplantae; phylum Streptophyta; class Pinopsida; order Cupressales; family Cupressaceae; genus Sequoia; species Sequoia sempervirens. The sequence goes on from VDFB02373365.1 coordinate 91,944,481, forward strand.
TATGATGATACTAAAATTCTAATGCTTGCTTGGTTTCTTGAGTACTAATTCTTGCAGATTAAGTTTGCATAAAAGATGATAATTCTCAGATGATTTTGATGCTTCAAAAGGCTGTATATATAGATTCCTGGCAACACATTTGCATAGGGGTAACACAACAGAGGCTAAGATTAAATCTGAATATTTTGAATGGTATGAGATGAGAAGGTGGAGCTGATCATGGAGGATTGTTCTTGCCCATAAAAACACAAGGTAAGATGAGAGGAAAGATTTGAGGCAGAAGATTGAGAGGATTTCCTACAGGTTTGTCCCCAAGGCTTTTCCCGTGAATGACAGTTAAATTAATTAGATTTGAAAAATCTAATTTTATTGGTGAGTGAATAAAGGGATTTGATTTATCCATTTATTTAAATATTTTTGATTTATTTAAATTCAGCAAAAGAGGAATAAATAATTTAATAAAATAAACTATAGAAGTTTGTTTATTAAATTAAATAGAAGAAGAGAAGTATGATGTAATAATTAAATAATGCCAACTATTGAAGTTGTATATTTAATTTAAGATAGAATTTAATGGATAAAGTATAGAGGAAATAATAATGATAATAATTAAATAAAACAAAGTATTTAATTTTGTTTATTAATTTAGAGGAAAATATGATAAGATAGAAGAACTAATAGTGAACTTAATATAAATAAATATTTCTATTTATTTACTAAGTAGATGAATTTAAGATTAATTAATCAAATAAGTTGTATTTAATTAATTAGATTCTCCAGACCATTTTTAGGTGTCTACACAAAGCATTCAACTATTTCGCAGAGCAGTTTCAGAGCTGAAGGTAGAATTGTGAGTTTCTGCAGCTAGAATTTGAGATTTTTGCGAACAAAGTCGTGAGTTAATTTACTATGCCTCCTAGTCATTTTGCATTTGAATTTGGGAAAGGATTAGCTGGATGTGTTGTGAGCTTGTTGATTAATGTGTTAGGGCTATAGTTTAATTATAGTTGTGAGAAATTGCAGTGTTTTGTCTTCTAATTTTCTATCTCTGGTTAGTCCTAGCTATCTGAATTATAACATTGTAAAGAAGCCCTAGTTTTTCAAGATGGCACCACCCAAGCAATATTCTGGGCATACTGAGTATTTGAAACAAAACATGTATGATGATTTCTTGGATCAATTTCCCTTGTTAATGAATGATAGGAGGAAGGGATTGGTCCTAATGCGAGGGAAAATCCTTGGGGAAGGGTTAGTGTATAATTGCTCCAACATTGCCAATGCTAGGGTTCCCCTCACTCGCTTGGAATTGTTCAGGTTGTGGTATGGATAGAGGAATTTTCCTCACCCTTTTCCAAATGGATGGATGTACGATATGGGGAAGCTGGTGGTACCAAATGTATTCCCTAATGTAGACCTGCTTAGGGCAGTGGCTATAAAATATGACCCTGTTACATAGATAATCAGGGACAATGATGGAAAGGTTCTATTGAGCATTAACAGAGAAGAGATCCAACATATTTTTGACTTGAGTGAATCGAACGAAGACTTGGTTCCTATCAACCTTGAGGAAATGAAGCAAGAGTATGCAAAGCTGAAATATCTTTTTAGAGCAAGGTTGCTTTCACCTCATCTAGCTAGGGCAGGAGGTTCAAAATTTCATATCAGCCCCAGTAACTAGGAACCTTTCAAATTAAATTATTTTGCAAACCATTTCCTAGCCACTTTCTATTCTTTATGTCAAATTTTGGGTTTTAGTCCTAGTACGGTAATGCCCATTGCTTATATGTTCATCGGGGTGAAAATAAAACACCCTAACTTCTCCGTGACCTATGACTTCACTTCTTTCTTGGCTAAGAGGATGCATGAAGGGCTGTCAAAGCTACAAAAAAATGATACCGACACTCAATTATTTTGGTAGTCTATGCTAATGCATATGTTTTTGTTTAAGAATGTTGACTTTTTCTCTAAGAGGATGAAATTAAGGCAATCAATTGATGGAGAAAGATTGTCAGTATAGATATGGGCTACAGATTTATCTTGTAATAATGAAAACACTAGTTATGTACAATTTGACAATTGTTTTGCTTCTAGATTAAGGGCTAGATTAATGCTGAATATACCTAGGATCCCTGAAGAATTACATGATTTCCTCAGGCAAACAGAGAGGAAGCCAGAATTGAAGGTTTACTATAACTGGGGTGACATTATCCTATACCTAGTCAGCATTGTATTGAGAGTATATGGTTTTTAGGGAGCCCCTCATATACTGCCATACAATGTACCACTAAGAGTGGTATTTGTAGAAGTTATGTGGCAGATAGGTTGTATTCATGAGGAAAACCTCACTGGAAGGGGTAAGGGAACATTTTTCCCAGATTATAAAGTGGTGTCTGATTTTGTATTTACAAAGAGAGGCTAGACACATTTTGATAATTTCTTTGATGATTACCATTTGAGGTGTGGACCAAAGCGGTAGCATGATCCTAAGGGTTTATTTTCTCTTTTTAGACAAAGAATAAAAGCTGAATTTTTTTTGCATGAGTTTAATTTCCCTGAGGAATTTAAATGAAAGGGTTGATAGAAAATTGCTATCTATACATTCTTTATATTATTTTTTGTTAGCAACAATAAAGAATATTGATAGGGATCAAGAAGTAGTGATGCCAATAATTGAAAATTGGACCCCTAGGGCCATTGATCTAGATATCATGTATAAGGCCTCAAGGTTTGATATAAATAATAGGCCCAAATCATTAAATCCTACTCATATGTTAGTAAAATAATTGCAAGGTTTTTCAGACCTAACTAGATGACTTGAGTAGGAAGATTAGGGAGTTGGTGAAGAATTTCAATGATTGGGGTAACACATTGTTACCTGATATAATTGATGAGTAGGGAAAAATCAGGTCATTTCAACAATGGCAGGATCAAGAAAGTGAGGCCATCAATGATCAAATCAATTCAATTTGTGATGACTCAGACTATGATTTTTTGGTGAGTTGTATGGACAAAATCATTAGTACCAGCTCATTTTTGGAATCTTTTGAAAGGGATGTGAATCAGGTAGTAGTAAAATACACACCTTATAATACCAAGGTGGATGAGGTAATTAATTTTGACTGGCCGACTGATGATGAGTACTAGAATTGGGTAACTAAATATTTGACTGAGAAGGAGTAAAAGGAGTGAACTACTAAAAAGTGGCAGATCAGATGTTGCGGTTGCAATGGTTCTAGTTTTGTGTTGATGACTTTCTCGGTGTGGTTTTCTTATGGTTTTTTGTATCAAATTTCCTCAACTAATATGATAAACAAGATTTTTTTTCAAGGTGGTGGTTGTTGTAACAAATTTTGGAATATCACCAGGTGCTCCAATTGACTGGTGACAGGTGTACTTTCTGGACTGATGCTTGTTTGCTCCTTCATTTTCTATAAGAAGGATTTCAAGGCCAGAAGTATAGGTTATCAAGTTACATATTTTTTGTCGAGTCTAGGTGAAGTTGCAGAGAGAATTGTAAAGTCTGATGGTTTTATAGAAATGCAATTTAGGTTTTGAGTCATTTTGTAACAGGTTTTGAGTTCATAGAGATTTAATGTTGTATAACAGTACTAGCATTTGAGTTGAAATGAAAATTCGAGCTCATGTCTCTCCATTATACATGCATATCTGAACTTTGAATGAAATAATTAAGGGTTGTTTTATCCATCTCACTATTGTGGTGTGTATGATTCTATTTTAGCTTTAATTGAAGGAATTAATTAAAATGCTTGAATGAGATTATAGGTGGATATGTACTATATAAGGATTTGATAAGTAGTCCAGGGTTAGAATGCATACTGATGAAATTGTAATGCAATATTGTCAGGGATCTTATATGTGATATATTAAATCTGTTATAAACCTCTAGATGCTTATGAATTTGACTCCTACAATGGATATATGGCACTGATCTAAGTTATAATTATTAGTGTAGTTCAGTATTTGTTTGTCTTTTCCTAGAGCTTGCTACAAATTCCAACTCATTGAATATCTTATACAATGGATTATGTTTAGTTATCTCACCCTCCAGATAGTTGATATTGTCTATGAAAAACCAATTCTAGTTGATATTATCTTATTGTGTTGAGCTATTAAGTGAGATCATTTGCTATTGGTAATGTTGTTTATAATAATGGCACAGAGGTTTTAAACACATTAAGGGATCACCCTCCCGGGTCTTGCAAAGCCTAAAGTGTACGAGGCTTTTAAAGTCCTTGTCAGTTGGTCTAGGTCCTTCGAGCTACCTTCGATTGGAATTGGAAATTCCATAGGTGGATTAGAAGACAAAGCTAGTTACATTGTAAAAAGAACCAACATACACGTCAACCACTGAACAACCACCTCTACAATTGACTTTTTAATCTTTTATGATCACATGACACATAAAACACACTAATTTCAAGGTTGTTAACATCACTATTGAAATTTTTTAATTTTTTGACCTTTCAAACATTAAAAAGTACATCATTAAATTAATTATGTAATGGCATAAAAATAAAAAACATCATGAATTAATTATGTAACCACATAAGTCAAATATAATTCTATCAAGAAATTAATATCAAATAGATAATATAATTGGATAACTTATACATTTCAATGTCATTGATCTTTTTTTTCATCCAACTCTTTGTCTGTATCATCCGATCTAGGTTTGACATTGTAAGGATTGGTCATATCATCATCATCATCATCAATATTAGTTTTGATAATGTCATCATCCACACGGATATCATCTTCATGAACATTAACTCCTACATCATCATGATCTAGTTCCTCCTCTTCGACATCTTTGTCAGGGATAGCATCAACTAACTATTGATCGTAATCATCATCTACATCATCTTGTAGTTCTTCGGTATCTTCTTCTTCCACCATATTATACTTTATTGGCCTTCCTCTTGGATCATGTCTAACAACAAATTACCGACCCAGTTTACCTACAACCTCTGAGTAAAATACCTGCTGACATTGGCTTGGAAGAACATAGGGCTCATTTCTAGCTCACTCGATCAACCTTGTATTAACCATGGTAAATCCATTATCATGTTCAATAATAGTTCTCTTAGGATCATTTTCATTCAATCATAGCCTATACCATAGGATGACAAACATAATTAATTTTAAGGACTTAAAGTCACACTCAAGTATATCATCCAAAATCCCATATTATCGATTTTCTGAGACTTCTAGATGTATGTCGCTTCTAGATGAAACATTATACACCTAAAAGAATGCAGTTATACCAAAATCACAAGTTTTCTTCATGTCATCCAACATTTTGATTCAAAATTTATGACCATTGCACCACACAGCCTTGTGGTGTTTCACCTGCAATATGTCAAACATGTAAAAATTATTGCAATATCGTCAGTTGATAAAAATATTTATTCTTGGCCAAATGTATGCAGAGAAAACAATCTCAACATATATATATCAATATACTTGAAAATAATTAAATAATATGGGTGATTAATATATTTATACATACTTTTTTATCTCGTAAACCATATGCTAAATCAATTTCCCTTTATGTAACATTGGAATCTCCATTACGATGAGATTCTTTAACCAATGAAGCCACACCTTCCCATGTTAATGTGTGACCAGATTGTTGACATCTTTCAATCCATACCGTCATCCAATCAAGATTATTGGCAACATACAAATGTAGTGCATGCCACTCTCGACCAACTATATCAAAAAAATTGAAATTCACAAATGATGTATAATTAGTTAAATACCACAGTATACAACCTTAATTTATAATTGATGTATATTGAAGATTAAAAATTAAATAAGTGCAATATACAGAAAAACTATATGTAAAATGTATTCCAATTAATCTTGATGACCATCTTATAATTACCTATCACTTTCATCAATCTACCTTTCTCCATTAGGTACTCCCCTTCAAATTTGTTAATGGAGTTGGGATCCAAAATGCTATCTACATGGATCTTTGCTGTAAACTTAGGAATATATTCACTAATGTACACCATGGTCTAGTATACCATATATCCCTCCACCATAGAACCCTCAGGGTGTGCTCTTTGTCTAACCAAAGCCTTCAAAAATTTCAAGTGCCTCTCAACCATCCACTTTGACCTTGTGTGTACAGGTCCACACAATTCACTCTCCTCAACTTGGTGTATGAGGTAGTATTCTTGTGCATTGAAAAATGTTGAAGGTAGACACTTTTACATTTCACACATTAGATGAGGAATTTTTCTCTTCCAATAATTTATATCTTCTTCATGGATTTCTTTATATGACAACCATCTACAAGTGATTCAAGGCGCAAATATATTAATGAGATTTAACAAAAATATACAGTATATTACATAACAAGTAAAAAAAATGGCAATTATAAGATGTATACAATGAATTGAAAAAATCTCGCTACTTACCTCATGTATTTTCCAAGATCATATATAACTTGCTTGACATTGTTATCAAAGTTGTCTGGGAGAGATAGAGGTAGAACGTATTGCAATAATTAAAAAATGAACTTTTCATTATTTTTCCAAAAGTAGTAAACACAATACACTGATTAGTACATGCATTATACAAATGTATATAATATACCAGAATAATTACCTTAATGAATGTATTTCAATCATGCATTTTCATCCCTAACCCAAATTCACCTTTCTTTGTTCTTATATTGTTTATGTTCACAGGAAATCCTGTGGGAAATCAAATTTTTTGTATGACTTATTTTATAGCATTGCTTTGCTGCTCTATTAATAACCAAGGAAGGGAACTTATATTAATTTGTTCTCCATCACTATTTAATTGAATAAAAAATTTCATTGTATGATTGGCTTTCTGAAGGTCACTACAAATTTTGACAATTTTTTCTTTGTCATGCCTTCCATCAAATATTTTCCATAACATTTTTTTTATATTCTTTCTGATATTCATTGTATCAAAAAAATGCACAATTTGTAGCTTCTCATAGTAGGGCAACCTACTAAATTGTCTGGGATAACTTTTCAGTCCCTGTGGAAGCCGTCCATTAATGCCTTGAAGACCTTCATGAAGCATATAAGTTAAACAAATTAACAACGACAATCATTGTCAATTACAACATGAGTAACCACAACACAATATAAAAATATAAATTCAAAACATATCATATATGATAGATAAACAATTTGATCCGATGTATAGGCTTGACGATTAATTCTATTATATTCCAACTTCCATAGGGGAGGTGTCATTCTTCATGGTTTCGATGTAGTCTCCTCTTTCCCATTGAAAAGATTATTTTTAGTAGTTCGATACTTATGATTTCTATAGAGGAAGTCGTTATACTCATCAAACACCTGCTTTCCTAAACTTTTTGAATGATGAGATTTCATCTTTGGACCACAAATTGGACATGTAAATTTTCCCTTTGTTTGAAGACCTACAAGATCATCTATAATTGGATTACATATGTCAATTTTTTTAATTATATATAATGAATAGATTATTTTAAAAACATGCATGATACCTACTTCATCAAATAAAATATTGTTAAAGTGCAATCAAATGTTATAACATACCACAAAAATGTGTTAGCCCTGGGGCATCATGAATTGTCCATACATGCATTGCATGGAATTGAAATTGTATTTGTCCTATTAGTCTAGAGATGTCATACATAGTGATTCCATTCCATAACTTTAGTAACTCATCGATAAGAGGCTCAATATATACATTCATATCTTTAACTTGGTACTTACCTAGTTGAATGAACATAAACATTACATAATTATTATAACCATTTTGCTGCAATATATATAAATTAATGTACATGACTATTGAATGAAAAGAATATGTCATTATGCAACAAATAAGACAAATGAGATGCTACTACATTAAAGAAAATTGATGTAAACAAATACATGGAACAATCATTGACAACATTTTGTGCTCCTTCTTTATTGACATCCATGGAGGAATGTTATTGTTGATAACAAAAATAGGCCACACTGAGTAAATAGATCTCATCTCACCAAATGGATTAACATCGTCTGCTCCCAATGAAAGCCTAAGATTATGAGGTTCTTCTTTAAAATGTGGCCATTTTTCCTCCATGTACCTAAATGCATAACCATCTGCAGGCATTCGAAGAATGTCATCTCCACTTCTATTCTGTGCATGATAATCCATAAATTGTGCTAAGCTTTTGCACCTAAATAATCGTTGCATACGTGGAATAATGGGAATATAACAAAGAACCTTACGAGGCACCTTTTTTGTTAGTTGATCTATTTGATATCTATTGATATGACATTCCGGGCATTTTGTTGCAAATTCCTATTCTTTATGATATATAATATGATCATTGGGACATGCATCTATTGCTTGATACTCCATTCTGATATCTTTCATAATGGTGCATAAATCTCAGTATGAGTGAGGTAAGATAGTTGATGGTGGTAACAAAAATTCAGCAATCAATCTACAACAAAAAATAATTTGTTCATATAAAGAATATTAATGGTACATATTTCATCCTTTATTTACTAGTGATGAACTAACAACAATTAAAATAGATGAAAAAAAATGACATATATGACATACCTTACCATTCGTAAGATTGCTATGTTTGATAAACCATTCATAACCTTCAAGTTCAATAGCAACAATACAACAGAGAGAAGAGTTGTTTGGGAGCCTTCATAAAGGGTCTCGTATGCCTTCTCAAATACAGGTAAATCATGAACATCATCAAAGTCATTTTGATCATCATGATCAGCTCTGTCACTAAATGTGTCTTGGATCAATGTATTTGTACCATCATCTTCAACTATGTTTTCTGGCGCATGATCATCTTCTTCCATAGGATCATTAACTTCATCTTCGATATTCATAGCTCCATGTTCATTTGCTTGCAAAACCACATTCTCTGGGTAGTGATAATCCATATCATCTACCCTAGGGCACCCCACCTTTATAATAATGATAGACACAAATAAACCATGATCATGATCAAGTGATTATATATATATATATATATATATATATATATATATATATATATATATAATATTAAAATGATATAAACATTTACAAATTCAATCAACATAAACACATATAATGAACATCTTACAAATGGATGATAATCATGCCCCCTTTCAATGTGACCATGCTGCCTACAATGTTTCTCAGTTGTTGTGATTAAAACTCATCTCATCTTTAAGCCCTTGTAATTATTGCAAGGACAATAACATTTCTCATCACCCTTTCTTTTCAATCTAGCCCACAATATATCAAGTATCTCTTCATTTTGTTTTGGACTAATATTATTTGACATTATTTTTCTTTACCAAGCTTGACTATTTAGATCTTCAAAAAATATCAAACTCACACTCCAATAATTTTTATTCATAGGCAAGTAACATAATCTAATAATTTGGATATTTTACACCAAAAAAAATTGGCATGCAACCACCTCTGCAAAAAAGAAGATAGTCTGAAGTTAATGACCCCAAAAACACTTTAAAATGCTAATTCCAAAACTTATTAAATTCTGATTTTACTATGCTTTCCAACCGTTAAGACTCCTAAAATCAAAATATTGAACTTGATCGCAAACTTCCTACAACGATGGAGGTATCGAGCTAGTAAGAGTAAGTGACCCACTCCTAAGGAGCAACAAGTCGAAATCATCATTGCTAATTTCAATACGGATTTATCCTTTTAGTTAAAGATGCAATGTGTCACTTCTTATGACGAGCTTATCCCTAGGGCCCTCAACATTGAGAGAGCCCTAATAAAAAACAACAGAAGCATTGGTAAGAGCACAATTAGAGTACAAACCCTAGGCCTCAGTAGAAACATAAACAATAACTATAGCGGATTAGTGAGGTTGCAATACCAAAAAGATTGAGACATTATAGGTAATAAAAAAATATTTCAATCTAAAGATTGTAGCCAATAACAAGCACACTATGTAGCTTAGTGATATTTTTAAATGAAATCTGCAGTAACAATAATGACAGTCACTTGAGATGTGACAGTCAAAAAGAGGTTGAGCAGTGACAAGATAATCAAGCTCAAACCTTGCATAGTAAAGTGGAGATTTTAACAGTGAGTTTCCTTACCCCCTTGCTGACCTTAAAGGTTTTTCAAATGCTTTTGGTAGTGTTAGACAAGGAAAATGCAGTCAAGGAATGACTGTCCAAATGAAGTAATAGTGGTAATCATAGGTTCAATGTTTCTTCTTAGCCATTAATATATAATGGAGGTAGTGGATTGCATGTTTGAGTAGTGTTTGGAGACTCATCAAAGATGGGAGAATAGTGAATAATACCTTGTGGACTGTGAAGTAGTGTCAATAAGGTTGAAGGATGTTAAGAACTATATTACCAAGAAATAATGAGTCCCTTGTAGTAAGTAGACAGTCTATAGGGCATAGTTTGATTTTATAGGATGCTCATGAAAGGAATCTTCAAGTGATAGTGAGTGAGTTGTTTGAGATTGCAGCTGAGGGTGCAATACCCAGTCTTAAAAGAAGTTAGCAAAGCAGTAAATGTGCAAGAAAATAAAATCATACACAACAAATAATTCACAATGTTATCTTGCATAATGCCTTGAGTTTGAAGACAAAAATCTCATTGTATCTTCATGATGAAAGTAGTGACCTTAATGGTCAATAACTGGAAACCATGATTTTAAAACATGTTATTGTGCTTATGGAGGAAAGTTTTTAAGCAAGGCAGTGAGTGGTGGTTTGGAACAATGGTAGGTATGAAGGACTTTCTTTATATGCATACTATGTAGTCTAGCTTAAGACACCGTTCTTAGAAGAGATTGAAGGTGGATTATGGAACTCAAGGGTTACCATGAAAAGGATTAAAGCAAAGACTGAGATCTATTTAAAAGCCACAGTCATGAAGATATTAAATATGTCACATGCAAAACCCTAGTGGCTGGAGTAATGAATACAATGCCAAAGAGGATAATGTGCTAGGGAAGATTTAGGAGATCTCCACATTATCTAATTACAGGGAAATACATCATTTATTTATTTTTTTAATTAAAATAAATCATTGTAAACCCTATATAGGATACATTATCATTGTAACCCTATATAGGATACATTGATACTTCAAAAGCCTATGAAAGAATTTGAGATTATACAAATATATGTCAAGTAACATTCATAAGGTTTAGAAAATATTGATAACTCTCTAGAATAGCCCATTAAACATGGGTTGTGCTTGAATTCACTACATAATTGATATAACATAACCACTTTGCATATCAACCAGAATTATAGGCTCTTTATTGCAATAAGAGGTAATCACTCTTCGATCATGCTATAATTAAATCCTAACCTATTAAACTATAGACAACTTGAATGTACCCAATGATGATTGACACCTACATTATACAACCTAAATTAACTACATTATATGAGTGCCTCCATTTCTATCACAACATAGCCACATTAAACTCTGGTCACACATGAATGCATCCTATATTTGTTATAGCACAACTGTGCCACATGACCAATAGAGTTATGGATCACATAATTCTAGTCTGAAGAATTTGTTCCTTGGTTGTGATCCTATGGTGATTCTACATAACAAAATCTAGACATGAAATTCTCAAAACCCTAAACCTCTAAAAATGAAATATGATGAGATGTTGCTTTAAAATATGATTTTCAAACCTAGAACTACAAATCTGACTTCACAACTGAATTCTACAAAAAGACAAAGACTACCCTCAACCTAGCAATATCTTCTTGAATTTTTTCTGATTTTTCCCAAGAAAATCGTCCTTAGTTCTCCACAAACTTTCTCAAGTAGAGCAAAACACTATCGTAATAAATCAGGCGCAAATTCACTTTTCTTTATGTTAGCCACAATTTGATTTTTTTCTATTTTTCATGTTTGTTGAAAATTTGATGAAAATGATAGCCGACATTTCAACGAACCCCAGGTTCGTCAAAATTTTGATGAACGTCGAGGATAAACTTTCAAAAAAATTGAAAATTACACATCAAATTTTACAAGCACCCGACGATACATCAAATTATACATATTTCGTCAAACAGTTTCATCAGATTTTGCAGTCAAATGAGTTAGTGTGAGATTATTGTATGTTCCAACTGGAAATATTTGCTTCCTCAAATAAACCATCACTTCATCTCCAACTTCAAACTCCTTATGTCTCCTCTTTTCATCTACTCGCTTCGTATTCTTCTGGTTCATATCTTCCAATTGATGCTTTACTTGAGTATGCACTTTCTTCATATGTTCTACAAATTCCTCTACTTTTGCACTCATTTTATCTTCCTTATTGATGTATCACAAATTTGATATACCTCTAGGGTGAACTATAGTAACAATCTCAAAAGGTGTCTTTTTGGTACTCATGTTCACTGAATTTTTGTAAGAAAACTCTGCTTGTGCAAGGACTAAATCCCAACTTTCGGTCTTCTCCCCAACCAAACATCTTAGAAAATTCCCCAAAATCCTGTTTACTACCTTTATCTGTTTGTACACTCCACAGAACATCTCACAAAGATCTGAAAGTTGTGGGAAGGATCCACGAGACAAAACTAGTCGTTAGACTCGAACTGCTTCAATACTCTATTCTAGAAACTGTCACTCAATCTAGAAGCAATAACTTGCTGGAAAAAGATCCAATCATACTGAAATCTTGGAATAAGGTAAAATGAACATGTCCACGATGAAAACATAGAGCCGCGAGATCTGATGAGAAAATATAATGAAATGTAGAATCTGCCAACTTGAACTGAACAAGAACTAACAAGAACAAAACTTATATGAAAATACTTTTGGTTGATGTAGGATTGCAAAGAACCAAGGATGCTCATACATCACTCTCTATTCCCTAGTTATGTGGCTTCCAAATCCCTTTTTCTCTAGTTGTGGCCATGGCTTGGGGCAGCGCTACACGATAGAGATGGATCGGGAGTGGTGTGAGCATGACACAAACATAGCTGCACACATCCCCCTAATCTCTCCCTAGATGAAGCTATTTTCATGTGGGCCTGGATGAGCTCTTATTGTAGCTATTGATCACCTTTCAAGATCACTATTGTCGACTATCCTGCAAGGTCATCGAGATGGCTCTAAAGGGAATTGCATGCCTACTCGATGGCATCAACCCTCATCACGGTCGCATCTCACTCTGCAAATACCATTCACAACTCCCCCGATAGCTGGTCATGTTGCCCATAGAGTCTGGTAGCATTAGCAATCCTTTGTATAATCTCCACCTATGCCTCCTCTTATGCAATCCTCATCTGGGCTACTAGCTCGAAATGGTGGATGTGATCTCCCACTGATACTAGTCGGTACGCGTCTAAGACTACCCCAAGATAGGCACAATAGGGCCCAAATCTAATATGCACTAGGTGGTCCATCCCTGAGTGTTCATTGTAACCAAAAAAAGATAATTATGAATATCAATACCATGAAATATATAGATATTAAAACAAAAACATATAATTTATGCATGTGCATAAGATAAAAACTGAAAGCACTAAAATGAAATAGCATAATCAACTATCATACCTGGGTACCCTGGCTGCTAGAATGGGTTAGGGGTAGGAGGAGCACTAGGAATTGTACCACTAGCATCCAGAGCTACCTCAAGCACTGCAAGGGTTGTTGTTGGGATCAAGGGTGGAGCAGGTGTAAACAAAGATGTTGGCATTCAAATGTCTTATGCTCATTCTAGGGTTTTTCACCTAAAAGGAGGAAAGAATGGACCAAAATGCAATGTTTAACATTCAAGGATTGATATGATGTGGGTGCAATATGTCTAAATAATATGAAATAAATGTAGAAAACTAATGAAATAGATCAATTATTGAATGCAAACTAGGATATGCAAAGTGCTTGAAAACACAGTGTTGTATTCAAACACGAACTAGAAACATGCACAAATGAAAAAAAATGAATTAGATTGAAAGGGGTGCACTTGGAAATTTAAAGCAGATCTGAGAAGGTTTTGGAATGTTATATAATTAAATATTTATGCCCACTAGGACTCATTTGTCACTGATGGCGAATTAGTCCAAGTTCTGGTAAAATCTACCAGAACAGGTTTTAGGATGCCAAGAGCTCAGAACTATAGAAAACTCTTTTTCCAATTTTGCAATGGGACTTATTCACCATTGATGGTGAACCAATTCACCTATAGAAATTTTCAAAGTCAAAGGTCAACTCTATGGGTCCTGGTTTGCACTTTTCTACTTGTCGGGTTATCAGATCTGAACTTGTAGAAAATAAGTTGAAAAGGGGTCTTCAAGTTCCAATTAGGGTTATGTTGAATTTGATGACTTTGATGACTTTTCAACACCTTTTTGACACCTTTCTCCTTGACAAATCTGCCTACAAGACCTACAAACACACATGCAAAGAGGGGAAAAATCTTAAGCATTAGAGTATAGGAGTTTGCCTTGGTTAAACCCCACTTTGGTAATCAAACCCTCAATAATGAAATGAAATAAGAAAGGAATGATGAAAAAATAACATGAAAATGTCATAGACTCACCAAACCCTTGTTGTTGAAGTATGAAGATATGTCAATGGTTTCTCCAAGATGCTTGATAATTGCTTAATTGAATGATGTTAGTGAATGCTTAGATGGATTGAATGCAAGAATGAATATTTGAATGAATGAGGGTTAAAATGAATAGAAAATCATGTATTTATACACAATTATTCCCTAATTTCCTAAAAGTACGACATGACAGGCTAACCTTAGGTTTTTAAGAATAAAAACCTGCTAGTATTTTCAATTTATTTTGAATTTTGTGCCAAGAGGGACTCATTTTCCACCCTGGCGAATGGGTCCCACTCAAGGCATATGAATGGGTGTCAGAAATTAAGTTGTCTTTAATGTTGTTTGTCAAGTTTTTATTGAAAAATACACTTAATTAAGGCCTGTAAGAGCATAAAGGGGCCAAATAAAGCATAATAAGTGTATTTGTTGATGACAAGCCTAGAAAAGTGTGAAATTTTCTAACAAGTCTTTATAACACTTTATAATTATACTTGGTAAGTGATAAAAAGATGGTGTATAGATGGGTTATAATAAGAAGAGTCTAAAAAAGTGTGAAAATGTATCACAACATCTTTACAAGACATCTTAAAGTCCTAATGATTCATAAAGATTCAAGACCTAATGTGAATGTGTAGGTCACATTGCAACATTAAATCAAGGTGAAATCAAGCCAAATAAGCACAGGGAGAGACAAGATAAGAAAAACTAAAAGGGTTACTTTTTTTGTGTCCATAGTTAGCCCCCACTTTAGTGAGAGGATGAACTTGCTTCAAACTCACACTAAAGTAGAGCAATGCATCTCAGAAGGGGTCTGGATGTACTAATGCTTGGTAAGATGGGACAAAAATGATCAAGAGGGATGATAAAGCCCCCAAGATCAAGATCCCATGGAAAATCAATCATAACCACAAAGGAACACACATGAAAGTGATGAGAAAGAATGAAAGTCAAATCAAGCTTCAATCGTTTGTCCATCTTGTTGTGGATTAGATTTAGGATTGTTTGTTTGGAATAAGAAATGTGTACTCACTCTAGGGTGACATAACTCATGGCTATCTCCCAGGTGAGAAATCCCAAGTATATACTCACTCTGGGGCCACGGAACTTCTAGTTGTCCACGGGGTGAAAAATCCACAAGGTGGCTATGGGGAAAAGTCATGCCTCAGAATGGGCTTTCCTGCTCAACCATATCAAAGTTATACCTCTTGATAACTTTAATAAGGTGCCACAAAGGACAATGTCATTTCATGCTTCATGAGACAAGAAAATATTTGTATGCTTAGTACTCATGAACAAATGCAATGGCACCATAGGCATGCAAGCTGTGTTATGCAAGGTGGCCATGTAAATGCAAAATACAACATGCAAAAGAAATGTTCAAATGAGTCTTGCTTAGTTCATGTGAGGTCTTAACTTAGGGAACATTGTGTCTAATGTCTCCAAGAGAGGACCAATCAAAGAATAGAATATTCACAAATCAGGGGATGTAGTGCATCGTATGAGGCCACCAAGAGGAATGTAATATGCTAAGGTAGATCATGCTTATGAAGAAAACTACACCCAATGTCATCCACAAAGTTATAAACCTGTATAATGTAAGAAGGTTGCACTAAGAACCAAGAAAAAGAAAAATGCAAATGAAATTCCAATGTATGCCCCCACTTTAAAGGAATTGCTAGACATTGTTATGTGAGCAATTACTTTAAAGTAGAAAAATGCAAAAAGAAACAAGACATGAGAGCTAACTTGGAAAGCCCTTATGCCAAGTCATACATTTCTGAGTAAGGCTGTGTCATGTGAAGGAAAAGGAACAAAATAAAGAGAGGTTTCCCCCAAAAAGGAGCTACATTGTTTTTATTAAAGAGCTCAGAATTGTTATCATTCCCCAAATACACATAGAACTAGAAGAATGACACATAGATCTAGCAAAAAAGAAAAGAAAAAATAAAGACCATTTTGGGTCAACATGGAAGAGACATAGGATGTCTCGATGCTTTGCATTATCCCCAAAGGAAAACACATGAAAAAAGAAAACAAAAAATAGAAAGGAAAGGAAAGGAAAAGCTTTTGGGTCAACATGAAGGAGACATTTCGATCTCAATGGCTTGTGTCATCCCCAAAAAGAAAACACAAAAAAAAAAGGAAAAAGGAAAAAGAAAGGAATACCATTTGGGTCAACATGGAAGAGAAATAGGGTGTCTACACTTTATGTCATCCCTAAAAGGAAATCACAAGAAAAATTAAAAAAGAAAAAAAGAAAAGAAGACCATTTGGGTCAACATGGAAGAGAGATAGGGTGTCTCTATGATTTGCACCATCCCCAAAAGGAAAACATAAGAAAAAGAGAAAAAGGAAAAATAAAGGAAGACCATTCAACATGGAAGAGACATAGGGTGTATCTATCCTTTGTGTCATCCCCAAAAGGAAAACACAAGCAAAAGAAAAAAATGAAAAAGAAAGGAAAACCATTTGGGTCAACATGGAAGAGACATAGGGCGTCTCTATGCTTTAAGTCATCCATCAAAGGAAAACGCAAAACAAGGACAAGGACAAATGCATTACTAGGACAAGACTAACAACTTCTTGCCCCCACTGAGTGTAAGGAAAGAATGAGCCAAGATAGCTACTAAAAAAAGATCATGAAATAGTGAGAATGGAAAACTCTACAAATATTGCATGATGATGTGTTTGTTAGTGTTTATGGGATTATAGGATAATATTTGGTGTCAATGAAGTGGTACTTACTCGGTATTTCCTTCAATGTATGACACTCATCAATTCAGTGTCCAAGAACATGATGGTATTTACAATAAGGTATATTGGAATCTTTAGGACAAATTACTGATGTAAGTAGGGGGTTGTTTTCCACACACAAAATCAATTAGAACAAGTTCAAATCACTACTTAAGCCTTGTAACCTTATTACCTCAGATTTCACCTTTTAGGCCTACAAGCCTAGTAACCCTTCCAACAATGTTTTCAGGCTCTAACTCTCCAACTTCAACATAAACCCACAAACAAATTATTGTTTCAGTTTCTTTTCATCTCCCTACACACCATACCTCAAATATCTCAACAAACTATTTTGTATCAAAGCCCTCAAACTAAGGCTTTTATGCTGCTACAAGGGCAAACAAGCCCTATTTTCCAAAGAAAGTGTTCTAAAAACTTATCATAGACCTAAAACTCCATTGGGGCAACAATCCACACATGTGAAAACCCCAAATTCCATAATTGGTTTACCTTTTTACAATCTACAAGTACCCTAATCCGCAAACCCTCACTTTTAGGCTATTATCTAGGGTTTTATTGAAAAAATACTATCTAGGCCTTCCCAACCTTGGCCACCAACTCAAACTCATTGTATTCCCCCTACAAATGCTCAAGGATTCAACACATAACCATTTTAACCACAATTTCTTCAGACTCAGGGCTCAAACCTCTTTTTCTTCACACAAAACACAAGCAAACTACCTAGGGCGTCATGCCCAAAATCACTTACAGACTCCCCTGCTTTCACATACCACAAACACACAAGGCCCAAGCCTTATTCAGCCATTCCACTAAGATACAATGGAGAATAGTAGGTTGAATGGCCTAAAATGCCATCTTTAGGCTCTCAAACCCTTGAAAATAGGGTACTAGCCTACAGTGAGAAAACAAGTAAAAACTCCCACCAAATCTTGAGTTACAGGCTTAAATCTAATAGAAAGTAAAGATAACACATGCCCCTCAAAGATTCCATAATAAGCTTGCTCAAACCACCCCTGTACAGATTGTACCAATACAAAAAATAAAGAAGAAATCATAAATTTTGGAAAATTAGAGATAAAATAGGGAGTCTTTTTATTCAAATATTCAAGAATCCATCCTCAATCAAGATTTTTACATCATATTTATAACATATTTCTATTCTAAACAAACCATCTAACTTCCTCCAAGTTCTTTTTGAAGGGATATGACCGTTGGTCTTCATCTACAAGGCAATTTTTGCATTTTTAGCAACCTTTACAACAACATTTCAATATTTTGCATTACTTTGCAATCTAAACACCCTAATAACCTAGACACCATCAAACATGACTAATTAAAATAAAAAATGGTCTTTAAGACCTTATTTAATGCAAAACCTCCACATTTCTAAATCCTAGACCTAATCAACCTTGATTGACAATTTTGGTTCCAAGGTGCTCCTACACCATACACCCCAACTTGTAACTTTTCCAAGTCTCTTGGAAAGATTAATGTGACTTTTCCTCCCTTGTACTCTTCATGCATTTTTCCTTCTTGTTTTCATTTGACAGGTTCACTTTTCCTTTGTCCTTCACTGTCCTTGTCACTCTTGTCAATGTCTTCTTTTATGTTTCACTCTGCCATACAACTTTGTGGGTTGTCTTTCCATGTTTTACTCCTCACACATTGATGTCACTTTCTTCTCCACCTCTGCACACATACTATCATGCATTTCCATCACTTCCTTCTTCACTTCTTGTTTAGACCATTTTCCAATTCTATGTTCTTCTACCTTCTTGTCATTATCAACTGTACCTTTCCAATTACCAGTCACTCTCAGACCTGCAAACACTTTTCCCATTGTCCTATTAGCATTACTAACCATTGTCCTCTTGTATGCTGTATTACCAACCTCTGTACTACCATCTTCCAACTCTCCCTTCACTTTTTTCATGACTAAAGGCACTTAACTATCCCAACAAGCACTCCTTCACTTAGTATTTTCCTTTCCACAAGCTTTGCATTCCTATCCTGCTCTGTCTCAGTCTGAGACACATTTTCACTCACTTTATTTCTCCACACAAAATCATTCTTGATACCAACTTACTACATTTTTTTTTCACTCCTCTTGTCAACTTTTTCATGCCCTACATTCACTGCCAAACCTTTATTCTTGCTTCCATCAACATTCACAAACTTTTTTTTGCCAACCATGATAACCTCATCATTCTCCTTTGGCTATTCATTAAATGGGGTCAATATATATGTCTTTCCCTCCTTCAAAATGGTGTAAGTATTTTTCTTTCCATCATATATAGATGCCCTATCAAACTACCAAGGCCTTCCTAGCAACAAGTGGAAACAATTCATGGGCAAGATATTACAAGTAGCCTGATCTTTATATTGACCAATTTGAAAATCCACAGTGGCTTGATCTTTCACCATTATAGATTGTTGTTCACTAATCCAAGACACCATATAGGGATTCTCTAGAGGCATTCTTTGCAAATTTAACTTGTCTACCATGTCACTAGATACCATATTATTTGTGCACCTAGAATCAACTACTACTCTACATGCCTTATTCTTGGATCTGTAGGTTGTCCTGAACAAGGCTATTCTTTGGATCAAATCTTTCTCTTTTGAGGTCTTCAACATTTTATTTACATCATCATCATCACACCTACTTCAGGAGTTGGATGTAGAGTACTTGGACTTGAGCATCCACATTCATCTTCTTCTTGAACAATCTGAGCTCTTCTTTCATTTTTCTTTTCTCCTCCACTTGAAGTTGATCCAAACTCTTCTGAAATTTGAAGAATGGGTGTCCATACTTACCACACTTGTAACACTTGCTTGGAAACTCACTTTAATATCTTCTTTGGCTAAAACATGTTCTTCCACCTCTCCATCCTCCTCTTGATTTTGGTGCTTGTTATTTGCTATTGTTTTCACTCTCTTGTTCTTCATTGATTTTCCTTGTACCTCTACCTCTATTCATGTTACCTCTGCCCCTTCCTTTCCTTTCTTTTCTTCTCTTGAATCTATCTTTTTCCCTTACTACCATTTGGAAACATTACTCTACTATTTTAGGAGGGTTCAAACTGATTTCATCTCTTATATTCAACCTTAAACCACTTAAATATTTGGCTACTCTTTCAACCTCATCTTCATTATGACCTAAACTTATGCATAACCTATAGAATTCTTCAGTATAGGACATCACATCCAACTCCCTTTGCTTCAATTCTTGCAATTTCATAAATTTTTGTATAGCATAGTCTGCTAGTAAAAAATGAACTTTTAATTTTGCTACCATCCTATCCCAAGAACTTATCTTGGAATTACCTTTCTTGACTCTATCTTCTTGAACAAAGTTCCACCATGTGAGGGCTGGTCCTTTCAACTTTTTCTTTGCATATTTCACCTACTTACTATCCTCTATGTCTTCAAATTCAAAAAAATTATCTAAGGAATCAATCCATTCCAAAACCTCTTCACTATCCATCTTACCTTCGTACATTGGAACTTCAACCTTCAAATTTGGAGTGTCATCACCTTTTATTGCCTTCAACATCTTGATCATTCTCTTTTCTTCAAGATCTAAATCATCTTCATCATCAACTAGAGGGTTTCCTTCTTCCCCTTCATCTTCCTTATCACTCTGGTCTTCATTCACCATTCCTCTTATCTAGTTCTTCTCCAGAACTACTATCCTTGCTATGGTGGCTTCTTGAGACTCTTTGTAGAGCCTTTCCTTTTGTGCCAACTACTCTTTCATTTCTTTTATCTCCTTTGAAATTGCACTATCCTTTGGAGGTATCTTCACAATCTTGCCTCTTCACCTTTCAATCACAAATTGCAACTTTCTTCTTCAAGGAACTACTTCATCGCTCTGATACCACTTTGATGTAAGCATGGGGTTTTTTTCCGCTCACAAACTTAATTAGAATAGGTTCAAATCACCACTTAAGCCGTGTAACCTTATTACCTTAGGTTTCCCCTTTTAGGCCTACAAGCCTAGTAGCCCTTCCAACAACATTTCTAGGCTCTAACTCTCCAAGTTCAACATAAACCCACAAAAAAATTATTTTTTTAGCTGTTTTTCATCTCCTTACACACCATACCTCAAATATCTTAGTAGACTCTTTTGTAGCAAATCCCTCAAACTAAGGCTTTTTCTGCCGCTACAAGGGAAAATTATCCCTATTTTCCAAAGCAAGTGTTCTAAAAACTTACCATAGACCTAAAAATCCATTGGAGAATCAATCCACACATGTCAAAACCACAAATTCCATAATTATTTTACTATTGTATAGTCTGCAAGTACCCTAATCCACAAACCCTCACTTTTCGGCTATTACCTAGGGTTTTATTGAAAAACTACTATCTAGGCATTCCCAACCTTGGACACCAACTCAAACTCATTGTATTCCCCCTACACATGCTTAAGGATTCAACACATAACCATTTTAACCACAATTTCTTCAGACTCAGGACTCAAGCCTCTTTTCTTCACACAAAACATAAGGAAACTACCTAGGGCATCATGCCCAAAAAAACTTACAGACTCCCCTGCTTCCACAAACCACAAACACATAAGGCCCAAGTCTTATTCAAACATTCCACCTAGATACAATGGAGAATAGTAGGTGGAATGGCCTAAAATGCCATCTTTAAGCTCTCAAACCCTTGAAAATAGGGTAGTGACTTGCAGTTTGAAAACAAGCAAAAACTCCCACCAAATCTTGAGTTAAAGGCTTAAAGCTAATAGAAATTCAAGATAACACATGCCCCTTGAAGATTCAAGAAGATTTATGCTCAAACCACC
Source organism: Sequoia sempervirens (assembly GCA_007258455.2). Taxonomy (NCBI): domain Eukaryota; kingdom Viridiplantae; phylum Streptophyta; class Pinopsida; order Cupressales; family Cupressaceae; genus Sequoia; species Sequoia sempervirens. Next base: position 91,966,631 of record VDFB02373365.1, read on the forward strand.
CTTGTCCAGACCATACCAATACAAAAAATAAAGAAGAAATAGTAAAATCTGGAAAATCAGAGATAAAACAGGGAGTCTTTTTATTCAAATCTTCAAGAATCCATCCTTAATCAATATTTTTACATCATATTTATATTTTTTCTATTATAAACTAACCATATAACTTCCTCGAACTTCTTTTTGAAGGGATATGACTATTGGTCTTCCTCTACAAGGCATTTTTTTCATTTTTAGCAACCTTTAAAGCAACTTTTCAATATTTTGCATTACTTTGCAATCTAAACACCCTAATCACCCAGACACCATCAAACATGAATAAATACAATGAAAAATGGTCTTCAAGACCTTATTTAATGCAAAAAAACTAAATTTCTAAAGCCTAGACCTAATCAACCTTGATGGACAATTTTGGTCCCAAGGCTCTCCTACACCAATTACCAACCTATTCATAGGTGGTAATAGGATGAGACCTCTGTTTAAAATCATTTGGAGTTTCCTTTCACATTTAGGTGGTGGATGGAGAGGAAAATTTAGTTTTTCAATTTGTAAGGTCATTTGCGTTTACTAGATTCACCTTTTTCATGAATTGAAGGAGGAAGAGGACCCATGGGGATCCTAGCATCCTTGTCATTATGATGTGAGGGTTGCTTAGGAGGAAGAAGGATATTCAGATTAGGAGGGGAATCAAAGATCACCGTACCATCATCCTGAAGTCTCCAGTATTCAAAAGGAGGCTTGTTTTCATGAGGGGGATCTTGATATCCTAACCCTATTGTGTTCTCATCTGTTGGTCTTTGTTCTAAAATTTGATGAATTTTATGTTCAATTGTTGTGTCATATCCTTTTTTGCTTAAGATTATAAAACCTTTTCCATAAATTTATGATCGTAAAATGGTTGAGGAGGGGGTTGTGTAGAAGAACTAGGTCCACCTATTGGAGGGAAATTGGATCCTTCATTCTTTTCAAGGTGTAAGTAACCAAAAATATTAGGAGGTGAGATAGTAGGAAGGTTTGATTGTTTCATGGATGGGTAAAAGGATGCATTAGATTCCCAAAAAAATGCCAGAAAATGTAGTTCAGAATGTGCAACTAGATTGATTCACCTAGGGTGGCAAATGAGTCTAGGGATGAATTTTTTTGAGTTTTTTCAAAAAGAATAAATGCTATTTGATGTTTCTCATATACACAAATGCAACTATAGTATGAAAATTCATAATTTCCATGTGTTTAAATGATTTGGAATGCAAAAATGAAAGCTATATGATGTTTTCACTAATGCAATTTTTTGAAAACCCTAGGATGCAAAATAATGCAAAACCTAATGCAATGATGATGCAAGCTAAGCATAGGATGCAAATGAACTTATAATCAGAAGTAAAAATGCTCTAAATTCAAGTTCACAAAAATGTAAACAAAGATTTTGGCACTCGAATGTCTTATGCTCCTTCTAGGGTTTTTCACCTAAAAGGAGGAAAGAATGGGGAAAAATGCAATGTTTAACATTCAAGGATTGATATGATGTTAGTGAAATATGCCTAAATAAGATTAAATAAGTGCAGAAAACTAATGAAATAGATCAATTATTGAATGCAAAGTGCTGGAAAACACAGTGTTGTATGCAAACATGAACTAGAAACATGCACAAATGAAAATAGAATTGAATGAGACTAAATTGGGTGCACCTAGTAACTGAAAGCATATCTAAGAAGCTTCTAGAATTTTTCAAAATTTAATATTGATGCCCACCGAGACTCATTCACCACTGATGGCGAATCAGTCTAGCTTCTAGTAAAATCTACAAAAATAGGTTTTAGGATGTTGGGAACTCAGAACTACAGAAAATTGTTTTTCCAACCTAGCAGTGGGGCTCATTCACCACTGATGGAAAAATATTCCACCTATAGAAACCTGCAAAGTCAAAGGTCAACTCTGTGGGTCCTGGTCTGCACTTTTCTACTTGTTAGGTTATTGGATTTGAATCTGCAGAAAACAAGCTAAAAAGGGGTCTTCAAGCTCCAATTAGGATTATGTTGACTTTGATGACTTAAATTACTTTTTAACACCTTTTTGACACCTTTCTCCTTGAAAAATCTACCTACAAGACCTACAAACACACATGCAAAGAGGGGAAATGGGATAACAGTTAGATTATAGGGGTTTGCCTTGGTCAAACCCCACTTTGATAATCAAACCATTGATGATGAAATGAAATAATAAAGGAATGATGAACAAATAACATGCAATGTCATAGACTCACCAAACCCTTGTTGTTGAAGTCTGAGGATATGTCAATGGTTGCTCCAAGATGATTGATAATTGCTTGACCGAATGATGTTAGTGAATGCTTAGATGGATTGAATGCAATAATGAATATTTGAATCAATGGGGATTAAAATGAATAGAAAAACATGTATTTATAAAAAATTATGCCCTAATTTCCAAAAAATACAACATCATAGGCTGACCTTAGGTCTTCAAGATTAAAAACATGCCAGTATTTTGAATTTATTTTAAATTTTGTGCAAAGAGGGACTCATTCGCCCCCTAGGTGAATAGATCCCACTCAAGGCATATGAGTGGGTGTCAAAAATTAAGTTGTCTTTAATGTTGTTTGTCGGGTTTGTATTAAAAAATACACTTAATTAATTCTTGTAAGTGCATAAAGGGGCCAAATAAAGCATAATAAAGGTGTATTTGTGATGACAAGCCTAGAAAAGTGTGAAAGTTTGTTACAAGACTTTACAACACTTTAGAATAAGACTTGGTAGGTGAAAAAGAGGGTGTATAGATGAATTATAATAAGAAGAGTCTAGAAATGTGTGAAAATGTATCACAACACTTCAAAACACCTTTACAAGACATCATAAAGTCTTAATGATTCATAAAGATTCAAGACCTAATGTGAATGTGTAGGTCACATTGGAACATTAAATCAAGGTGAAATCAAGCCAAATAAGCACAAGGAGGGACAAGGCAAGAAAAAGTAAGAGGGTTAGTTTTTTCATGTCCACAACAGGTGGCATCAATGAAACAGGGGTGGCTCATGGAGAGGAGGACATCCTTTATCACCACCTTGGCCTCGGTAATGCCACCCTAACCTCCTTAGCCTACCCTTGATGCTCTAGATAACCCTACTATTGTTGCTCCTCCTGCTCATCTTCATTGCCTCGACGCCTCTACCTCTTCTAGGGTGGTTGTCCTGAAATGTCCCCTATTTACTAGGATCCCTCATGGGGGTATCTGTTGGGAACACTGGAGTAGGACAGTGTGCTACCCACCACGCCAAAAAATCTCTAGCCACATGGACATTATCTATTGTGCCCATCATTGATAGATTTATGTTGTTGGCCTCATCATCAGAAAGGAAAACATCTGCTATAGTAGGATGTAGATAATACCCTAGCCTCACTATGCTCTTAAAAGCTTGGGTGTATGTGGGAATGGGAGGAGGAATGGTTTGGATCCGCTTGTGCTATTGCATGACTCAGCTCCAATAGTATGGAATGATGACAAAATTTGTACGACTAAGAATGAAGCAATCGTGTTATAGGTTCCAAAGGAACCTACCATCATCAACCAACTAGAATAGCCAGTGGGGTCTCCATCTGACATGATCTAGTGTCAAGGTGTCAAACTACAACCACTGGAACTGTAGATTGCCATGTCTCCACTACCGAGTGAGCTCGTACCAGTGAGCCATTAGTATAGTGTAATCCCACACTTGTGTGAAGCCCTTTGGCCTTGTGTAAGTGATGTTAGTGAAATCCTACACATACAAGAGCTTGCATGTAGTCAGGATTTCATACTCATAGTGGATGTACTAGTCAAGCTCCTTGTATAGATGCACAAGCATACTATTCCCCCATGCAAAATTTGTGCACCACTCCACCATCACTCGAATAGTATAGACAAGGCCCCCATGTAGGTGAGATCCTTACCCATCTATGGAAATCTGGGTGGCCACAATCACCACCATGGCTCAGCGTAGTAGAGGGGCAGTGGCCTGAACCTAATCAAACCATCGGGTCTATGTGTTCCCGATCCCATCCCCATCGTTTCTATGACTGGAGCAGTATTAGACACCATCTGATCACTCCTATGTTGAGCATCCATCAACCGCAGATGGGGAGATCAAGGATGCAGTAGACATCCTCCAGAGTAACTTTCATCTCTCCAATAGGCAACTAGAAGCTTGATGTAGTGGTGTCCTACCTCTCCATTAGTGCCATTAGTATCTAATCATGATAAAGCATCTTTGGCATGGTGTAAACATGCCAAACACTGATGCATTTTAGTTGTGTGACCTCATCCTCAAATAGCTAGTTCCTTTGGTCTTGAAGCAAGCATAACACTCACCCACTGGGATACTCATTGATCTCAGGATAGTCTTGTAAAAAATGAAAAAATATAAGTTAGTACATGGCCGACTAAAAACAATAAGTAAAAAATATCAAGGACATATCTACATCGTGTAAATATTTATGTGCCACATAGGTGTCCCAGTTCGCCATTAATGGAAAAGGGACAAAAACAAATCCCTAGGATGACAACACTGGTCCTAGATGCTAGTGTACGCTGAAGACATGTGCATGCATCTAGAATTCCTATGCTACTCAAAGGTTAAAAACATGCAAAAAATACCAAAAAATGTGCAAATGAACTAGTTTCAAGGAATATATGGTCTACCTAGAGACCCTCAACAATATTTTCTCATAGGTGGTCCAGCAAAGGTTCCTCATACTCTCGTCTGCTCAAAATTTTGATGAATTTTCTCTCACAAAATTCAACAAAATCCTCATGATGAATAGTGCAAATGATGCTTCTCGTAGCCCACCTCGGTATATATATAGGCCTCCTAGGGCCCATTTTTCCTAGATTTTGTGGCTCTCTAGTTTCTCTTGATTTTACCCCACCTAGTTGGGGGAAAATTCAAGAGGGGGCATATAGTCACCTCTTTAGCATATTTTTCTTTTGAATCATCAATTTTATTCTTGATCATTCTTCTTTCTGTTGTAGCATCTTTTGATTTTTAGGGCTAACTTAAAATTGAGTTTTGTAGAATACAATTTTGTGTGATTTTTCACGATAGGTCCTACACTCTTCGTTGAGTTTGATCACTGGGGGAATCTTCAATACTAGATCGTTCGACCTCTATGACCTCTGTAGTACCTTCTTCTAGCATGTAAATCCATAAAACTTCATGTTTTAGGTGAGATTTTTCATTTCTACTTTAGTGTGGCTAATTTTTCCCAAAATTGAGCCCACTAAAGTGGGGGAAAAATGTAATGTCGCAAAATTGCACCTAGGGGAAATTTCACATTTTAGCAATTTGCCTAGAATTTATGCCATCTAAATGCATTTAGGAAAAAAGCCCCATGGGTCAAAATTTTAGGATTTTGACTCCATGTGGTCTAATGGCGAAACAACAACAGTCTATCAACCCATTTCCTAAAAACTTATGTTTTAGATGCCTATGAGGTGCACTAGTGTATTGTTGTTTTTTCAAGTTTGAAATGGGGAATCTTGAATCTTGGCTCTTTACACGTGTCTCTATAGACAAGATTAAGGTGTAATGGCTCTTTTCCACCCTTGCATGCAACAAAACCCCTATGTGGCTCTCACTTTGGGGGTTCTCTCATTTGATTGAAGTCTCTCTCTTTAGCTTCACTTTGCTTCGCAATCTCTTCTACTCTTGGCAATAACACTTCTACAATAAAAATATATATTGGACTGAGGTCCCTCCAACAATCAAAGCTCTCTAGCAAGAATTCAACAGTGTGTTCATGTGTTCAAGAGGGGGATGAGGTTTGTTGGTAATGCTCTCTCACTCTTTTCTATTTGTGAATAGATTAGATATATTTGGTCATTTAATACTTGGTGGTGTAGGTTCTCCTCCTAAAGTGAGGATTGGTTTCACCACTCTGTTTTGTCCATTTCAATTCATCTCTGTCTATCTGGTTGTCTATGGAGGTGGGAACACCAAAGTGGGGGTTTGATTGTGGAAAACACCTATACAACCCCAACATTTTTCCTCGTTCATATTATGTGTAGACCATTGCTATAGTGGAGCTTGGCATAAGGATTCAGATGTTTCATTATTTGTAAGATCCCTCTTAGCTCTTCTTGTACTTACTTTTAGTGTCTATTCTTTATCTCATTGTTTCATTAAATAGACCTTAGATATGGGTTAGATGGTGAAGCTCTTACTTTCCTATTTGAGTCTTTGAGCTCCCCATTATTTAGGATGCCAATGCATCATTTGGACTCCAACACATCGCATTGGTGTCCTAAAGCTGTGCTGTAATCTTTTGGCCATGAGCTCCTCTTTCGGAGGCAAAAATCTAGAAGCTTTTCTCTCTCATGTTCTAAAGAAGTATTTTGTGATAAATTTATTCATTTAGCTTGTATAGAGGTGGATAAGGGAAGTTCATTCCCTGGGATTCTCTTGAAAATGAAGAGAATCATGAGTAGTGAATTCCCCTTATCTCTTAATGTGTAACTATCATAGCATAAATAGCTGGTATATCTAAATAAGTCCAAGCAAAAAATTCATGAAATTCATGTAATAACATTGCATGGTCTTCTTATTCATCCTCATCAAGGCACTTTCCTATTTGAATCAATCTATCTTCCTTAGATGCATCTATTAGTATGTTAATTTTATCTCCCATAGGTAGTGCACTTTCACTTGGAATTTCAGTAATATGTTCTTCTTTGTCTTGTTCAACATAACTTTCTTTCTTCTTTTCATCAAAATATTATGAACTAATTCTAGCACAATTGAATCATTGTTTGTGAGGGGGATTTGGTGACTTATCATAAACTCCTAACATTTCTACTAAGGCTTCATCATGTTTAAAATATTCTAATGATCCATCACTTGTTAAATATCAATTAATTTAGGATTCTTTAGAGTGAGAGTTTTCTTAGAAGAACCACACATAATGGTGTTGACATTAAGTGAAGGCCTTTTTGTTGCTTTTGTTATCTTAAAAGGGTAATATCCAAGACCATTTTTGTTTCTTGTATGATAGGCTCTGTAGGGACACAGATGCCTTGTTCATTCACATCACATCCTTTTCCACTATAACCAAGTCGTTTCAAGAGCTCATAGCCTCTTCCATAAAGATTTTACATTTCTTTTGGATTTGGTGGTTTTTCATAGTCAACTTCATCAAAACTTGTTGTATAACTTGTGTCCTCTTCTAAAGTAGTTGAAGTAGATACTTTTGAAGGTTCCTCCAAATTTTTTGTTAACATTACTGTTGTTTCTTTTCCATTTTTTAGGTTCTTTTTTATGATATTGTATTCTCCCATGAATGTACATGTATAATCCAAGGAACCCTAATCATCTTCCAATAACTTTGTGACTTCTTGAATATTCTTCTCTTTTTCTTCCTCTTGCATAGGCTCTACTTCTGAATTTGGTATCAATATTTTCAAAGCACTTTCCTTGTCTTTATAACTATTCAAACAACTTTCCATGTGAGGGTGATCCTTGATTGTATAAACCTTACTATTATAGACATACTCCATTAAATGATGAAGAGTTGAAGGTTCCCAATTAATCACATGAATCCATGGTCTACCCAAAAGAAGATTATATGCAAGATCATGAGGCATCACATAGATATGAGTTTTTAATGTGATCTTTCCAACTCTAATAGGAAATGTTATCACACCAAGTGGTTGTTTTCTCACATTTTCAAATCCATGAATAGCTAAATAATTAGGTTCAAACATAATATTTTCCACTCCAATCTTATCTAAGAGGTATACACTACACACTTTAAGAAGTTGAACCATTGTCAATGAAAGTCCTTTTTATTCCACATTTGATAATGACAACCATTACCATGAAGGATTCATTTTGTTTTTGTACTTCCATTGGACGTAATTCATCTTGGTGAAACATCATTCCAATATTAACCAAATTCATGCCTTGAATTAGGGATCCTACATCGTTTGGTTGTGCACTAGGAGGGATAACTACTTGTTGCAAATCATTTTGAAGTATGCTATGGTAATTAGGTGAATTTTGAATAAGGTTCCATATAGAAATCTTAGCAGGAGTTTTTTTAAGTTGTTCCACATGATCATATTCATTTCCACTATGTAAAGGAAAACAAGGAGCAATAGGAAAAATTGGTTGACACAATGGTAATGAAGTTGGTATTGTTTTTGTTTTCCTATTGCTCCTTATGCTATATGTATGAGAAATGGTGTTGTAGCTTGGTTGCTATGAAAAATTGTTACTTGTAAGTTGCATTGCATAATTCAAAATGGTTTCTTAAGGAAATGGTTTTTTCTTAGGTTCTCCTATGATAAGCACATGTTTAGTTTGAACTTGTGTTTGTTGATGTGAGGCTAGGTAAATGATAAGTTGAGGTGTGATTGCAATAACTTCTCTTTTTTTTGGTTTTTCATAATAATCCTTACTGAATGATCCTTTTCAAATGAAATATTCAAGGGATTCATCTAACATATCAAAATAATCACTACTAAAGGGCTTGAGGGATATGTTAACTTGTAGAAAGAGATATGCCATTGTCAAATAGCTATGTTTTCTCAGAGGTTGACCATTTAATGTGTAGTTGCTTGTTTGGTGTTTTGAGATAGTTTATGGTTTCCAATGTTTGAAAAATGAAAACTAATCTATCTAATTCAATGCAGTAATGAAATAAACCATAGATATTCAATAATCTAATACTAAAATAAAAAATAACTATTTCAATTTTTCCCAAATTTGCACTAAAAGAATATTTTTTAATATTCAAATCAAACTGCTCAAGATTTTCAAAATGCAAATGTAACAACAAAAATAGAATGTAGAAATAGACCTAGAAATGCACCCAAAAATTTGGCAAGCCACTTCTACAGGGATAGATTCACCCTAGGGCGAATGGGTCTCAGCATAGGGGCTTCACAAAATTGAATATGATTCTAAGGCTTATAGCTAGGGTTTTCCATTTCTAGTGGCAAAATATGATTTAAGTGGCAAAATTCTCTAGCTTTTGATGTCTAAACACAAATGAATTGAATGAAAAAGGATGAAAAATATGACACTTTTTGAAATGCAATTTTGACTCAATTTGTGAATATGAATAATTGAACATACACTAATATGAAAGTCATATACAACATGAATGTGATATGTATGTAAATTTTTGAATTTTTCAAATTTCAAAGGATGCAAAATGCAAACCTAAAACCCTAAATGAGATGAAAACTAAAGCAATGCAATGAAAACTAATGAAAATCATAGATCCAGGGTTTGAATGTACTGCAAATTCAAAATTTTGGATGTACAAAGTTGGATTCACCAAAATGAAATGAATGAAATGTGGGTGTGTGATTGATTTTGGAGTCATAGTTGTGTAAGGAGGAATTATATTTCCACCTCGACTTTGAGTGTACCCAAAAGTTTGAGTGTCCTTCTAGTAAGGGGGGATCTAATGTGAACTTAGCATCCTCATATATGCCATCCATCTTACTATTGAAACATAGGAAAATAGGGTTGGGGTGGAAAATTCTTAGGAAAGGGGGTTCACCAAAATAACCTATTTCCCTAATTTCATTCAAGGAAATGAGATCCAAAACAATGAAATGACTATCAACCAAAAAGGTGATTCAAATCAAGGTATGAATCAACAAATTTCCTATCTATGCAAGGATGGGAGTATAAGCTAAATAGCACTTTGAGGATACATATTCAAACTATCAAAAAAACCAAAAATGCAAGGTATGAAATGCAAATAAAAGACATTAATCAAATCTGATAGAAATAGTAATCAAAAGGAAGATTTGGAAAGGGGAAAACAATGTGTACCTCTCACCAAAATTCACCTTTTGAATCTCACTGAGGACTCATTCGCCCTAAGGTGAATGGGTCCTAGCTAGGGTTCTTTGAAATATGTTTATGGGTTCTCTTCTACTATGTCTGCACTATCAAATTCTCGATTCTCACTGTTGGACAACTAGAATTAAATTATGTAGAGGAGTTTCTATGATATGACAAATTTTCTTGCAACTTTGACAACTTTACAACTTTCTTCAATTTGTCTCTTAAGAGGATATTTCACCTAAAATTTACAATCACACATAAAGAGAGAGAAATGTTGTTTGTGAAGTGGATAGGGGTTTACCTTGGTCAAACCCTATTTTGGTAATTAAGCCTTGTAATAAAATAGAAAAGCATGAAGGAATGATGACTAAACAACACTATGTAAAAACTCACCAAACATTGTTTGAACCTTGCATTATAGATCTACAATTAGCATGAATTCACTTCAATGGACATGTAGGTCTTGACCATGAAACTTTTTCTTGAAACAATACCTTTGAATACTTGCATAGATCTTGAACTCTAAATCACCATATTAGCTCAAACATGTATCATGCAAGAAATCTTTGACATGTTGATAGGATTCTTGATTTCTGCAATAATCTTCAATAATTTTTCCCTTGAACACCTTGAAATGCTCTTGAATGTTCTTAATCACACTTGCTCATAAATTTTATAGAATGATTAAAGTATTAGATTTTCTAGCTACATGAAACATAGTGAAATAACCTCTTATTTATACATATATTAACATTAATTCCAAAAATTCAAATATCACAAGCCAAAATCTCAATACGCTTTTGAAATCATTGAAAAACCACCAAAAACATAATTTTAATTTAGGTCCTAGGTGCAAGTGAGAACCCGTTTTCCTTATAGAAAATGCGTCCTAGGTCACTTGCCTAGGACACACATTGGTCAATGTTAAGCCTTATGTCATGAAATTTTTGAATGTTGGGTTTTTGATACAAAGCAGGGATGCTTTCAATTACCAATCACAATTACAACTCATCTCAACAACTCTTTTATCTTCAAAACCCTAACAAGGGTGATTCCTCATGCAACTTCACAATTTACCTTGTAGGTCTATAGACCTAGGTTTTTGTTCAAAACCTGCAAATTTCTCCTCAAATCCACTAACCAAATAACTTTTTAGATACCCAATAATGTCTTCTTCAACATATCTCAAAAATCCATAAGACTCCTTTGGAACAAGTCCCTCAACCTGATGTTGCTACGCTACCCCAATTGGCCAATTAGGCCACTTTTGCAAAACATCACCCTCTCAATCACTCTTCTAATTAAAAAACTCAAACCAAACCTTCTCCAAATGTCCCAAATAGGCCAAAACACCAACTTTTAAAAGGAGGTATACCCTCCAAGTCACCAAGTTACAAAACCCTCACTTTTCCTAGTTTAAGGAGGGGTTTATTAAAAATCACCATTACAAACCTTTCCTTACTCTGAAAATGCTTCAAACACTTTGATTTATGCCTGTACATGCTGATTTCATTGCATCCCAACCTAACCTAAAGCAATTTCAACAACATTCCTTTCAAAACCTCCATTTACAAGTTAAATTCATTCAAAAACCACTCCAGGGCAGCACCTAAAATTCCACCATTTTCCTTCCCTTCTCTCAAAAAAATTTAGCATCTAAACCTACCATTTTAGACCCATCCCACAAATCCATAATGAAAACAATAGGTGGAATGAGTCATTCTAACATTTTATGCCTTCAAAACCTTGTTCTAGACTGTACAGACCCACAGTCAATAAAATAATCACCAAATACTCAAAATTTAATGGATTTCAATCAAACCACCACCAAAATGGAGTTGGCTCACCTACCTAATAATTTCAAAGAATTTTAGGGAGAAACCAAGTTGTACGGATTTGTACAGAACAAAAGAGCAAAATATTTTTTGGGAAAATATAGAATTTAGACTTTCTTTATTGTTTCTTCAACAATACTTCATCCAACTTCTCCATTCAACCAAATACATGGAATATATACTCTAAAAAACCAAAAAACCACCTAAACAACTGACTAAGCACCTTTCAAATTCCAACTGACCATTGGTATTCTAATTTTTTGCAATTTTGCAACTTTACAATATTGTATTATTGACAACTTTTACAAGTTTTATTCAAATTTTGAAAAAAAAGACCTCGAATCACCAAATAGACTCAAATTACATTTAGCGTGGTCTAAACATGACCTTATTGAATTGAAAAAACTCAAGACACACCTAAAACTATCAAAATACTTCACTTTAACCACATTTGCATAGAATGAGTTTGGTGCCCTTGCACCATACACTCGGCCTAAAAAGTATTCCAAGTCTCTTGGAATCTATATTAAAACTTTTCCACCCTTGAACATTTCATTTCTTGGATCTTCAAAGTTTCTTTTATCAGGGACTCCTTGCCATTGTGCATTGTGCTTGGAATTCTTGAAGTTGTTACCGCTTGTGTAGTGTTCCATCTTTGGAAATTGTCTTGGTGAATGTTCTCTGACCTGCCTACCATCTGAGACTGATGTAGATCATGCCTTTACACCTACAAAGAATCCTTGTTCAGCTCCATAGTTGACTGTCCACTCCTTCATTCTCGTTACATTGTTGAATCCACTCATTTTCTTTTTCCTTTCAACTTGTCTCATTTCACTTTTCTCCTTTACCTCTTTCATCAAGTTCTCCACCTCAATAATTTATGTCTTACCAAACTTAGAAACCTCTGCCAGGTATGTGCAGGATCATGATGGGCCAAAAAGTGGCCATATGTAAGTGATATGATGGCCCATGTGGCTGATGACTTTTTGTTTACCCAAAATTGATGAAATGAAAAGGGTTTTTAAAGGAGATTCTCAACTTTCCACCAATATAAAATATGCTTTACTTTGAATTTAAAAAATAATTATTATTCATTTTTTATTTGAATTACGACTAAAGTCCTGATTGATAGGGTGATTTAAAAACATCTATAGCTTTCAAATAGTATCACATTTTTTGAATCCAAAACATGTGTCACATTCCATGATTCGCATACTATAGGATTAAAAAAAAAAATTATGAAGTTTTGACCAAGTTAAGGTGGTTAGACATACAAATTTTTTATATATTTTAAAAGTTGTAATAAAAAATTCATTATTAATTATTTACTTGGACAAAAATTACAAAAAAATATGCATCAGATTGGGACATGAGTCCTCTACTTATATCTAAAATCTTATAAAAAAATATTATCATTTTATTGTGGTTAGGGTGGTCAAACAATCTTAAACTCAACCTGAAACTCAACCAAGGATTTTTCATTAACTAAAAGGGATTGATCATCATTCAACCAAGATACCTTGTATGGTGTTTCATGAGGAACCTTCTTTGGTTTCATTTTATTTACCATTTCATAAGATGCCATATTGTTAGTGCTTCCTAAATCTACAAAAACTTTGCACACCTTACCTTTACATTTGCATGTGGTCTTGAACAAGGTCCTCCTTTGTGTAGATTCCTTCTCCTTGGATGCCTTTAGTAGTTGTCTTCTCACCATCAAATATTCTCCCACTTCTAGAGCAACAACGCATTAGGAGAATTTACACTTTCACATTCATCTTCTTGAACCAATTCCACTCTTTTATCACTTCTTCTTTCACCACCACTTGAAGTAGAACCATTCTTTTTAGGGCACTTGAATGTTGGATGACCAAACTCATTACAATGATAGCATCTACCTGAAAATGTGTTTGAATTTTTTCCACCACCAAATCTTCCTCTTGAGACTTTGTATCAAACTATTTGATCAGCTAATTGTTCTTGACCTTTGTGTGCATCTTCTTGGCTTTCACTTAATTTTCTTGGAGTAGAAAATTATCCTCTTCCTCTTGAAGTGATGCCTCTACCTCTACTTTTCTTGTCTTGCCTTATTTTCACTTTCTCTTCAACCCTTACTGCCATTTGGTAACATTCTTCAACAGTTCTTGGATTTTCCAAGGTTAGTTCATCCTAAATGTTAAATCTCAATCCACCCAAATACCTAGCAATCTTTTCATTTTGATCTTCATTATGACCAAACCTAATACTTAACTTGTAAAATTATTTAGTATATGCCTTAACATCCATTTCCTTTTTCTTTATACCTTGAATTCTCCTAAACATTTGAATAGCATAATCAGAGGGAAAAAACTTACCTTTCATTTTGGCTACCATTGTGTCCCAAGAAACTATCTTTCGCTTACCCATCTTTCTCCTCTCAGATTGTTCATAATCCCACCACAAAATTGCATGTTCCTTTAGCTTTTTCTTTTCAATCATCACCCTTTTCTCTTCAAGAACATCTTCACACTCAAAGTAGTTATCTAAGGCTACAATCCAATCCAACAATTCTTCATCATTTAGATTACTACCATATTTAGGAACATCAATTTTCACCTTATGTTTATCTCCTTTAACAACCCTCAGTAGCTTTGCCATCCTTTGATCTTCAAGATACAATTCTTCTTCCACGTCTCTTCTTTTCCTTGTTTCCAAAGCAACAAGTATTTCTTTCAACTCCCTTATCTCTTTAGCATGCTTGTCCTTGAATTCAATCATTTCTTTAGCCATAGTTTTTCCTTTTGAAGGCATCTTACCTTTCAACCTTCAATCTTTCACTGCAAATTTTCAACTTCCAAAGAACTAATCTCTAAGCTTTGATACCAAATGATTCAGAGTAGGGAGGCTTTCAATTCCCAATCACAATTACAACTAGTCTCAACAACTCTTTTATCTTCTAAACACTAACATGGGTGGTTCCTCATGCGACTTCACAATTTACCTTATACGCCTGCAGACCTAGGTTTTAATTCAAATCCTACAAATTTCTCTCACATAAACTAACAAAATATCTTTTAAGATACCCATTAATGTCTTCTTTAACATATCTAAAAACTCCATAAGACTCCTTTGGAACAAGTCCCTCAACCTAATGTTGATACGCTGCCTCAACTGGCCAATTAGGCCACTTTTACAAAACATCACCCTCTCAATCACTCTTCTAATTTGAAAACTCAACCCATAAATTCTCCACAAGTCCCAAACAGGCCAAAACACCAATGTTTAAGAGAAGGTATGCCCTCCAAGTCACCAAGTTACAAAACCCTCACTTTTCCTAGTTTAAGGAGGGGTTTATTTAAAATCACCATTATAAACCTTTCCTTACTCTAAAAATTCTTCAAGCACTTTGATTTATGCCTACACAGGCTAATTCCATCGCCTCCTAACCTAACCTAAAGCAATTTCAATAACCTACCTTTCAAAACCTCCATTTACAAGGCTAAATTCATTCAAAAACCACTGGAGCAACACCTAAAATCCCACCATTTTCCTTCACCTACTCTCAATACATCTTTTATCATCTAAACCTACCATTTTAGATCCATTCCACTAAGCCACAATGAAAACAATAGGTGGAATGAGTCATTCTAACATTTTATGCCTTCAAAACCTTGTTCTTGACTATACAGGCCCGCAGTCAATAAAACAATCACCAAATACTCAAAATTTAAAGGATTTCAATCAAACCACTGCCAAAATGGAGCTGGATCACATGCCTAATAATTTCAAATAATTTCAGGGAAAAATCAAGCTGTACGGACTCATACAGAACAAAAGAGGAGCAATTTTTTTGGGAAAATACAAAATTTAGAGTCTTTATTTATTGTTTCTTCAACAATACTTCACCCAACTTCTCCATTCGACCAAATACATGGAATATATAATCTAAACAACCAAAAAACACCTAAACAACTAACTAACCACCTTTCAAATTCCAACTAACCATTGGTATTCTAATTTGTTGCAATTTTGCAACTTTACAATATTGCATTATTGACAACTTTTGACAAAAAGACCTTGAATCGCCAAATAGACTCAAATTACATTTAGCATGGTCTAAACATGACCTTATTGAATTGAAAAAACTCAACACACCTAAAACTATCAAAATATTTCACTTGACCACATTTCCATATAATGAGTTTGGTGCCCCTGCACCAGTTTTATCTCTCAAAATTCACAATTAATTAGGCTTGGATTTGAATTAAAGGGGCCAATTAAGGAAAATTAACCTCAATTAATTAACAAAGCCCTAGATTAGTGTGGAAGTGTAAAGATACACCTTACAACACTAATAAATAAGGCACAATTAAGTCCATTTTAATTAAAAGGGCCCTAAACTTAATGTGAATATGTAAAACACATATTACAACACTAAATCAAGGCATCATTAAGCTCATTTTATTATTATTTATTCATTCCCAAATTAAGTGTGAAAAAGGAATAATTTTTCCTACACTCTAACTATTTATTGAGAGCAATGTAGCATTGGAAGAGGAACAAACAATATTCTCATTAAACTCAATAATTGGGTCTTCTAACACCCGTATACGTTCGTCACAAGTAGGATAAGTATTGGGAGAAGAGCAAATAGGATTGCCATGATTGTTTATTATTGCCCCCTCTTTCACCAAAGCTTAAGTGGATGATCTTTGTGAGATGAATTCCACAAGGGCTTAATATAACATGTCAAATTAATCACAACTAAAGGGCTTGAAGGATATGCTTTCTTCAAGGTTTATCATCTAGTTTTTTTTTTTTTTTTTTGACGTTTTTAAGATACTTTTTGGTTTTAAATGATTGCACAATGTAAATTAATCTATCTAAACTATGAAGTGATGCTAAAAATAAAGCAAATGTATACAAATATGAAACTATCCACTACTGAAACATGAAATTTTTTTCCCAATTTGCAATGCCTAAAGTAAATGGATGATTAGACCTAATGCATAAAACAAAAATTCCTAACAATTGACCTAGACTGAAATAGGTGTTTACTAGTAGATCTAGGAAGTGTAGAGGACCAAAAAAATTCTTAGAAAAGATGGTTTTGATGGCCCCTCGAGGAATCATTCACCTAAGGGTGAATGGGTCCTTGTAAAGGGTTTTTACAAATAAAAAATGCAAATTTGGAGTAACTGTTTGTGTTCTCTATTCTAGGCTACAAATTGTGGTTTCTATTATAAAATTTTCTATCTTTTGGTGTCCTAATGAAAATGAAATGAATGATAAATGATCAACAAATTGAGACTATTTGAAATGAAATTTTGACCAAATTTTTTAATGTGAATTATTGAAAATATAGTAATATGAAAGTACTATGCAAAGTCAATGTAATATGCATGCAATTTTTACTTTCTTCAAATTTTAAACAATGCAAAATGTAAATTTATAACTCTAAATGAGATGAAAACAAATGAAATTTTGACAGCCCTAAATGGAATGTAAACTAATGAACTACAATGCATACTAATGAAAATCCTAGAACTAGGGTTGGAATGGACTCCAATTTCAAAATGTTAGATGTACTATGTCAGGTTCACAAAAATGAAATGGAGGGAATAGTGAAGTAGGTTTTATAATGAACCTATTTTGGAAAAAAAGGGAAAATAGGTTTTCTTTCTAAAATGAGGTGAGGTAGGTTTTGAATGGGGTATGCATGTATTTCCTTAATTTTATTAGGAAAAATAGATCCCCTAGGGAAAGATTAGCATCCATCCCTTAAGTGAGTCAATCGTAATGAAGATCTTGTTTTTCTTATGACTAAGGATGGGGTAAATCAAGCTAAATGCACTTTTGGGAGAAAAATTAAAAATAGCAAACAAACCCAATTGTGTAATGTAACACTTGAAACATCAATTTAAAAATTTAATATAATAAAATACATAGTTTTTTGGTAGATATGAGATAAGTATGAATTTATGCACTTGTCACCAAAAGCTCCTATTGAGTGTCCAAAGACTCATTCACCTTACATTGAATGGGTCTTGCTAGGCCTTTATGAAAATTTAGAATTTTGATCGATAGCCTTTAATTTTCTCTTCCAACCTATACCTTTAGTCAATCCTCACTTTTGGATCTAGACCTAAAATAAAAAAATAAAAAAGTTGGTTTGTTTGTATGGAGGTTTTCCTCATTCAAACCCCAAGTTTGGTAATTAAACCTTGATGAAAAATATAGATCTAAAATCTGAACGTGTGTGTGAGCCCTAATCTTCAGTGTGTCTGAGATTTTTAAGAACTAACATGCAAAGAAACCATATTCAAGTGTGTTAGAATAAGATCCATAAATGAACTTGAATGATGAACACAAACCTAGTTAGGGAGAATTCAAATCGCTTAAAAGATAAAAAATCTAATTACACCTTGCTTTAGGTGGCTAGTATAATGAAAATAGAAGATGTGATCACTAGGAAACAAGTCATTACATCAAGGAAAATATCTAGTTGCATGTCCCAAAACCTAGAATCCATGATGATTCACCATAGGCATCAATGCTCAATCATGAACAATGCTTGATCAATCTTCACAAAATGATTTTGAAGACCTGCAAAAAACATTTGAAATCCTACTCCAAGACATCAAATTTTATTGCTCGAATTTTCTCCTTGACCTTGAATGAAAATCTTGTGAATATCTCCGTAATCTTTTTTCTCAACCTAGAGTAAAATCATGAAAAGACTAGTCTTTATAGGCTTCCTTTCTAATTTCCCGATTACTAAATCTTGAAATCTGACATTTAAAACTTGAATCTAGGGCTTTAAAATGCCACCAAAAACATATTTAAAGTTTGAATTTAGATCTTAAAGGGAACCCATTCACCCAAGGGTGAATAGGTATTGGCCTAAAAATTAAGGATTAATGAATTTCAAGGTATTAAATTAATTAAATGCATTTATTCAATGCATGTTACAATGTTGGAAAATGTTTAAAATAGGCCTTGGGATGCATAATAAAGGGGTTTAGTGGACTATTTATGAAGTATAAAATGCATAAAATTATGGTCACGAAAATAGGTCCAAATTAAGTGTGAAATTGTACTATCACTTAGAAAGGAGTACGATTTTCTACACTACAGTTTTTATTTACAACATCAATTTATTTTTCCATGGATTTTATCCATTTATCATTCTTAATTGCAACTTTAAATAAATAGGATCAAATTTAGAAAATTAAGTTAAACAACAAACTCAACATTTCAATTTTCAATTCTTATTATCTCATATATCTCCTTTAATGTCATTTCCTTCAAAGATCTTTGTGACTTGGAACAATACCTTGTGCTTGCAATAGGTGATGTATTTAATCTTGTGATATAGTGATTCTAGTTGTGGAAGATTTTTTGTTGAGTATATAGATGGCTTATTTTTTCCTTTTCAATTTGAATTTTCTATTTCAATATTTTTTATTTGAATTGTTAATATTTTCCTACTCATTTCTTTGCTTCATCTTCATCAAAATAAACTCTCTATCAATTACAATTTCTCTAGTAATTAGATTGTGTAGCTTGTAATACTTAAATTTCTCCCTATAAATTTTATATGTACATTTTTATCCTTTATCATCCAACTTCTTTATTTTCTCTCCTTATACATGTGCATGAAAAATGTATTCAAATAATCTTAAATGAATTACACTTGGTTTTATTTTTCATCATGCTTCTTGTAGAATCAAATCCCAAACACTCTTTTTTGAACATCTATTCAATAATTAAACTAATAAAGATACAAATTTCATCCAAAATATTTAGAAGCTCTTTTCATTTGATCATATTGTTACTGTTTAAATTATTGTCTTATTCTTCTACTCTACTACACAATTTTTTGGGGTACATTTCTTGCAATAAACTACCTTTTGATTCAATTTATATGCAATAATCATGAAATGAATTTAAAAACAAAACTTCCTCCTATATCCATTTCTAATTCTCTTAGATAATAGCCACTTAAATTTTTTATTGAGGTTTTATACTATTGGAAAACACCAAATGATTCTAAATTTTATTTAAAAAATAATACACATTTTTTTGCTAAAATCAACAATGAAGATAATAAAACACCAACTATTACCAATTCAAGGAATTTACATAGTTCCACACAAATTTAATTGTACCAACTAAATAGGTACTCCTAATCTCATTATATCCAATCAAAAAAAAATTCATATGTTATTTTCATAAACTACATCCATAAATTTTTTAGTTTAGTTGTTCCATCATTGGCAATCCTTTAACCATATGCTTCCAAGATAACAAAATTTTCTCACTAAAAATGAAATGACTATATTTCAAGTGCCATAACCATGATTAATCTTTTATAAGATCTTTAAATGTAATAGACTATAATATTTTTTTTATAAAAGGACATAGCCTAACTATTTATATTAATAATAAGAAATATAGAGATTACATATAATCAAAATTATAGTACTGATTATGAGAATTATAATATGAACAAAAGTTTGCCATATACTATCAACACTTGTTTCCTTACAACCACTATTATCTTTCAAAATACATATGAGTGTAATATATGCAGATAATGAAAAAGAACACTATTTATCCATGCTTTCATTTATCTATAAAGCACAATACTACAACTGAGTCCTCCTGGTTTGCATTTAGATCTATATCATTATCCCCTTGGCCCTCTTTGAGATCATTTAGATTAACTGAACATAATCTAGAAACTGTAATTGAATGACGACCATGCCTCTTCTGATGGGACAACATGAAAGAGAGTGCAAATAATTTCCCCTTTATGTTATTTACCATTTGAAACCATAGCTCATGTGAATACACATTTGACCCTATACATGACCTAGGGATCATCATTTTTAGCTTTCTTGATAGCCTCATATGTAGCTCTAAACACTAACTTTTCTTGAGGTAACTCCTTGGGAATAATCCTGCAACATACCCCTTTCCCTTGTCCGGATTGTAAGATTGCACACTCTTTAACAATTTTTCTTCCCCAAGAATATTATGTTGTATATTCTCTTCAACCACAAGTTCAAGAGACTCTAGTGACTATAATAAATCCATAGCATTGGATAGGAAAATTGATAACATCTACAAAGGAAACAAAAATATTGGATATTGTGGACTTAAAATTTCTTCCCCAATTAATATTTTGATACTATCGACCATGCTTGGACAGGACACATGAAATAATGTAAGAAAGCTCAAACTCAGTTACTTCCCCTAAGAAGGGTCGTTCCCCATCTCTAATTTGAATAGGACCTCTACAATTCTTCAGCACATCCTCCATACGTGTACAAATAGTTAGATGCAAACACTTAGATACCAACCTAAAATAGGTAACCAGTAAACATAAAAAAACCTAAGAACCTAGTTATATGAGCACTTAAAAACCACCCTAAAGTAGCTAGCCAGAACGCTTATTCGCACAAAATTTCAAATAAAATACTTTCCCAGGAAAACACACCACCTACTAATGAATGTGACCACCTTGACATACCAAACCAAGAAATGAAGATAATATTCAAGAGTAAATAGAAGCTTAATAGAGAATTCCAACCCAAATAAGAAGGAAGAAAAGCAAATTCCTCCTAAATTTTTTGAAAAAACTTGCACAAGAAGATAATAGCATTATAATAAAGCACAGACAATATACCACACAACTTACCACCTCAATTTTTTTCTTCTAGCTAACTAAGGAAGCAACCATCATGCGTTGACTGTGAAAACCCACTAGGCTGAAAAACCACACAATATTCCTTGTTTAATTCTCCAAAAGTGTGTTCGTCAATGAAAAAAATGGCATTATATAGTTGTGAGCATATCCTTTTGAATGACCCTTCATTAAATTCATATCTTCTCATAGGATGAAGTAGATGATTCCACATGAATGAGATCTTTGTTTTACTTCAAGGCTTGATGGTTCATTATGAAGCAGAGATTCAGATTAATATTTTAAAAATCCTTACCATTATATATCATGAAAATTAGTGATGAACCCTTTGCATGGTATATATGATTATTTCCAAACACCTAAAATAATTCCCCTTGTGACCTCGATAAAATTTGTTATGAGAGATTAAGCTTGTTCCAACTACTCTACTCACACAAAAATTGAAGACAATTTGTGCCAAAGAAAAACATGTGTGATGTTGTATTCTGATGACTATAAACTTTGTACCTGTTTGTCCATTTTTATATGACATTTTTTCATGTGTCATGGCCTGCACACCCACACATGACAATATGATATTGTTTTAAAATGTCATGTCAATATTATATGGTGTTTCATAACCCACACGCCAACACAACATAGTGAACATTTCAATTACTCACATTGCCATGTCGACATTGGAATTTATAGACTATGTTAAAGATTATATTTTATCTTCCTTATTAGCAATATAGCAATAAATTTCCATAGCATAACCTGGAAAATAAAAAACCAATTAGAATAACAAAATTTCATTCCTAGCCTGCAAGTAATGCTTCTATAGAACTCCTTGTTTGAATATCCTACCTTTTTAAAGATTAATTATATCTTGCAAAGTTGTATTCTCATTTGCTTCTACCCCATATGAAACTTTTTTCTATTCCTATTCACAACCTCGATTTTCTAGATAATCAACTAACTTGATTACCCTCTCTATAAGCATGATTTAATTGAAATGTCTCCAGATTGTGTAACAATTTCCAAATTTGTTCCATAACATACTTTAGCTTCCAACTACCTGACCCTCTATTTCTACATGCATTAATAATAACCAATGAATCACCTTCAATCTAAACCTTTTATAAATTTAATCGAGTGACCAAGTGCAACCCATGCAGAAATGTATGAACTTCTGCTTGATTGTTAGAACCAATAGGAAGATGAATTGATTTTTCCCCTATAATCACCCCTTCATGATTTCTTATTACGACCCCTGCACCTAATATTCTAGGATTACCCCAAGCTACTCCATCAAAGTTTAAATTCACAAATTTGATAAGCGGAGGAATCCATACTATCCTTTACTTGTCTTTCTTCAATTCAACACATGGCTTCTGAAAGCCTTTAAAACAAATAGCTAATAATGGCCAAGCCTTAAGTTGAACTTTGCATCCCAATCTAATTATTTTGATCCAACATTCTTGGAATTGAATACATATAAATTTGTAACTTCACAAATCAACTTTTCCAAGCTAATCAACACTTGCTCAACACTAGAAGTCTGCTTTCAAAAGATAATCTTTTTTCTCTCCCACTAGATGCACCACACAATTGTACAAGGGATGATTTTCCAAGTGCTTGCAAATAGTGAAGACTTATACAAAATTGGCTAGCTTGTGAACATATCCAAAACACTGAATGGAGAGGGAGAAGACCACCCTAATTTTGTTTACAAATTCCCAACATGAACTTACAAAAGGATAATTCAAAAATAGGTGATCTACCTCTTCCATGCTTGAGTCACATAGAACACATTTAAATGAAGTAGAAATTCCAAGCTTATCTAGCCTTTCACTTGTTGATGTAGAGTATCTACCAAAAACCAAAAACCAACAAGGGTAGTTCTAACCCTATTCTCATCTTGAGAAGATCAAATTTTGTCTAAACTACAAGGCTTCCAATAAGCCAAACCACCACATCAGTATTCCAGACCTTCAAACATACCTTAACCAAAATCAAATTGACAAAATCAAATTGACTGAACCAATACAATAACATCATTGAAAATCACTAAACCAACCAGACTTTTCACTATTCACCAAATTTCAACTTGTTTCATTAAGGAAAAAGACAACATTCACTCAATCTTGCTTCTAACCTATTACCAAACCTTGTAACACCTTTGAACATCATAACTTGAATGGAAAAATTGCAAAACCAAATTAGTAAACTCTGAAATTAATCAACTTGCTCACCCAAGCCACCTTGACTGCATATTGTTCAAATACACCAAAGGGTATGTTCAGGATCATCATGGAAAAATCAGGCCCTTCAGTGGCAAAAAAATCAGAAAAATTAAAGTTAGGAAACTTGACATAAAAATTTGAATAAGTTATCTATATTATTTCAAAAACATGTAAGAATAGAATCTGTAGCAAATTGAATGTAGTTTCTCAACTACTAGGTTTATTTATTTTTTTAAATCTATTTGGTGAAAATTTGAAATTTCAATGTAGTAGTACTTAAATTTCAGTGAAAAAATAAGAAGTAGGTTTTTGTCTGACTACCCTAAGCACAATAAAATGATAATATTTTTTTATAATATTTTAGATATAAGTAGAGGACTCATGTCTGGATGTGATGCATATGTTTTTGTAATTTTTTTTCAAGTAAATAATTAATTATGAATTTTTTTTACAACTTTTAAAAAATATAAAACTCGTATGTCTAACCACCTTAACTTGGTCAAACTTCATGAAATTCATATTTTGTTTTAATACTATAGTATGTGAAGCATAGAATGTGATGCATGTTTAGATTC
The DNA here is from genome assembly GCA_007258455.2 of Sequoia sempervirens. Classification (NCBI taxonomy): domain Eukaryota; kingdom Viridiplantae; phylum Streptophyta; class Pinopsida; order Cupressales; family Cupressaceae; genus Sequoia; species Sequoia sempervirens. The sequence goes on from VDFB02373365.1 coordinate 91,990,801, forward strand.
AAAAAATGTGATACTATTTGAAAGCTATAGATTTTTTCAATCAGCCTATCAATCAACACTTTAGTCATAATTCAAATAGAAAATGAATAATATTATTTATTAAATTCAAAATAAAGAATAATTTATATTGGTGGAAAATGAGAATCTCCTTTAAAACCCTTTGTTTCATCAATTTTGGGTAAAAATAAAATTGTCAGCCACATACCCTACATATACCCATCACATTGCCACTTTTTGGCCCATCATGATCCTGCACATACCCCAAAACAACAAATTTTTCTTTAGTACCTTTCCCAAACCATCAATACACCTTTAATATCACCACCTTAATAATTACAACACAAAAAAAATCACCTATACCTTTGTTTACATACAATTGCACTTTCTAGCAGTCAAACACAATTTTTCACGTAGAATTAACTTTATTCAAAACATCAAACTAGCAAATTTTCCTTCTAAACAATTCCCCAAACATTGATCCATCAAACCACCATTTAGCTAGTAGGTCACCAAACCCTTAAATTGGGTATCAACATTTAATACACATTGATCCATCAAAAACTATTAGCATATTTTGGGATCCATTTTGACATACAATCACATACCTTAATATCAAATAAACTTGTTTTAAAATAAACATTAGAAAACTTGACTGTACGCTGGAAAAAAGCCTCAAATTAGGCCAAATTTATAAAGAGTGCTCTTAATTCACCACCAAAACACAAAAAACCTTCAACCAGTCCTTTAACAAGTCTCTAAGTGTAAGAATCATCAAATTTTAGGGTTTGATAGACCCAATAAAGAACTAAACCAAAAAACACTTGATTGTAGGCTTTACAATACAAAAAGAGTGAGCGTTTATTGAAAAGAAATTTGCAAACCTTGAATCCACCTGCCACTTCTTCAAACATGTTATATTATGTCCACCAAATCTTCTTCAATCATCACCAAGCCCACACACATATTGTTTCTTCATTATCATGCTTGTAACTACTAATTTTCAAGAGGAAAACTCTAAATTTCAATCAAAGGAAGCATTAGAACTTTGCACCATTGTTTCCCCTACACATGCACACATTCATAAACTAAAAAGCAACATAAAAACATTCCATTACACCAATCTAACTAACCTCCATCGGTGGAATGGTGACTAGAAACCTAAAAGGCTCTCAAACCATGTTTTAAGGGTTACAAACTATTATAAATAAAAAGTCAGCAACCAGCCCTTAAACTCGCCTAGTTCCTAGGTATGTGCAGGATCATCATGGAAAAAAAGGCCCTTAAGTGGCAAAAAATTTAGAAAAATCAGAGGTAGGCAACTGGACGTAAAAATTTGAATAAGTTATCTATATTATTTCAAAAATATGTAAGAATAGAATTTGTAGCAAATTGAATGTAATTTCTAAACTACTAGGTTTGTTTTAAAAAAAAAATCTATTTGGTGAAAATTTGAAATTTCAATGCAATAGTACTTAAATTTCAAGGAAAAATAAAAAGTAGGTGTATGTCTAACCACCCTAATGACAATAAAATGATAATATTTTTTTATAAGATTTTAGATATAAGTAGAGGAATCATGTCGATGTGATACATTTTTTAAAAAAATTTCCAAGTATTTAAATAATTAATTATGAATTTTTTATTACAACTTTTAAAAAATATAAAAACCCGTATGTCTGACGACCTTAACTTGGTCAAAACTTCATGAAATTTATTTTTTCTTTTTTTAATCCTATAGTATGTGAAGTGTAGAATGTGACAAATGTTTTGGATTCAAAAAATGTGATACCATTTGAAAGTTATAGATGTTTTTAATCAGCCTATCTATTAGGACTTTAGTTGTAATTTGAATAGAAAATGAATAATAATTACTTGTTAAATTCAAAGTAAAGCATAATTTATATTAGTGGAAAGCTGAGAATCTTCTTTAAAAACCCTTTTCGTTTCATCAATTTTGGGTTAAAAAAAGTCATCAACCACATACCCATCATATTGCCACTTTTTGGCCCATCATGATCCTACACATACCCTCCTCTGAAACTCACTTTACTTGAAGAGTTTAAACCTTATTGAATTCAAAGTAATAGAAAAAAAGACTTGATGATGTTGTACAAACCAAAAAAGATGGAAAAATCACAAGAGAAACATTCCTTACTGAAACAAGGTACTCTTTATTACCAAAATTGTTTACAAGACTCAATGACCGCCTCTTCCTCACATTTTCCATGATTTATAAAGATGTATTTAGTTAGTTAAACTAACTTCATTTACAACTTCATCGACCAAACTTTCTATTTTCCCACTCGACTCTTCATATTCTTTCCTTTTTTGCATTTTTTACAGTTTTCCCAATTTGACAACTTTGTAAATTTTGCAGGTTTTACATTTTCCATCATTTTGACCACCTAGAGATCTATAAAAGACGCAAATACATTGGAATTGACCTTTCCATGACTCTTTTACACACTTTTAGATTTGAAAACTCAAATTTTACATTTTTTCCTTTTGAAGGCATTCAGTGAACAAGGTGCACCTGCACCATACAACCAACCTACAAAACTTTCCAAGTCCCTTAGAAACATGTTGTATCAACCTTGCATATTATTTCCCCTCATATCAACTTCAAATTTGTCTTGGAATGCTTCTTCTTCTTCACTCTTTGAATTATTTTCTTGTCTTTGTCTTGGTTCCATACTTTATGTTTATCTTTTTCTCCATCTATCTTCACTTTTCTTTTCATTTCCCTTTCCAATCTCTTTTCGTACCATCAAATTATCATTCACTCCTCTCATTCAAAAGGACACAAGACTATCCTTTCACAACACTAATTCTTCCACTAACTCTTTCTCTCTCAAAGGACACAGGACTGTCCTTTCTCATTTCCTTTCCAAGCAATATTTCATCTTTTTCCACAATTCATCCTTGACCTTCTCTGACCAATCATCTTTTCATCTAATCCCATCAATGGAGTACTCTCAAACTAAATTTGAACTCTTCAAATGGATGCAAACTCAAGTGCTTCTTCAAATAGGTATCCATCTCCCTCATTGCCTCACCACACAACTCAACAAATTAGCAAACCATCCATCTTACCCAACAATAGATCCTAGATGGTGCCTCACTCTCTTTACTTTGCACCTTATACCTAGCTTAATCACCATTGGAGGATGGTGACCATAGACCTCAACTTGTCTACCAACACACAACTCAGAACTCTTTCTCTTTGCAGCTTAGATGGATAAGGCAGTTGCAACCAACCAACAACTCAACCAATTATCAAAATCAGCTAGCTCTAATACCAATTAATGTAGAGAATCTACCAAAAATCACAAACCAAAAAGGGTACTTCTGACCCTATTATCATCTTGAGCAGATCAGTTACAAATCCTTTCAAAAATCACTTATTATTTCACCAAAATCCATCAAATTTACTATGAACTACAAGGATTCCAATAATCCAAACCACCACATCATTATTCAAAACCTTGAAACATACCTTAACCAACATCAAATTGACTGAACCAATATAGTAACATCATTGAAAATGACTGAACCAACCAGAATTTTCACTATTCACCAAATTTCAACTTGTTACATTAAGGAAAAAGATAGCATTCACTCAATTTTGATTCTAACATATTACCAAACCTTGTAACCCCTTTCAACATCATAACTTGATTGAAACAATTGCAAAACCACATTAGTAAACTCTGAAATTAATCAACTTGCTCACCCAAGCCACCTTGACTCCACATTGTTCAAATACACCAAACCAACAAATTTTGTTTCAAGACCTTTCCCAAACCATCAATACACCTTTAATATCACCACCTTAATAGTTACAACACAAAGATAATCACCTATACCTCTATTTACAAAAAAATGCACTTTCTAGTAGTCAAACACCATTTTGCACATAGAATTAACTTTACTCAAAACATCAAACTAGCAAATTTTCCTTCTAAACAGTTCCCCAAACATTGAGACCTCTTTACCAACATCCTTTAGATAGGTTCAAAACATAAACATTCACTTTTACCTATGTTAAATCATATTCACATCTTTATACAGTCAAACCACCATTTAGCTAGTAGGTACCAAACCCTGAAATTGGGTATCAACATTTAATCCACATTGATCAACACAAAATATGAGCATATTCTAGGACCCATTTTGACATACTATCACATACCTTAATATTAAATAAACTTTTTTTGAAATAAACATTAGAAAACTTGATTGTATGCTGGAAAAAGCCTCAAATTAGGAAAAATTTACAAAGATAGTGCTCTTAATTAACCACCAAACCACCAAATAGCTTCAAACAGTCCTTTAACAAATCTCTAAACTTAAGAATCATCAACTTTTAGGGGTTGATAGGCCCAATAAAGCACTGAACCACAAAACCCTTGATTGTAGGCTTTACAATACAAAAAGAGTGATGGTTTATTGAAAAACAACTTTGCAAACTTTAAATCCACCTGCCACCTCTTCAAACATGTTATATTATGTCTTCCAAATCTTCTTTAATCATCACCAGGCCCACATACATGTTTCTTCATTATCATGCTTGTAACTACCAATTTTCAAGAGGAAAACTTAGAATTTTTGTCAAAGACAACATCAAAACTTTGCACCATTGTTTCCCCTACACTTGCACACAAACTAAAAATAAACCTAGAAACATTCCATTCCACTGATCTAACTAACCTCCATTGGTGGAATGGTGACTAGAAACCTAAAAGGTTGTCAAATCTTGTTTTAAGGGTTACAAACTATTATAAAGAAAAAGTCTGCAACCAACCCTTAAACTCACTTAGTTCCTCTCAAACTCACTTTACTTGAAGATTTTAAACTTTATTGAATTTAAATCAATAGAAAAAAAGACTTGATGATGTTGTACAAACCAAAAAAGATGAAAAAATCACAAGAGAAATGTTGTTTACTAAAATAGGGTACTCTTTATTACCAAAATTGGTTACAAGACTCAATGACTGCCTCTTCCTCACCTTTTCCATGATTTATAAAGATGTCTTCATTCAATTAAACTAACTACCTTTACAACTTCATCGACCAAACTTTCTATTTTCCCACTTGACTCTTCATATTCTTGCCTTTTTTGCATTTTTTACACTTTTCCCAATTTGACAACTTTGCAAATTTTGTAGGTTTTACAATTTCCATCATTTTGACCACCTAGAGACCTATAAAAGACTCAAATACAATGGAATTGACCTTACATGACTCTTTTACACACTTTTACTCAAATTTTACAATTTTTTCCTTTTGAAGGCATTCAATGAACAAGGTGCACCTGCACCACTTGTCAAAATTCTATGTTTTAATGCTAACCAAGTAAAACACCCTGCTTTAGGAAGGATCACTTGATTCCAATAAAAAGATAATGCCCTTTGAGGCTTTCCCTATACTTCAAAATTCACCACTACTTTATACCCCAATTTAATGGTGTAGCTTCCTGACTTGGAAGGCACCCAAATGAACTTATCTTCAACCATACAGTAGTATACAATCCTGTCACCCAATATCTTATTGAAATCTACTTGTTGACTATTTGTAATAGGATTTTGACTCACTTTTTTCCATTTTATCTTTCGTGTATACTCATCAATCTCATGAAAATAATATTTGAATTTTATTCCCTCAGTTTGAATTGAATAATTTTTTGGTGCCTGAAAATCATACATTATGTAAAATGAGGGATACCCATTCCATGATTCCCTCCAGAAATGAGTTTTTTCACCATCATGAATCTCCCATGTTAAGGGTGGGATAATTGGTTTTTTGCACTCTAACAAAATTCCACATTTCAGATCCTTGAGGTGGATTTTGTTGGAAATAGGATGTCATTTAATTGCAAATCCTAAACATTAATTATTTCATGTGTCTCCTAGATTCTTGGAATGTGTTCAACAACACTAAGATAAGGATGAGATTAATATTTGATTAAATAAATCATGGAATTTTCACTTGTAGTTATTCCTAAATAATAGGAACATGTGGGTGCACACATGGTAAGGTGTCACTCACCTTGTGTTCAGTTAACACTTTTGAATGCATGTAAAGATCCTAGAAGGTAGGATTTGATGTTTGCATGCTTGAAGTTCAATTGAGTTCAGTTTAGATTAGTTTAGTTCAGTTTAGTTCAGTTTAGTTTAGTTTAGTTTAGTTTAGTTATGGTTCAGCTATCTTCAATTAGTTTCAGTTGTATGTTAGTTAACTTTAGTTAACTTGGAATGCATGGCTAATAACATTGAGTTGTATGATAGATAACAGGGACTATCTCCAATTAACAGGGGATGACCATTTTTTGGGAATGTTGTTGAGTAAATGTTTCAATTAACAAGAAATCACTTGGAGCTAACTTGGGCGCCCAAGATGCTTTCTTGAAATTAAATCCAATGCATGATAAGATATTTTTGAAGGCTCTATTAAGTGGGATCCTCTATTGGGCACAATCTTTGAGGAAGAGCTTTGTAATTATCACTGAAGTGAAGGATGAGTTGTAGCTTTAGTTTGGGATGCCCAAATGGGTAAAGCACATGTTCTAAGCTTTGGTCTTCATGGTAGAACTCAACTTGAAGAAATATGGCGTACCTTTTCAAGGGCTTGAGCTTGTGCATTGTAATTATCGCCATTTGGAGATTACAAGGTTGCATATTGTCTCTATATCTCATTCAAGTTGAAAAGAGTTTTCATAATTGTTATTTACAGGTGTGAAGAAGATTGGTAAAGACAAAAGAAGCATTCTCAAGCAAGAATTGGAGCTATTGTAATTCAGAGATTGAATAATAGAATAATTCTTGGAGGAGTTTTTTCCTGAAAGGGTTTCTCCACGGTATATCTTGTGTAATATTTCTAATATCATATCTAGTTCTTCTATCAACTTCTCTCTTCATTTTACAATAGTAAAATGAATTAATCAAGATAATCACCCACAAAGAATATATGTAACAAAAAAAAGCTTACTTAGATCAGCAATATTAAAGTTTTACAGAGTATTAAGCTAAGAAAACTCCTCATTTTTCAACATTTGGTATCGAAGCTGAGGTTGGGTAGAGTATTGGGATGCCATTCTCTTAAAGTTTGAAGGATTTATTGGCTTAGTGGGAGCTTTTATTATTTTTGTTATTTTTTGATTTTGGAATTAAGTTTTGTTACAATGAATTCAAGGTTAGATATTGAAAGGTTCAATGGTTCTAACTATGAAATGTGGAAATTAAAAATGGAAGATCTTTTTGAAGAAAGAGATCAGTGGTTAGTGGTTAATAATGAGACAAAGACACCTACAACTATTTCAGATGAAGATTGGGCTAAGTTAGATAAGAAGGTAAGAGGAACAATAAGGTTATGTCTTGTTGATGTTGTTCTTTTGAATGTTTCAGTGGAAACTAGTGCATATAAATGATGGAAAATAATAGGGGGTATTTATCAAATTAAGAGTCTCACCAATAATTTGTATCTAAAAAGGCAGTTGTATTCATTGAAAATGAAAGATGGTGAATCTGTTGCACAACATTTAAATTCTTTCAATTTAATTCTCAGTCAGTTAGCATCTGTAGATGTAAAGCTAGAGGATGAGGATAAGTGCATTTTAGTACTTTGTTCTTTACCATATTCTTGGGAAAATCTAATTGTTGCAATTAGTGGTAATGGTGTAGATCCAAAGATGGACAACATTATTCCTACTCTCCTATCAAAGGAGATGAGGAGGAAGTCTAAGGAGGAAATCCAAGATGCCTTGTTTGTAAAAGGTAGGCCTAAGAAGAAGGAGCCTAAGGGAAACAAGGAAGGGAAGGGTAAGTCAGAAGGACAAAGTAAGGTAAAGTGTTGGAACTGTGGGAAACTAGGACATGTGAAAAAGGATTGTAAGAACAAGAAAGAGAGTTTTGATTCTTCTACAAAGGAGTCCTCGGATAATAGTAATGATGCATTGGTTATTTTAGCTCATATTGTTTGTGATAACTCTTTCCTTCATGTTTCAGAGTAATCTTCATGGAGAGGATGATAGTCACGATGCCATGTGTAACTCAGTACCACGGTTTAGTGGGAGTTGTTGGTAGTGACTTGGATGCATCAATGGTAAGGTTATCTTCATGAGATTGGGGATATGGTTTGCTCTTGGTTTAGAGTGTTTGCTATTATGTCATGGTTTAACTCATGATTCTAGATTAGATTTTTGGCATATTACATGATTCTCTTGAGACTAGGATATATAATTATGTTATGATGCATGTGATCTCCTAAGAGGAGATGGTTAGATCATGGATGTCATGTTTATGTTCAAGGTTGGAGCTTTGACATTGATCTTGTGTAGTTCTCTTAAGTTTTGGGTACATTAATTATTTGCTTGATTACTTCATGAAAGTGTTGTGTTGCATTTGGAGTTTGGCATGGATTAGTTGGTTACAGGTCCTCGTGGATACTTGGAGAAATAGTTGAGGCTAGAGTTCTCTTATGGTAAGAGACATTTGTTGGAATGGTTACTTGTAAGAAAAAAAAATCAATAGAAAAGACCGAGGAGCCTACACCTTGGTTGAATGTGAATTCAACACACTCGGTGGCTTAGCATGCCTCTAAAGAGGTGGTTTGGACATAGAGGCTTGGGAAAGGTATTGGTTTGGTTGATAATGGGAAGGTATTAATTGAGAAAGTTAACACTTTAATTAATGTTACAGATTATCTTATGAAACCATACAGATAAGTTCTCTTGGTTTTAATCATTTGCTTGGAAGCTTCATGATTATGCAGGTTGCATTTGAAGTTAGCATGTTTTGATTAGTTGGTGCAAGAATGCCATTAGCTTTGAGTCTCGTAATTGTTTTATTATTCCTTGTTTAGAATAATTGCAATGTATAATGTCAAGTGGGAGAATGTTGGAAATAGGATGCCATTTAATTATAAATCCTAAACATTAATTAGTTCATGTGTCTCCTATATTCTTGGAATGTGTTCAACAACACTAAGATTAGGATGAGATTAATATTTGATGAAATAAATCATGAAATTGATATTTGTACTTATTCCTAAATAATAGGAACATGTGGGTGCACACATGGTAAGGTGTCACTCACCTTGTGTTTAGTTAACTATACAGAGTAATAGTTAACACTTTTGAATGCATGTAAAGATCCTAGGAGTTAGGATTTGATGTTTGAATGCTTGAAGTTCAATTCAGTTCAGTTTAGTTCACTTCACTTCAATTCAATTCAGAATTAGTTTAGTTTAGTTTAGTTTAGTTTATTTCAGTTATGGTTCAGTTGTCTTCAGTTAGTTTCAGTTGTATGTTAGTTAACTTCAGTTAACTTGGAATGGATGGCTAATAACATTGAGTTGTATGACAGATAACAGGGACTACCTCCAGTTAACAGGGGATGACCATTCTTTGGGAATGGTGTTGAGTAAATGTTTTAGTTAACAAGAAATCACTTGTAGCTAACTTGGGCGCCCAAGATGCTTTCTTGGAATTAACTCCAATGCATGATAAGATATTTTTGAAGGCTTTGTTAAGTGTTACCCTCTTTTGGGCGCCATCTTTGAGGAAGATCTTTGCAATTATCACCGAAGTGAAGGATGAGTTGTAGCTTTACTTTGGGACACCCAAATGGGTAAAGCACATGTTCTAAGCTTTGGTCTTCATGGTAGAACTCAACTTGAAGCAATATGGTGTACCTTTTCAAGGGATTGAGCTTGTGCATTGTAATTATCACCATTTGGAGATTACAAGGTTGCATATTGTCTCTATATCTCATTCAAGTTGAAGAGAGTTTTCATAATTGTTATTTGTAGGTGTGAAGAAGATTGGTAAAGACAGAAGAAGAATTCTCAAGCAAGAAGTGGAGCTATTGTAATTAAAAGATTGAATAATAGAATAATTCTTGGTGGAGTTTTTCCCCGAAAGGGTTTCTCCATGGTATATCTTGTGTAATATTTCTAATATCCTGTCTAGTTCTTCTATCAACTTCTCTCTTCATTCTACAATAGTAAAATAAATTAATCAAGATAATCACCCACAAAGAATATATGTAACAAAAGAAAGATTACTTAGATCAGAAATATTAAAGTCTTACAAAGTATTAAGCTAAGAAAACTCCTCATTTTTCAACAGATTTGAGATAGTGAATATGTGATCAGATACATCACAATCTAAATATTTTTCTTGCATGATCTTACACGACTTATCTTGTGGTTTAGTGTGCATATGCCAAACCAATTTGGACCCTAATGACACATTTATAGAGGGAAAATTATGTACCCCAGCCCCAAATTTTAACTTATCCATACAAATTTTATGAAGAGAGATAAGTGGTATTTTCTTCTTTTTATCCATGTTACCCTTCCATAAGAAAGATTTGGTCAATTTTTCAATTTATGTAATAACAACTCTGGGAGCCTTCTAGATAGCCATGAAATAGTTTGGTATCAAAGAAAGAAATTATTTTATAAATAGGCTTCTTCTAGAGATAGATAACCACCACCCTTTCTAACCTGCTATTCTAGACTGAATACTATGAATAAATTTATACCATTATGAAATCCTATTTGGCCCTACAAAGAAAGGAATACCCAAATACATACATGGAAGTTCAGCCACCTGAAATCTCAAAATATAAATAATCGTATCCTTTAAAACAAGATCAATATTAAACATATAAACCTTTGATTTACTTGCATTCACTTTTTGAGTAGAAGTAAAAGTTTATTTGTCCATAATGAGCTTAATCTATTTTTCTTTAAATATTGATGACACGCCAAAAAAATGGTGACATCTACAAATAAAGAATGTGTTACTATTAAATCTATGGCAGGAAACTTAATTCCTTTAAGCATACCTTGAGAATGAGCCTTATTCACATATCTACTCAAAGCCTTTGCCAAAATGATGAAAAGAAATGGAGACAAAGGGTCCCCTTTCCTTACTCCCTAAGTTGAATTATAGAAACCTAATAGAGTACCATTTACAAGAACTAAAAGCTTTACACCTGCCAAACATGAATAAATCCACTTACACCACCTTGACTGAAACCCAAAAAATTTCAAACTTTGCATTAAGAAAGACCAATCCACCCTATCATATGCCTTCATCATATCCAACTTGATGATTAATGATGGAAGAGAATGCATGGATATAGAATGCAACACTTCATGTGCTACAAAATCACCTTCAACCCTTTCTCTACCTGGAACAAAGCCATCCTGCTTACTTGAAACTATTCTAGGAATTATATGCAACAAACACAAATAAATTTCTTTTGTGAAAATTTTATAAACAATGTTTTAAAGTGAGATATGCTTGAACTTTAAGAATGAAGAAGGATTATGGACCTTGGGAATAAGAGCAATGTGAGTTACATTAAACTACTTCAACATCGAGCCCGAGTTTTTGGATTCTTCTAATTACTTTAGAAAATCATTCGCAATGAAATCCCAACACTTCTGATAAAAGCAAGTTGTGAACCCATCAGGCCCTAGTGCATTATCTAGAGGCATAGTAAACACTACTTCCTTTAATTCAAATAAAGTGAATGGTTTTAATAGTTGAATATTCTCTTCCTATGATACCAAAGTCAAAATTGCATCCAACATTTCTTCCCTTACTCTCTCTAACTGATCTAATTTATTATCTAATGCAGACAATAAGTTTTAAAAGAAATCAACTCCTTCTTGTTGAATCTCATCTTCCTTTGTTAATTTTTCCCCAGATTGACTATCCATTATAGAAAAATTTGTATTTCTAGCTCTCTTCACCTGTGCAGATCTATGAAAGAACTTAGTACTCTTATCACCTTCTTTCAACCATAATTCACATGAATTTTGATGCCAATAAATCTCTTTACTAACTACAAGTTCTTCCCATTTTTCTTGCATATTTTCTTGCAATTCATAAGTACTGGGAGTCAAACCATTAACTATGATCTCAAATTTTACCTCTAAAAGTTGTTTAAGAACTTCCTCCTTCTGATGAAAAACATTCTTAAATATAGAGGCATTCCAATGCTTGATCTTGCCCTTAACATACATTAGTTTTCGAGAAAATAAAAAAATAAATGTACCTTCCACCAAAGGATCCTTTATCCACCATTCACATAGAAAATTTACAAAATCAGGATGTCAGAACCACATCATTTCAAATTTAAATGATGCCTTTGACTTTCGAATCTGCTTATTTTCAATATTCAAAGATAAAGGAAAGTGATCTAATCCTACCCAAGCTAAGATTTTTTATGATAAATCAAAATTTTCCATTATCCAATTTGATGAAACCAAATACCTATCCAAGTGCACAACTATCTGAAGAAAACCCTTACACTTGTTTGTCCAAGTATAATTTCCATTGCCTGGTTTTATATCAAGAAGTGCATTATTTTGAAAAAAATAATTGAAATCCTTGATGTTTTTCTCGGGAGGAATGATTCCACCCTTCTTCCCAGTTAAAGAAAGTATTGCATTGAAGTCTCTAGCTAGTACCACTTTTTATGATTCCACTTGATACAATGCTTGATTTAACTCTTCCCACAACTTATTTTTACCAACTATACAATTCAGTGCATAGATGTTAAAGAGCTGAAAACTCAAATCAAAGTGTGTTATCTTCAATAATTACCAATGTTAATTGTTTGTTGATGCATCCACTACCACAAAATTAGAATTCCACAAAGCCACAAAACATCTTGAAGCACCTTGCACTATTGAATGATAAGATTTCCACCTTTCCCATTTCTTAATGTTAGAATCAATTTTTTCTTGTTATAACTTCGACTCCTAAAGTAAAACAATATCCACCCCACAAACATCAATTTGATGTTTGATATAGGATCTCTTGTTAAGGGCATTAATACCCCTAACATTCCATGACATTAGCTTCATAACAACTTCGAAGAGCAATTTTCTCCCATCAATCTCTTTTTAATACTACCATCCAACATCAATTGCTTCCTAGTTGCTATTTCCTTTTGAATCATGATATCATGCGATTTTCTGCCTCTTGTACCCAACTTGACTTTTGGGTAGTTGGAGATCAAGAAGGGGTTTGTGAAATTGATAATGTTTGGGAGAAATTGGAATCTTCACTCCCCTCTACATACTCCAACCCTATACTGAGAGCATCTACTATCTTTGAAAACTCCTTTTCCCATTTCTTTGTTAAAGATGGACCAGTTCGAAAATTAGAATCACCATTAGCAGTTTCCTCAATCTCTTTCTGAGTTTCCTCAATGATTTTATCAATAGAAGAATTACCTACCATGGTGAGGATTTTATGAGCTATTCCCTCCATATTACCATCTTCTAATATTGATTGTAAATCCATTAAACCTAAAGTCTCAGTAGACTTCTTTTCACAAAACACCTCTTCAAAACTCCAGTCAACCATAACTAACTGCTCAACACAAGGGAAAAATTTTGATTCATTAGACACAGCTGATAACTATGTAATATAATCACCCCAAAGAAAAGAAGATGAGATTGAACACACTTTTTGAAATGAAACCGAAGGGAAATCAGGCAAATGCAAATGCAAGTATTTCCCATTCACAAATAATTGAGAGAAACAGGGCAGTTGAAGTTGAGTAATAGAAACACACCTCAGATCTAACTTATTAACTAACCACAATGCAATATTTGAACACAAAGACTTTCCCTTTGTCTTTGCAAGAGAATTTTGTTCATTTGAAACATTCTCAGTTGGAAGCACAAATTGAATTGGAGTGTTCTAAAAAGTAAAAGAATCTTGTTTTATTCTAGAAGAATCAACCCCAAAATCATGCTTCTTAACTAAATCGATCCCAATACTTGAGCCAAAATTCTTAACCTTTGGCCTTGAAACAAAATTATTTGTGCTTGAATCATCCTCAGATGGAAGCAAAAATTGTAATGGATTAATTTGTAAAGTAGAACAAGAGGCTTGATTCTTTTGAATGAAAAAGACTCGACTTGTTGGAAATGCTTTTTCCTTTCCCTTGAACAGTTTTTCCTTAGTTGAAGATCTGATTTCATGAACCATCCTATGAAGATCATTCTCAACTAACCCCTAAGATTCAGGATCTACATTTGAAACTAGTTTTTCTTGATCCACTAGCCCCTAAAAATCTTGATCAACATTTGTAATTAGCTCTTTTTTGCACAAAGTAGTCTTATGTCCCCAAATGTGACACTTTTTATGCACATTGAAATGATTATCAATGAAAACATCTTGAAACCAAAGCCCCGACTTTGACTGAATCTGCAAATTTTTTGGGAAATCTTGCATCATATCCAACAACACACAAGCTCATACAGGTAACTCAAGGTTAAAAAATATATATATATGTTTCAAGAAAATTCCTAACTTATCCACCACAATTTCCACAATGCCTGGCTCTTTGTATTCAAAAGGTAAAGAATGTAGTTGAATCCATCAAGGAATAAGCATAATTCTATTCATTTTAGGATTGAAATTCGTATGCCAAGGTTCAATAGACAAACCAAACCTCCCATAGACCCACAATTTAACCCTGTAAACCACATCTCTATCTTTTTTCAAAGAAAAAAGAATAATGAAAAAACCATTTCCACGATCTATATAGAAAACTTGATTTACCCCTTCCCAATAATGAAAAAATAGAGATTTTAAATCGAAAATGGGAGGGGAAGCCTTCCCAAACTTAAAAATTAGTGTTGTTTGTCAAAGATTTTCTAAAATTGGAAGCATAACAAATCTTTTTAAAGTGTCACAACCTTCTCACTTATGCTAATATGATGAAAAGGAGGTATTCGTTGAAAACCATCATATTTAGTCCATCACTTACTTCTCTACAAATGATCCCTACTCGCCAGATTCTCGATAGAATTTTGATGAAAACCCTTGCCCAAAATAACATTATTTGGGAATGTTGCTAGTGATGGATCTTTAAGCTACTATGAAATTTCCCTATGAGCTATAGATATCTAATACCACCTTTGCTTCTGCAAGTGAGCCTAATACAAAGATCGATCAAAAATAATGTTTTTAGGAAAGGATACCTTTAATGGGAGGTTATTTAGAATAGTCATTGGAACCCCTTCATCTGTAAGACCCAATGTGCCAGAAGATAAAACTAGATCCCCATCTCCTTCTAACCCACAAATGTCAAAGGCTTCTTTCTTTTGCTTAGACAGTTGTTTCCTAGGGAAACAACAAAACCTTGGCCAAGAGACTGAAGAGTCTTCCCAAGAATTTTCATGCTAGCAAGGATTTGTATGAAAACCTTGAAAGTGACCTCGAGATCTAGATTCTCCTTCCCATAAATTTTAAAATTTAATGTTGTCACGCACCATCCCATTTCTCGGAGCTCACCTCATCCTATTATTTTTCATTAGCACTTTTTCAGTCAATATACTACTATTTTTATCAACAATGATGAGTGTTCAATTTTTAAAATAAATTTTCATATAATTTTTCTTGAATTACTTTATTCTTTTAGATTATGCTTTACACCAAGAACATAATACATGTCAAGGATATATTTTTTTCCACCTTTCTTGGTTTAGATTGAAATGATGTATTTTCCTAGCATGAAAAATTTATTATTATTCCCAAATTTTACTTTTGATTGAATTTATTTATTCATGTTTAAAACATCTATTTATTTCTAGTCAAATGATTTCTACATACATTATTTAAATACAAAAAATATTTTTTATCTTTAATGGTGAATCCTATTATTTTTCATTCACACTTTTGTAATCAATTAACTACTATTTTAATCAAGAATGATGAGTATTCAATTTTTTCAATTAACTTTTATAATTTTATACTAATTTCTTGATTCTTTTAGATTATTCTTTACACCAAGAACATAATACACATCAAGGATATATTTTTCTCATGTTGTTTGGTTTAGATTGAAATGCCTTATATTTCTAGTGTGGACATTTTTTATTATTCCCAAACTTTACATTTGATTGAATTTATTCATTCATGTTTGAAAACATCTATTTATTTCTACTCAAATAATTTCTACATACATTATCTAAACTCAAAAAACATTTGGTAATATCAATGGCATCATTACAAGTAATAAACTATAATCTTTATTTCCATTTTCGTTAAAAAACATTTTAGTTTATTTATTTTAATCACAAATATCTTCATAAATATAATGATTTTTTTTTTATAATAATAGAATTGGATATTTTATGCAAATCAAATTTTGAAGTTCCTTATTAGATAGTTTAAATTAACAAATTTGACAATATTTGAGTTAATGTACTCCAATCACCATTGATAAAAAAATGAGAAACAATGCTATGAGAGAAATGATAAAATTGTTTATTATTCATTCAAATACTTACAAACCAATATACATTTTCAAATTTTCCATTTTCCCAATCTTCATTGTTGATATTATTTAGTGATGGAAATTCTTGTGGACCAATTTCAAGCTAAATTGACTTTCCACTGAACAAGATTCATATGTGCTTTTAATTTTCATTCATATAACATTCTCAAATCTACAACTATTTCATTCTTTCTAGCTAGAGTCTAAATCCTTCAAATTTCAATATCTTCCTTCCACCTTATTCCTTCCCACACCCACAACCTGCCTATTCTCTATGAAATTTCTTTTATTTTTGAATTCTTCCTTGATTCACCATGTACATTTCTATTTTGTTTTTCAGCTCATTATTTTTATTGGATTTTGTTTTTACTTGTCCTCTCTCTATTTTTTCTCGTATGCAAGCCTTTACCCACTTCAACACTGAATTCTTCTCTGTTTCTTCACTTCAAATCCGACATACCCTCCTCTCTCAATGTATATTTCTTTTATTTTTTACCTGCACTCATTATGCATCCTATGTGCCAGCCTTCACAAATTTTTTAGTGTTGACTTCTTCCCAAATATACTTCTCTTCATACAACCCCTTCTTTTGTTTTGTTTTCTACACATTATTGGTTGCACCTCCTCTCTCTCCAATATTCATTTTCCTTTCTTCCCACACTTCCTCTCTTCTTCTACGCCTCTTCCTATTCCATCTCACTTCTAGAATTTCAATTTTTAAACATGTGATTTGTACTTCATTATTTGTTATTCTCCTATCAACATGTTTATTTTTAAAATAAATACCTTGCTTCCAATCCAAGCATTACTAGAAGTGGGAAATAAACATTTAAATATTAATTCAAACCAAGAACTCCATCCAAATTATTTGCAAAAAATTTAAATTTGATTCAACATTTAAATTACAAACATGAATGAACTAACAAAAGAGAAAAGTGAGTCATTTTGTAACATAGAAATGAAAAAAAATGTTGCAACAATCACAACCAAAATATAAAATGAGAAAAAAAAACCATACTAAAGAAATTAAATAATATGGATTGAAAAACTCCTAGGATGCTCCTGCATCAGACATACCAAGTAGGAGAAATGCTCCGTGAGGTTGTAGCTCATGAATATTTAAATAGGAATATTCAAATCATAATCCCATGCTCTTTTTTGATGTAGATCTCTTCTTCATCAATCAAATTTTTCTTTTTTCCACTGATCAAAACCTCTTTACATCTTCCCTCTTTCACATTCCTTCATTGCTTATGTTGCAACCTACACTCACTGTAGTGGTCACACCCACTTGGTTCATCCCAATGATGGAGATCAATTTTAGACTTCTCATACAAATGGGTACATATTGTTCAATGGTAAATTATCTTTTCCTCTTAGACTCTCTTCATTTCTTTTACAATTATTTGGTTTCCCCTTATTCTTATTCTCTTCATTGTGCGACTATTGCACCAAATCTTTATCACTTCCCTTGATCTCACTCAAATTCGTCTTCTCATGAACTACTATTGGTTGCTACCAACCATACTTACAATTGTCACAACTTATTCACTAGAATGAAAAAAAACCAATGAACTATCCCCCACTTGTTTCTCCTTGTCCTTCAAGGGAATTAAATGATACTCCATTCCATCCTTTGTGATGGTATAGACATTTTTCCATCCATCATACACAAAATTCCTATCATATTTCCATGGTATGCCTAAAAGGGCATAAAAAAATATCCATGGGAATCACATCGCATAGCACCTCATCAACATAAATACAAATTTGAAATTGAAAGAAGTATTGTTCACTTAGGAGAATTTGATGATCCTTTTCCAACCAAGTGACTTGGTAACTTGATTTGGATGTCTTCTATTTTTAAATTGTAGCTTCTCTACCATATCTTGTGAGACCAAATTATCAGTACTTCCACTATCCATAACTACCTGACAACACTTGCCAACTAATTTACACACCATTTGGAACAAAATCTTCCTTTTTTTGGCTCCTGTTGTTCTTTTTTTGGTTTCAAAAGAAATATATTCAACATCAATGCCTCTCCCTATTCGAGTTATTCTACTTGCTTTGGTGAATACACTCTCTTCATAAGCTTATGTTGTATAGTTCTTTGTTGCACTCTTTCTACTAATGTCTTACTATATTGGAGGCCATTTAAAGGCCCTATATCCAACCTCTACACATTGGAAACACACACAAGTAAATCCCCTTCATGTACCTCTTTGAAATGAACCTTTTCTACTAGAGTAATCTCCTCTTCCTCTTGAGAAGTCTCCTTTTCCTTTATCTTCTTATGCATTTACATGATATGTGCTTGCTTCATCTCATTTATTTTGATAACCCTTAGCACTATTGGGTTGTTATTTTAACATAAAAAACTAACCCTACCATGGGATATATTTTTTTTTCATCTATTCAATTTTTCTTCTACCTTCAAAGCATATTGATATGCCTCCTTTGCACTATGTATATTCATCAAACTTATATCATCTTGAATAGATATGCGTAGACCATTTAAATATCTTAAAAATTTCTTGTTCAATGTCCTCTTGAACATGATTAGATCATATACTTAATTAGTAAAACTCTTTGGTGTACTCCTCAACACTACATTCCATTTGCTTCAAAATTTGAAGTTCCTTTATCAAATTAATTTGATTTAATTTGTTGGCAGAAATTTAGGTTTGGTTTTTGTCACCATTCAATCCCAAGACTTAACTTTATCCTTTACTCTTCATTATCTATCCATCTGCAAATGCTCCCACCATAAGGATGCATGTCCCTTCAACTTTGTGCATGCATAATTGACCTTCTAATCTTCTTTCATGTTGTCATATTAAAAAAAAAATCCATCTTAGCGATCTAATCCAACTCCTCTAAATTTAATCATCCTTTGTAATATGGTGGATTGAATCAAGGTTCAAAATTTATCCTTGTAAGGTCTTTGATGAATCTTTTTTCTCTCAGATCAAGCCCTAGCCGATTCACTTCATCATATCCTTAAATAATATACTTTTTTTCTTTTTCCTCATGGATATCCTCTACATGGAATCCTCTTTTTTGAGCCATGTCCTTTGCATCCAATTGTGTAGTGATACCCCTTATTGCCTCCATTATATAATTTCTTATTTTTTTAGTGATCTCAGGCTCCATGTCTTTGGTTCCTCTACCTCTGCAACATCATCCTCTGTAATCCATGTTTGTCTACCTTGGTAATTTTGTAATTTATATTCCTAGCTAACTCAAACCTTTCTCTGATACCAATTTATGGAGATCGAATTTTGAAGTTCCTTATCAAACAGTTCAAATTTGTAGCTTCAAAAAAATTTAAGTTAATGTACTCCAATCACCAATGATAAAAAAAAGAGAAACAAGGCTCTAAGAGAAATGATAATGTTTTTATTATTCATTCAAATATTTACAAACTAGTATAAAATTTAAAATTTTCCCTTTTCCTAATCTTCACTATCGGTATTATTATTTATTGATTATGTCAGGATCTTGATTGAAATAAGCCTCGAGATACATAATAAAGGGTCTTAGGGGCATAGTAATGATGATATGAAGGTCATAAATGCAATAGGGCTCAAAAATTAATGTGAAGGTGTAAATAGATACACTTTACAACACTAAGTTAGGGAAAAATTAGGTTAATTTAGCTTAAAAGGGATGTAAACCTAATGTGAATGTGTAAAACACATTACAACACTAGATCAAGGCAACATTAGGTTTATTTTCATGTTAATAATTCCCAAATAAAGTGTGAAAATGTAAAGTATGACATTTTTATATGCCACATTTAGCCCCCACTTTAGTGAGATGACGAACTTGCTTCAAACTCACACTAAAGTAGGAATTCAAGGAGGGTCCACATGTACCAATGTGGATGGTCTAGGATGAAAAATATAAAGGGGGTGGTCAAGCCCCCAGGAACCAAGATCCTATGTCAAACCAACATAATCACAAAGGGATGCACACAAGATTTATAATATGCAAACAAGATACACAAACATGCAAAGTTAAAGACATAAAGACAGAAGATGAAAAAAAGAAAGAAAAGGTTGATCAAGCTTCGACCATTTGTCCCACACATTGTGGATTAGATCTAAACTATTTTTCCAAAATACACGCTCACTCTGAGGAAACAGAACTTCAAGCTATCCACTGGGTGATTATCCAAAAATGGTGGCTTACAAGTGGAACACGATGTCCACTATGCAAACCAAATGAATGTTCACAAGGGCTAGTGGAACCTCAAGTTGTCCACTAGGTGATCCCCCAGAAACACATATGCATGTGGCCGGTATGCGCTCACATGTACAAGCAAGTGGCTATGGTAAAGTAATGCCTAAGTTCTACTCCCATACGTACAACCATACCAAAGCTATACATCCTAATAAATTTGATAAGGCACCACAGGAAAATGAACTTTGAGCTTGATGAGGCAAGCAAAGCTTTGTATGCTTGAAACTCATGAACAAATAAGATGGCTCCATAGGAAAGAAAAGTGTGTTAATGCAAGGTGGCCATATAACAAATGTTGTAAATTTAGCATAGTGTAAGATACGTTCAAAGGGATTTTTCTTAGTTCATGTAAGGTATCTTCTTAGGGAACATTGTGCCTAATGTCTCCAAGAGAGGAAAAGTCAAAGAAATATCATGATCTCAGAGGAAATCAAACCCAATGACACCACCAAGAAGAGGATGCATTGCAAGAATAAATAAAATCATATAGTGAAACATGAGTGTTGATGTATGCCCCTACTTTAAAGCAATTGCTAACATCATTTTTGTGATTAATTTCTTTAAAGTAGAAGAAGACATGAGAGCTTATTCGGAAATCCCTATGCCAAGTTATATGTTTATGAATACTACATCATGGAAAGGGGTTGCATAACTCAGTACATCACATTCAAGCTAACTTAAGGCATGTCATCCACAACCCAAGCTTGCACTTATATATACATGGAAGGAGGTCAACTAGCCAAAAAGAGACAATGAGAAGTGTCATACAAGGACAAGTCTACCTAACCCCTTGCCCCCACTTAGTGCAAGACAAGGATGAGATGAGATGCTTGATTGGAAATATTAAAATCACTCAATTAGAGGAATTGGGTGCCTCAACATAAGGAAGAGCACCAAATTCCTTAAGATGTTGAATTTTATTATGCAAAGTCTTACATTCATTAGTAGAATGACCATGACATCTATGATATGTACAAAATGAACTCTTGTAGTAAAATTTCTTTCATGTTCTTGGAGGGAAAGTTATAAAATGATCTTTGAGGAGTCTTGACAAGATAATCTCTTGACCAATAGTAGAAGATATTCATTTATTATGAGACAAAGATATCCCTTGCTTAGTACAAAATGTCATACTTACACAAGGCTCTTTAGATTGTGAGATTTTGTACTCTTCTTTAAAGGAAGGTGTAAAATCTACCAAACTTCAATTGTTAGTGTTTTGTGTGATGGCATTGATATTAAGTGAAGGTTTCTCTATTTCTTTCATTTATTTTAAAGCATAATAATCAAGACCACTAGTGTCTTAGTTTTGTGGACACAAAAAAAGTAACCCTTTCACTTTTTCTTGTTTTGTCCCTCCTTGTGCTTATTTGGCTTGATTTTTTATTGATTTAATGTTGTAATATGGCCCACATATTCACATTAGCTCTTGAATCTTTATGAATCATTAAGACTTTATGATGTCTTGTAAATGTGTTCTGAAGTGTTGTGATACATTTTCACACTTTTCTAGACTCTTCTTATTATAATTCACCTTCACACCCTCTTTTTATCACTTACCAAGTCTTATTCTAAAGTGTTATAAAGTATTGTAACAAAATTTCATGCTTTTCTAGACTTGTCATCACGAAATACACCTTTCTTATGCTTTGTTTGGCCCCTTTATGCACTTACATGCCTTAATTAAGTGTATTTTTTGGTAAAAACATGACAAACATCATTAAAGACAACTTAATTTCTAATACTCACTCATATGCCTTGAGTGGGACCCATTCACCTAGGGTGGAGAATGAGTCCCTCTTGGCACAAAATTCAAAATAAATTTAAATTACTGGCGGGTTTTTATTCCTAAAGACATAAGGGTGGCCTGTGATGTATTTTTGTGAAATTAGGGCATAATTGTGTAGAAATACATGGTTTTCTATTCATTTTAACCCCCATTCATCCAAGTATTCATTCTTGCATTCAATCCATCTAAGCATTCACTTGAACATTGTAGCATCATTCAATCAAGCAAATATCAAGCATCTTGGAGCAACCATTGCCATATCCTTAGACTTCAACAATAAAGGTTTTGTGTGTCTATAACATTTGCATTTTTTTTTTTCATCATTCCTTTCTCATTTCATTTGATTATCAATGGTTGATTACCAAAGTTGGGTTTGACCAAGGCTAACCCCTATACTCTAACCCTTAACCATTTTTTCCCTCTTTGCATTTGTGTTTGTAGGTGTTGTAGGAATATTTTTCAAGGAAAGAGGTGTTGAAGAGTGGTCAATAAGTCATCATAGTCAACATAACCCTAATTGGAGCTTGAAGACCTTTTTTAGCCTGTTCTCTATAGATTTAGATTCGGCAACTCGACAACAGAAAAGTGCAGACCAGGACCCACATAGTTGTTCTTTGACTTTGCAGATTTTTGTAGTAGGAATGATTCACCATCAATGGAGAATGAATCCCACTACCAGGCTTGAAGAAGAGTTTTTTGCAGTTTTTGGTTCCCGATATCCTAAAACTTGTTCTGACATATTTTACCAGAAGCAGGTTTGATTCACCATCTGTGGAAAATGAGTCCTAGTGGGAATCAACATTGAATTATACAACATTCTAGAATCTTCTTAGATCTACTTATAATTTCCAGGTGCACCCCATTCAGTTTCATTCAACTATTTTCATTTGTGCATGTTTCTAGTTCATGTTTTCATACAACACTATGTTTTCCAACACTTCATATTTCTTAATTTCGCATTCATAATCTATATCTTTTATTCATTTTCTGCATTTAGTTAATTTAATCTACATATATTACAGCCACATCACATCCATATTTGAATGTAACATTGCATTTTGGCCCAAATCTTTAGCCTTTTAGGTTAAAAACCCTAGAAGGGCTACAAGCATTTCAGGTGTCAAAGTCTTTGGTTACATTTTGGTGAACTCAACTTTGGAGCATTTTTACTTCTGATTTCAAGTGTATTTTCATCCTAGGTTTAGCTTGCATCAACATTGCATTAGGTTTTTCATTGTTTTGCATCCTAGGGTTTTCAAAAATTGCATTAGTGAAAACATCATATAGCTTTCATTTTTGCATTTCAAATTATTTAAAAACACTTCATTTTTGCATTTGCATCATAATTCTGCTTAACACAATCTGAAACACATCAAATTTCATTACAAATTTATGAAAAAAAACAAAAAAAGTCATCCCTTGACTCATTCGCCACCTTGGGCGAATCAGTCCAGTTGCACATTTTGAACTGCATTTTCTGGCATTTTCTAGGAATTTTTTGCATTATAGTTTAATGTTATTAAATTATGTCATATTTTGAAGATTTATTTGTTTCTTCTCTTTCTTGCATCCTAGTTTACTTTCATTCATTGTCATCATGGCTTTTTTCTTTAATAAGTTTTGGATGTCATTAAAATTTTTAGTGGACATGTCAAATTGTGCCTTTGGAACTAATCCTAATGACCTTTCAGAGCTTCTTCATGCTCCTTCAACTCCTCATGTTGTTGACATCATTGGAGAAGATGATGATAGCATGAATAAGTTCTTAAACAAATTCCTTGACAACCTTGAAGCCAATGCATCATTTAACCCATCCATGAAACAACAAGACCTTCTTACAATCTCACCTCTTGATACATTTGGTTACTTACATCCTGAAACTAATGAAGGACCTAAGTTCCCTCCAAAATGTGGACCGAGTTCCTCTAAAAAATCAATTCCTCAACCATTCTATGATAACAAAGTTATCAATACACCAATCAACCTTGAAGAAACTTATGGTAAAGGTTTTACAATCTTAAGCAAACAAGGTTGTGATACAACAATTGAACATGGCATACATCAACTTTTAGAAGAAGGACCATCAAAATCAAATACAACAGAGTTAGGATATCAAGATCCTCCTCATGACAACAAGCCTCCTTTTGAATATTAGAGACTTCAAGATGATGGAATGATGATTTCTAATTCCCCTCTTGACTTGAATGCTCTCCTTCCACATGAACAACCCTTACATGATTCCAATGACAAGGATGATAAGATCCCCATGGGTCCTCTTCCTCCTTCAATCCATGAAAAAGGTGAATCTAGTAAATGCAAACGACCTTACAAATTGAAAAAACTAAAGTTTCCTTTCTAGCCACCACCTAAATGTGAAAGGAAACTCCAAATGCTTTTAAATAGAGGTCTCATCCTATTGCCACCTATGAATAGGCTAGTAATCCATCCTAAAGATTCCAATATACCTTATTGTAAATACCATCATGTTCTTGGACACCAAACCGATGAGTGTCAAACATTGAAGGAAATACTGAGTAAGTACCACTTCGATGGGTTATCCTATCATTCCATAGTACCCTACCACCCACCTTATCATGTCATAGTTGTAGAATCTTTGATTCTCACAATTACATGATCTTTCCCACCACCTATCTCAACTCATTCTTTCCTTACACTCAATAGGGAAAATAAGTCGATAGCCTTGTCCTATTAATAAATTTGTTCTTGTCCCCTTGCTATGTTTTTCACCAAATCCACTTATCTTGACTGCTAATGGGAGGTGGCTAACTGGCTTGATGGTTGACTTGCATTTTCCTTGCTAGCCTTTTACATTCTTCTTTTGTGTCCTATATGTGTGTATTGTGTTCCCCCGTAATGTGTTGTTTGATGTTCTCCTCTCTTTGTGGCATTCTTCTATATGTCGTACATCACTTTTTATTTTTCCTTTTCAGTTTTGTTTTCTGTTTTCCTTTTGGGGATGACACAAAGCATTGAGACACCCTTATGTCTCTTCCATATTGACCCAATCGATCCTTTTACTTTTCTTTTTTTCTTTTGTTTTTTGTTTTCCTTTTGGGGATGATGCAAAGCATAGAGACACCCTTATGTCTCTTCCATGTTGACCCAATCGGTCCTTTTTACTTTATCTTTTTCACTTTTGTTTTTTGTTTTCCTTTTGAAGATGATGCAAAGAATTGAGATGCCCTTATCTCTCTTCCATCTTGACCCAATCAATCCTTTTAATTTTCTTTTTCACTGTTGTTTTGTATTTTCCTTTTGGAGATGATGTAAAGCATTGAGACACCCTTATGTCTCTTCCATGTTGACCCAATCGGTCCTTTTACTTTTCTTTTCACTTTTGTTTTGTGTTTTCCTTTTGGGGATGACGCAAAGTGTCAAGATGCCCTATGTCTCTTCCATGTTGACCCAAAACAAATTTTATTTTTCTTTTATTATCGCTCTCTTTGTCTCACTCTTCCTATTCTATGTGTATTTTGGGAATGATGATAGTTTTGAGCTCTTTAATCAAAAAATTGCAACAATGAATGTATACTGACCCCAAATCCATAGATCCCTTATGTGTTTGGTGTGTTCCTTTTTGGGGGAAACCCCTCTTTCTTTTGTTCCTTTTCCTTTACATGACATAGCCTTCCTCAAAAACGTATGACTTGGAATAGGGGCTTTCCAAGTTGGCTCTCATGTCTTGTTTCTTTTTGAATTTTTTATTTTCTACTTTAAAGTAATTGCTCACAGACTTTCTGTAGCAATTCCTTTAAAGTGTGGGCATACATTGGCATTATTCATTTTCATTTTTTATTGCATTTTCTTTTGGTTCTTAGTGCATCCTTGTTACTTCATATGATGCATTTGTCACTTTGTGGATGACACTGGGTATGATGTCTTTCATGAGTGTGATCTCTCTTAGCATATTACATTCCTCTTGGTGGCCTAATACGATGCACTACATCCCCTAAATTGTGAATATTCTATTCTTTCATTAGTCCTCTCTTGGAGACATTAGACACAATGTTCCCTAAGTTAAAGACCTCGCATGAACTAAGCAAGAATCATTTGAACATTTATTTTGCATGTTGCATTTTTGCATTTACATGGCCACCTTCCATAACATAGCTTGCATGCCTGTGGAGCCATTGCATTTTTTCATGAGTTCTAAGCATATGAAGATTTTCTTGTCTCATGAAGCACGAAACGACATTGTCCTTTGTGGCACCTTATTAAAGTTATCAAGAGGTATAAATTTGATATGGTTGAGTGGGAAATCCCATTCCAAAGCATGAATTTTCCCCATAGCCACCTACTTGTGTGTGAGTGCATACCAACCATGAGTGTATATTTCTCACCTTTTGGGCCTTCTCACCCTACAGACAACCATAAGTTTTGTGGCCCCAAAGTGAGTATACTTGGGCCTTCTCACTCGGTGAACAACCATGAGTTTAGTCACTCTAGAGTGAGTACACATTTCCAAACAAACAAGCCTCGATCTAATCCACAACAAGCTAGATAGATGATCGAAGCTTAATCCAACTTTCAACTTTCCTTTTCAACACTTTCATGTGTGTTCTTTTGTACTTATGATTGGTTTTCCATGGGATCTCGGCCCTGGGGTCTTGATCATCCCTCTTGATTGTTGTTGTATCATCTCACTAGGCATTAGTGCATTCAGACCCCTCTTGATTGCATGTTTGGCTACTTTAGTCTAAGTTTGAAGCAGGTTCATCCTCTCACTAAAGTGGGGGCTAACTATGGACACGAAAAAAGTAACCCTTTTATTTTTTCTTTTTTTGTCCCTCCTTGTGCTTATTTGGCTTGATTTTTCCTTCATTTAATGTTGTAATATGGCCCACATATTCACATTAGCTCTTTAATCTTTATGAATCATTAAGAATTTATGATGTCTTGTAAAGGTGTTGTGAAGTGTTGTGATACATTTTCACACTTTTCTAGACTCTTCTTATTATAATTCAACTACATACCCTCTTTTTATCACTTACCAAGTCTTATTCTAAAGTGTTGTAAATTCTTGTAACAAACTTTCATGCTTTTCTAGACTTTTCATCACCAAATACACCATTCTTATGCTTTATTTGGCCCGTTTATGCACTTATAGGCATTAATTAAGTGTATTTTTTAGTAAAAACCCAACAAAAATCATTAAATAACAATTAATTTATGATACTCACTCATATTCCTTGAGTGGGACATATTTTCCCAAGGTGGCGAATGAGTCCCTCTTGGCACAAAATTAAAAATAAATTCAAATTATTGGCTAGTTTTTATTCCTAAAGACCTAAGGTCAACATGTGATGCTATGTATAAATACATGGTTTTCTATTCATTTTAACCCCCATTCATCCATGTATTCATTCTTGCATTTAATCCATCTAAGCATTCACTTGATCATCATAGCATCATTCAATCAAGCAAATATCATGCATCTTGGAGTAGCCATTAACATATCTTCATACTTCAACAACAAGGGTTTGGTGAGTCTATGAAATTTGCATACATTATTTGTTTATCATTCCTTTCTCATTTTTTTTTCTTATCAAGGGTTTGATTACCAAAGTTGCGTTGGACCAAGGCAAACCCCTATACTCTAACCTTTAACCATTTTTTCCCTCTTTGCATGTGTGTTTGCAGGTCTGGTAGGTAGATTTTTCAAGGAAAGAGGTGTTGAAAAGTGGTCAATAAGTCATCATAGTCAACCTAACCCTAATTGGAGCTTGAAGACCTTTCCATCCCATTCTCTACATATTCAAATCTGACAAACCAACAAGCAGAAAAGTGTAGACCAAGAATCACAAAGTTGGCCTTTGAATTTGTAGATTTTTGTAGGTTGACTGATTCGCCATCAATGGAAAATGAGTCCCACTGCTTGGCTCAAAGAAGATATTTTTTCATTTTTTGTGTTCTTGACATCCTGAAACCTATTTTGATAGATTTTACTAGAAGAAGGATTGATTCACCATTTGTAGCGAATGAGTCCTAGTGGGCATCAACATTGAATTCTGCAGCATTCCAAATTCTTCTTAGATCTGCTTCCAGTTTCCAGGTGCACCCCATTCAGTTTCATTCAATTATATTTTCATTTGTGCATGTTTCTAGTTCATGTAAGCATACAACACTATGCTTTCCAACACTTCATATTTCTTAATTTTTCATTCATAATCAATAGATTTTATTCATTTTCTACATTTAGTTCATTTAATCTAAGAATATTACACCCACATCACATCCATATTTGAATGTAGCATTACATTTCAGCCCCAATATTTATGCTTTTAGGTGAAAACCCCTAGAAGGGCTACAAGCATTTCGGGTGCCAAAATCTTTGGTTACAAGTTCAAGATGCACTAGTGTTAAATTTGGCATATATGAATCTTTTGTAATAGTGTTGTTATTAAGGGAAGTATTGTTTGTTTATTTCGAGGGACAATAACCAATACCATTAGTCATTCCTTTCTTGTTAGGCTCTATAGGGACATGAATGCATTGTTCTCTAGCACCAAATTATTTTCCACTATATCCAAGTTGTTTCATAAGTTCATAACCTTTTCCATAAAGCTTTTTCAATTCTTTCGGATCTGGTGGTTGTGCATAATCAGTTTCATCAAAGTTTGTCTTGTAATTCACTTCTTCTAAAGTGTTTGAGGTGGGTGCTTTTGAAGGTTCTTTCAAATTTTGTGTTGACATTACCTCTTTTTCTTTTTCATGCTTCTTTATTATGATTTTTTGTTTCCCATCAAAGCTAAGTGTGAAAACTAACTATCCCAAACCATCTAGTGATAACATTGTAAAGGGTTTAGGATACCTATCTTTTTGTTCTTCTTGCATGAGTTCCACTTGTGTAATTGGTGTCAATGTTTTCAAAGGATTATCCTTTCCTTTCTCAAATTTTAAACAACTATTTGGTTCAGGGTTGGCTTCGATTGTATATAATTTGTTGTTATAGACATAGTTCATTATACGATGAAAAGTAGAAGGTGCCTCATTCATTGCATCAATCCACGGTCTTCCCAAAAGAAGATTATATGAAAGATCATGAGGCATAACATGGATCTATGATTCTAATGTGGCCTTTCTAGTTGTAATAAGGAAAGTGGTCACACCAAGCAGTTATTTTCCTACATTGTCAAATCCCTTAATAGATAAAGAATCAGGTTGAATTTTTTATTTATCCACACCAAGCCTATCCAAAAGCATTACACTACACACATTAAAGGTTGAGCCATTGTCAACAAGTGTTCACTTTATCCCTGTCCTATTATATTGAGATATTATTATGAAAGCTTCATTTTTTTTTGCACTTCCAAAGGAGGGAGCTCACTTTGGTGGAAAACAATGTTAGCATTCATGCCTTGAATCATGGCCGCTATGTCATTTGATTGCACATTAGAAGTGATAGAAACTTTTTGTAAATCACTTTAATCATGTTATGATAATGAGGGGAGGCTTGAATAAGGTCCCATAGTGATATCTTAGCAGGAATATTCTTTAGTTGGTCAACGAGATCAAACTCCTTTCCAATATATGTATGAGCAATGGTATTATAATTTGATTGCTACAAAATATTATTCTTGGGTGGGTAAAGGAGAAGTTTGAGTTTGTATTGTTTTTGTGGTTGTTGTGAGGGTGGGTAAAGAATTAGAGGATTCTGATGATGTCCCATAGGGTATTTGGGAGGTCTAATAATTAAGGGGGATCTAATGGACACTTGTGTATTCATAACCTTAGCAGTTTCAATTTGATTTTTTTTTCTAATGAAGGGGATTCTAGTGTCATCTTTTCAACATCATCTAAGGAAGCCAAATTACTCTTGTTAATGTTGTTATTTTCTTCAACCATGATATGCTCCCTAGGAGGAGAGTTTTCAGGAGAACTACAAGCTAGATGTTCTTAACATTCAAAGGTTGGTTCTTCTAAAATGTATTCATCCTTGGGAGTTATCAATGGTTGGATTGTCTTTTTTATCAATGATGGTATTCTTTTGTTCAATAATGTTTTCCCTAGGAGAAGAGAGATGAATAAGATTCTCATGAATCACATTGATTTTATCTTTTAAC
This sequence comes from Sequoia sempervirens, assembly GCA_007258455.2. Taxonomy (NCBI): domain Eukaryota; kingdom Viridiplantae; phylum Streptophyta; class Pinopsida; order Cupressales; family Cupressaceae; genus Sequoia; species Sequoia sempervirens. Next base: position 92,021,238 of record VDFB02373365.1, read on the forward strand.
ACCAAAATATCTTCTTTACAACTACCTGAGAGATACTAGGAAAAGAACAAATGTTATTGTCATGTTTATCTATGATTTTATCCTCTTTCACTAAAACATTCTCACAACCAAGGGATGAATGGAGGCTAGGTAAGGTGATGTTTAGAAATGTGTCTATGATCTCATTCTCTTGTGTCATAATATCTTCCCAAGGGGGATGAGAAGGACAAACAAGACCTTCATGATTCTCAATGATTGCAACTTCTTTCACCAAGATACCTTCATCACTAAAAGGAGAGGTATCGAGAGAAGAACAACTATTATCATCATGGTTAACTATTCTTCTATCTTCTTCTATCACATCATTCCCACAAATAGGAGAGATATGAGAGGGTGTAGATTTAAGGAAAGAATCAACATTTTCACTCTCTTTCACTAAGAGACTCTAATAACTAGGAAATGTATTGAATGAATGACTAACATACTTATTAACTAACTTTTTCTTTGAAAACTTGGAAAAGGAATATACTAACATTTGTGAAAAGTAATCTATACAAACTCAAACTGAAAAGAGACTTAAAATACAATGTAAAGACCTAGAATGATATGTGTAAATGCAATTTTTCAGATTCCAAGCAAGGTAATTTGATGATTACACTATGCAACAATCTAAAAATGAAAAGTTTTAAATGTAAATTTTAAATTAAGAAATTCATGAAATGAGCCAAATTAAGCTAGATCTAATGAAATGCATGTAATAGAAACTTGAAAAACTAAAAAAGTTATTCAATGACAACAAATAGAAGAACAAAAATGTTGTTTTTAATGTTGTAAATTGTAGTTTCAGGTCTAATCTACAACTAATTCACCCAGAGGGATGTATGAGTCCTAGTCAGGGTTTTTGAAACGGTCAAATGCTGAAAAATGCACAACAAAATTCCCAGAAAGTGGTTAAAACAACTTATACTGGTACTAAATTGCCCAGAGTGGCCTATGAGTCCTAGATTATGGTTTTTGCACCAATTTCAGCAAATTTTGAGTTGTTTCTAAGTTTTCTAACATGTATGTTGTGTTGAATATTTGCAATTGTAGAATTTTAGTGAAATTGAATGATCTCAGATGCAAAAATTCAACCTATATGCACTTTCACTAATGCAAAATTTTAGAAGCCCTAAATGAAAATTAACTAATGCAAGACCTAATCTAAAGCTAATGTAAGCTAAATCTAGGAATTTAATGTACTATAAATTAGAAATAAGGTGTTCTAAAGGGAGGGTTCACCAAAATGAAATGAAGAAAATTGTCACTCTATTTTTTAGGAGATAGAACAAGTTTTCTCCAAGTTTCACTTCAGGAATCCCTAGAGATCTCATTCCAAGGATGGAATAAGGGAAAGATATCTACTAGAGGTTGTCATAGGGTGTGATTAAAGACTAAAAAGGGGTTCACCACCAAGCTAGGGATTAGAAAGACAAGAAATAGAAGTGACATGCAAAACCTAACTCAATGACCAAGGAAATGAAACTGAAATACAAAATAACAAACTTAGAATGAGTAAAGGTGCACCTAGAAGAAAGATGGGGTTAAAAAGAACCTCCAAAACCTTGAAATCCTATTGTTTGATGCCCATTAGGACTCATATGCCAGTTTGGGTGATCTAGTCCCAAACTAGGATTTTGTGTCAAAACTAGAATCTATCAATAACTAATCTGAATCTCCTAAAATCTAGAAGAAGGCAATACTAGGACTCATACGCCACAAGTGGCGATTTAGTCCTAGTATTAGGGTTTGGCTGAAATTATGGTATTCTTTGGTGAGTTCCTATAACTTCCTTATTCCCAAATCTTCGAGTCTGAAATCCTGAATTCTAGCCTATAGGTGACTTTTCATGATCTTGCAAGTGAGAAGACAACTCTGACAACTTTCTTCAATGTTCCAACTTAGTCTTCAAAATCCTTCAAGATCCAAGGCACTTAGATCTACAATCACACATGTAGAGAGAGAAAAACTTGTTGATTGTTAGGGAATAGGGGTTTTCCTAGGTCAAACCCCATTTAGGTAGTTAAACCTTGTAATGAAACAATGAAATATGAAAATGAAACATGAAATAAGGAACATGAAAAATGATAACTTGAATGATGTCTTGCAATGTAGGTTTGCAATCTAACATGAAGTGGCCATGAAGAATGTAGATCTTGATCTTGAATTAGATGTTGAACAATGCTTAATCTTTGATCCTGAATGCTACATCAAAACACTAGTTCAACAACATTATTGATGCTTTATGCCCTTGACATGATAATCTATCTTGAATTGCTACAACAAATGATGAAAAAATCTACCCTTGAATTCCTTAAAAATGCTCTTGTAAACTCTCTTGATGCTCTTGTCAAGTCTTAGAATGCATAAATATTGATTGCTAGGTTGATATTATGATTTCTTAGGTGAAATAATGATTTTAAACCTTGTTTATATAGGCATTCCATCCAATTTACCATTTATTAGATCCCAAATGCTAAAATTCATGAAATTTCAATTCAAAACCCTAATTTCCCACTCAAAACCATAAAATGGGGCCAAATGGGACTCATACACCACTTGTGGTGTTTAGGCCCCATTTGGATGGGACTCATATGCTCAAGGTGGCATATGGGTCCCACGAGGGCTTTCAAGGTAGAGGAAATGTTGAGGAGTTGTAAAATAAAGTGTATTTGTTGATTATGTCAGCATCTCGATTGAAATAAGCCTCAAGACGCATAATAAAGGGTCTTAGGGTCCTAGTAATGATGATATGAAGGTCATAAATGCAAGATGGCCCAAAATTTAATGTGAAGGTGTAAATAAATACACTTGACAACACTAAATTAAGGAAAATTGGGTTAATTTAGCTTAAAAGGGCCCTAAACCTAATGTGAATGTGTAAAATACATTACAACACTAGATCAAGGTGACATTAGGTTTATTTTAATGTTAATCATTCCCAAATCAAGTGTAAAAATGTAAAGGATGACATTTTTCTACACTACATTTTTATTAAAATAATTTATATGTGAACAATCTTCAAACAATTCTTTTCAATTTGAAAAAAAATTAAAAAATGATAATTTTAGGTCATCTTATGTGTTACGTACATGAGAGGGTTTCAAAATAGAAATTACAACCAATAAAAAAATTAATAAAATAAATATTTTAAAAAATTACAAAAATATCTTGAACAATCTTTAGTGTCTTACAGATGTTTTCCCAAAAGGATTCAGAAAAAAATAAGAAAGTTAAAATAATTGTTATTTAGGTCAAAATATGGTTGAGATACACATGCATGGTATGGTCTTGAAATAGTGAATTTTAAAAAATGGTGTTTAGACATTCCAATTGAAAATCAATTTGTATTATCTAGGTATTAAAATAAATTACATATTTGGAAACTAGACTCCAAGTAATACATTTCATATTACTATTTTTTTTTAGATTCATCTTTAAGTTATTCAAATTTTTAGGTCAAATGTGACAAATTCTAAAAATTAGGGAAAACACTTCAACTTTTTGGCCACTCAACTTCTTACACACCAAAATTTAGGAATCCTAATGAAGACTCACAATTCATGATTGAAAATGAATTTTAAATGCACTAGTTGGAATGTGAGGGGTCTTGAATCCCCATGGAGAAAGTACATTATTAAGAGATACTTAAACTCAGACAAGGGTAAAGATGTATTACTACAAGAATTTAAAGCTATGAACTTTAATCTAGAAAATAACCTCAAATTCATTTGGAAAGACTATGCTCCTTTTTTACAAAGAATGAAAAGGGGAAAGGGAGAACAACCATCTTGATTTCTTACAAGTGGACATAATATGTGACAAACAATGGAATATCTCCTTGCAATAGGGAAGTGTGGGTTAACTTGGGAAAATATAATAAGAAATTAGGTCATTCTTTATTATATGCCCCCTGTGCGTACAAAGAAATATCGGAGATATAGAAATGAATTCTTAATTTACATGATATCCCATGGATAGTGGGAGGGGATTTAATATGATTGGGATCAGTGATAACAAAGTTGGTAGCACTAAAGTGGAATTGAAAGGAAATGAAAAGTACTTTTGGCTTAGAATGAAGAATAAACTCAATCTATTTGATCCTTTGGAAGGATTAAAGAAAGAAAATAAAAAAAAATATTTTACTTGGTGTAACTCATAATTAGGAAGAAAAATAATATAGTACAGCCTTGATAGATATTATGCAAACATAGATTTATTTAGTTTTGACCAAATTAGATGTGTAAATAGAGTGAAAGTCCTACCATGCTTGCTATCGGATCACAATCTCATCATGGTAAAAATTAGAATATGTAAAGAAGAACATAAAGGATGTGTAGAAAAGAAGAAAAATTCATACTAAATACCACCTTACTAAATGATGAAGACTGCAATGATGCTATCCTCACCCTTAGGGGGATAAATAATTGCATGTTGAGATAAAATAAGCTATTAAAAAAGGGAATAGAAATGTTGAAGCTTGGAAATTTATTTATCAAACAATAGGGAAAAAAGAGCCATGAATTGTAGAAAATTAAAAAAATCCCTCCAAGAGAAATTGCTCAATATCTGGGAAGAGATTTGTAGTGTGACCCTAAGAAAACTAAACTAAATGAAGATCTAATCTATGTAAAAATACTCATCAAGGAACCTACAAGCTTTTAAGATACAAGGATTAAGAATACGAGCAAAGAAGAATTGGTTAACTAATGGGGACAAAGGTTCTAAAATTTTCTTTAAATCATAAAAAAAATGTGTAAAATGAAAAGAAGATGACATGGGTAGAAAATAGGCTATTTAGTGACCCAGAAGAATTTAAAAATCAATTCCTTTATTTCTACAAAGATCTATTCTCTTCATAAGGTGATAGATTAGAGGGGTGTAGAAACAAAAACAATTGTAAAACTTTAATACGTAGAAATATTTCTAAAGAGATGGTATAATTACTAGAAATAAATTGGGTGAGTGATGATTTATTATAGAAATGCATGAAAGCTATTATTAGAGGCTCTTTAGGATGTAATATCAACAACTTAGGTATAATCAAATTGTTGCCAAAAAATGGTCACAAATCACTAATAAAAATTGGAGACCTATTACCCTACTCAATTTTTCTTATAAGATCTTAGAAAAATATTAGTGCTAAAATTGGTAGACATCCTTTCCTTATTTATAAGCAACACTCAAACTAGTTATATTAAAAGAAGATACTGTTGAAATGAACAAGACAAATGAGAAGGGGGGGTGAATCAGTTGTCACCAATCACATTCATCACAAATCTCAAGCAATTATTAGCTCCACATCCACTTTAATTTTTTATTAAGTATGAGCATGAAGTGCAAATAACAAAAAGCAATATCCACACAAGAAACACCAGATTTACGTGGAAAATCAAATAAGGGAAAAAATACGATGAGGATTAACTCACAATATAAAAGTAATTGCAAAAAAAAATTACAAAGAGGCTCACTACCAAAGGGCCCATTGCCCAAGATAGGACTCACTATCCAGAAGGCAGCCTCACTGCCTATAGATAAAGAAGGATAATAGAAGATCCACCACAACAACTTGCACACATCTGTAGCCTTGATCAGAGAATTGTAGACACCTTCAACTCATTGCTTTTAAGGTTCTATCACATTAAATTCCTCACTACCTCAGCTTACCTTCACAAAATTTCTCACATCTATCTTGCTTCTCACACTTGTGGCATACAATCCTTAACATCTTGTCTTTTATTTATACCATCTTCAATCTTAGAAACTTTCTCTAAGGTCAGCTACACACTCTTCATTTTACAAATTCAAATTAGGTTGGCAACTCAACATTCCCGTGGTGGATGAGAATGAGAGCGAACCAAACCAACACTGAACCAAGACCCAAAACAACATCTTGCATCAATCATACACTTCCTTAATTGATACTTATCCTTCACATGATGTGCAAATGCCAGGTCGGCCAACCCTAATGAAAACACCAATGAACTTTGAACTACACACTTCCGCAACAATAAGATAACATGTGGACCACATAACATGCTTCACCATACACTAGAACACATCTTAGATTTCTTCATATTCATCTGCAACTATTACAAAAACCTTCATACACAAAAAACTTCCCATCAGTCCATCTGGACTATATAGACAAACATAGTAACTCTGAAACTAGTCTTTCAGAGCACCAAACCATGAACACCTTTGATAGAACATAGATAACACCATTACAAACCTTCTTCTAGATCTACAAGAACTGAAACAAACTAGTGGAGGACTGCAAAGTAGACACATTTCTCCTAGTCCACAAACAAACAACTCTGTCACACTAGTTCACAAACCAGTGAACTCAACTTTCACTCTTCTTCAAACCAAAAGCTATAATCTAAGATATATCACCTAGGGATGCCCTCAAACAACACTACAGATACACACAATCATAGGATCAACACAGAATAAATGTGGAGCACATATTGGAGCACATTCTAAACACACACAATTTTTTCTTCACTATTTATTAATTTTCTCAAAAACACTTGGTAACTCATCATATCAGCATACCTGCAACACCATAAAGATAGCTCCATGTACTCACAACATCTCTATAGTATCTCAACTATACATTCACCATCTGCAATCACTTGTTTCCTTTCTCTACAACAACCTATACTATGTTGGCATCAATGACAAGATTAATCACAACACCACCATACTCATTCATACTTGCAACAGATATATTTTAGAAAATCTTATAACTAGTTGGGAAGCTATGGAATGGGAAAGGTGCTCCAACCAAAATAATGGAATTATCTTACTATTTCTTGAAAAGGCCTATGATAGAGTCAAATGGCCCTTTCCAACAATGAAATTAGAAGCCTTTGGATTCCCAAAAGGATATTTTTCAAATGTTTAGAAGTTTAATGAATGATCTTTTTGCACAAGTAGAGATAAATAGCTCATTTTTGGAATAATTATCCTTACAAAGATCCATAAGGCAAGGGTTCCCACTAGCACCTGTACTATTTCTAATTGCATCTTATACAATATTCTATATCTTGAGAGACTCAACTTGGAGCCCCATGGTAAAAGGACTTTCCCTCCCTAATGGTGAGAAAATTTTTAAATTTTAGTTTGTAGATGACACAACCATATTTGTTAAGCTAGAAGAAGATAAAATTAATGATTTGTTTGAAAAACTAAACCTATTTTGTGTAGCATTTGGAGAAAATTTACCAATAGAAAAATCCATAATGTTAAGGTTGGAGAACTCCCTCTTGAGTGGTTTATAAAATATAAATTAATAGGGAGGTCTAAACAAACAAGTTAGATAATTGGGTATTCTCTTTGATATGAACCCAAGTTTGAAAGACATGTGGGAGTGGATAAAAGATAACATTGAAAGGAAATTAATTTTTTTGACTAAACAGTATCTATCTTTGGCAAGAATAATTCAATTTTTTCAAAAAATTATTTCATCCTAGATAACATATATTACTCCTCTATGTGGTTATTGAGTAGCTATCAAATAAATGAAATTAAGAAAAAAATCAAGCATCTTCTATAGTCTGATGGTAAAGTAAAAAGAGAGAAGCATGTTGTAAAATGGGAATGGTGTTATATAGATAAGTATAAAGGAGGGATAGGACTAAAATATTTACAAAAACAAGGAATTTACCTTGTCATCAAATGGATCATTAAGGCATTAAAAGGGTTTAATTAACCTGATAAAATATTACTAAGAAATATATTTCATCTAGTTTTACCAAGACAAGCTAAAACATGGAAGTGTATTCCATTTTGTGACTTATTTTTTGGATAATTCCCTATTCACCCTATTGGGTCTAATGTATTCAAAATATCATTGAAAGCTTGGGAGAAAATTAGAATCTTGGTCAATAACAGTGATAATCTAGAAAATAACAGAATATGCCCATCTAGTTCTTTTTGGTGGAACTTATCTTATAAAGGTAAGTACCTTGCACTACCACAAGTTGTTAGTGTATATTTTACATACGCATAGGCTTTAATCCTATTTAGGTATCTCTTGACACTTGCTCATGTGAGGTGTCAAGTTTGTTAGGAGTCTTTAGAGGTGTCGAATTAGTTTCAACACCTCATACTATTTTTGTGGTAGGAAACTCCCCACAACTCCATGTATGAGGAGATGTGTCCTTATTTCATCAAGATCGAGTTCTTTTCTCCCATCTACTTATGTACACCTATTTGATCTAATTCATTAATCAACTTTATACATATTTTGTAAGTGTTCACTATGCTTGTTATTTGATCTTTGTATTTGCAAGTTCTTAAATATGGTATCAAAGTGGTTGGAGATATTTTCAAGTCGTACAATGAGCCAAATTGAGTGTATTTTGTTAGTCTCATGGGTCTCTATATCTATTAATTATTTGTAGGAATCTTGGTCTCTGTCTCTATTAGTTATTTGTGGGAATCAAAAATTTGAGCAGAGGCATGGTGGTTTGAGGCTATGTTTTATTTGCAGGATGCATGGTTTAATTTGTAGGCCACGTTGGGAGGACATTTGCAGGCCGTCAATTTTTAGGTGAAAGGGTACAGTACCTTAGCAAACTCCCTAGGGCATATGTCAGCAAAGGGAGGGGCAAGCCTTCTCAACTTTAACCCTCGGTCACAGGGGTTTTTAGCTCCTTGTTCTTTCCAACCCAAGGGGGTTTTTAGCCCCTTGTTCTTTCCAACCCAAGGGGGTTTAATGTATTGTCATTTTTTTTTTCTTTCACTAAATATTTGGCTAAGATACCTTTTTCAAAAAATATGGCTTTTTTTTTTTTGTGCAAGAAGGTAGTTTTAATTGTAAAGTTGGAAAATTCCAAAGACTCATAACTTTTGCTGGTAACTCAGTTTGAGTGTCATTTTTTACAAAATTAATTAAGTTTTTGCCACAAATCCAACGGTAATAATATCACACTCACACTATAAAAGTGTCATTTTATGGTTCGTTTGGACTAGTTACAAAGCACTCCTTCCATAAAAGTGTCAAATTAGGGGGGAAACAAATAATCAAGGGGGTGTTGTGTGTGGTTTATTTTCACATTTGAGAATTTATTTTATATGTTGTGTTATTTCTTCACTTCTGTACACATTTATAAGTTCTCTATTTCCACATTTCTACAATGCAACTAAGTCTAGTAGCATGGAGTTTAATGTTACTATAAAACCACTAATGTCTTTCAACTACCATGATTGGAAATTGAAAGTAATTCTTGTACTTAAAAACAAAGGTTTATTTAGGGTAACTATGGGAACAGAAAAAGAACCCAACATAGCCAAAGACAAAAAAAAATATTTCAATAAGTGTGATGAAGCATTTGGCTTTCTATGTTTAAATGTGTCCCTTAATTTTTTGTTCCATGTTGAGAACTTAAAAACACCCAATGGTGCAAGAGAACCTTATCAAATTTTGCCTCCATGTGGAAAATTGGTTCAATTTTGATGCTTCACCTTTTTGAGTCATTTCTTATGTGTAGGAGGTCATTTGATGTGTATTTGGGTCCAATATTGTAAAAGTGCAAAAGTTGTCAACATAATTTGCAAAATTGTAAAAGTTGCACAAAAGCAACATTTGGAATATGAAGAGTCATGAAGCCTAAAATGTTGATAGGTAGTTAGTAATTAGTTGGAAGGTGTAAATTCAGTTTGAATGCCTTTATAAATGCCTTGTAAATCATTTTGAAGGTGTGGGTGATTGTGGAATTGAAATTGAATGAATAATAACATTGTTTTCTAACATTTTCTACATAAATTTGGTGTTTCTAGACCTTGAACGGAATTGTACGGGCTGATATGCATGTTTAAATGTTTGGAACCAATGGTACACTCAATCGCGTTCCAATCACACTTGGTTTCATGTGAATTGGCTTTATTTTGTGCAAGATATTTATATAAGATAGTTAGAAACGCTCATTAGGGTAAATAGGGTTTTAGAAAATTGTCTTTCTCCTATAATAACTAGTGGAATTCCTTGGTTTTTGGTGAGATTAATATTTAATGTGTGTTCTTAAATATTTCAATGGTTTTTGGGTAGAAGTGTAAAGTTAAGAGGTTGAGAAATTGAAGTTTTGACTGTAATTTCTTTGTAATAGTTTGAAACAAGGCAATCAAATGGTTATAGCCTAGGGTTTATGTAATTATCCTTACAAAAGGAATTTTGGTATTTTGAAAAGCATGTACAGGTTGGAAATGACCTAATCCAAGCATTGGTTGAGGGTGATTAAGTCTGTAGTCACTAAAATCAATAATTCATGTTTGATATTAATGCTTAAATAGGCCTAGTTCAGTCTGAGATAGTAAATTTTAAGTCTTTTGTCCCAAAGGACTTGATGTCCATTTTGTGATATGTTTAAACAAGGTTAATGGATGTCTAAATATATGATTTTTTTGTGGTTTTAGTGTATAGGTTGGAAGGAAACGTCTAACAGTCCCTTAGAAGGCCTAATTTGTAATGCAAACAGACATATTTGGAGTATGTTTTCCAAAGTAACACATACTCAGTTTTAGATATGTTTTAAAACCCCTAAAAGGATCCTCAAAAAGTTCTTTATAGACTAGAGTAAAGGCCTGCATGAAAAGATATCTTTGACAGTTCTTGTTTGGAGTACTACAAGCTTGAAGACATGTTTGTGAAGGAAAAGTGATCAAGATAAGAAGTTTGATTTCTTGGAAGGTATGATGTATTTGTTCATGTTGTTTCAACCATGTAGAGGATGTATAAAGTGTTGAATTGGTTGTTTGGGCCTTGATTTCAGTTTTGGTGGTTAGAGTCAAGTGTTCAACAAAGGGAAAAGTGAACTAAGGATGTAGTCAAATAGAGTTTGTTAAATGAGAAAGAGATTGTTTTGAGTTTTTGTTAAATGATATTGAAAGTAAGTTTTCTTCCTCCCTACTGCATCACCCAACAAAGTTAGGGAAGCTATAAACAAACTATTTGGGAAGATTGATCAACTTATAAGTCATGAATTAGAATATCAACTCTTAGGTCTTAGTCCTAGAAGTTTTTCAACTTTAGATGTAATGCCCCACCACGCAACCCTAGAGGAAGTTGCAATTTACTACTCAAACGTAATATTTTTTTTTGTTTTGGTACAAATAACATGCAAGATCACTATCCATTGCCAACAACCTCTAAGGTTACGAGACTGAGATTACTTTAAAACCCAAACAAGAAATATGAATTAAAAAACATAACATTTAATTATATAGCAAATTAATTACACATCCATTCCAAACATGATAAAATTATGACAAGGCATAAGAAATTCCACATGATTCCAAAATATACTTTACAATAATATTACAACACTCATTCCCTAAATGAGGTAATTCCAAAATACAAGGTTACAAATTACATCTTCTACCTCAATACAATGAGGGGTAATAAAATTACAATAATAACTAAAAATAATAAGGCATGAAGGTATAGGATCCCACGAGCTCTCCAACTGGAAGTCTCATCCACAGGAATAAGAAGAAAACCCAACGGATTAAGGTGCATGTTCCACCCAACCATGTGATACTCAAAGGCTCAACCCCTGTGCTAGGAGATAGTAACAAGGAATTCCTATACAAGATCATCCACTCCTAGACATAGGCTAACTCACATTGACACAACCAAACACGTGAACCAAACATCCATAAGGATAACACAAGTACAACTCCAACATCACTGACATAGGTCACATTGCGTCCAGAAATAAAACAAATCGAGTATGATAAGAAGACCATACACAAAACCATATACCAATTGTTGTCGTAGAAAGAGTGTCATCACACAGCTCGTCATGGGATCTCCTCTGGGAATCTTCCTAGGCTCTGGCCCCCACCATGGGTTATCCTGGTGGCCTCTACCAAATCCTGGAACCCATACCCACTCATGTGGAATCAAATACCTCTCGTAAGGACAAGATAGATGGCCTTGCCATTCCAAGCCTTCCCGTCTCATCCCAAGTCTATACAAGCCCTTGCGTCCATGATCAAGGCTCAATTATCTTAATTAATGTGAAAAACTACCTAACTTCTAAGTACATTAATTTAGTTAGCACTTGATTAAACAACTTTTGAAGGTTTCCCATTTTACCTCTTTGGGCTCTGGCCCCTAATAGAAGCCACTCTTCTACATGACAACAAACCAACACGAAACCAATCACCAAGGATGCCAAAGGGAATACAAAAAAGATAAACAATCACTCCAACTCTAGGAGGAACATAAAATGAAATCCACTCCAACACAGGAGGCAACAATTTAAGTCAAAACTCTTTCCAAACACTGGAGGCAACAAAGGTCAAAACCCTCTCCAAACACTGGAGGCAACAAAAGACATACTCCACTCCTTCCAAAGGAGGCACAAACCACATAAACCACTCCTAATACCAAGGAGGCACAAACCACATAAACCACTCCTAATACAAAGGAGGCACAAACCATCCCCATTCGTGAAAACTGGGTAAAACCACAAGATACAACCAACCACCCCACCCAAGGCAATACAATGGTTTACTAACATATTACAACAACCCCAAAAATTAAACCCCTTCTGGAAGTCTTAACAACCCTTCAAATCATTTTCCCCAAAGCGAAAGCAGAAGAAGTGCACATACAAGAAGGGAAATCAAACAAAAATTAAAATCTATATTTGGATTTCCTAAATCCACTTCCTTCATTAACCTTCAATAGATTATTGCCACAATAAAACTAATTACATCCGTTCTCTTTCAAAGAAAGGATGAAATTTAACCAAACATTTAATTCCCTAATTGTTTTTAAATAATAACACAATAATCATAAAATCACTCTAAGCAAGGTCAATACATAATTCAACTCTAGATGGATGACAACATTCAAGTATTAAAAGATGTCGCATAACGTGATTACATGGAGTTAATCTCTTTACTACACATAATGATTAAAATAAATTGTGTTATAGTAAAATCATTATAAAATCAATATTTGGACATATACATCTTTATTAATTAAATATTCATTAAAATAAGAACACCATATCTATACAAATTTAAAATTCATTTCTCACGTTTAAATATTATCTATTTAACCATATGCACCTTTACCAACTTCCTTAATTAAACAAAGGATCAAAATCCATTTTCTAAAAACATAATTCCCACAAAATCAATATTTGCATCATTAAATAAAATCACCCTCTTAAAATCAATATATTTAAATATAAATATATATTAAACATATATACAATTATATATATATATATATATATATATGTTTAAATATATTTTTATACAAAAAACCATTTAAATTTCAACTCATTTAAATCACATCCCATTTTGCTAATTAAATACCCAAGAAAAATACCCAAATATATATTTTTTGAATTTATAAAAACATATATATAAATAAATATATATATAATATATTATATATATATAATTTATAAATAATAAAAAAAAATACTTTTAAAAGAAATGAAACCCCACGCATTAAGCAGGGGAGCCCTGTTGTGGGAGGCTGCTACGCAGCCTTCCCCACAAGGGATGGTTGTGTAGGTAGCAGCACTGCCTCCACAGTCGCCTCCCTATGGGGGCGGCTATGGGAGCAGCCCCCTCCACAATATACAATGCATTTTATTGTTTTATATGCATTTTTTTAACTTAAAACAAAATGCCCCCTATATCTGGTAATCTTCCAGAACTTTCACAAACAATTTCCCCATAAAACAATTTAAGATTTCATAAACAAAATATATATGTATTTCCATATATATATATATATATATATATATATATATATATATATCAACATTATATATATATATATATATATACATAAAAATTATCATTTTATAGCCACACTATGAAATTGAACAACAAAATTTTGCAATGAAAATAATAAATTTGTTAACACAACAACAGGGTTTAAATTTCATTTTGACAAACAAATTTCTTTTGGTTTTCTTTCCATTTTTCATTGTTTGATTCTTGTTTTGATTTTCTTTCCTAAATCCAACAGAAGTTTGCAAGTTTTGAAACCATTTCACATGGGTTTTCATTGAATCTAAATAGCATTTTAAATATTTTCAAACAGCATAATCAAAGATTTGAAACTTATTTCAAAATGGAAAACAAAAAACACAAAGAGGGAACCTAGTTTTTTTCTCCCAAGCTTAAAGAACTCAAATGGAGATTCCAAATCTTTTTCTTCAAAATCCAATTCCAACCACAGCAAAAACTCTCCACCAAAATTGAAAAATTTTAATTAAATGAAATAGAAAATGCTCAAATAGAGTTTTCCCCAAATTTTTTGTCAAACCCCTAAAATATCCCACCCACTAAATTTATTGAACATTTGGAGGATATTTCCATTTTTTAAAAATTTAAAGCAATTTTACTTTCTAAATGATATTTCATGCATTTTTCAAAATTTCATTTAAACAAAAGAATTTCAAAGTTTGCAAAGAATTTTTTTTATCCAAAATTTCAAAAAGTGAAATTTAAAACACATTTTTATTTTAATTATAATTTAACTTTAAATATCCAACATGATTTCCATTTTCATTTTAAATTTGAATCTTAACATACAATAATGCCAAAACAACTACTTCATTTAATTTATCACCATTAACCTAGTTAATCAATAAACTAAAAATAATTTTATTAATTAAATCAAATTAATCAATGAAATAAATAACATTTCAACATTGTAACTAGATATGTTTAATCATCATTTTAACTACACCTTCCATTTAATAACCCTTAAAATATGAAATTCAATAATCAACCAAGGAGGAATGAACCAAATCAAAACTGCTAAACCCGATGACAACCCGACGACAAACTATGACTAGGGTGACGACTTGGCATGGAAACCCTAGATACTATCTCGCAATCGATTACCATTTGTCAATGGACATGCTCAAACCTGTGAAATCAGGTGGAGTCAATGTCTTGTACTATCAACCTGCGAACAAAGAGTATAACAAACATGCATGTATATGATAAATAAAACACACCGTGAAGAGGAAATCTCAGAATCTTAGGGCACTAGCAAGCGAGTGATGCAATCTCATCCCCTTCACCAATACACTCATCATAGACTGACAGTTCCATCATAAATAGATATCTCATGCGATTACATGTTACAATAAGTAATCATCATTATGCCAATTAAAACATGCCAAATAAAGCATTAGATAAGATACATCACATCACACAAATAGACTATCACTCTATAAATAGTGATCAAATAACACACACATGATAAAGTATCTCGAGAACCAAAAAGTACATCCAAGCAAACAAGGACATACTGTCTAGCCGGAAAGCAAAACGGAGGGGTATTACATTAGAGGACTTTTTCACTATAGTTAAATCTTTAATGTTTTAGTTTAAAGATTTTGTAATTGACAAGAAAGGGGATCACTTAATCATTTTGTACTTTCCAAGCCAGGTCTATATTTTTTTATGTTTTTCTCAATTTTCTACTCTACTAAATGAGCTCTTGGAGCCTTATGGTCAATTCCCACACTCCATAAATTTATTGCTAACCTCACAAGGGAGCAAGAAAATTTAATTCAAATGGGAAATTTGAATTCTATGCAGCCTCAAGCCCTACTTACAGGGAATGAAAAGCAAAAAACTTCAAAAGGAAAGAAGAACACTAAAAACAAAAAGATAAGAAAGATGGAAGAATTGACAACTCCAAAAAGGATAAATTTTCTCAACAAAGTAAACCAATTATTGAGAAAGTTAAATGTGTCTTTTGTAAAAAACCTATACATGATGAACATCTTTGCAGGAAGAAACAAATTGAACATCTCACACATATTCCCAAAAAGAATAATCTAGGGCTAGCTGATTCTATAAAGGAATCTTCATCAACTTAGGAAAATACTAAGGACAAAGAGAAATTAAAAGGCAAGGCCTTAGTTGCTACGACATCTTTATCTACATCATATATTATAGACTTGGTGCTTCACACCATATGGGCTCTTTACATGTTTTTTCATCCTTAGAGCAATCTAGTATTCCTATAATCACCTTAGGTGATGATATACACTAGTAGTGGTCAAAGGGAGAGGTTTTGATGAATTTTAAGGAGGAACATTTTCAAATGTTCTAAGTGTTCCTTCACTATCAGCTAATCTCCTTTTAGTGTATCAAATAACTCATCTAGGGAAGGGAATGAGAGTATATTTCTCTCCAAATTCAATTGAGATAAGAGAATGGCAAAGTAACAAGTTGGTTGCAATAGGGGAGGCAAATCACTAATCCAAATTTTATACCTTCTCCAATTTTTCCACAAATATTGTTCCAAAAGTGCTTCTAACTCATTCAAATGAAGTTAGTAAATTATGGGATGATTTGTTTGGCCATCTTAACTATCACTATCTTGAACAACTATGTCAACTTATATAATATGGTCATGGGATTACCAAATTTTAATTTTTTTAAAGAACTTTGTCAATGTTGTGCACCTGACAAACATCTAGAAGCAAAATTTTATAAACTAAATTTGCATTAGATGGGTTAGTTGATAAATATAAAGCATTATTGGTTACCAAAGGTTTTTTCCAAGTTGCAGGCATTGACTATACAGAAACCTTTGTACCTATTGCTAAGATGACTTTAATTTGACTCGCACTAGCTATAGTCACAGTACCTAGATGGTTTGTACACTAGATGGATGTGAAGTGTGTATTTCTCATGGAGACCTTGAGGAATAAATTTACATAGAACAACCACATGGGTTTTTTGAGGATTCATCTTTAGTTTGTAGACTTACAAAATCTCTGTATGGACTCAAATAAGCTCCTAGAGATTGGTATGCCAAGATAGATTCCTACCTCATATGTTTAGGTTTTACTAGATACCATTTAGATCCTAATGTGCATCGATTGTGGCAGGTTGAATCACTTTCGATAATAGTTCTATAAGTTGATGATATTTTGATTACCATGATTACTTCATCTACTAGTGCAGGAGTGAAGTCAACACTTCAAGATAGATTTGACATGAAAAACTTGGGTTGATTGCATTAATTCCTTAGTATTGAGATTTCACAATCCACTTCAAAGATCACTTTTACACAACTTAAGCATACTCTTGATTTACTTGCATGGCTTCACATGACTACTTGTAAACTATATCTGACTCCTTTTCTATCTAGATTCAAGTTTGAGTCTCCACTAAGCATCACAAGTCCACTTTAGGTTATAATTTTTCACTTGGTTCAGGTCCTATCAGTTGGTCTAACAAGAAGTTGAATGTTATTGCTATATCATCTATAGGAAGAGTTTAGTGGGACTATTAACTCAGCTTCTTAGGCTATATGGTTTCAAGGAATTTTTTTTTGTGTTTGGTATTCCATTCAAGCAGTCCACAATAATCTATTGTGATAACCAAAGCACCATTCAGATATACATGAATTTAGTTTAGCATCAGTGAAGCAAACATATAGAGATTCATATGCATTATATTCATGAGGATATTCATGGGTAGATCATCAACTTCGTCTTTTGCTAGTCTTCAAAGCAAGTTGTTGACATTTTCACCAAACCCTTTAGTGAGAGTTGGTTCATTCATCTTCAAGCTCTTCTCAGCATACGGTCTACATCATCAGTATCATCATCTTTAGGGGGATTTCTAGTCTTTTTTGCATCGTATCTCTCATTTGGAGGACAGTTTTTTCCCACTAGTTTTTTTAATCTTTCTTCATTTATAAGAGATTAAATTATACATGGGTACGTCACCATGCCACCACTCCATGTATGAGGAGCCATGTCCTTACTTTATGGAGATCAATTCCCTTTCTCTTGTCTATTTATGTATTCCTATTTGATCTAATTCATTGGTCACCTTTATACACATTTTGCAATTATTCATTGTGCTTGTTATTTGATCTTTGTATTTGCAAGTTCTTATAAAAGGTTGTTAAGAAAAATCTTGGTAGAAGAATGGAATAATATGTTTCAATGACATACTATGTATGATAAATTGAAATATTGGGGCTCCCTCAGTACATATTTTGATCTACCTTCATCTCATAAGAGGACATACTCTATAATGAGAGAAGCATGCAAATTGTACCAATTTACAACACCAAGTGAATCAAACAAAAAAAATCTTGATAGATTCAAATGGGTAGATGGAACAGAACTACAAAAGGTGAATCCCAAACTAATTTGAAAGTCATTAAATAGAATCTTGGACATAGCCAAGTACCTCAATAGAGAATGGAATCTAGAAACTTATGATAAACAATGGTCTAAGATTTCTAAATTTGTTTGGTCAAATTTTTTAGAACCAAAAAAACATGTTTCAAATGGATTTTTGTTTTAGTTAAAAATTGCCTTATTATATTATCTCATCTAATATAAAGTTGTGCACTATGTGCAAGAAGCCAAAAAATATTTTTTGACTCTTTTATACTAAGGAAATTTGGAACATATGTTTTGGTGACTTGGGGGGTTGGGGTGATATGGGAATAGTTAAATGGCGAGAGATTCTATTTGGTTTAATAGAAGGTTTAGGTATTTCATATAATCTATTTTGGCTTTTACTAACTGATGAAATACTATGGTTTTTGTGAAAAGAAAGGAATGAGGAATGGATCTAAGGAAAAAAGTGGATGCTTACTAAGGTTGATAGAAGACTTATATTTCATAACATTTATGTGCATGTAACAATCATGATGGACATATCAAAGGATAATTTTTCCAACCTGCTAAAGACCAATAATAACTTTAAGAAATCCCCCTAAAAATAGATGTAAAATCCTAGTAAATCTTTCAGTTTTTTAGGAAAAAATATTAATTTGTATTGGTGAATCTTTCATATTTTGGAAAAAATATTAATTTCTATTGGCGAATCTTTCATCTTTTGGGGAAAGAATATTAATTTCTATTGGAGAATCTTTCCTGTTTCAAAAAATATTAATTTTGTTGGAGATCTTTTTACATTACTAAAATTTTATAGAAAATATTGGTGAATTTTGAAAAATAATCGGGAAATGCATTATGATGGAAAATCTTTCCAATCTAAAAAAAAATTCTTATGGAAAATTAAGGGCTTAAGGGTGGAAATTATTGATGGTTTTAAGGGGTAGACTATAATATATTAGCCACCATTTATTTAAAATGTAATTTAATGACTCTCATTGTATTCTGTAATATAAAATGTACCTGCAATTGTTAATGCTCATGGGGCCTAAAATTTATTTTGGATTGTTGATCTAATTATTGAAAATGGAGGTAATTATGTATTTTTAAAACTTGAAAAACTATTGTAGTTGTAGATCTATTTAAGTATTATTTGTTACAATTTCTTTGTGGATGATTATCTGTTAAATTCATTTTACCATTTGTAGAAGTAGATAGAAGATTGTAGAAGAATAAGACCAGAAGAAAGAAGTTACACAACATATAGTGTGGAGAAACCCTTTCAGGAAAAAACTCCACCAAGAATCAATGTATTATTTAATCTCAGAATAAGATTACAATAATTCCAATCCTTGCTTGAGATGCTTCTTTTTCCTTCAATAATTATTCTTGACAACCTGCAATAAAATTTGATAAACTCTCTTCAACTTTCTAAAATAAATAGACAATAATGAGCCTTGTAAACTCCAAAAAGTTTACAATTATAGAAAGTTGAGGATAAGATTAGAAGATATCTTCGGAATCAACATTGAGTTATGGCTTCAGTTTGGGACACCCAAATGGATGAAGGACTTGTTTTAACATTGTTCTTCATGGTAGAACTCTACTTGCAAAGAATAGGTATGGGTTTTCTGAGATAAGCATTGTGATTTGTAATTGTAAACTTTTTGGAGTTTACAAGGCTCATTATTGTCTATTTATTGCATCAAGTTGAAGAGATTTTATCAGATTTTATTGCTGGTTGTGAAGAAGAATTGTTGAAGGAAAAAGAAGCATCTGAAGAAAGGATTGGAATTATTGTAATCTTATTATGAGATTAAATAATACATTGATTCTTGGTGGAGTTTTTTCCCGAAAGGGTTTCTCCACACTATATGTTGTGTAACTTCTTTCTTCTGGTCTTATTCTTCTAAAATATTTTTTCTACTTCTAAAAATGGAGGTAATTATGTAGCTTAATAATTTGTAAACTATTGTAGCTGTAGATCTAATTAAGTATTCTTTGTTACAATTACTTTGTGGATGATTATATGTTTAATTCATTTTACCATTTGCAGAAGTAGATAGAACATTGTAGAAGAATAAGACCAATAGAAAGAAGCTACACAACATATACCGTGGAGAAACCATTTCAAGAAAAAAATACACCAAGAATCAATGTATTATTTAATCTTAGAATAAGATTAAAATAATTCCAATCCTTGCTTGAGATGCTTCTTTTTCCTTCAACAATTCTTCTTCACAAACTGCAATAAAATCTGATAAAATATTTTCAACTTGTTGCAATAAATAGATAATAATGAGCCTTGTAAACTCTAAAAAGTTTACAATCACAAAGCACAATGCTTGTCTCACAAAACCCATGCCTATTCTTTGCAAGTAGTGTTCTACCATGAAGAACAGCGTTAAAACAAGTCCTTCATCCATTTGTGTGTCCCAAACTGAAGTCATAACTCAACTTTGATTCTGAAGATATCTTCTAAGCTTATCCTCAAAGTTGGCACCCAAGAATGGGCCCACTTAACTCAACCTTAAAAATATCTTATCATGCAAAAGTGTTAACTCTGAGATGCCAACTTGGGCGCACAAGGTGGTTCCAAGTCAATATTTGTTAACTAAAACATATCTCTCCACCATTTATGCAAATATCATGCATGATTGATCATCCCCACTTAACTGAATGTATCACCTATTAGCCGTCATGCAAATCAAGTCATTAGTCATGCATTCCAAGTCAACTGAAGTCAACTAGCATTCAACTAAAACTAACTACATGCAATTGAAGATAACTAAACCATAATTGAACTGAACTAAACTGAACTGAATTGAATTGAACTAAACTGAACTGAACTGAATTGAACTAATCTGAACTGAACTGAACTCCATGCATGTAAACATCAATCCCTAACTTCTAGGATCTTTACATGCATTACTGAAATGTTATCTTTTACTCCAAACAATTAACTTAACTAAAGGTGAGTTTCACCTTCCATGTGGGTGCCCCATGTGCTCCTATTTTGTAGGAGCTCTTCATGGGCGTCCCCACATGTTCCTATCATTTAGAATTAATTACAAATTTGTCAATTTAACATGTTCATTTCATTCAAATTTAATCTCTTTCTAATCTTAGTGTTGGGGAACACTTTCCAAGGACTTAGAAGATACATGAAATATGTTTAGGATTGCAATTAAATGGCATCCTATTCCCAACATTCTCCCACTTGGCATTATACATTGCAATTATTCTAAACAAGGAATCATTATTATAAATCAAGTAAGGACTCAAGGCCAATGGCCTTCTTGCACCAACTAATCAATCCATGCCAACTTCAAATGCAACCTGCATAATCATGAAGATCCAAGAAAATGATTAAAACCAAGAGAATTTATCTATAGGAACTGGTTTCATAAGATAATATGTAGCATTAATAAAAGTGTCAAATTTCTCAATTAATACCTTCCCACTCTCAACCATTTCTCATGCAAAGTGATACTGAACATCAACATGCTTAGTACAAGTATGATACATAGGATTTTTTGGCTAAACACATAGCTATTTGACTATCACATTCAAGCTTAACTTGCAATTAAAACCAATACCTTTCCCAATTATCTGTACCCAAATTGCCTCTTTGGAGGCATGTGAAATCACCAAGTGTGTTGAACTCACGTCCAACCAAGGTGTAGGCTTCTCAGTATTTACTGTTGAAAAAGATTTTCTTACAAGTAACCATTCCAACATATATCTCTTCACATAAGAGAATTCAAGCCTCACCTATTTCTCCAAGTATCCATGAGGACCTATAACCAACCAATCCATGCAAAACTCCAAACGCAACATAGCACTATCATGAAGTAATCAAGCAAATGATTAATGTACCCAATACTTTAGAGAACTACACAAGATCAATGTCAAAGATCTCCAATCATGAATCAGGAACATATACATGTCAACATGATCTAACCATCTCCTACTAGGAGATCACATGCACCATTTACATATATACATCATGGTCTCAAGTGAACAAATACCATGCTAAACTCTAAATGCATATCAAGAGTAAACCATGACATAATAGCAACGACTCTAAACCAAGAAAAAACCATATCCCCAATCACATGAAGATAACCTTACCAATGATACATCCATGTCACTGCCAAAAACTCCCACTAAACTGTGGTATGAGCTACACATGGCATCATGACTACCATCCTCCTCATGAAGATCACTCTTTAACATCAAGTAAAGAGTAATCACTAACATTTTTACATGAAATGATCAAAGCATGATTATCTTCATCTGAGGATTCCTCTGTAGAAGAATTAGAACTTGTTTTATTGTTCTTACAATCCTTCTTCATATGCCCCAATTTACCACAGTTCTAGGGTAAACCCACAAAAGTGGTTTACAATTCGAGAGAGGAAGGAAAACTTGCAAAAAATGACCCCATGCAAAAAAAAATAGTTTTAGGGGTTCGAACGAACTTGTAGGTTCGAGTGAACCAATAAGGGGTTTGCTCCAACTAGGTTTTGAGAGAACCCATTAAATACTAGCCCCACATTTCCCGCCCAAAAAAAACAAAGAAAATGCAAAAGGAAAAGGGGTTTGCTCGAACCAGGGTTCAAGTGAATCCCCCTTTTCCCTCATTCTCCCCTTTAGGAACTTTGAAATTCCATATTTTTATGCTTCAAAGCTCGGGTTGAGGATGAAAATGGAGACTTCACAAACCCAACTGGAATTAGGTAGTCCTCGGAATGAGCTATCTAATGACTATAATTTTAAGATGTTTTGGTTTCATTATGTATTGTTTTTTTAGTTTTATTAAACATAGGTTTTTCACCAAAAATCAAGCTCTATGTTCTACACAATTGGAAAAATAGCAAATTATAAAAAAAAAACTGAAAATATGAGTGAACCAGATATTGAAGTCCCTGATCCAACAAAAAAAAATTGAATTTCGATACATACAAAAAAAGTTACGCATTATACGGTCACACTATGTATGAATTGTAATTGGTTTGACTTCAAAACTTTATTAAAGAAAAAATGTCTAATAACAAACTATCTAACCAATTGGAAGCACTAGATATCAAAGTTACAAATCTAAATTTGAAAGAATTAGAATTTTATCCTTCATGAAAAAAAGTTATGCATTATACAGTGAGCGTCACTTTTTAAAAATGTTGTTTTATGAAAAGAACTAGTTTTCAAGGGAGATGGAAAAGGAAGTGCTTGATTTGATTCCAAATTTTTTGAAAAAAATACATTTAGAATCTACAAACAAAATGTCACGAAACTCTAGTTTGCATCATCTTCAAATTCCTCACAGTTTAGCTGCTATAAGTGCCCAAAAGTGAAGATTTCGTTAAAAAAATTATTTTAATGTCCAGTTTGGCCAAAAATTGCAAACCACTAATGTGGGATCACCCTCCAACATTTTACCTTACTCTATCCTTCTGACTTACCCTTCCCTTCCTTGTCTCCCTTAGGTTCCTTTTTCTCAGGCCTACCTTTTACAAGCAAGGCATCTTGGATTTCCGTTTTAGACTTCCTCCTCATCTCCTCTGATAAGAGAGTAGGAATTATATTGTCCATCTTTGGATGTGCACCACTACCACTAATAGAAAAAAATAGATTTTCCCAAAATTCTAGTAAAGAACAAAGTAACAATATGCATTTGTCTTCATCTTCTAGCTTTACATCTATAGATGCTAACTGACTTAGAATCAAATTAAAAGCATTCAAATGATTTGCAATAGAATCGCCATCTTTCATGTTTAAAGAATACAACTTGTAAGTGTGAATAAGTAAAAAGTAAAGAAAAACTAAAACACTTCTTAATGAAACATTGTATCAAGATTAAACATGAATTAAACTAATTTAAAACATTGAAAAGCCTGAATATGTCTCATTGTCTCCTATCTCCAAAGATTTATCAAGTTACAGAAGCTCTCAAATTTGTAAGCACCATAACTAATAAAAATGCCTATCTAGAGAATAGAATGGATGCTAAATGCAATGATATGATGATTAAGAATGATTTCTAAGTGATATGAAGCTACTGTAAACTATTCTAATGAAAAATGATAAAAGGAAGCTACAGTAAAAACTAATGATGTTGTCATGATATGAAATCTACTGATGCCATGATGCTATGATACTATTTTTAATTCTAATGCTAATGCTTATGATTGCTTGGTTGCTTGAGTACTAATTCCTGTAGAGTAAGTTTGCATAAATTGGGATTTCTCAGATCATTTTCATGCTTCAAAAGGCTGTATATATAGATTTCCAACAACAGTTTTGCACAGGGGTAACATAGTAGAGGCTGAGATTAAATCTGGAGATTTGAATGGTAAGAGATGAGAAGGTGGAGCTGATCATGGAGGATTGTTTCTCCACATGAAAACACCAGGCAAGATGAGAGGAAAGATTTGAGGCAGAAGATTGAGAGGATTGCCTACAGGTTTGTCCTCAAGGCTTTTCCCGTGAATGACAATTAAATTAATTAGATTTGAAAAATCTAATTTTATTGGTGAGTGAATAGAGGGATTTGATTTATACTTTTCATTTAAATATTTTTGATTTATTCAAATTTAGCAAATTAGGAAGATTTAATTAAATAAAACAAATATTTGATATTTGCCCATTTAATAAAGAGGAATATGATAAGTCAATTAAATAACGCAAACTTAGTGAAGTGTATTTAATTTAATGGATAAAGTATAGAAGAAATAATAACGATAATAATTAAATAAAACAACGTATGTAATTTTGTTTATTTAATTAAGAGGAAAATAATATGATAAAATAGAAGAATTAATAGTGAACTTAATATAAATAAATATTTCTATTTATTTACTAAGTAGATGAATTTAGGATTAAAATAAATCATATTTAATTAATTATATTCTCCATACCATTTTTAGATGTATACATTTTGCCCCTCTTTGAAGTGATGTGTTTACGCATTGCTTCAAAGAAAATTTTGTGCTGCTGCTGCTAGTATTGACAAGAAATTCTTTAGAATCCCCCAAACATGTTTTTAGGCGATTGATGGATATATGCCCCCTCAGGAGATAAATTAATGAATTTTTGATTTTTTTTAATTTATTTTCTCCAATTTTTACTTTAAAAAAAAAAAAATTCATGATTTTCGGATGATTTGATGTAGATTTGATGAAGATTTGATGACAAAATAATTTATCTCTCGATAATTGATGAAGAAAGTGATTTTGGATGAATTTCAATTTATCTCCCCTTTGAAAAATTAAATTAATCTAAAAAAAAAACCTTTTGAATAACCTATAAAAGGTTAAAATAAATCATTTGCACATTGTGACTTTCGAAAACTTGTGAGAGAGATTCTTGTGCTACTTGGAGCAAGATGTTGATTCCATATCACACCTACCGTTTTGAGCGTGTTCGATGATATCAGTAGCCGACCGCGTTTGGACCTCCGATATGTCTATTATTTTTCCTTGGTTTTCATGCATTTTCTCATTTTTTGTGTATTTTTCAAAATTTTAAAATTTAAACTCCTTTTAGCACTTTTAGAATCCATTGTAGTGCTTTACAATTCCATTGTATCGCTTCTAAGTTTTGTTGTAGTGCTTCTAGACTTTTAGCACTTTGAAGGTCTATTTTAATGCGTCTATAGGTTAGGTTAGCGCTTTGCAAATTTTAGCGCTTAGGATAGCCGTTGTAGCACTTCTGTAAGATACATTAGCACTTTCGGATTTTTAGCACTTTGATTAGATTTTGTAGCTCTTCGACCTCCTGTTTTAGTGTGTTTAGAGTTTTAGCGTTTCTACCAAAAATGTTAGTGCTTTGACCAAATAGAATGGTGCTTTGTTCATCTGTAATAGCACTTTTCTCTGATGAAATGGCGCATGTCATTGTTTTAGTTCTTTTAATTCCTTTTGAGCATAGTTAAATCAAAGTGTTGTGATTTTTGTCAATTTGTTCTTGATGTTCTCAATTTCTGATCATATCAGTTTTTGGTTTGATATGAATGATTTATCCAATTAAATATATGATTTTTTGACCTCATGATAGGCAAGGTCTGATTTTTTTTTTATGATAACTATCCTCATGATAGGTGAGGAATAATTATGATTGACATACCTCATGATAAGCAAGGTTGATTTGATGTATTGATGATTGACCTCATGATAGGTGAGGTTCAATGATGTGTGCTCATGAGATTTGATCAAAATTCTCACCAAGAGCTGACTTGATTTGATATGGTATTTTGATGTTATTTGAAGATTGACATGAATTTATCAACTTTGATCTTGTTATGATAATAGGAGTGATTGGGGAATCTCCAAGTTCAAGAGCATTTCCCTTGGAAATTTGATCTTATACCACGGTTGGCACAGCCTGAGACGACTATTATCACACATTGTGGATTGTATCCTCTTCTATACATGCCTTGGATTAGGATTAATCAGGGTTTGTTGACAGCGCTAGCCAAGAGGTGGCATAGCGAGCACAACACCTTTCACCTTCCTACTAGTGAGATGACAGTCACCCCAGAGGATGTCTGACAGATTTTGTAGCTTCTGATTGTTGGAGATGTTATATATGATTCGAGAGAGTAGGGTGGGACTGATTCCCTTCATAGAGTGTTTAAGGATGATAGTATTGCTGGAGAGTGGATTCTATGGCATGAGATGGTTGATGTATATGCCACTTTTCCTACAGTACTTGTTGGTTTCATCGGCGGATTCCTTAGTCCTGATCGCAGGTCTAAGGGATTCTTGGTTGGTTGGGGCTGAGTTTTGGAGAGTATGATTGTTCATGGCACCAGATTTGCTTTGGGAATGTCTATGCTTTCCCATTTATATCATGATTTACATTCAGCTATGTATCTTAGTGGTTAGAGATTATTGGTTGGCATTACTTTGCTTCAGGTATGGGCATGGGATCACATAGCTGTCACACATCTAGTTCTAGTTAGACAAAGGCCACCCATGAGACCTTATGTGTTCAAATATGTCAGCTGGCTTACTCAGTCCAAACTGGGTAAGTTAGAGTATTGGAGGAGAGTTATTGATGACATAGAGTCTATGGCATGGCGTCCCTACCTAGATTGTGATCATTGGGACGATGATGATATTTATCTACCATTTCTTTGTCAGTCAATGATCTTGATTGGCCATGCTCGTCAGGTATTAGAGAGATTCTTTGATCAAACGTGTTTACAGACAATATGGGATGGTACAGGGTATGCCCTAGGGTGTTTCTCACTACGCTCGTCATCAGTCAGATACTGCAAATTGGGGGCCTTGTTTGTCATATGTTGCGGTAGTTCAAGAGTTTCAAGCTTTACAGCCATTTGTGTGGGACATTCGGCCAGATATTGTTGAGCCTCAAATTACGGTAGATTATGCTGATTTTTTTCACTTTGCATCCATTTCCATGCCTTACCATTCCAAATGAGCCTACCCCATTACCTGCAGAGGAGGATGTTCCCGTTGCACATGGTCGGAGATGGAGGAGAGAGGATGTTGGAGGAGTTGAGGTAGAGGATGATGATGTGGTTGGTGAGGCAGATGTTGAGCCTGAGGAGGATGTTGGGTTAGAGGAGGATGTTGGTGGTGAGGAGGATGTTGGTTGCGAGAGCAGCAGATATGAGAGCAACGGAGATGAGAGATTTGATAGTGGAAAGGTTGCAGATGGGTCGAGCCCTACTTTATATTTTCCTGCTGAGACCATGCCTCACAAGAGGCAGGCTGTAGGAGGTGTTTCAGAGCAGCTCCAAATAGTGTATCTTCAGGTTCAGTTAGAGACTGTTCAAGAACAACTTCTTCAGGCTCAGGGTTTACTAGAGCAAACCTAGGCTCAAATACAACTATAGGATGAGTTGCATGTAGAGACTATCATCCGTGTAGGCACAACTAGTCACAGCTCAGTCACAAATTGCAGCATTGACAGGTGAGAAGGATGCAGCCAGACAAACGGTTGAGGCAGTCTAGGCTCAGATTACTTCATTGATAGCTGAGAGGGATGCGACCAGGTTTGCAACAGAGGGTGCTTAGGCTTCTGCTGATAGATTATAGAGATTGGTAGATAGTACCTCCCTGGCATATTACATGCGAGAGGTTGCTCGCATTGGCGAGGAGATTGAGTTCTATAGAGCGAGATATTATGACGCAATTCCTTCTAAGAAGAGAGTTAGCTATGCGAGGTCTCATTCTGGCAAGTCATGATACAAGACTGTCAGTGCAAGTGTTACCCAACCTCTACCTAGAGATCTCAAGGATCCCAGTTCTTCTAGTGGTAGGGGTCCTAATCCTGTGATGCCTACACTTTCAGGAGCCAGCAACACATAATTGTTGTCTGTGCTACATTTGATATGTGATGTACACTTTGATTATTTTGATATACAACCATTTTTGATGTTATATCTCTCTTCATTTCAGACATCATTATATACTTGACATTGTGATTTTGATATATATGAGATGCAGTGGATTATATGGTCTATTATGTGTTCTATATGATTCTTCGATGGAAGCATTTTCTTCGATGTTCTATATGCTATGTGATGGTTTTATTATTATTATGGTATGCTTTAATATGATGTTGTTCTATTTATGATGCACATAATGGTAATGTATGGATGTATGTTATATGGATATATGATATAATAAATGGATGAATGTAATGAGTTATGATGATGATGTATGTTTGTGAAAATGGAATGATAGAGATATATGTATGTTGAGATTTTTGTTATGATATGATGAGAATGTAAAATGATTTGATTGAAATGTATGAATGATGAAATGATGATGTAAATGCTATTAATGTATGTGAATGAATATGATGATGCAATTATATGATCTTGAGGATTTTTTTGTTAATGTCTAGTATACTCAGTCCATTATGATAAAAGATAATTGTTTAATGAATCATTCACCAATTTTGTAACAAATACTCTACAGATGTAACACTATTATGGATGAAATCTACTTTTACCATGCAAATATACATGGAAACATAGGCATTTTAACAATACCTTTGTGCTATGTATCATCATTGAGCTTTTAAAATGTTGAAAGTGAGTACAAGCATTAATGGTATAATGTAAACCAAAGATGACCTGAGTACTACTCTCATGATTTTTGATATTGCAAGCGAACACAAGCATCGAGGTATAATTAAACCGAGATGACCTGAGCATTTCTTGCGTAAATAGACAAGAATTAACCACTTTCCTATGTGAATTGGAATGTCATCCATGATACTTTGTAGAGAATTTCCTACGATGATTCACACAGTAATTATGATTAATTCACAGACAACAGACAAAGAAAAATACCATTTCTTCTTCCTGGCTTCTCTAGTTCAATACATCATAGAGTTGCTCCAAAGAAATGATAACAATGATCAAAAGTAAAACATATCTTACATTTGCTTATAGTATTTAATCATTTATTCAGATTAGATCATCCATCCTAATTTTGTGATTTTTTTGTGTTTTCGAGATTTTGGATCAATCCTAACCTAAAGACCTATCATAGAGGCCTCGGGGGCTGATCAAAGATTATCCTTGCCTATGTTATACACGTAGAGACCACGTAGTTCGACTAACAAAGATCCATGTTTTGAATTTTTGACTTGTTTTTGGATTTTTTATTGTGATATAAATGTCCAAAGTGTTTTTGATGGTGATTGATGTTGCATGTTGGGTTGTGTTTCAATCACTCTTTTTGTTGCTTTTGTCCATTTTGTTAAGCTCGAGATTTATGTTGCCCCTAATGATCTTCAAATGTTTTCCCTAAGTCAGGGTGAGACATGACCATGTGATATGATATGATAATGGATGTAAAATGACGGTGGAAGTAACGACCATGAAATGTGTCGAAATAGATGGGAGAGCTGATTTGAATTACAAATAGCGCCTGTTTCTAGGTTTTCACTAATAGTTTTTATTGCACTTTTCATTCTTTTCTTTTTTTTTGTTTTTTTTTATTATTCTTTTGTATTTTTCGTCACTAGGATGCCTATTTGCCAGGTTTTCATCAAGGTAATCCTTTTTAGAAACTAATTAATGCACTAAGTGATTCAGGTATAGAATGTTCTGAGATGGATACTGTTGATAAGTTCATCAAATAGATCCCCTTCTGGCATAGACAATTGATATGCTCCTAATCCATACACTGATATGATTACAAAGGGACCTAACTAGTTAAGTTCAAACTTCCCTTTCTTTTATCTATCCTGCTGATTCTTAGGGTTTTCCTTTAGGACCAAGTCTCCAATTTGAAAGAGTCTAGGTTTTACCCTATGATTGTAACTCCTTGACATTATTTGTTGCTAGGATTTCAAATAATTGACTGCTTGCTGATGTCGTTCATCCAGTAATTCCAATTTATGTAGCCTTGAAACTCTGTAATCCTCATCTATTATGATACCCTTCAGTGATACACAGAGTGATGGTATTTCTACCTCAATTGGTAGAATGGCTTCTGATCCATACACCAAGGAATATGGTGTAGCTCCTATTGGTGTTCTAATGCTAGTTCTGTAGGCCCATAGTGCAGAATTTAACTGAACATGCCAATCAAGTCCAACATCATTTACCGTCTTCTTCAGTATTTTTAGGATTATTTTATTTGAGCCTTCTGCTTGGCCATTTCTTTGTGGATAGTACGGTGTTGAAAAACAATGTTGAATATGGAATTGTTCACATAATTCCTGGACGCCCTAATTTTTAAAAGGCCTACCATTGTCTCTGATTATGGATTGAGGTACCCCATACCGACAGATGAGGTAGTTGAGTATGAAAGATGAAATCTATTTTCTAGTGACAGTTGTTAAAGGAATTGCTTCTATCCACTTTATGAAATACTCTATTGCTGTGATGATGAACTTGTGTCCATTAGATGAAGAAGGATTTATTTTCCCTACCAGGTCTAGTCCACATTGACAAAAGGGCCTCTGGATGTACAAGGTTGTCATTCTTACGCCGACGCATGAATTAGATTACCATGAATTTGACATTTCTGACATTTTTTAACATATTGATATGCCTCCCTCTCCATGTTCGGCCAGTAATACCCTAAACGAAGGAGTTTCTTAGCTAGGGTTAGCCCACTTGATTGAGTCCCACAAATACATTCAAGGACCTCTCGTAAGGATGTTTCAAATTCATGATGCTCCAGACACCGGAGAAGAGTACCATCTAGACCTTGACAGTAAAGGATGTCAGCGATTAATGTATGTCGTGCCAATTGACGAATAAAGTTACGCTTTTGGTTTCTAGAGAGATCAAGAGGAAGAATGTTATCTTTGAGGTAAATATAGATCTCTCCATATTGTGAGGGTTGAGGGCTGGTTATGTGGCATATGGTCTATGAATCAGGGTTATTGTATGCAGGATTAGATACTTGTTCAACCATAAACTCATATCAACCTTTCTTTTCTGATAATTCTGAAAGGGGCAATTGTTGCGATGGCATTTGTAGCTTTGTTTTCTACCCTTGGTATTTGCTTGAAATTGATATCCATGAAGTACTTTTTGAGATCATCTATCATTTTCTTATAAGGCATGAGCTTCTCATCCTTTGTTTGATACTCATCATTTACTTGATAAATGACAAGTTGTGAGTCACCATATACTTGCATTTATGTGATTTTCCATTCAATAGCTATTTTGATGTCGATAATCAATGCCTCATACTTAGTTATATTGTTTGTACATGGAAACATTAACCTATAGGATCTTGGAATGGTGTGTCCCTGAGGTGTGACAAATAGAATTCCTGCACCAGCTCCTCTTTGTGTATATGATCCATCAAAATAAAGTCTCCATTGTTGTGTTGTAACATTCATGATGTCAGCATCTGGAAATTCAATGTTCATTGGATGATGATCCTGTAATGGAGCTTCAACTAATTGATCTGCTATTACCTGTCCTTTGATAGCTCTCCTATTGACATATTGGATGTCAAAATCGCTTAAGATCATGACCCATTTTTCCAGTCTTCCTATTAGAGTAGCCTTACTGAGTAGGTATTTCAATGGGTCTATTTTTGCTATGACCCTGACTATATGAGGCAACATGTAGTATCGCAACTGTTGGGTTGCAAATACCACTGCCAAACAAGCCTTTTCTATGAATGTATAGTTTATTTCATATCCATTAAGAGTCCTACTGATGTAGTAAACTGCTTGTTCCTTTCCTTCAAAATCCTCATGTGCTAATAGAGCTCCTAAGGATATGTCAGTTGTTGCAATATACAATAATAGTGGCCTTTTTGCTACAAGTGGCATGAGTATTGGAGGTGACACCAAATACTAAATTATCTGACTAAAAGTTGTTTCAAAGTTATGATCCCATTTTAATGAAACATTTTAATGAAGTAGATGATTAAATGGGTGACTCTTATCTACCAGCTGGGAGATAAATCTTCTGATGGATTGTAACCTACCTTGTAGGGACCATAATTGACTGATATTTTTAGGTGGTGGCATCTCAATTATTGCTTTAACCTTAGTTGGATCCGCTTCAATTCCTTTTTCTGACACTATGTAACCAAGAAGTTTTGTTGATGTCACCCCGAAGATACATTTCTTTGGGTTCAACCTTACATTGAATTTTTCCAGTCTAGTGAAAATTTTATCAAGTATTTCTAGATGTCCTTCCCTGTTGTGTGATCTTTCTAAGATGTTATCCACATAATCTTCCATGAAAGTATGCATCATGTCATGGAAAATTGTGGTCATTGCCCATTGATATGTTGCACCTGCATTTTTCAATCTGAAGGGCATGACATTCCAGCAAAATGTACCCCATTGGCAAGTGAATGTCGTATTTTCCTGATCTTCAGGTGCTTTTTTTATTTGATTATATCCTAAGAAGCCATCCATTATAGATAACATGGCATGTCATGTTGTTAGATCAACAATTATGTCAATGTCGGGCAAAGGAAAGTCATCCTTTGGGCATGCCTTGTTTAAATCCCTAAAATCCATGCATATTCTGATGCTATTATCAAGTTTTGATACTGGAACAATGTTTGAGATCAATTTTGCATAATCAATGGACCTAATAAAACCTGCATCCAATAATTTCTTTAGTTCAACTTTAACCATAAGAGCAATGTGGGGATGCATCTTTCTCATTTTTTTTTGACCAGTTTGATTCCCTTTGGTATTGATAAATGATGCATTAGGAGGTGTGGATCCAATCTTGGCATGTCAGAATAAGACCATGTAAAATTTATGTGCCGTTGCTCAAAGAATTTGATGAATGTCGGCTTCTCCTATTCTGTCATGGATGTTGATAGATGTAAGATCTTTTCCTATTCAGTTGTTCCCAGATTTATAAACTATGTCGGCTCTACTAGTACTGATGATCTATCATGGTAATGTTCTGGGAGAGTGTCAAATTTTCCATCCTTTAGCACCTTAAAAAGGTTTTCACTATTGGATACATTCTTTATTTTTCTCTTTTCAAATTCTAATGCTGCCTCAGAGAGGTTTTCATCATTAGATTTATTTTTCCTATTATTACTTTTGCAATTGAAAGATTTGGCACCCTCCCATTGTAAAGTATTGATATGAGTGTTATGGATAGTACTTGTATTAGTTTCACCACTACAAAGATAATTTATGATGGCATCATCATTTGAAAAGACTGGTATGAGAATAGGTTTGGTGGGTTCCCAGTCAATACGTTCAGGGTGTATTAAAGGTAACAAGTCATCAGTTTGAATAAGGTCAACTATTGTAAGTGTCATTATAGCTAGGTG
The DNA here is from genome assembly GCA_007258455.2 of Sequoia sempervirens. Classification (NCBI taxonomy): domain Eukaryota; kingdom Viridiplantae; phylum Streptophyta; class Pinopsida; order Cupressales; family Cupressaceae; genus Sequoia; species Sequoia sempervirens. The sequence goes on from VDFB02373365.1 coordinate 92,055,181, forward strand.
GTCAAAGTTATTGGTAGGAAGTTCAAGGTCTATGAAAGTACTCACCTCCAAGTTTTCTGACTCACTCGATGTCTGATAGTCCTTTCTTGAGTCATCAATATTTGTTGATCCCATAACAAATGTTCTATTTCTTAAACCTTGCCCCTCCTCTCATAAGGGTGTAAATACTTGGATAACATCAACCTATTTGTCAGTATAAGATGTAGCAGATAGATGATCCCATTCATATTTCTTGGATTCTATGTTGGAGCCATCTCTCATTTGTAGTATCATTTCCACTACTTTTTGGGTTTCTTCCTCTTTTTATTCAGTTATGTAGCCTAATCCTATTTTTTCTTTAGGTTGTAATGTTAGAGGTTGAATGGGTTCAATAATACTGTCATTTCTCTTGCCAATTGGTCCTTGACCTTTGTAACCCATTTTCTCTAAAATGGCCTTCCCTTTTCCATACTGATCTATTTTGATGTTGGCATTCGCTGATGTTGACGCTTCCTCATATTTGTATAGCCAATTGAGAATGGCTTTGTCTTCTGACTCATCTTCAAGTGTACCTGCTTTTATAAAATTTTCATTTAGAGTTGTGATGGGTTGCGATGAACTTGGAGTTTTTAATATGGGTTGTCTATATGTTTTTGGTGATGGTAGCAACTGTGATAAGCACAAAGATTGCTCAAGAGAATATTCTCCCAAACCTTTTTCCTTTATCTGAATCTTTTTTGAAAGTTGTGATAATTTGTTTATAGGACCTTCCATGTTTGATTTTTCTGTGACAATTGTTTCTTTCTCTAGATTCTTCTTCTCAACCCATTTAGACATGAAATTGGGTTGGCTGTCCATAGTGGATGAAGTAGAATTATTGACTTCTCTATTATGAGGTACCAAAGTGTCTTGAGTTTCTTTTAGTGTGTTGCAAGTCTGTGGATTATTGTTGTCAGCTGATATGGTGACCTCCTATCCATTTACTGGAAATTTCAGACATTGATGGTATGTTGAAGGTACCGCTTGCATGTCATGGATCCATGGATGACCCAATAGTATGTTGTATGTTAGATCCTTGTCTAACACCTGACAAACAATATTTTTGACAATCGGCCCTACCTGAATTGGAAGTATAATAAGCCCTTTGGAAGAAATTTCATCTTCATCATATGCCTTTATTGTTATTTTTCTTCTGGCATCAATGGTGTTGTCAGAATAGCAAAGTGCATGAATCAGTTTTAAGGTACAAATATTTATACCAGCTCCTCCATCTATTAGAACATGTTTAACATGGTGTTTATGGATCAAAACTTCTATATGAAAGGTTGCATTGTGTGGGTGATTTAAAGATACATCATCTTGTTCAGAGAATGACAGACAATAAGGTGTGGTGAGATATCCCACCATGGCTTGGAATTGAAAAACATCCAAATTATTAGGGACTGTTGTAGCTACTAGAGCCTATTCTAAAATTTCTTAGTGTGATGGTGAAATTCTGAGTTCTAGAATGGATATTTGCATGGGTATCTTTTGTAATTGGTCTATGATATTGTATTGATGTGATGGGAAGCATTTTTTTTGGAGGAAATTCCTTTCAGTATTACTCTGGACTGCCCCCTTGTTGTTATATTGATTTGTGGATGGTCTTGTGTTTCCTTGATATTTAGAACAATGATTTGATTATCAAATGTGTTTGCGCTTGGCATTATGTTCAGGGATTCAATGTCATTGATGTTTGTGTCATCTTTTTTTTAGCATCAATTTCATTTTTTTCTACCTCAGAAAGGCAAAGAATGGTAGTGTCATAGACATAGTTTATACTTTTTCCCTTACCACAAGAAGAAGACTCTCCTTTTTCATAGTTGGGTAATGGATTGGTAAATGCAGTGTGATCATTGTTTGTCTGATGTCCTTCAACAAACACCTTCTTGGCTTCAATCAAGTCTTGTATTAAGTGTTTGAGTTGCATACAGTCGTTTGTTTTATGTCCTTTATTCTTATGGAAATTACAATAATCTGCATCATTCCACCATGATGGTTTCACCTTTGGCTCCCAATTTTGAGTTTCTGGTAAAGTAATAAGTTTGTTTGCAATGAGTTCTTTCATTGTTGATTCCAATGTTTGTCCTAATGGGGTGAATTTTCGTCGATTGGGTTGTCTTTGGTATGACGGTCATGATTCTCCATTGTCAGTGCCATTGTTTTAAATAGTGCCTTGACTGTTGTTTTGGTTTTCATTCTGATTTTCTTTGGAAGTTGATGCTATCAAATTGAATATTGGTTTTACATTGTTAGTTGTAGGTTCATTGCTTCCAGTATCTCTATTTTTTTGCCAAAATTTTGGCTTGTCGTTGTTTCCATAGTGATTTGCATTGTTGGATGTTTCACTATAGTGCTTAATCACTCCTTGTTTGACTAGGGCTTCTTCAATTTTGAGCCCATTCTCAATTACCTTTCTGAATGTTGGGGGACATTGTAATTCAAGTCTATAACTCATCTGACCATTTATGTTGTCTATAAATAATTCAATCTTCTCCTCTTTAGGTATAGATCGAGGATATCTAGTAAACAACGTTCTCCATTGTTGTAAAAATGATAAGAATGTCTCACCATTTTTCTATTTCAGATTATAGAGATCCTTTATGGTTACATCATGTGTTATGTTGAAGAAGAATTGAGAAATGAATTTGTTGACCAATTCTTCGAAGGATCTAATCCCTGGTTGTAATTTTGAGAACCATTCCATACAATGGACCCCCAAACTCCTAGGAAATAATCTCATGAGGTAGGTATCCTCCTGTGCAAATTTGAGGCTCATTGTTCTGAATTCCCATACATGGTCAATCGGGTCTGATTTTCCATTGTATTTTTTGTATTTAGGAAACTCACAATGCCTTGGAAAGGGTATCATATCCACACATGGATGAAAAGGGTAAGGACAAATGTCCTTTAATAAATATTTTTTTGCGGTTCCTGTTTGCATGTTTTGAACCTGTTGTTGTAGGGTTTGCATTTGAACTATCAAGGCAACCACTTGATCTGTATCTTGGTTGTGGTTTGGTTTTGTCTCATTGGTTCTAGGTGTTTCCTTCAACCGATTGATGTTGAAATATTTAGGAATTTTGGCACCTAATTTTGCTAACATCAAGAGGTATTTCTCCATTTCTTGTTCTAAGACCACCTCCATAAATTTATGAAAATTTGGGTCTTGTTGGGAATGTTGTATATCTTCTGGAGTTAGTTCATTGTTGTCATTTTGTTGGCATCGAAAAAAAGAGTTTTCTTCATTCATGTTTAGATTTTTCGTTTCTTTCTCTCTGAGTTTTTTCCTTTGTAACCTTGTTAAGATTGGCATACAAGTTTTGTTTGTTTTCCCCTAAAATTAGATCTTCTATGTGGTGTTAGTGTCAATTTGATTTTTAAAGAATCCCAATAGAATGATATATTCTATTTGACAAGGCTAAGTTAAAAATTCCTGATTACTGAGTTTTTGTTTCATGATGATAGGATGTTAAAATACTGATGAGGAAACTTGGCCCAATAATCTAGGTATTTTCTTGATAATTAGACACTTTGTATTTTGTCAGATCTGGTGTTTTGTTTAAAACAATTTTAACTTGTAAGAACCTACTTTCTTTCAGGTTTCTTGGGATTCTATCCGATCTGTAAAATCTTTCTAACTGGTAAAAAAATCCTATGTTTCTGATGTCCAAATGTCTGACAGTTGTTTCGGAAGACTCTATTTTTCTATGTTGTTTTATGGAAGTGCTAATATAGAGGGAAAATGTGCTATAACAAAATGTAGAAGCACTAGAATTTCTGATAAAAGCGTTGTAAAGTAGTCCAGAAGTGCTATGACAGAGCACAGAAGCGCTAAAAGATCGGCTGATAATTGACACTTGTATTTTTTAAAATGATAGAGCACTATAATATTAATCAGAAGCACTTGAATAGATGCGAGAAGTGCTATGTTTGACCATGAAGTGCGATAATCGAGCTCAAAAGTGCTAGAATAGTATTTTTTTGATAGTTTGGTTTGATGTAGCAAAAGTGTTGTAAGATTGTTTAGAAGTGCCAAAACAAAGTCCAGATGCGCTATAGTTTATTTTTGAAGCACTATAGTTTCAATTTAATGCCAAGCAAGGGGTGGCAATATGAGTCTCTCAGCTGCTATGTTTGCTTTATCTTCTTCGTCCAAGACTATGGAAGCTATGAGGAATTGATGGGGTGTTTCATTCTTTTCAAAAATAAATGTTCTCAAGCTACTGATAATGTTAGTTTGAGTACCTTCAATGTGCACGTTACCGAGTTGAAATATTCGTGTGGTTAGCCCTAGTTGTTGGATGGGAGCTGTAGGTTTCCAAATGGTCATAAGGTATGATGTATGATGGTTTCAATACCTTACTGTAATGTTACTCATTGCCTATTCCCAGGAAGTAGGTAGTAACATGGGTCTTCCCACTGCTATGTTTTTCTTTTCTTCTTCTTCTTTTAGAACGATGGATGTTGTAAGAAAGTGATGGGGTGTTTTGTTTTCCTAAAAAATAAATTCCCTCAAGCTACTGATAATGTCGGTTTGGTCATTTTCAAGATGTGTAAGGCTAGGATGTATGATAGGTGGTATAAGGCTTGGTTGTTGAATGGGAGTTGTAGGTCACCAAATGGTCATAAGGTGGTAATTCCTTGATTTTGGATGTCAACCTAAGGTTTCCAAAGATTTATCTATCATAAAAATTGATCAAGTCTGGTGGAGTATTCTATGGCAGGTTGGGGAATGGAGGATTGACGAATACGTTGACTATGGTTAGATTCCTGTGAAAGAGCGCTTCTCTGAATTAGGCTTGTGAATTCAAAGGTTCTACAGTATAATCATCAGTGTAACCCCTATTGAAATCATGAAACCTATGGAGGAAAGCTCTATGATGAAGCAAATTTTTCCTATTCTGATATAAGAAATGTCATCTTTGCAAAAAAAATTTGTAACTAAGTGGTGTCTTGAGTTTTCTAATTCTTCTAGCAAGATATTTTTTGACAAACTTAGTGGTTTTCCAATATCTAATCATATGTTCTCAGTTTTAGTTTTTGTCCAAGTTGTTTGTATTTTTCAGGATGATCTTTTATCTGAATTTTAATGATTTTGGAATAAACAACACTCAAATGAAGACAGTTGTTTTTTTAAGAGTTGTAATCTAAACAAATAGTGTATGTTCAAAAGAACTATGCATGGTCCTATTTTCACTGGTTTGATAAATATAAAGAACTTCAGATAGACTCACTCTTAATAGTCAAAAGGTCATCGTTATACACAACAGTCCACATCTTAAAATTGTGTCGACTCACATAGTTGTGTCACCCCCTAGAGGGTGCCCATGTTTTTGTCTTTTCTAGGCGTGTAATCAAGGTTAGATTTCTCAATCCCCTGAGAAAATGGTCCTTGGAAATTATATGGTGAGTGTCTTGGGGGTAGATTCTTCCCTCCCCTTACACTGCAAGTATTACAATGTCTCGTTACTGACTCAGCTGGATACTACACTAGGTTCTTAGAAAGGGTTTTCGTTCGGAGCAGAAATAATAAACTCCCTCGGGAGACCTCCCAACCTTTAGAACAAAGGTTTTAGGGATGGTTATCTTGCACACTTCTGGAAAAAGTGGGTTTCCTCAAATTTGCTTTAAATTTTATAGTGGGGTGGAAAAACCTGGCTTTGGTTTGAACCCACTTAGGTCGTTCCTATAGGGTGAGTACTTTTTCCCACTACCGTAAGCCTTCTAAAGGATGTAATAAAACTTGAAGAATGCATAAAAAGGATGAGTCTGGATTTTTGGATCACCCAGTTAAGGGGAGAGCATATTCCTATCAACCATACAAACACAGAAATGACTAGTTATATTTTTAGAGCCCAAACAAAATTTTTCTAATCTATGTGAAGATGTTGCTTCACAAAAAGACATGGTGTTCATTTTTAAATCCCAAATTGAAAATTCTTGTGACTACCCTAGATTGGTAAAATTTTAATCCAAATGAAAATGTGACTATCCTATGATTGATTCATTTTAAACCAACTGAAGAAGTGTCTATCCTAGATTGATTCTTTTAAATCCAACTGAAGAAATGAAATTTACTGGCCACGGATGAGTCGGATCTAGAAAATGAATTATATAAAAGCATTATGACAGTGCTCAAAAGCACTATATAAATAGCCTGATGCACTATAGGATTTTAGAAATGTGCTAAAACAGATGTTGGATGTTACTATTGGCCTGCACTGGATTGTAGGATTGAAGCGCTAAAACAATCCTTTAAAACGTTATACTTTTCCTTGGAAGCACTAGAACAGAGTTCTGATGGGCTATAGTTTTTCTTAGAAGTGCTATAGAATTTTTTGATCACGCTAAAACAATTTACGCTAGATTCTTGTATGAAAAGTTTCCAGAAAAACTTGTTAAGAACATGTGGTATGGCCCAACGGTGGGCGCCAGAATGTAAGTGTCAATAAGTAAAAGGTAAAGAACAACTAAAACACTTCTTAATGAAACATTGTATCAAGATTAAACATGAATTAAACTAATTTAAAATACTGAAAATCCTGAACATGTCTCATTGTCTCCTATCTCCAAAGATTTATCAAGTTACAAAAGCTTTCAGATTTTTAAGCACCATAACTATTTAAAATGCCTATCTAGAGAAAAAAATGGATGTTAATGCAATGATGTGATGATTAAGAATGATTTCTAAGTGATATGAAGCTACTATAAACTATTCTGATGAAAACTGATAAAAGGAAGCTACAATAAAAACTAATGATGTTGTCGTGATATGAAACCTACTGATGCCATGATGCTATGATACTATTTCTAATGCTAATGCTAATGCTTATGATTGCTTGGTTGCTTGAGTACTAATTCTTGCAGAGTAAGTTTGCTTAAATTGGGATTTCTCATATCATTTTCAAGCTTCAGAAGGCTATATATATAGATTTTTGGCAACAGTTTTGCACAGGGGTAACACAATAGAGGCTGAGATTAAATCTAGAGATTTGAATGGTAAGAGATGAGAAGGTGGATCTGATCATGGAGGATTGTTTCTCCCCATGAAAACACTAGGCAAGATGAGAGGAAAGATTTGAGGAAGAAGATTGAGAGGATTGCTTGCAGGTTTGTCCCTGAGGATTTTCCTGTGAATGACAGTTAAATTAATTAGATTTGAAAAATATAATTTTATTGGTGAGTGAAGAGAGGGATTTGATTTATGCTTTTCATTTAAATATTTTTTATTTATTCAAATTTAGAAAATTAGGAAGATTTAATCAAATAAAACAAATATTCGATATTTGCCCATTTAATAAAGAGGAATATGATAAGATAATTAAATAACACAAACTTATTGAAGTTGTGTATTTAATTTAATGGATAAAATTTAATGTATAAAGTATCTAGAAGAAATAATAACGATAATAATTAAATAAACCAAAGTATTTAATTTTGTTTATTGAATTAAGAGGAAAATAATATGATAAAATAGAAGAATTAATAGTGAACTTAATATAAATAAATATTTCTATTTATTTACTAAGTAGATGAATTTAGGATTAAAATAAATCATATTTAATTAATTAGATTCTCCAGACCATTTTTAGGTGTATACACAACTATCTTTTCAGATACAACTTATTAGTAAGACTTTTGGTTTTATAGATACCACCTATTCTATTCCACAACTTATATGCAGTAGTTTCTTCTAAAACATTTAAGAGAACAGCATCAGCGAGACATAATCTTATGGTCCCTCTTTCCTTCTTATCAAGTTTATCCCAATCCTCATCTGACATCGTTGTAGGTGAATTTGTCTCATTACCAACAGCTAACCACTGATCTCTCTCTTCAAGGAGATCATCCATTTTTAGTATCCACATCTCATAATTAGATCCATTGAATCTTTCAATATCTAAATGAGAATTAAAACTCATTGTAACAAACTTATTTTCCAAAATTAGCAATAACACAATAGTAAAAGCTCCCACTACAGCCAAAAAACCTTCAGACTTTTAAGAGAAAGGCATCCCAAACTCTACCCAACCTCAGCTCTGATACAAAATTTTGAAAAAGAACACTTAATTAGATCAATAGTATAATAGTTTTACAAGTTTTAAAGCTACATAATTACCTCCATTTTCAACACTAATGGCCCTCATTATATTCTATAAGGTAAAATGTGCCTGTGATCTATAATATGCTCATGGGGCCCAAAATTGCTCTTAGATCATTAATCTTAAAAAATCAATGATCCAAAAGATATTTCAAGCCCCATGATCATTACAAATCACGAGTACATTTTACCTCATCAAATATAATCAGCGCCATTATATTTTATTGTATATCAGTGGTGGAAACAAAATATTGGGAATATGGCCCTAAATAACTAATAATTATAGTATACAATTGGCAAATTAATATGATTTCTACTATAACTTATAAAATTTAGGAGAATATGATCTAATCATGTATCAAATATTGTGGCAATTTTTTGAGTTAATTTTTTTATTAAATTAATTTTTTTTGGTGATTTAAATAAACTATAATAAAATTTTGTAAAAATGTGGCGATTCAAGGTACATTATAGCTTGAACTATTAGCCAATTTTGGATTCCCAAATTTAAACTATCAGCCAATTGTCCAATATTATCCACTCAAAAAATCATTGCTAAAGAGGAAAGTAAACAAGGAAGAAATAAAGTACGCAAGACATCGGCCCTTCAATAAATTTGATAAAATTCCTTACCTAAAAGGTTACTTGGAATTCTAGGAAAAGTATAACAAAATGTATGATCTGGAAACACTACATAAGGATCTAGGCTACAAGGAAGGTCCAAAATTCCATGATAAGATCTTACTAGATCAATAACAATATTATTTGTGTAATCATGTGTGGTAACAGTATAGCATGACATGATTAAATAGATCAAAAACAATATTGTATTTCTAAAATTTCAATAAACTATATGCAATACAAAAAAAACAAGAATCCATTATTATTACACAATTATTTTTAAAATCTATTAAATTTAGCTATAAATATTAGATTATATAATTAAAATAACATTATATAAATAAACAAAAATATATGGTTTAATTCTTCATGATAAACATTTAAAATAGAATGAATAAATAAAGGTTCATTAAAAATATACAAAAATAATATCATTTTTTATTCTATCATAAAAAAAAGTTAGGGATTTAAAATAAGAAATTTGATTATCAACACTCAAAGAAGGGCTATCAAGAAACAACCTTCTGACCACACAAATGGTAGAAGTTTCAAATGTCTTTAGATCTATTATAAAATTTTATATTTGATCAATTAAGTTTAGTTAATATTATTATATGTATACATTTTTTGAAGGTTAAAAATTAATTGATTAGAAAAAGTGTTAAAGATTACATGATTGAGATCCCACAAGCCTTGGATGATATTCTAAAGAGAAACCTGTCACACACAAATGAGAAATTACACAACAAAATATGTGAAACAATAATGATTATTAACTATTGAATGATTACAATAAAGGATTGAATATCCTTATGAAGACTCAGGAAAACTCAACATGTGACCCTAAATGATGGAGTTCTGACTGAGATAGGAGTGAGATAATAGAATGCATGAATTAGTTAAGTGACTTTATCTTGTGTGCAACACAAAGTGTAAAGCACATGACTAATTGAAATGCATAATTAATGCAATAACATTCACAATCAAAACTAGATGACCTTTTCCTAAGTTGGCATTAAGCACTAGAGTAAATAGTAATTAATTTACTCCAACACCCCCCCTGAATAACAATTGAGGAGAAGCAAAAAATTGATGAAGGAAATGAATGCAATGATTGATGCAAAATGGGTCCTGGCTACAAGGCCTGATGAGGTACCCATGAACAAGTAATGAAATCTCTCATAACTGGAGAAAAGGAGAAAACCACATGGGAAAAACTCCTCTCCAAAAGAGAGAAAAAGAAATGACTATACTAAAGAAAGCAGTATAGAATGAGGACGCAATGTGACCCCCAAGGACTGCTTGCCATGAAAGTACAATAGATGTCCCCCCAATAGGAGAGAGAAAATGAAGATATGAATCCCCCCCATAATGAAAGAGCTCTCATGCCAATGATGAACACCTGAAGACATAATATGATCCATTTCCTACAAACAAAATTTCTCCCCTTAGGAAGAAAAGGATCCACTGGTGATTGGAGAAGCCAAACCAAAAGAATGCGTGATTTTGGAATCCAAATCTAGATGATGTGTTCCTCTGAAAACTACTCGCATGTCCACATGTTGGAAAGTGATGATGTCAATCCAAGATCCTATGAAGACTGATAAAGAACAAGTTGCAATGGTGATAAAGATGGTGGGCCAACCGCGGTGATGTGGCTGTCAACAAAGAGGAAAGTAGAATATCTAGGTGGAAAAACTCCTAACAATTTATTCAAACTAAAGTAGAAAGTTGTAACTACTGAAGAATTGCAAAGATGCCCTCCAGTTGGGATGATGTCATTGTTTATCCAATGCTCAATATTGTCTTGCTAGAAAGAAACTCTGAAAGCATACGAGGATGCGACTATGGAAGTTCATGTAGTTAGGAACCCTACTAGAAAGAAACTTTGGAATCACAGGAGGATGTGACTTTGGAATCTCATGTAGATAGGAATTTAGAATAGAAGAACACTTTTGGCTACCAATTGGAGGAGCAGTGTAGAGTTTGGTGGCTAGTTAGCAACTTTTAATATTCTAAGTTTATTTTTTAGAAGAAAAATGAAAGAAACTTGCTTTAAGTAGAGAACCCCATATGGAACTTTATATAAGTTTGATTTTTACAAAGCTCCAAACTTTCCCAGATCTTTATTATGTGGTGCTCACAAAGCACGTAAAATGTTTAAAGAATCAACAAGGAAAAAAGCAAGGAGAATGCAAAAAAAAATTAGGGAAAGAAACATACATGCATCTAGAAACAAAGGTTTACATCTACCTCCATTGTTGTGAAAATATTCATTGAAATCTGCCTGCAGAATGAAGAGAATAACTCACTTACAAAAGATAGATCAAACATGTCATTAGCAGATCACTCCTAAACATGCAATAAATTCGCACAATATACAAAAGAATTTGCACTCATACCAAACTCAACTCTGAGTCAATTCTCAAAAAATTGCAACCTCCAAATAAGTGAATTGGCCTCCTAATGCATGTACCTCATGCTTCATGGGTTTGATTGCTTCCTGGCTATGCAAGGGCCAAGTGGATTGCAATTCATTCCCTCTCTCAAACTCATGACCTCTCTAGCAAAGTAAGCTGCCAAATGTATATGGCACGACTTTAACCAGTGAATGGGACTGATCTGCAAGTTAATTTTCTTGTTGGTCAAGTCACTGATGAAGGTATGACTGGGATGTGAAGGGGCGACTCAGGTGGAAGACTTGAATGGAAATTTGTTGTGTGCAAAACTCTACTCACCAAACAACACATCAAGCACCTCCAAATAACAGTCATCAATACCCTGGTATGCAAAATGAATCAGGTGCTTTTGGTAATGCTACACAACCATCAAGAATACAAAAAGTGAATAATTCCTCAAAAAAGTGAACAAGGATCATCAAATCTGGAGCTCCGATACCATGATAGAATCCATGATTGAGATCCCACAAGCCTTGGATGATATTCTGAAAGAAAACCTGTCACACACAAATGAGAAATTACACAACAAAATATGTGAAACAATAATGATTATTGATTACTAAATGATTACAATGAAGGATTGAATATCGTTATGAAGAATTAGGCAAACTCAACATGTGACCTTGAATGATGGAGTCCTGATTGAGACAAGAGTGAGATAACATAATGCATGAATCAGTTATGTGACTTTATCTTGTGTGCAATGCAAAGAGTAAAGCACATGACTAATTGAAATTCATAATTAATGCAATAACACTCGCAATCAGAAGTAGATAACCTTTTCCTAAGTTTGCATTAAGCACTAGAGTAAATATTAATTAATTTACTCCAACAGATTAATTATATTAAATTATATATTTTATGTTGATAAGCATTCCTTTAGAGGAATGCATATAGAGAAATACATTTTAATTTTATTTGAATGGAGAATATTGAAAGGATTACCATTGAAACAATCTTTTCTATAGATTAAATTATAAAATAATTTTGATCATGAGATTTTTAGTTTGGCACACTCTTATTCAGGTAATTATCTTACACTTTAAATTTGAGTAACTAAATCTCTTGATGATTTAGCATCTACCATGGATAACAAGTTTTAAAAAGGTGGTGACATCAAAAAACAAATTTTACTCTTTCATTTATAACAAAAAAGCATAAATACTACATTTACATTCATACTTTTGCCTATATCTCAACAAAATTTATTTTTCTATTTATCTAGACATTAAAAAAATTGCTACATCAAAATATTTTTCATATAAATTCTTTTAGCAAACCTACGATATATCTTTCATATCTCTTGTAGTGGCCACATTATCAATAATAGATAGAGATTGACATCAATCTTAGGTAGTCTCAACAACATTGTTCTTAAATATCAAATTGGAGAATACAATATAAATGTATTATGGTTGTGTGATCTAACTAACAAGAAAAAAAAGAAAGATCACCTAACTTATAATATAACTTGAGTGAAAGGTAATAAGATTTTTTCTATGGAAAATGAAAATCTTAAAAATACTTATCATTTTAAGGTACAAATCTCTTGTATTCATTTAGTTTAGCTTAATTAAAAAAATTATTCTATGTAAAAATTTGAATTTTTTTATGAAATTTATTAAAACAAACTTTCTCAATCATCCATTCATAAGTTTGATATTGTAAAAGTGAATAAAAAGTGAAAAACTGATCATTAAGAAAACTCTCTTTCTCTCTCTATTTTGTTCATTCATAAAATTGGTTCAATGTGTGGGAAGGAAAAGACAATTGATTGAAAGTACAATCCAAACCACCCTTCTTTTACAATTTCATGCATTAATGGTATAACTAAATCTTGAAAATGTGATATTAGAAAGACAGCTACAAATTTAGATGGTGTTCACCATTTTTTCTATGATCTACTTTATATGTCTTGAAAATTCTAATAAAAATATTTGCAACCTATGCTTCATTCTTTTACAATGTTTTCTCAAACCTATTAATGAGTATTCTTAAACATTTTCCAATTCAATAATCAGATATAAATTTTAACCAATTAGAATAGAGCAAGAATAAAATGAAATATAAAATTTAATGTTTTCACAAGTAAAAAAATTAATGTATAAAAACATGCCTACTAAAGTTTTAAGGGTAAATGCTAATTCAACAGCACGCAGAATATAGTATATAGTGAACGTAGTGAACGCTATAAATAATCATTTGTATTTGAATACTTTTAGAGAGACAATGTATGAGTGATACAAAATTTAAGACCATTTAAGTACAACTATGTCTAAATTAAGAAAAGTCGTGTTCGTACCATTCACTTTAAGTATTCTAGGCCTTGCCTGGTCGATATTCGGTAAGGTACAGTGAGGTTTGATGAGAAGTGACAGGGTGATGTGAGATTCCTACTGAATAGCTGTACAAGCTTAGACATACAGCTTAATTAGGCCCATAGAGAGTATAATAATATTCCTTTGGTACATATGTGAATATTCGTGTTGGTAGATAGGGTTTCACTGGTTACAATGTCCAACGGCACTCGCGGTGAGACACCTAACCTGGATTCTACGTTGATGTAGCCGTCGATACGCTATTACAGGCCGATAATATTCCTTATATCTAGGTTGGTAGATATGGTTTGAATGGTTACAATGTCCAACGGCAAACGTGAGGCACCTAATCTGTATTCTATATAGTTGTAGCTAATCTTCAACACCTTGTGTGATTGTAAAATATATTTAAAGACTACCATAAGTTTGGCGTGCAAAGTCGGTACTTACCGACTCCGAGTATTCCCGATTTTAACATCTGTTTATGTTTAATGACGTATAAAAAGTAGAGGGAGGGCTACAGTAGCTTATGTGAGGTGATTAATGTGCACATTCAGAGCCTCCAAATGTCTGGCATACAACACAGGAAGGGTACTCACTCCTGTTGCACTCCTTACCAAGATCATTGTAAAGGCTAAAAGATATCTTCTTGTCTCTGGATGCGTCCTTTATTATCTGTGATGTGTAGTCCGCCATGCTTATTTTGGAATCCCAAGATTACATAATTAAAATGGGCATTTGTTCATGCCCTTTGTCTACCTTAGACACATTGCCTTCGACATGGGTTTTGGTCTACCATTCTCTGTGCATGAGTTAAAAATTATTCATTCAATCATAGTTAAAGGAAGATTTAGTCCTCTTCGTCAAATTATAAGTTAATTTTTTTAAAGAAGTTAATTTACTATTAAACTAATGGAAATATCGTTGATTCTTGAAATATAGAAAAAGTGATTTACTAGTAAACTAATGGAAATATCGTTGATTCTTGAAATATAGAAAAAGTGATCTTAGGTTTTAAATGAAAAGAATATGAATATAGGATGCAATGATGGTCTTTTTTCAAGTTTTATTAGGATGTAGATCAACAAGGTGAATAGATTGACTATCAACAATTAAGATGAGTTAATCAAATTTGGATCTACATCTAATTGAGGATGGGAATGAAATGGGAACGATTTGGAGTGATTACCCTAACTAGACTATGTGACCTAATATGATAAATTGCAAAATTTTGAAGACAAATATATGGAAATAGTAATTTGCAAGTAGATCCAGAAAGTGCAGACTGATGTGTACTTGTCACCAACAGCTGAGCCTAAGTTGTGTAGCAAGATTGGCTCACCGTTGGGCGAATGGGTCCTTAATGAGGGGTCCTGAAACTATTTTTGCAGTCCTCTAGTGTTGGATCTGAGCTCCTGATTTTTGGATGTAAACTTGTTGTAAATTGTTTCTACTTGCACAATGGCAACATTATGTCAATGGTAAATGATAATGGAAAGGAAGGAATGATGAAATCACAATGCTTTACAACTCACCACCCTTCAATGGCTATCTTGAAGGACTAAATTCATACACATCTCTTCAAGAGTTTGGATCTTAATTGCTTGAATACTTGAATGCTTTAGAGACCTACAAAAAGATGTTAGCCTTCACAAAATAATAACATGTGCACACATAAACTTTGACATAAGTTTAGATCTTCAATTGTTGTGCAATAAACCTTGATAATGTTGCTCTTGAATTCTCTTAACAATAGTATTTTCCCAACTTTCTGTCTTAGATTTGAAATGATAAAATGACTAGGTATTTATAGGTGTTTATCTAATTTCCTAAAATTTAGATCCTAATAGTCGACATCTACAAGTGGGGTTTTGAATGTTAAAATGGCCACTTTGACATGTCCAAAAATGCATTGTGGCTAAGAAGGCAGACCCATTCATGCATGGGTGAATGGATCCTAGCCCAAATTTCCAAGACACTCAATGTTGCCCGGGAAACATATAAGTCGAATGCATTTATTCAATGCTTGTCATTTATTGAAAATGGGTACAAATGGGCTCTAGAATACATAATTTTATGCAATTTTGGGGTCAATTAATCTCAATAATTTAGAGGGGCCAAAACATAATGTGAAATTATTAAGGTACATGCAATTTTCTACACTAGATTTAGCCCCCACTTTAGTGAGAGTATGAACTTACACTTAGACTCACACAAAAGTAAGAAAAAAAATAAGGAGTGGTTTGATTATCCAAATGCTGAAGAGATAGGATGACAAAAGATCTAGGGGGAGAACTCTCAAGCCCCCAAGATTTAAGATCTCATGGAAAACCAACAGTAGCATAAAGGAACATATACACATGTATGATATGTAACAATAAAAGATAAACAAACATACATGTCAGAAAACACGAAGCATACACAATGAAAACACATGGCATTTAATGAAACATAAAGATGATGACAAAATGAATATAGACACGATGTAGACACGAAGAAAACATATAAAAATATACACAAAAAAACACAAGGTTAGTACTAAAAGATTCGATTCGCTAAGGTAAAAAGACTAGTGTCACATAAAACGACACCCTATTGAACAAGGAGTTCAGTGTTCTAATTACACAATGGAAACAAACTCAAGGTGTGGGACCTTGTGTAAATGTGGTTAAGTCTCTAGAGAAGGCCATCTTTCTCTTCTAATCTAAGTGAAAATATGTTGGTCTAGCCTAGCACATGAAAACCTTATCACTACTCTACTCTACCAACTCACAAGGAAAAAAGATAGAAGGATAACATGAAATGGAAAAAGAGGTGATACACCAAGATATAAATTTGTTTCTTCCTGCTTCAAAACAACATAATACATTAATGAAACAACTAAAACACATACTTAGACAAGAAGGTAAATGGATTTTACTCAAACATGCAAGAGATAATAGTGGTAATAGATGAACTTTATTAACATAAAACTTAGAAGCAATATTTACAATGGAAAAATGCAAAAATTGTAGTGTTTGCAATAGAAAAACCCTAGTGGAGCCAGAGGAAGAACCCTTCAAAAGAATACAAGTGTTTCATCAAGCATAACTTATATGAATATACCCAGACCCAAACCTAGCTAGAGTTAGCAATCAAGGAGATCTGATCAAGGAAAGATCTGCTCATGAAATCCGTGCCAAAATAAGAGCCTGGAGAAGTCAACACCTGAACGCCATACCCATACCATAAAGGATCTGACAAAATGAGAAAATATTCCATCATAATATTCATGAATGAAGATATGGGAGTCTTGGGAAATCCACATCAAAAGCATGTCATGTCAAGAGAATTCCCACCTAGAGAAGACAAAAGAATAACTACATAACTATAGCCATTTATGCAGTATGAGAGAAGAACAAAAAATCAATCTAGAGTTGATCATATTCGATCTAGTTGTTGAAAATGCAGTTGCACAATTACTCTAGGTCCTTTTGCAAACACAACATGCTTAGCCATTGAAGTTTGAATTTAGGCCCTTAGATCATGGATGGACACCTAAGATCATAGCTCCAATAGAAGATTAAAATGTGACCGTTTGATCATCATAATATGCATGATCAACAACCATTGCGAGCTCCCTTCACATCGTATTTCCCTTCTAATGTCGTTCCCTTCAAAATGTGATAGCCTACATCCCCACGATGAGCCATCCCACTAACACCTAACAAGGAATATTCCCTCAACATATACCTTTCTTTCTACTCGCCTATCACTTATCGTGTACACGTGTCAACTTCCCGCAATCCTGCAGTCAAACAATGTCTTCAAAGATATGGCTTGTGGGATGGTGGGGAATGCTCATGATTGCTTTGCATGGCTCAATAAGGACCCTTAGACCATGGGCCCACCACCATCATTGTTTGAAAGTGTATAGGGTCTAGTTTGAAAGCTGGACATGTGGCACCATCCCGCTATTCCATACTTTTTTTTCTATGAATATTTTATTCTATGTAGGATGGCAGGGACCAATGAAAAATGAGCACCCATCGAGTGGGACCAAGTCAAGCTTCTCTTAAAGATATTTTAAGCACGTGCTCCAAGATTTCACTTAATTCAAGGCCATCACCTATGTAATGAAACCTTGTCGACAAAAGAAAAGTTTTACTAACCTTGCTGACAAGCAATAGGGATTTCAAAACCAGCTTGAAACACTGTAAACCCTTTTCTTTATCACTTATATCATCATTGGGTGGAGAATTAGAAAGTTCAAACAATAGGGTAAGAGACGGATGTAGGTTTCCAAACTTGAGAAAAACATCAATGCAAGTTTCCCAACATGAGCAAAACTTCAAAATGACTCAACTTTACTTAGATGTGCAAAAGGCTTGACAAGGTGAGGACAACATTTAAAGATGTTGACACACTTAAGAACTTTGCAAAGATGAACAATGTCAGGAGTAGGAAAATTTATGAAAACCTAGGTGGTGACAGATAAAGTTATAAAAATTGACCAAAATACTGACGACTTCAAGACTTAACCAAATATTTTAAATGGGATATAACTAATAAGACTAGGATGTTGGGGTCAGTCAATACATGGTGTTAATGACATGATTTTTTACTTAAGGGGCTGGAAACATATAGTAGCAAGTCAATAGCCAAACATAAGAAAAATCTAAAGTAAACAGGAATTTCGGGGATCGGGGATTGAGAGGAAGGCCTACTTCCTATGATGAAAAGATGAAAAGCGATAAGAAGGAAGACCAAACATTGATGTCTAATAGACCAAGACTTCAAAAAAAATTTGAAAATAACCCTTGCGACTTCAGTGATCAGGGGTAAGGCTTAAGGCTTACCAAAGGGAAAAGTTAAGGGTTAAAGGGTAAGACCAATGGCTGAAACCTGAAACACTTAGCAGAAAATGGAAGGCAAAGGAGAAGGAGCAAGAGTGATGATGAAGGCATGCAAGTATGAAGGAAATAAAAAACTTGAAACCCCAAAACACTTCAGGACATAGACAATTTTTTGAAGGAAGGGGACTTCATGCAAGATGGCCCATGTAGGATCTCTCAGATTGGTTATTAATGATGGGTCATCAAAGGGTTGTATGAAATTTCAACATTTATGATAATTTATATGGGATGATTTCCTACTAATCATGGAATCCAAGGACCTTACCAGCCCATTGGTCACAGAGTCATGAAGGGGATTTAAAAAACTAGGCCTAACAAGGGAAAAACAAAACATGTGTAGGCCTACACTTGGAGAAAAGCATGGAAACTAGAACATGCATTCCCTTAATGAGAATGTAAGGTGTGCAAATAGACTTCTTGGAAAATAGAATAGCTAACTAATATGTACATGAAACTCAAAAATCATTAAAAATAAGGTTTGAGATGAATCCCATTGACTGAGATTAGAAGTACCTCACCATCTAACCTAGAAAGATGGAATGCATTGGCCTCCTTGTAGCTAGTGATTACATATGGACCATTCACATCAAATTTGGAATGTCTTCTAGCTTTTTCTCTATTTACATCACATTTCAATACGAGATCTCCCTCTTGGAACAAGTAGATATCATCTTTTGGTCAAATTGTTGTTGAGAAGGAGGTTGTTAAGAAGGAGCTTTTCATTGTTCAACAATCCATTATGGTGTCTATCTATGAACAAGGTCTTATTCAGAAGGAGAATGTTCTTTTATCTAGAATGCATAATATTGTGTCTAAGGAGGAGGAATTTTGGAAGCAAAGGTCTAGAATCATGTGGTTAAAGAGTGGGGACGAGAATACTAGGTTCTTTCACCTTTCTACATTGAAGCATCATGTCTCCAATAATATTAATTCTATAAGGTTCAATAATCAAGTGTTGGATAAGGATGAAGATCTTTAGCATGAGACCTCTTATTTTTTCTCTGAGCTGTTGTATGTGGATCGTGTGTTTGACTCTATGTGTCAAGATGATCTTCTTAAGGATATTCCTCATATCATCTTTGATGATCTTAATGGACAGCTAGTTTGGATCCCTTTGGATGATGAGATAAAAAGTGTGGTTTTTTCATTTGAAGGTAATAAGGCACCTCATCTTCATGGTTTCTTGATGTTCTTTTTCTAGTATTTTTTGGGATATTGTGGCGAAGGATGTTGTGGATGCTACTATAGATTTTTTTGGCAATTGTAATCTTTTAAAGGAATCAAACTCCCCCTTTATTGTTTTGGTTCCGAAGAAGTTGGGGGCCCCCTCTTTTGAATTTTTTTTCCCTATTAGCTTGTGTAACTCCATCTATAAGATATTTTTCTAAAGTGTTTGTGCTCATATTACAGAATATTCTCCCTAAAATTATCTCAATCCAGCAAAATGGGTTTGTTGTTGGTAGGAAAATTCTTGATTCAACTCTATGAAATACTCTTTTGTCAAATCTTCTTTTGACCTATGATTGATGCCTTTCTATGACTTGCATAGATTTGTTCCTTGTCTCCTCCAGTTCCAAGAGCTCAACCAACCTTATTGTCATAGCATCATTTTCTTCTAGCTCTAGATGATGTGCCAAATCAAGGGAAGGCAACTCCAATGATAATGGTAACCTTGCCTCCCTTCCATAAACTAGCATGAAAGGACAATTACCAATTGCTTTTTAGGAGTAATTCTGTCAGACTAAAGGGTTGTCTTTAGTTTTCTATGCCAGACTCATTGATTGTCCTCAATGGTCCTCTTGATAATCCTGATGAGATTTTTGTTTAAACACTTAGTCATGCCATTACCCTAAGGGTAATAATTATATGAGGTCTTCAATTAAATTACATGCCTCATTTCCAAATCAAGGATTTGAGCTGTAGTAAAAGCCTTGGAATTATTTGAAATGATGGTGGAAGGAGTGCTAAACCATGTAACAATTCCATCTAGGAATTCCAAAACTAAAGCATCAGTGGCATCCTTCAAGGAAACTACCTCAACCCACCTGGTGAAGTATTTTTAGGTTTAAAAAATCTATTTATGACCAACACTTGATGGTGTATTTTTCATGTCGATAAAATCCAAACCCCACTATGTAAATGGTTGATCAACTTGAATTGGATAAGAGGGAGGCCAAGCAACCCTGGCTTTCTAGAAAAGAACATTTTTTTTTTGTAATATCTCACCCATTTATGAGCATCATTGAATAGGGTTGGCCAATAATAATCAGCCCTCATCATCTTTGCAATAGTAGTCCTTGCAAAAAAATGACCACCTGAAGGACCATCATGGAACTCTTCCAACATTCTACCTACATGGTCTGCTTCTATGCATCTTAATAGGACCCCATTTAAATCCTTTCTAAAAAGTATGCCATCCACTATAACATCAAGAATGGACTATAATCTGAAGTGTCTTCTCTTGGTCCTATCTAGACCTAAAGGATACCTACCTTCCTACAAAAATATAGTCATATCATTCAACCAACTAAATTATGGGCATCAATGTTGGGTTCTTATTATTCTTGTAACACAAGGGTAGCCTCTACAGGAGTCTCAAGTGATGAGACAAGTTGTTCCCATGACCCTTTGCCTCTATGCAACTTGGTGAATTTGATGTCAACATCATACTCCATCACCTTGATGATCCATCGCGATCTTTTTTTATTGATATCCCTACTTAACAGGATCTATTTAACGCTGACATGGGGAACCATTAGTTGTATCTTATTGTTAGACAATATGTGCCTAAAATTTTTCATTTCCCTAACAACAACAATAGCCTTCTTTTCAGCATAGCTATACTTGACCGCATAATCTTTAAGCCCTACACTAAAGAAAGCAATGGGCTACTCCAGATTTTCTTTATTTAGCTCAATTAGGACAACTGATATTCTTGCTTCACCTCAAAAATGATAAAGAATGGATTAGACCCTCATTGAGAATAGGATTCTTGGGGTTACGTCTATGATCTATAATACCACACTCTAGGGAAACAAGAAAATAAAAAGGAAAGGAAACCATTTTCTTATTCCTAAAATGGTTGAGTAAAAAAAAGGTACCCAAATGAAACAAAAAATTTCCCATCAAGCGTAAAGTACCTCATAATTTCTTCAACAAGGTCACCCCAAATCTGTTAGAGTAATAAGTTATTATGCTTAATTAATTACATCACATTGATTAATTAATTAAGTCACTTATTCCTCTTTATTACTTAAGCTAAACTTAGGCACATTAATAATTAATTAATTATTAATTATTAAGTGTACACACTAGGGTTTCATTTAGGGTTTCCCTTTTGGGGTTTCTTGATCTCCTTCATAAGGATTGATCACTTTGTAATAATCGATTCTCTTAATGCATTTTTACTAAGAGGTTTATAGAGCATCTTTTTGGTTCTTCATATCTTTTGCATGTGACATGATTGCCAGGTGATCTTGGATTCTAACATGGTATCAGAGCTCCAGACCTATAGCTACTTGTTCGTGATCTGAAGATATGGCCTCTCTGTGAGTTTCAAGTGCAAGGGTTTCCACATGCATCTTTTCTGCAAGATCTGGGGGTAGCCATTTTTTCGGGACACAATGGGCTCAAACGGACGTTGCCATCGCGTTCGCAGCGTCCCAAAACCCTAGAAACGCCTATCAAATCATCCATTTTGGTGAAGTTGATCCGGGAGGAAAAAAATTTGTCGGGGGGCCATACGGCCTCCATAGCACGCAGTTCGAGGCAAAAATTTCAAAAAAAAATTAAAAAAATCAAAATTTTTGGTTTTGGGCCGGCGCCTCTAGTTATTTGATCGCTGCTCCCCGGCACCACCCCCGGCGCCAGGCCAGCGGCGCCACCCAAAGGCCATCGGCTCTTTTCCTTCTGTGATGGCTCCGGTCATATGGGGGAGGCGGTCTCCGCCCACCCGGACGACGCCTCTGCTCGCCCTATGATGGACCAAGAGCTCAAGCCCGAGCTGGCCCCAGCAAGCAAAATATTCCATTAGCAGTATATTGGATGATCAATATTCCTTTCGCAGAATATTCGGCGGTGGGAGCATATACCGGTGACCGGAAATTTTTTCCAATGGGGAGCCAATTTTTTTCGGCGACGGCCAACGGCCATCAATTTTAAGCTCGTGAACGGGTGACGTCAGCATGACGTCATTGGCCGTACGGCCCTCTTTGCCCCCTCCTAACCCTAGTTTTTCCTAAAAGAGCAGTTTTTTTCTTTTGGCCATAACTTGGGCATACGGTATCGAAATCGGGCAAACGAGATATCGCCGGAAAGCTGGTTCCGAGCACTTTCTAGTGGTGCTATTTATTTTTAGTATTTTACTTTTTCCTATATTTATTGCTGTTTGAAGTCAGATGTTGTTTTTGGACTTCCGAGCTCATAACTTTTTGCCACGATGTCCGATTTTGCCTCGTTTGGCGTTGGAAAGGTATTAAGGAGCTCTATGTTGCTGTCCATGCACTTTTTCTGTATCTATCCCAAGTTTATCAGTTAGTCCATATTTGGCCCGATGGGTTGTTTGGCGATTACTTGGATGTTTTGGCAGTTGGGAGAGTGCATCTTGCATCTTTGCACTTCATTTTCAGTAATACATCATTCAATAATTGCTTGCTGCTTCATAGATTCCAGGGTTGTTCCCGTTTGGAGTTTTCGTGTTTCGTGGCATCGGGTCTGCTGTCACATTATTTTGATTCCGGTTTGGTTTCAGTTGTAGACAGAGATATCTTTCCTTGCTTGTCAGATTGCGGTTCCAGTGTTACTCTATAGAGTTCTTCCAGTGCTTCTTTGCAGCATGACATCACATTGTAGGGGGGTTTTGTCCCACTGGGTTTTTCCTTCTCTACCTCTTTCTTGCATTTGTAAATGGGTACCTGATCAGGCCTAGTTGTCGGGACCCATCTTTGCTTTCATGCATCTTATTCTAGTGTTTTAGCTTCTTTCTAAGTTCATCTTAAGGGGGGGTGTTAGAGTAATAAGTTATTATGCTTAATTAATTACATCACATTGATTAATTAATTAAGTCACTTATTCCTCTTTATTACTTAAGCTAAACTTAGGCACATTAATAATTAATTAATTATTAATTATTAAGTGTGCACACTAGGGTTTCATTTAGGGTTTCCCTTTTAGGGTTTCTTGATCTCCTTCATAAGGATTGATCACTTTGTAATAATTGATTATCTTAATGCATTTTACACTTTGAGGTTCAGAGAACATCTTTTTGGTTCTTCATATCTTTTGCATGTGACAGGTATCCATCTTGCATGCAGGTGATCTTGGTTTCTAACAAATCACCTTAATAGAGTTGTGAAGGTAACCCCCACATTTCACCTTCTCTAATCTATCCCTTTCATCATCCTTGAAGAAAATTTCCGTGATTGTACTAGACTCCTTATCTTTGTAAACTTTCCTTCCCTTGATAGAAAGACCCATTATTTCAACAATAAGGTCTTAGGGTCATGCCTATGCAGTCTCTTCATGTATGGAGTAACTCCCCCAATTTGCAATCATTCCCAAACTTTCACATTGGTTTTTGAGGCACTCATAGGAAATAGGTTCCACTCTATTCCAGTCACCACCCATGATCACAACAACCAGAAACCACAAAAGCTTGAAAGACTTATAGAGAATTAGAAGAATCCTCGAGAAGATTAAAGCCTTAGAGCCACCCACAATCTATGTGGGAGAGGTAAGGTGGTAGGGAACAATAATTAATCTTCAAATCCACTCCTTATGGACAATATTCAAATCATCAAAGCATAAGGTGAAGCCAGAATAGAGATCACACCAAGATTTAATCTACCACATCATAAAGCTCATGTGATATAAACTAATGATGAAAAGAGCCCCCTCCTAAGCACATTTGTAAATCATGATTTGAACTTGTAAGGGCTTTGATGGGGAGGGGGTTGTTCCCTTTCCATACCATATGTTCATTAACCCCAATGTTAGCAAAAGCATCGAAAAGATAATTTCTCTCTCTTAAGATATGGGAAATAAAGCATTGATCAAAGGATCTCAAGATATCCACAACATTGAGAATGAGAGATTCAACCATCCACGAAGGGGGAATGATCTTCTTAAGGTTAGTAATAACATTGAGTGACTCACCCTCAATCCAGACACTCCTAAAACCTTTAGATTGAGCCAACTTCAACCCATGATAGGTAGTTGAATCTTTCACAAAATGGTTTGTTTGGGTTCCCAAAGTGAGTGCCACCACGAAATCAAACCTACCATTAGAATCTCTTAACACTCCCCCACAACTAGTAGGACCCAAATTACCTTTAGTAGCTCCATCAAAATTTAATTTCACCCAACCAACAGGAGGAGCTTTCCAAGCAACATCTTTCTTGGAAGCCTTACCTTTTTTCAAAGGAAGGGATATATCACAAGGAAAATTCCAATTTCATGAAACACATGCATCACCAAGAAACACTGCATTCTTAGGACCATTTTGAAAAGACACCTTAGATAGAAAGTTCTCTTTAATATCCACACAGATCTTAAAATTCAATTGAATAGAAGGAGGTGCAAAGTCCCTAAAGATCTTGTTATTTCTTCCTAGCCAAATTCCCCATGCAAGATGAGGAACAAAAATGGACCAAAGAAAGAGCAAAGCTGGATTAGAAGAAGGGCCCACCCATTGAGACCACAATTCCCCAATCAAGGAAAAACCCAGCTTAGATTCCATAGAGAGTAGATGAGCCCAAACCCCCCTCACATACCTACAACCAATCAAAAGATGATACGAATCCTTCGTAGCTTCTTCACACAAAAGACATTTGTTAGGCATCATAAAAACTCTTTTCATAAGATTATCAATGGTGAACACCTTTTTTTGGAAGAATAAGCAAAAGAATAAATTCACCTTAGCAATCAACTTGAGAAACCACAGAGAAGCCCAAAAAGGGATCAGTCCAATAAAAGAGACTTGAAGAGAAAAGGTCGAAGAAACAAAAAAAATTCCATTGGAAGAGAACTTCCAAACAACCTTGTCAGCTAGAGAAAAAGAGGGGATATGAATAGAAAACAAGGCTTTGAAAAGAACTTCCAAACCTGGGATAAACTCATGCATCCTTTTCCATGAGACACCCTCAATATAATTAGCAACAAATTTTCCAAACCAATGAATACAAAAATCCATGAAAGAGAGAGCCCAAGGCTCATCTTTGAGTGGCCCATTCCCAAACCACCAGTCATTCCAGAAAATAATTCTTCTACCATTCCCCAATTTCCATCGCAATCCCTTTGAGACAATATTTCAAGATTAACCATAAAGTTCCAAAGAGTAGAGCCAAAAGGGGGGGAGAAGCCACTAACAAGAAGGTCCCTGATATGGTCCACTCCCTGAAGGTATTTTCAAGTGATAATATGATCCCATTCATTGTTACCAAAGATAAGGTTCCATAATTACTTAGCAAGTAAAGCCAAGTTGAATTCTCTAATTTTATGAATGCCTAAGCCACCCACCTTCTTAGGTCTACAAACATCATCCCAAGAAACCAAGTATAATATTTTCTTCTCTTCAACCCTAGACCAAAGGAAATTATTCTGAATGCTTTCAATCTTATCCACAAACTTCTCTGGAATATGAAAAAGGTTGAGAGCATACACTAGAAGATTTTGGAAGGTAGATTTAATCAATTGAACTTTCCCATCTTGACTTAGCAAAGCCCCTTTCTACCCAACCAACTTAGAGTTAAACTTATCAACCAAACCATGCCGGAAGAAATCAAGAACAACATTAGAACACAGTGGGAGGCCCAAAGAGGGTGACGGTAATTCCCCAATCTTACACTACAAAATATGTGCAATTCTTTGCTACCTATGCTTAGGAGTATTGAGAGAAAAACAATAATCTTAGACAAACTAATCTTTTGTCCAAAAGTTGCTTCATATTTCTGCAAAATAAGTCTGATAGCTTTAGCTTCTTTGCTACAAGACTCCCCAAGAATAAGGGTATCATCCATGAGCTATTGGTGGGAGCAAATAAGATTATGAGAAGAAGGAGACAACCCTGACATCTAACTAATATTAATAAACCTTTGAATAAGTCCTCCCAAAGATTCAACCATTATTATAAAGAGAAAAGGATAGATTGGGTCTCCTTGTTCAAACCCCTCAAGCAACCAAAATGAGGAGAGAAAGAACCATTAAAAACAATAGAGAACTTCCGAGTAGAGATCAACTAAGAGACCAACAACACCAACTTCTCCCCAAATCCAAAAGATTTCAAAATTTTGAGGAAACCCCAATCAACTCTATCATAAGCTTTGAGAAGATCCAACTTCAAAAGAAAACCCACATGTTTGTTGACAAATAAGGGATGGATATTCTCATGAATAGTAAGAACCGAATCAAGAATTTTCCTACCAACAATAAACCCATTTTGCTAGATCGAGATAATTTTAGGGAGAATCTTTTGTAATCTAAGCATCAACACTTTAGGAAAATATCTTATAGATGGAGTTACACAAGCTAATAGGGAAAAAATCATCAAAAGAGGAGGCCCTCAGCTTCTTCAGAACCAAAACAATAAAGGAGGAGTTTAATTCCTTTAAAAGATTACAATTGCCAAAAAAATCTTTAGTAGCATCCATAACATCCTTCGCCACAATATCCCAAAAATAATGGAAAAAGAACATCGAGAAACCATGAAGATGAGGTACCTTATTACCTTTGAATGAAAAAACCACACTTTTTATCTCATCATCCAAAGGGATCCAAACTAAGTGTCGATTAAGATCATCAAAGATGATATGAGGAATATCCTAAAGAAGATCATCTTGAAACACAGAGTCGAACACACCATCCACAGACAACAACATAGAGAAAAAAGAAGAGGTCTCATGTAAAATATTTGCATCCTTATCCAACACTTGATTATTGAACCTTATAGAATTAATATTATTTGAGGAATGATGCTTCAATGTAGAAAGGTGAAAGAACCTAGTATTCCTATCCCCACTCTTTAACCACATGATTCTAGACCTTTGCTTCCAAAATTCCTCCTCCTTAGACACAATATTATGCATTCTAGACAAAATAACATTCTCCTTCTGAATAAGACCTTGATCATAGATAGACATCGCAATGGATTGTTGAACAATGAAAATCTCCTTCTTAACAACCTCCTTCTCAACAAAAAATTGACAAAAAGATGATATTTTCCATCTCCTATCATTATTTTTAACATTGGCCAATTTATTAGCAACCCTATACATGGCACAACCATCCACCTGAATATCCCACTAGGCTTGAATCAGACCTTTAAGGTCAGGATGACAAGTCCACATTTTTTCAAATCTAAAAGGAAAGTGTTTCCTTCTCCCTAGCAGGTTCACCGAGAGGGAAAGAGGAAAATGATTAGACCCCAGCCTAGTTAGGGGCGAAAGAGAGCAAGAATAAGAAACAAGCCAATTAGGTGAGATGAGGGCCCAGTGAAGCTTTACTTGAATTAAAGCTTCACCCACATGCCAATTAGTGTTGGAAATATGTGCCTCAAACTATACAGGCTGAAACCTCCATGAGTGCCAAGTCGGTGTGACAGGTTCCATGTCTGGCTGACTAGCAAGTTTGCTTTATTCAGTTCTAAACAAGTCGCTATGACCTTGCCATTGTCTTGTCGAAAGGTTACACTGTGGAGTCTATCACTATAGCATGATGTATTTGTTGTGACCTTATAGCGCTCGGAAGACCTCTGGTCGATAGGGCATTCAATCGTGCATCGGGGAGACTCTTGGCGACTGTGGTCTTCAGTGAAGCTAAAGGGATAGTGTTTGTTTTGTATTCATCAGGGAGACTTGGCCAAAGGAAATGTCCTCGGTAAGATGTCCTATCGATGTGGATATGTCTCAATGACAAAGACTCAAGTATTAGTCTTTGGTGTATCTCTTGGCGAATGATGGTCATCAGTGGAACACGATGGTTTCGATAAGAAGTCCTAGCAACTTCGATGAGTCTTGCCAATGTTTAAGAATCTTTGAGGTAACTTAAAGCTATCGGAGAAACCTCTTAGCGATGGTGAATGTCTTACCGATAGCCGATGGGTATCGGGGTAGCTCTTGGCAACAATTGGTCATCGGAGTAATATATGGAGATCGGTATGAATTCTTGGCGATAGGGGTGAGTCTTGTCGACTTCTCTTTGGTGCTCGGTAGGTATGGGGACTTCGGTATAACCTTTGATGTCTCACTATGACCTTCTGGCGAAAGCAATAGGTCAGGGCGACTACATGATGACTCTGTGTATCTCTTGGAGCTCGATATAACATCTTGGAAACTACAGAGGCTCTTGGCAACATCAATATGAAGTATATGTGGCATCGGTGAGACACTGTTAGTGTCTCACTGAGATGCCAGTGCATTACGAATTCTGTTGACTTTCTGACTGTCATACGTGGAATCTTGTGGACGAATAGAGGAAGCTGAAAGTGAACCGTTAGCAGTTGGTTCGTTGTGATAGTTCTGTGAGAAAGCTCAATAGTCAGGGAACACCATGGATATAGTTGGAAGTTGTGGATGCTTGGGGGTTGGATAGTAGTTCGATCAACAGTGAAGTGTGAAGAATTAAAATTGTATCAATAAAGGATTTAAAATCTGTAAAGGCTATAACTTGGATGTTTCTATTCAAAGAATTTTCATGATGAATGCTGTTGTATAATGACACCAGAAAGATAAGTCTGGAATTGTATGTAAATTCGATTACTGTAATACAAAGGGATTTCTCTTGGTGTGGTGGGTTTTTCTCCCATAAGGGTTTTCCCACGTATATCTGGTGTTCATGTGTGTTTGTCTAGTACTCTGTTTATGTAATCTGTTTCTTAGTGCATCTCAACTTGGCTATAATTGAAAATTTAAAAATACTTCTGCATTCTTTCCTGAGGTATTGAAGTTAGGAGAATTGTTTTCCGCATCTAATTTTCCTTACAATTAGACCAAGTGAAAGAGGCTCCTTTAAGATCCAAGTCAAGAAAGGCATTGTCATTAATAAGCATCATGAGATCAAACTTGCTCTCATCCACAATCTAAGACCCACCCATTTTCTCAACAATATGCAAGGGGGTATTAAAGTCCCCCATAAACAACCAATTAGAAATAAGATAGAGAGATTTAAAGGAACTAATATTTTTCCAAATTTTCTTTCTGGAACTCTTACTATCAGATGCATAACTATTAGAGAGAGTTTAAGAGAACTTATCATGAACATTGATGAAATAAGTAGCCACATGATTACTATCTTCAAACAATGCCAAGCCCTAAATCAAATTTGGTTTCTAGAAGGTAACAATACCACCAGAAGCCCTAGCCGCCTTAGAGAAATGCGTACCAGAGTCTTTAAAGTGGCGATATGATGGGTATTTGTAAGGTATGTGGCTGACAACTTTTTTTACCCAAAATTGATGAAATGAAAAGGGTTTTTAACGGAGATTCTCATCTTTCTACCAATATAAATTATGCTTTACTTTGAATTTAATAAATAATTATTATTCATTTTCTATTTGAATTATGACTAAAGTCCTAATTGATAGGCTGATTCAAAAACATCTATAGCTTTTAGACAGTATCTCATTTTTGGAATCCAAAATATGCATCACATTCTATGTTTTGCATACTATAGGATTAAAAAAAGAAAAATTGAATTTCATGAAGTTTTGACCAAGTTAAGGTGGTTAGACATACGAGTTATTATAATTTTTAAAAGTTGTAATAAAAAATTCATAATTAATTATTTACTTGGAAATAAATTACAAAAAAATATGCATCACATCTGGACATGAGTCCTCTACTTATGTCTAAAATCTTATAAAAAAATATTATCATTTTATTGTGGTTAGGGTGGTCAGACAGACACCTACTTCTTATTTTTTCCCTGAAATTTAAGTACTACTACATTAAAATTTTAAATTTTCACCAAATAGATTTTTCTTTTTTAAAAATAAACCTAGTAGTTTAGAAACTACATTCAATTTGCTACAAATTCTATTGTTACATATTTTTGAAATAATATAGATAACTTATTCAAATTTTTACGTCAAGTTGCCTAACTCTAATTGTTCTAATTTTTTTGCCACTTAAGGGCCTGTCTTTTCCATGATGACCCTACACATACCCCACTACCAACTCTAATTTTTCCTAGACTGAAATCTACTAGACCATGCTGAGACTAAGAGTTCCTATGTTTGGACTGAGAATGTTGCTGCTAAGTTGTTGACCACCTTTAGTGGGTGTATGGTGGCTCCTAGAGGGACCTGCTACCTAAGTTTGGCCACCTTGAGAACTAAAACCTATTGGAGTTGTACTACCAATCTTTACACCTGTATGACCACCAAGTGCCATGGCCAAATTCTCTTCTACTATCCAAGCCTTCTCTATAGCCACCTCCATGGTTTTCGGCTCAAACACATGAACACCCCCACTGATACGGGCATTCAAGCCCCTGATAAAATGTTGCATTAACATACCCTCATCATCACCTATTCTTGCATATTGATTAAGCTCATAAAACCTACGTTCATACTGCTCAACTGACATGGCCATCTGCCTTAGCTCATGGAACTCATATGCACAACGCTGCCTCCTGTTGGCCTCCTACAATGATTTAATAACTAATCCTTTACAGTCATGATTTAGAGATTGAACATCTAACCAGAATAGCTATTTCAATCATCATGAAGGTGCATTTAACTTATCAACCTAGGGACATGAACTTGAAATGGGTCAGCATTGTATGTGCACTAGGAACCCAAAGTAGCCATTTTCATTCTATACCTAAGGAACTCACAATACTGAAAGTAAATTGCTTAGAAGGGAATACCATAAATTCCAATCTTCAATCAACAACTACATCAAACTAAAATGCATAACAAAAATAAAAAACTGAGCAAACAAAAAAGGTACTACTATGTCTTCTTTGGCTACAGGAATAGTCACATAATGA
The DNA here is from genome assembly GCA_007258455.2 of Sequoia sempervirens. NCBI lineage: Eukaryota > Viridiplantae > Streptophyta > Pinopsida > Cupressales > Cupressaceae > Sequoia > Sequoia sempervirens. The sequence goes on from VDFB02373365.1 coordinate 92,086,580, forward strand.
AATTCTAGTGGCTGTAGAACAGTCGGTGCCAGATTTCTAACTAATTACTAAACAAAAAGTAATGCTAAACTAATACTAAACTAAAGGATGGATTACTCACCAAGTGGGCCCCCTTGGATAAGTATCATCTAAAACTAATGAGAACTCAGATGCTCAAACTCAGAACTTCATTTTCTTCACTATAAATCATGAGTACAAAAGAGTAATATATTTGTATTACTGAAAACTCAAGAGTGCAAGTACAATATCAAATCACACAATCTCCAAAGAAGCAGCATCAACTCCACAACTGGGAGGCTGCCATTTAGGGAAAACAGATAAAGTGGAGTTCCAGTAGTTATGTGTGCATGGAATCTAGTTAGCATGCAGGTCCAAACGTAGATTTACCACAGCAGTAACGCCCACATCTGCTCAACCAGCATTAAAGTCCAATGTCCTAGTAGCAATTCCTTTGCTAGACGTTACATTGCATGCCCAACTGGCGATGTCTTCCTCAACTTAGCATCCTCAAATTAAATTTGCATGGCAATGTTAGTACGCACAATAACTGCATATCTATAACTACTTTAAGGAACATTCATTAACCACATGCAAAATTAATATAGACAGTCCATTTAACATAACATTATCATTAAAGGTTTGTAGAAGTAAGATTAAGTCCAATGTCTATAGTTTGAGGAAAATATCATAAAAGTATCAACACTTAATGTGGAATTCCATGATAACTTCAACAAATAGATCACAAATTCTACCCAAAACTAGACCATATTCTAGACTCATCACCTCCAATGATCAGACAAGAAACAAGCTCTGAATCTCTCTAAAAACATCTTCCAAGAGACTGAACCTATATCCAAATGTAGCTTCTCCTCTTCTAAACACCACCATGTGGAAGTAAAACCTCTAAGATGCATGATAGTGCACCTCAACTTTTTATTGCTACCATATAGATGCATGGAAAAACACCCATTCAGATCACTCAACCATGTCTCTACCTCCAAACCACTACCAGTCCCATCAAAAGTAGGAGGAGGTGCCCTCAAAAGATCCCTCATGTGTCTAGCTAAAATAGCCTCATGCTCTACTGCAACCTATCTCCTCTTGGGAGACCTCTCTCTCTCCCTAATGACCAGCTGATCATGCTCCTATCTAGGACCTAGGCAGGCAAGAACCTCCTCAATTAAATGACACAACTAAGTGCCCTCCAACCCCAACTGACCTAAATTCTGATCTTTGCCTCCCTGATAATTTTGGGAGCCCTGTTGTTCCTCACAATCACTCTTGTGGGAACTCTGAGGAGGGGTGTTCTGGTGATTAGCCTGACCACCACCACCATGACCTCTAGGTACACATCCCTGACCTTGACTTCAACCTCAAACTCTAGGCATTTTCCTACACACATACCACCATGGACAAGTTTCAGGGTGTTAGGTGGGGATAACAAAATGGAACATCAACTTCAAAATCAATGCAACTAAGACAACATAATGAGATCTTGTATATACCCAAAGTATCTAGTGTTAGAACCTAGCCCTGATACCATGTGTAACACCCCGCCATAGAGCCCTAGAGGACAACACACTACAACACTTAAAAATATGGACCAATTTTTTTTTAAAGTATAACATACTAGGATTGCAGAATATAAGTTAACATTTACTCTACACTAAGTCCTCTAAGGTTTCATGGCTATGCTACTAGAACCCCATTAACCAAATTAACAAGAATTAATCTATTAACATGATTTTTCTAACATTATAGAACTTACATTAAATCAATAACATTATATGATCAACAATATGAACATCCATTTCATGTCATCAATATCACAACATCAAAAATCATTTAATTAATTCACATATAAAAAATACAACATTCACATTATCCATAATAAGAATGAATTCACAATTAATTGCAACATTACATTATTACAACAGTGCTTCCCCTAGATCAATAGGGAAGAATATACATCTAAGTACAATGCATAATACCACTGATTTATAGTACAATACAAGAACATGAAAGATAGTCCACATGAACTGGAACAAGTGCAGGAGTCCACATCACCAGTAGTAACTGCCACACAAAGATCGAAACAAGGGAACCCAATTGAGTATAAGGCACATTCCACCCAACCATGCGGAATCCTAAGGTCCACCCCCTATGCTAGGAGATAGCAATAAGGTCCCACCACCACAATAACAACAAGGTGACAACCAACTCACATAACTAGACTTTCTAGGACTTTGACATGTAAAGTACAATATAACATTACATAAAAATGGCATGCTTCTAGAGGCACGCAAGCAACCAGGGAAACACAAGCCAAGGGAATGCTAGGTTATAGTATGGGAGAGTGTCATCACATGGTCCTAGCATGGGTTGCTCTGATAGTCTCTCACTAGATGTCAGCCCCCATCTATGGTTGTCTTGAGAATCTCATACTAGATGTCGGCCCCATAGGGTGACACGTGCAGAACAAACTCTCTTTTTGTGAGGACAAGGAAGTTGATCTTGCAAACTAGGCCTTCTCAACCCATCCTTTGATCTAGGTGGATCCAGAAAACCTCAAAAAATCTTTGTCTCAAAATCTCTCAAAATTGACATCATTGTGTAGAGCTTGTTGACACATCTGGAATTGCATCAAAAGGAGGTCGTAGGCAAGAGTTATGCTCAGTCAAAGATTGGTCAAACTAGTGAACCAGGGGGCCAGAGAGAGAGAAAAGGAAAAAAGTTGATTGTCACAAAATTAGTAAAAATTAGCATCATCATGAAGAGCTTATCAAGACCTTTCCAACAGTGTTTGTTTCATCAAAAATAGAGATTGTATGCCAAAGTTACACCAAGTCAAAGTTTTAGTCAAAATGATGATGTCATCATGTGACATGGTAGTTGACTGGATGGTGACATGGAAATTGGAGGTGATGCGGCAAAAATCTCACAAAATTCATGTACACCATGCTTTATTTTTGAAAAAAATAAAGTGGTGGAAGTTTATTCCACAAAATCCATTTGGTGGGATCGGATTTTGTGGGATCCCAGCCGGATTTGGTAGGATCCAAATCTCCTAAAAATAAAAAAGATTAACTCAAAAAAAAACCAAATGATCCTGTGAATAGGTGTTAAGGGCTTAAGCAAATTAAATTGTTTTTTTATGGGGAAGTTATTTTTTTTAATGGGCTGTGTCATATTTAAAGCATATTCTAGCCCAATTTATTAACAAAATAACCTTTTATGGTTATTTTAACCCCTTAAATTGTTATGAAGCCTAATTAAAGGCCAAAAGGGGTTGAACAAAATATTTAAAAGGGGTTAATTTTTTTGAGGGGAGTTATTTTATTTATTATGGTGGTTTTTAACCCCATATGCAAAATTATGTATAAAAGGGGGGTAGGAGTGTGGGTTTTTAATTCAGGTATTTTGAGAGAAAATTTTATGCTCTTTTGAGGAATTTTTGGAGGAGAAATTTACAAGGTGATATTACACCAAAAATTGTAAAAAAATTGAAAGTGAGATTGTGAGGAGACTATTGTAAGCTTGGAGAATTGTAAGAAGACACTTTCAGGTGCTTGGCAATCTCAATAAAGCAGTCCAACGTTGAGAAGCAGACCCAGAGATGTAGTCCTAATCGGACAAACTCCGTTATCAAGCGTGATCTCTCTTTTTCTCTTCTATCTCCTAATTTTCTTCAGTATTTTAATTCTTTGAGTTTCCAGTTTATGTTCATTATTATTTTTGGATAAAGTATTAAGTGTACCTAATTTACTCATCGATTAAGATTCATAACCACATAATTATGTTGGATCAGGATAAAATCTATAGTTGAGAGTAAAGTGCAAATAAATTTATAACTTTCTAATTTTAGATTATCCTTAGCCATAACGAGCACTACAAGCATGGGTGAGGCATCCAATTATTTTAATTAGAGTGAAATTCTACCCAACCCCCTAGTTTATTAATTAGGTTTTCACTGAGTTAAGAAACTCCCACATGGGTTATCCTAGATGCCACTTTGTGCACCATCCCCCATTGAGAGCCACTCCCCCTACTAACAACTAGAACACCCAACACATCCAACAGGGTAAATCCAACTTGCATGAATCACCAATACCACAAGAACGTATGCATAAGGTGAGACATGAACCATCCCGCACACAAAATCAACTATAAAAGCGAGTAAAAAATGCATGGCTAAACCACCCCCCCCCCCCCTAAATAACACATTTCAAGTACCACATCAACCAAATTCAAGGGTTAACATAAACATTTTACCAATAACATAATTTCCCAAGCCTCTGGAAGATTTCCAATTCCACAAAAACAAAAGGACTCCCAAAAAAAAACATTCATAGCCATCATCCCATCTTACAAGAAGTTTACACAAAAAGACATTACCTCTCAATCACTATAAATTAAAGAGTCTACAAATCAACTAATACAAAATAAGAGAGGGTTTCCACTCAAGGATTCATCAAATTCATTTCATTAAACAATTCCACAATGATCTAAAATAAATTCATAAAATGAATCCTCCTTATCATTTACTAATTTCAAATTCATTCTCAATATGGTCTTTGATTCTTAAAAAGGCAGGAATATACTTTTCTAATATTGAAACATATAAATAACCCCACTATTTGAATACAAATTTAACCATCGAAATAAATATATGTATATGTATTTATACACACATTCACATCTATCATAATTGGACATCATAAATAATTACAAAATTCAAGATATATATGTACTGTGGATCAATCAAAGGCAGATTTTCAACACATAATTATATGTAAATATATACCTGTACCTATATATATATACAAATGCGTATATATCGAATGCTAAAGAAATTTAAATACACAACATAGTACATAAACAGTGCAACACATATCGATTCACTTAGTAGGGAGTATGTATATCGGGTGCCAAACTTTCGATTTCATCAATGAAACAATCATGAACAATAGGGGATGATTATCACTCAATTCATATCCATTGAATGCCCACAAATGTGTATTAATTTTGAAATCCATAGAAGGGGTTTCTTAATCAAACTCGAGTCACAATAGAATACATAGTATAGTATTCGCAGATGAAAGATAGGGGCTCAGTTTCAAAGCTGAATTTTTATCATGTTTCAAAAGTAAGGAAAATGGTGAATAGTGATAGTTTAGACCAGTAAAATACAAGAAATTTGTAGCCTTTAGTACATGCACCCGCATGTGCAGATCATGGTGCTACCAAAAGTGGCAATATTTTGTAGGGTATGTGGTTTACCTTTTTTCACCCAAATTAATGAAACTAAAAAGGGTTTTAGAGGAGATTCTCAAATTTCCAAAATATAACTATGATTTAATTTGAATTTAATAAATAATTATTATTCATTTTCTATTAGAATTACGAATTTAAAGTCCCTACATCGAGTAGGTCGATTGTTACCTATAACTTCTTAAATCCAGATCATATTTTTGAATCCAAAATATGCCATCTCTATGCTTCACATATTATAGGATTAAAAAAAAAAAATTAAATTTCATGAAGTTTTGACCAAAGTTAAGGTGGTCTTAATGTAAGAGTTTTATATTTTCTAAAGCCAAAATAAAAAAATCATAATTAATTATTTTACTTGGAAAAAAAAAAATTACAAAAAAATATGCATCACATCCGATACGAGTCCTCTACTTCTATATATTAAATATTACAAAAAATATTATCATTTTATTATGGTTAGGTGGTCGACAGACACCTACTTTATTTTCCCCAAATTGAAGTACTAGTGCATTGAAATTCTCAAATTTTCACCAAATAGATTTTTATTTATTTTAAATAAACTTAGCATTTTAGAAACCAGCACCTAATTTTCTACAAATTCTATTCTTACATATTTTTGAAATAATATAGATAACTTTATTCAAATATTTACGCCAAGCTGCCTAACACTAATTTTTCTGGAATTCTTTTTGCCACTTAAGGGCCTTTTTTTGCATGATGATCCTACACATACCGCACCAAAGAATAGACATTGCAGCAATAGTATATGCATAGCATTAAATTGAATGTCAAAGGTTATTTCAACCATCGATATAAGTTGCTTATACGTCATCCATTTAATTTCCAAGTAATCCACCATGTGAATTGGTTGTTATCGGCTACTATTGATTTAGTGGTATGGAATTGATTGAAAGATAAGTTGCCAAAATCAAGAAATGAAAAATGTAACGGATTGGGCAATGTGATAGAAAGAGTTGGAGAGATTTTTGTAAGAAACAATTATAACTACATTTGTAATATAGGTTGTGGTTTTATATATTTACGCATGGGAAGGGAGAATGATCTAGGAAACCCTCCATTTGTGTTGTATTCTTCCAAGTATTGTGATCTCGAAATTGTCTCTTGCTATTGTCAAAATGGTTTGCAGTTCTGAGCATCATGGTCACCTTTTTATTTGGCAATCTTTATTTTCTTCAATTATCAAATTATCAGTACGATTGGAATTTTTGAACAGCTGTATAAAATGCTTATTTCAAGGCTTGGATTAAGATAATAGTGAATATTTATGGGGTTCATACTCCTTTCCATTTTTCTATCCATGCTTGAAGCAATCAGTCTTAGCTTTAGAAGATAGAAAAAGAAATTGAAGCAACTAGTCTTAGCAATCAGCTGAGACAAGGCTTAGCATGAAATACTTGAGAAACAGAGGCGTTGTTATACTTCACAAGCCAGGATTTGGAAAAATACATTCAGCCTAATAAAAAAAATTATTTGCAACCACAATTTGGATTTCTTGAAAAGACTACAGAAACTTTCGAGCAAATTTAAATTCGACATGCAAGCAGAACAAATCATGGCGTAAAAGACATTAATAATAGCGACAGTGTCACAAACCAAAGCCAAATGGTAAATTAGGCAAAAGGATGAGCTAAACAAGAGAAAATGGTTTTCGCAATTGTTGCAATTGAATAGCCTAGAGAATGAATTTACTAAATTACACACTTAGATTTAAACAAGAGATTGTTTTATTTTCAAAAAGAAACACAATCACTCCATTTCATTTTCTACAGATTTAGAATTGATATTAGCAAGGGAACCTGGCTTCTACCACTTGCTCGAGTGAAGATTGATGTTGAGCCTACCACTTGAAGGGAGTTTCATAGGTTCTCTCTATTGTTGGTGAGTCGCGGGTTTTCAAAACTTCGTAACCTCCAACATGAGGCTCTGAGGTTCGGGTTTTTAGTGATTGGGTGATAGGAGTATGATGCTAACAATGGGACCCCACGTGATAATGGTTAAAAAATGGAAATGAATGATTGCATCTAGGCCATTAGCAATGGTGCATAATCAACAATTGTGATTAAGAAGAACCGATGGTGCCTGTTAGTTTCGCTAAGCTTTTGGAGGATCCTGGCTAAGTCCTATGGAGTCAGCGGAGAATGGATATTGGCCATCGATGAAGATGGTGGGACCCAGCAAAGAAAGAAGCGAAGGTGAGAATGGTGAATGATAACATGTGATGATAAGTGGTAGAAGAATATTTGATTGACAAACCAACACACATCGTTGTTGTGAGTTGTGTGACAATGAAATGGATGATAGATAGGTTGTGGGCCCGGTTAGATAACATGGCAAGCCATGTATCAAGGAGATCGACGATGGTGATCAAAAGGCAATTTATCCAATAGTCAGGGTTTAAAGGCACTATAGTGAATACTGATCACAAGATCATAGCGTGAAGGAGTTGATGAACGACTAGAGTTCAAATGTAGAGATATGAAACGGCTATGACAAGTGTGAAGAGGGTTTCGAGTGGTCACTGATACAGGAGAAAGAATTAATTGGTCCAACTACATATGTGACCAATGTCGATGAAGATTTGATCTATTAAGCAACAACATTGTGTGCAAAATATTTGAAGATCGAATTAGATCAAATGAACAAGAGAATGCATTGAATGCATAATCTAATTCTAGGGTTTGACAGAGAATGAATGAAGGAAAATTCTTTGTATTAGAATTAATTGTTGTGTGGCTCAATGCAGAGGTATGGTAATATCTAACGAGCTGGATAGTGGTGTGTGGCTCAAGGAAAAGGTAGCTTGTTGGTGAAGTTTTCAAGCTAAGGAAACCCTAACAAAAGATTTGAGAAGATTTGAACGGTGGTGAGAATCTCGAGGTTGAGATTGCAGATCGGTGGAGTTAAACAAAATGAAGACAATTAGATATTGTGAAAGTAAGAGGTCTATAGTAAGGATGCACAAATAGAGAGAATAGCTAGAGTTGTATCTGTTGTATGTGTGTGAGGTTGGCAAGTGCACAGGGTGCTGACAAAAGTATGTTCACTATGCATACAATAGAGGCATAGAGAGGAGAGTGTATAGTGTATATGTATGAGTCGCTACAGAAAGGGAAAGAAGAGCAGAGCAACAAGATAGAACAATGATTGTTTTATGCACAGACGAGAGTGTAGAGAAGAGGTGTGTTGCTGAGAGTGCAACTTTAGCAGCATAAAGTAAGTTGCAGTAAGTGCAACAATGTATTGTATGTAATGATGCATCTCAAGTTTATGAAGAACCATTTATATGCATATATGAAATTATAATCCTTTAGAGGTTGTAGCCTCATTCTACTGAGTTGTAGCTCAGATTAGGGTGTTGTTGAATCCTTGGAGTTGTAGCTTCTAAAGCCGGGTGTTGTTGCATCCTTGGGTTGTATCCCTAATTTTAGCATTGTAATAGAGATTTGGATTGTGACCCTCGATTTGATCAGTAGACTCAAGCAGGCTTTGTCACCGTAGTTTTTCCCATATTGGGTTTTTCACGTATGTCTAGTGTTATGTGATGTTTCTATGTGTATGTATATTTTTGTATCACATGATTAATATCTACACATTAAGGGTTAAAGAAAGTAGTCTGTACAAAAGATTGAAGAGCTAAATTTTTAATACCTATTGATTCACCCCCCTCTTAGTAGATCATTGTGTTCCAATAGCTACTACTAGACCAGAATCTTCATTTCCACTAATAGTTTCTTTAGGAACACTAGGAGTGATGGGTGAATTCTCAACTAGAGAAGCGAGTACTTCAAACAAAGGAGAGAAGGTATTATCTTCAGGAATCTATTGAAAGAAGGCTTTAGTGTCCACAGGAACAGGTTTTTCTTGACTGGCATTTTTCTTAGGTGTAGGAAAGAGCACACTGTCTTGTTCACAGACCATCTTCAACTTGATTGTTTCTTTTGGCCTATCACCATCACCTCTTGACTATGAATTTACACTACAAGACTGAAAAAATGGTTTCCCTGATGATACACTCACACCAAATGCTTGTGTAGACCCATGTTCATTCTTTTGTGATGACTTAGGCTCCTAAACAGGACTAGAAACTTGCCGCCATTTCCCATCCAACTAGTCTTAAGTTCTTTTAAGCATTGGATCAACACACACCCTCATATCTGAAATTTCACTTTTGTTCCAATCAACCTTGGTGGGATTTATCAGGAAACTTTTCATATTCGGGATCTATGATCATCGAATCCTCAATTACATTTTTAGGAATTTGAAATGTCAGACCAAAAGCTTGTATATGTTTTAGAGTTAACCTCATGTAATCTCTTCTCAGAACTTTGTTCTCATTGACACAGTCTTCCCAAAAATATTCAATAGATGGGTGGTGCTGATATAAGCTCCCTCCATAGAGATTTTTCTTCATGAAACCCTTACTATCAAAATTAGCTCTCATAGATAGATATTGTAGGTTATATTCCTTGAGGACCCCTTCAGCTCCCCTGGCCATCTGGTTTTTTTTGGCACATAAAAGAAGGGGTCTTCAATGGGAAGACATACCCTTGTCTCCCCATGTTCACATACTTAACATTAACCATGGCCATTTGTCGACAAACTTCCAAAAATATCAGTAAATCTTTAGGGTACTGAGGTAATTTCAATGGGACTTTCTCAAAACCCCCTATTCTCAGATAGGAAAATTTATCAAATTGAATATAAAAAAACTCCCAAATTTTGATACAAGAGAAACTGATTCAGGAGAAAGGTGCATCTCTAGGTTTCCATCTAACCTCATGACCTCCATTAAAAATGCATCATTAACATGACAAAAATCACCCATTCCAAATTGTTTAGTGAATTGAGGGAAGCGTTTATATACAAGCATGTCAGAAGTTGGGGTTCCTTATGGCTCCAACCCAGGCCAGAAAGACCTCTAACTAGCTAGAATGTACGTCAGGAAAGAACACATATGAAAAGTAGCAGTCTTACAAAAATTAATTAATTTCTCATTCAAATGGAAGCAAATAACCTCAGCCCAGTCAATGAAAATATTATCATCATAGATTATTAGGATAAACTGGAACATCCAATCCTCAAATAACTCAACTTGTGCATTTCCAACAATGTGGTGCAATAAAGCAATAGCATTTGCAATTTCTTTCTTGAAATGCATTCTTTTAAGCTTAGTTGGCAGTACTTACCTTTCTTTTCTAACCTCAACTAGGTTTTAGCCATGGATTTCTTACACTAGTCTTCATTCACTTTGAAAAAATCATTTTCCATTGCGAAAGACATGTCTTCTACAGGTCCCCTTTTAGGAATCCTCAGCGCGCAGGAAACAACTTCAGGATAAATCTTTAAAATTATAGTCTCGTCTACGGCTTTAATTTCCCATGTCTCTAGAACGTACCTTCTTGCACATGCACTTATCAGGTCCACACACAACACAGCTTCAGGGAACCCTCTGGCATGAGCTAGCCCACTCTCCAATAGTTTTATATCTAGCTCATACTTCTCGTTACTCTCCATGCATGCCTAAAATTCTTCCAACTTAAAAGGTTTGAGCTTTGTGTCCCTTATGCCAAGCCAACGATTTCCAATTCTAGACTGCATGAACTCCCAGCACATAAAGAAACACACATATACCTAGAAGAGTAGATTGTAGAAGAAGGAAATGCAGTTGAAAAACTTAGCAAAAAATTATTGGCCACAAGAGAAGCATCTTGTACCTCCAACATATCCAACTATGTGACCCTGCTGGCCACAAGAGAAGCATCATGTACCTCTAACATATCCTCTACCTTCTAGGGGTGCACTGGACTGTCGAGATCTACCTCTACTAGTTGCAGTCCATGTGCTCTAAGCTGACTATCCAAGATGATAAAGTCAAGCTCACAACCAACTCCGGATTCTCCTAGATGAAAAATGACCACTATGGAACCTAAAGTCTGTTGAGGGTGCTCTACCAATCAAAACACCAATCATCCAAGTCTCATCCTCAAACCCACCACTAGGACTATTGAAGGTAGAAGAATGTGCCCTCAAGAGGTCCATTATATGTCCCACTACAGCTGAAATATTTCTTCTCATAGGGGACCTTTCTCTTTCCCTAACCATCTGTTGATTTCTCTCCTATCTAGGACCTAGCTAGGTAACAATCTCCTCAAGCAAGGGACATAACTGAGGGCCCAAGCATTCCTCACAATCATTCTCGTGGGAACCCAAAGAAGGGATGTTCTGATGATTAACCCGATGACCACCTCCTTGACCTCTACCATGACCCCTATCTTGATCACAACTTCTAGGCATCGTACATGCACCACCAAGGGAAAAAGGGTCACAAAAAATTAGATGAAGGTGATAGAAAGAAAGAACACAAGTTCAAAAGTCTAAATATACGACATATTTTATGCCTTTTCAAGAACATAAAACACAATTTATCACTTCATAAACACAAAAGTCTAAATTTAACACACATTCTTCATATACACACATAAATTCACATCACCAGGAAACACATCACAAGACTACACAAGGGTACATAATGCATCCCCAATAGGAAGAATATTGATGCATTGCACACTACACTAAGGGTCCTATCCTTCCACCAATTTTATGCACCATTGAACAAACACCCTAAGGACAAACTCAAGTTGCTAAGTGAGGATGACAGAAGGGTGGGAACACAAACTCAAGAGTAGAAGCAACTAGGTCACATAATGGGCTAATATGTATCTAGAGTGCCTAGTGTATGAACCTGGCTCTGATACCAAGTGTAATGCCTCACCATGAAACCCCAAAGGATAACACAACTAACTAACAATTATGACACAATTTATTTTTTAAAAGTAAAACTAATAAGAAATGTAAATTAGCATACCACACTTATAATGAAACTATACATACATATCATCTATCTAGTCCTCTGGGGTAACATGACTGCATTACTTGTGAACAATCCTAACATAACCCTAATCCTATAACGATGATTAACTAATCACAAGGATTCATCTTAAACCATAATATGGAATCAATAAAGAATGTACATACATCCATAAAAATACATAAAAATCCATATGATCACATAAAGAATATATATACATTACATTTTATCATATGAATTTACATCGTATCAATGATTATAGTAGTACAATTGTGCTTCCCAACATGAAACAGGAAGGATTTCACAATTACATAATGTGATACAACTGAAATGAATGTAATACATAGCATCAATACTAACTCTAGCTTTGGTAAAGCTCTGGAATCACTGCAAATGGTAGAACTCCATGCATCACAAACTCTAATTGGAAACCCAGTGGAGTTCATAGCATGTTCCACCTGACCATGTGGACCCTAAGGCCCACCCCCCGTGCTAGGAGATGACAAGAAGGACCCACAACATAAATATAGTCAAGTAGACAAGGCTAATAAGACTCCACAACAAATGCAATATTAAACGTAAAGCATAGCCACTTCCAGAGGTACAAGAACAACAAAGGAAAAACAAGCAAGGAATAAAAGGTTGCTATATGGAGGAGTGTCATCACATAGTTTTCTATGGGTTACCTTGGTGTAACCTTCCTAGGTTATTGAATCCCCATCCTGGGTTACCCTGGATGACCACTACCGATTGTCAGACCCCCATACAACTTATGCAAGATCAACATACCTTTCAAGAGAGAAAGTGCCTTCCAAGAGTACAAGGCAGTTGATCTTTCCATTCTAGGTCTTCCCACTCATCCCAAGCCTAAATGAGCACTTGAGCCCTGATTGAGGCTACATTATCTGAATTAATGTGAGATACTAACCAAACCCCCTAATTAATTATTAGTATTTTCATTATATTAAGAAACTCCCATGAGTTACCCTGGACTTACCACTTTGGGAATTGGACCCTCATTGAGAGCCACTCCCCCTACTAGCAACAAAAGGACTCAACAGTTCACTAACTGGATAAGCCAACTTGCACAACATAAAAAGCCACATGAATTATCACATAAAGTGAGGCATGCACCAATTCACACAAAGTCTCCATAGATAACAATTCCACAGTGCAAGGCCAAAACCCACATAACCATACATCATGTATAAGAAAATCAAGTGTTCACAAAGAATCAATGAGCCAATCATAAAAAAACTTTTTCCCCAACCTTTGGAAGACTAACAAATTACTAACACAATGGTTCCCCATCATAGTGGCAACAATAACAAGATCTCAAAGAACTATTTTCAATCCATCATTTATGAGTCAACAAGTATAAAACTACAAGTGGAAACATTACAACGAGATCTTCATACTCAATCAAATCTATCATAATCAACTCAATACAAAATCAACCATAAATACCAATAGTAGAATCAACCAATAGTGCATCCAAGGGAGACCTCAATTTTCTCCTCACATGATACCCAACCACTAATTACCCACCAAAATTACAATTTGGCTATTAAACAAATTAAATAAAATCAACAACCACGGCAACAATAGCAATCAACCGATTCACAACTCAATTCGAAAATCAACCCAATAAATCAATATAATTATACTAATTTACATAGTGAATTCTCAAAGCAACATATAATCTAATCCATTTATTTAAAAAAATCTTTTCAATTATCTAAATACAAGAAAATCATTTTCCCCTCTTCAACACATTACTTGACATAACAATCAATTCTACAGTACAACCGATCATATTAAGGAATGACTTAACCAATCATAAAGAATCTACTTCTATAGTCAAAACTAAGAATAATAACTCATTAAGTAACATTCTTACTTTCTCACTAACATACCTTAGCTATTAACTCTAGCATATTGAATTGCAACTCACAAACTAAAATCTAACAACAAATTATTGACCCACAATCAAATTACCTTTCTTTTATAAAACATAATTAAATACTACTTTAATAAATGAAGTTCTAACCCAATTAAATTAATCAAATTTTCTAATTACTTCACTTCAATATTCAAACAAATTCAACTAATTATAAAAGTAGGAATATTATTTTCCTCTTTAGCCATAATGCATATATTCATAAACATACCTATCTAATTATACCTGGATATATATATATATATAGGTTCATCGATTTTCAAATAACCGAATGTCAACATAAAACAAGCCTATCAATACAAATTACAAGCATATAAATTGGATGCAACGAAAAAATTTCAAAGATGCATTATAATATATGAATGGCACTAGGCATAAATCTAATCTCAAAATCCAATGACTATATAGCAATTTCAAAAGAAAGTGCAAGAAGACTTCTAACCATGATTTTCAACATAAGGAAAATACATCGAATTCCTCATATCGAATGCTAGTTCACAATGAACAAAATGCATAATATCGATTTCTAAAACGAAACACAATCCATAGATTAAAAAAAAATGACATAGTTAGCTTTTGAAATCAGCACACAACAAAATATAAAAAAACACATCCTACAACACCGATTATAAAGACAAGAAGACGCCTAACATAGTTCTGACCGTTAGCATTAAGAAGATGCCATATAGTGTACCCACAGATTATAAAGACAAGAAGATGCCTAACATAGTTCTGACTGTTAGCATTAATTTACAGTGAAGAACCAGCATCGAATACACAAGCACATGAGAGAGAACACGATTATATTGACCATGGAGACCACATATGCTAAGTTCATCGATTATAGAATAGACAATATATCGACTGCTATGCACATAGACTCGCAGCATGAAAGGAGACACATCGCTGACTGAAAGGCACATATTCCTACCGAATTTTGTATAAGCCTAGCTCAGGCCGAAAGCATTAGAAATTAAAATCGAATGTTAAGCAATCTAAGCTACTAAAATTCTAATCTTACCATTAATCTTTAGCTTATGAAAAGTGGAGGTTCAATGTTCTTGTGGAGAATATTGGAGATGCAGCATGAAACAATTTGAAGACTAAACTTGCACTTTAATACTTTCAAACACAGGCAATTGACGATACAAGAGCTTACGCATGTAAGTATTGAATTTGAAGAGTAAGGGTGTGTCCTAACTACCAATTTAATCAGCATGACAAATAAGAAATATAGACCATGTAGAAAGGGTGATGCCATGTGTGAAACAATAGGCAAGTGACCATCGAGACAAAGAAAATTGAAACCTCCAGTGATGGTTGCATGGCATAAAGGAAACGACACCTTCCCAAATCGAGTTAACCAACGAACTCAATACCAGAGTAACTTTGTTTGTTATGATCAAAACATACAAATCACACCCAATAGTAAGCATCATCGACAAAAGTAGGGCATAAGAAAAATATAAATCATAACCAAAACAATTATTTTATGGATTTTGTGAATCGAATACTCAGTAAAACGAATGCATGAATATTAGCACTTAAATAAAATCAAAATCAAGTAAAAGAAATTGAATCCTATAAAACAAAAGAAGGACGGTTGTAAGAGCCCGCATGATGCAACGGTGGAAGGAAAGGATAATTGTCAGAATGCAAAGAATTCAGAATGTTACAATAAGGATGCTTATTATTATAATCTCTAAACGGAAATTAAATAAATGGAACCCACAATCTCCAACAATATCAAGCAAGAAGACACTTATTTACAAACATAGGGTTAAAATTTGGAAGAATAATGAAACCTGGATTCCTTCACTTCGAAACGGAGAAGAAATGTCGAAGATAAAATTCACGCAGCAATAACCTCTTCCCACCAACTTCGATCTACTACAGAAATTATGTTCCCTTCGAAAACCCAAACAATAATAAACATGTATTTTTTGACAAATAATGTTGCAGACCCAATTTCATTCGGAAACCAAAAATTAATTGATAAGCATTTTTTTGCCAAAACGAGCCTTATTAAAACCTAGAAAAAGATTAATTTTTGAAAATAAAAATCAAGAAATTATCAATTAAAAAGACCAGTTTCTATTTCAAAACCAGTTCGAAGCTATGCATGTGCTTGAACTCATCTTTTTCCATTTTGAACTTGATTTTTACATTTTGTTCAAAAATCTTATCTTATTTATTTATTTAAAATCATATTACTTTTCCACATTTAAATAATTATCCTCTTAATGATAATAATATTATCATCAATTTATTATTAAATATATTCATAACAATACTTTATACAAAACAATTTTAATTTAATTATTTAACAATAAACCATATACTTTCTATTTTTCAAAACTGGTTTATTTAATTATTTATTTTAATTCTAAATCAATTTAAATTACCTTATAATCAATTTAATTCAATTAAACTGATTAAACAAGTCCATTCATAATATTAAGTTTACCACAGAATTTCAATAACCCATTAAACAACATAATAACGAACAACAATGGGACATCACCAATCATCTAGACAAACTTACTCAAATGTCAAGAAAGGGCCAAACACGGAGGGGCACTACATCCTCCCCCCTTAAGCTTCGATTTACTCCTGGAAGTTTCAAGGTAAAATAAAACATACACAAATAAAAGCAACATCAAATAATCATGCAACCCAATATCAACAAGGACAAAATACGAGAGCAACTGACCATAAATACAAATACAATTAACAGGTGACTAACGGAATACGCATACTCTCTGAGGATGATAGAAAGGGTAGGGGATCTTTTGTCATCTCCATTTTTCCACATCATTTCCATTGGGTTTTTTAGGCACGCTCAGACCTGACAGTGCAGGTGGAGTCGATGTCTGGTACCTACAACCTACATCAAACAAAATGTCAAGTAACATATATATACATATCAAACAACAAACACACCGTGAGAGGAAATCGCAGCGTAGCAGGGCACTCGTGAACGAGTGATGCTACACCATCCCTCTCACCACAACCTCAATAATAACCACATCATCAAGTAACAATAATTACATCATAAACAACATCTATAATTCACTAACCAGATGCACAACAAGCATAGTCATAAGTCCACATGATACACACAGTCAAACTAATCCAAACACACAACTAACTCCATACATCCATCATAACATAAACATCAATCAATAGTGTCATAATCATCAAAGTCAGATAAACTATCATCCAAACCAAATCAGAATGGTGAAACAAGCACCAATAAGGTTTCAAAGTACATATCATAATAAGTATTAGTGCAATGAAAGCAACACGAGAGGTACTACATCAGTCTCCTATACTACAGAATTTCCATGGGCTCCCAATTTAGCAGCCTGTCCACTACCTGTAGTCTCCACATCTATGTCCTGATGCTCTGCCTAGCGGTTATCAACCATTGTAATCACTCTATGGGACCTACCTGCATCATCCCTTATTGGCTCTATGACTACCAGTCTCTGACTGACTTCAAGTGTGCTCCTCGGAGGACACTATCTAGCTATGTGACCTTGTTGGCTGCAAGAGAAGCATCATATACCTCTAACATATCCTCTATCTTCTAGGGTGCACTGGACTACCGAGATCTACCTCTACTAGCTGTAGTACATGTGCTTTAAGCTGACTGGCCAAGACAATAAAGTCGGGCTCGCAACAAACTCCAAATTCTCCTAGATGAAAAACGACCACCCCAAAACCCAAAGTCTGTTGGGTGCTCTCTACCAATCCAAACACCAATCATCCAAGTCTCATCCTCCAACCTGCCACTGAGACTATTGAAGGTATGAGAATGTGCCCTCAAGAGGTCCATAATATGTCCCACTACAGCTGAAACATTTCTTCTCCTAAGGGACCTTTCTCTTTCCCTAACCATCTATTGATTTCTCTCCTATCTTGGACCTATCATGATAAGAATCTCCTCAAGGAAGGGACATACCTGAGGGCCTAGGTGTTCCTCACAATTATTCTCATGGGAACCCAGAGAAGGGGTGTTCTAATGATTAACCCCACAACCACCTCCTTGACCTCTATCATGACCCCTATCTTGATCACGACTTCTAGGCATCCTACACGCACCACCAAGGGAAAATGGGTCACAAAAAATTAGACGAAGGAGACAGAAAGAAACAACCCAAAATCAAGAGTCTAAATATGAGACATTTTTTATGCCTTTTCAAGAATAAAAAACACAATTTATCACTTCATAAACACAAAATTTCAAATTTAACACACATTCTTCACATGCACACACAAATTCACATCACCGGGAAACACATCACAAAGCTACACAAGGGTACATAATGCATCCCCAGTAGGAAGAATATCGATGCATTGCGCACTACACTGAGGGTCCTATCCTTTCCACTAGTTTTTTGCACCATTGGACAAACACCATCTAAGGAAAAACTCAAGTTCCTAAGCGAGGATAACAGAAAGGTGGGAACACAAACTCAAAAGTAGAAGCAACTAGGTCACATAATGGACTTGTATGTATCGAGAGTGCCCAGTGTATGAACTTAGCTTGCATACCAAGTGTAATGCCTCACAACAAAACCCCAAAGGACAACACAACTAACTAACAATTATGACATAATTTATTTTTTTAAAGTAAAACTAATAAGAAATGTAAATTAACATACTACACTTATAACGAAACTATACATACACATCATCTATCTAGTCCTCTGGAGTAACATGATTGCATTACTTGCAAACAATCCTAAAATAACCCCAATCCCATAATGATGATTAACTAATCACAAGGATTCATTTTAAACCATAATATAAAATCAATAAACAATGTACATGCATCCATAACAATACATAAACATCCATCTGATCACATAAAGAATATATACACATTACATTTATCATATGAATTTACATTGTATCAATGATTATTGTAGTACAATTGTGCTTCCCAACATGAAATGAGAAGGATTCCACAATTACATAATGTGATACAATTGAAATGAATGTAATACATAGCATCAATACTGACTCTAGCTCTGGTAAAGCTCTGGAATCACTACAAATGGTACAACTTCATGCATCACAAACTCTCTCTGGAAACCCAATGGAGTTCATAGCACATTTCACCTGACCATGTGGACCCTAAGGCCTACCCCTTGTGCTAGAAGATGACAAGGACCCACAACATAAATATAGTCAAGCAGACAAGGCTAACAAGATTCCACAACAAATGCAACAATAAACATAGAGCACAACCACTTCCAGAGGTACAAGAACAACAAGGGGAAAAAAAGCAAGGCATATAAGGTTGCTATACAAAGGAGTTTCATCACATAGTTTGCAATGGCTTACCCTGGCATAACCTTCCTAGGCTACCAGATCCCCATCCTGGGTTACCCTGGACCACCTCTACCGGTTGTCAGACCCCCATACAACCTATGCTAGATCAACATACCTTCCAAGAGAGCAAGTACCTTCCAAGAGTACAAGACAGTTGATCTTGCCATTCTAGGCCTTCCCACTCATCCCAAGCCTAAACGAGTATTTGAGCCATGAGTGAGGCTAGATTTTCTTTATTCTAAGTTTTGCATTTCATTTGTATCAGCTAAACTGATCATAAAATTGATCTACTAACTAAAGCAACTCTCCCCCTGAGATCATGCAACATTTTCTTCTCAGCAAACTCCACCATTTGCTTCATTTTGGGCTCTCTACCAACTAGCAGTTTCATCTTAGCCATAACTCTTCCTCTTGTAGGAAAGAATCTTTTCTCTTGACAAAGCATCTACACCACCTTTTTCATCAATAACTGATACCAATGGTTGATATCAATTTCTACAGCAAACTCTCCACCATCTGCTAATTTTCTTACACCTTGACATGCATCTCAAGGAGCAAGAATGTGACCATAAATCAGTAACCATCAAGTCATTAGAAATTTTTAAAACATATTCTACCTAACTTGATCTCTCCATATTCATTTCTAGGGATGAATGAAACACCAATTTAGCTCCCCGTAAACTCATTCCCCATCACTACAAAGTAGTGATGTGAGGAAGAAGAAACCTCATGGAGCACTACCTACTAGTATTTATCTCATCAAACCATCTTGTGCTTCTTCTCTAATATATTAGCCTTCTTCTCAACAACATGTTTCATCACTTTAGAGGACATATTCTTCTTTGTATTCTTCCTCTTTCTCTATACTACAAGTCTTGCAAGATGTAGTCTATAGTCTTTAGCTATGTGACCCAAGTTGTCACACTTGTAGCATACTACATGCATATTCCTTACATGAGCAAATGAATTTCTATTTACATATTTTGTACTCCTTCTAGGTGCATCTCTACATTCTCTAGCCCTATGACCATACTGATCACAATCATAGCAGTATCCATTAAAACATGGGGAGTATCTTATCATAGCATTCCTCATAACAGGATGAGGAGGTCTTCTTTGATTTGGATTCTTCATGTATCTCATCCTAGTAAATCCTCCTGAATCAGCTCCCATAATGTTTTGTCTTTTTCTTTGATGCCTTGGGATTGATTTCTCCATCTTCTTTTATTCTTTTGTCTTCTTTACTTCAGTAGTGTGTTTCCTTGATTTTTCTTTTCTAGAAGCATTTTCTCTGGTACTACTTGTGCAGGCATCCTCTATCTTTGTGCAACATCTTTCTTCTACTCTAAATAATTTTTCCAGAGGTAGAAGGACTCTTTCCTTTTTCATCACCAAGGTCAATCTTCACCCTTGGTCTTTATCTTGGTATAGATGGATTTTGTGATCTCACTAGATCATCAAGTATCTCAGAGCCACCCTTCAACTTCCGGCCTTTAACAATCTACTCCTTGGCTTTCTCTAATTCTTTTCTCAAGGCCACTATCTCTGCTTCTAGCTTCATGCACTCATCTAATTTAGACTGTAGTTCATATTTAATTACATCTTATATCCTTTTAGCTTCCTCAACTTGTTTTTTCAAACTAACTATCATTTGGTTAGAATCTTCAAGGCTTTTAGTTAGTCTACCTATCTATTTTTTTGCATGCAAATTTTTTTCTTCATTCTCCTTCTTCAAAATTTTAATCTCATTTAGAGCACAAATAAGTTTACCTTCAAGGTCCACTTCTTCTTCTTCTTTACTAGAGGTTTCAACTTCTTCATCTTTATCAGACCTCTCAATCCCTTCATCAGAGGCATTGGAGATGGGTCTTCCCCATAGAAAATTCCATGTTAATCATTTGATCTACCACTAACATCAAATGACCAATCTTCTTCACTTGCATGTAGATTCTCCTTATCCAATTGCTTACTACTATTTTCTTTCTTGGAGTTATGCATATTATTATGAACACATTCAAAAGAAAGATAAGCATATTTACCTCTACATATTTTTGAGCCTTTTCTCAATCTCTTGATGAACTCAGCTTCCTCTTCATGAGTCATCTCAGATCCTAAAGTAGATGTTTCTTCTTCATAACCTCTTTTCGCAACTTCACTTGAGAACCAACTTGCAGATTTCTCATCTTCACTTGTCTCAAGGCTTTCATATTCATTATGACATCTCTCACTCAATGACTATACCTCAACATCACTTTCTTCATACATCCTCTTCAACTTGTTCCACACTTCACATGCACTTTGGCAATGCATGACTTTGACAAAAATGAAACTTGACAACCCACAAAGAATTGCATCCATTGCTTTAGCATTGTTCTCATATGCCATCTTTTCATCCTCAATAGTTGGAGGTGTAGCAGAAGCTGTATATCCATATTCCAGTGACATCCATGTACATCAAACCCTATGGATCCCAAATGTAACTTCATTTTGAAGCTCCACCATATATAATTTGATCTATTAAAGAGAGTTACTCCTTCTACAGATGAGATTTCCTTATTAGCCATATTGTGTTCACTTACCAAGATCTACCTGACCTAATTAAGCTTCTCCTAGGGAACCTAGGGCTTTGATACCAATTGTTGGAACACAATGATCTACTAAGAGGGGGTGAATCAGTAGATATTTAAAATTTAGCTCTTAAATCTTTTGTGCAAACTACTTTCTTTAACCCTTAATGTGCAGATATTAATCATGTGATACAGAAATATGCATACACATAGAAACATCACATAACATCAGATATACGTGGAAAACCTGATATGGGGAAAACTAAGGTAACAAAACCTATTTGAGTCTACTGCTCAAATCCAAGTTCATAATCCAAATCTCTATTACAATTCTTTTAGGGCTACAACCCAAGGATGCAACAACACCCTAATTTAGAAGCCACCACTTCAAGGATGCAACAACACCCAAATTTAGAAGCTACAACTCCAAGGATGCAACAACACCCTAATCTGAGCTACAACTCAGTAGAATGAGGCTACAAGCTCTAAAGGATTATAAGTTCATATATGCATATAAATGGTTCTTCATAAACCTGAGATGCATCATTACATACAATACATTGTTGCACTTACTACAACTTACTTTATGCTAATGAAGCTACACTTCCAACAACACACCTCTGCTTTGCACTCTCCTCTATGTATAGAAAAATCACTATTCTATCTTGTTGCTCTGCTCTTCTTTCCCTTTCTGTAGTGACTCATACATCTACACTATACACTCTCTTCTCTCTCTACCTCTACTGCATGCAAAGTGAACATACTTTTGTTAAGCACCATGTGCACTTGCCAACCTCACACACATATAGTAGATACAACTTGGGTTGTTCTCTCTATTTGTGTATTCTTACTGCAAACCTCTTACTTTCACAATATCTAATTTTCTTCATTTTGTTTAACTTTGCCGATTGGCAATCTCAACCTTGAGATTCTCACCACCGTTTAGATCTTCTCAAATCTTTGTTAGGGTTTTCTTAGCTTGCAAACTTCACCAGCTAGCTACCTTTTCTTTGAGCCACACACCATTGTCTAGATCATCAGATATCACCATACCTTTGCATTGAGCCACACAATAATTAATTTTGATATAGATAATTTTCCTTCATTCATTCTCTATCAAACCCTAGAATCATATTACATATGTATTTAATGCATTCGATCTGATTCGATCTTCAAATATTTTGCAAACTATGTCATCACTTAACAGATAAAATCTTCATCGACATTGGTCATAGATGCAGTTGGACCAATTAATTCATTCTCTTCTGTCGGTTACCACTTGAAACCCTCTTCACACTTGTCATAGTCATTTTAGATCTCTACATTTGAACTCTGGCCATTGATCAACTCCTTCACACCATGATCCTGTGATCAGCGTTCACTGCAGTGACTTTAAACCCTAACCATTGGATAAATTTCCTTTTGATCACCATCATCGATATCCTTCATACATGACTTGCCATGTTATCTAACCAAGCCCACAACCTATCTGTCATCCATGTCATCACCATGCAACTCACAAAAATGATGTGAGTTGGTATGTCGATCAAATCTTCTTCTGCCACTTGTCATCACATGTTATCATTCACCATTGTCACCTTCACTTCTTTCTTTGTTGGGTCCCACCATCTTCATCAATTTTAAATATCCATCCACCATGGATTAATCTCCATCATTATCTGTTTACTCCATGAGACTTTGCCAGATCCTCCAAAAGCTTAGCGAAACTAACAGGCACCATCGAATCTACTTAATCACAATCGTTGATCATTCACCATTACTAATGGCCTAGATACAATCATTCACTACCATCTATTAACCATTGTCACACTGGGTCCCATAGTCGGCATCATACTCCTATCGCTCAATTGCTAAAAACCCAAACCTCAAAACCTCATGTTGGAGGTTATGAAGTTATGAAAACCCATGACTCGCTGACAATAGAGAGAACGTATGAAACTCCCTTTGAAAAGACTTAGTCACTTTAATGAAAATAACAAAATCTAATACATCATTCCAATGTGGGGTCCACATGTTGTCGTCACATATCCACATCATCGCCATGTCACAGCTCCATAATCCATAGCAAGGATGTGGATTACCATTTACTCAATCCCATCATTCCATGTGTTTGCATCGTCATTATGGTTGGGTCCCACATGGAGTGCTTCCTTCCTTCTTATCGCTCCATTGCTTAGTCACCAAAAATCCAAACTTAAGAACCTCTTTGTCAAAGGTTGTGAACTTTTGAAAACCTGCAACATATCGATAACAAAGAGAGCCTACTTCCTTGTCACTCCATTAGCTAAGTCGCCAAGTTGGGAGGCTATAAAACTTGAGAACCCCGCAACATAGGTTAGTAAAACTTAAAACACTATGATTCCTTTCACTTTCACCGAACTGATGGTAATGTATATCCTTAAAGCTAAGTTGCTAGTCCAGAGGTTTCAAAAATTGAGAACCCCATAGCATAGGTTAGAAAATCTTGGAATCTTGTGACTTAAGAAATATTATGGTTGTTGAATAGTTTTCAGGCCGGTAAACATAGGGAAAAAGGGCTAGTCATACCCATGACTTCAAAGAAATAAGTTGTAACTTATGTGACCTGCAACTATTGATACACAATCAACAATAAAATAGAGTTTTTGTTCATGACGCCATGACTATAAACACATTAGGTTTTATCTATAAACCCTAATATCACCCAAGAATAGAATTAATTCATTTTTGGGGACGTCCATCACTTTCTCAATTTGCAAAGCACATCATGGAATGCTCTCAAAAAACCCATCACGAATCTACCACTCAATTCGCCATCAGGACCACTACTCTCTCATCCATCTTCTGTCATCATGCCAACAAACTCCTTTTCCTGATTTTCCCTTTTGAAATAAATGACAACTATATGCACTTCAGCACAGGATCAACACACTTCTCCTCTGATGCCCTTTTGACATCAATGACAACATATTCCAATATTATCCTCCCTAGGATGGCTAAAGAAAGTAGTGGAGAAGAAGAGAAAACATATTCCTACCATAACAATTGGAGTGGATACAGTTGCCAAGCTACTTCAAAGCTCTTCAAAACCTAAGAAAGCCAGGAGGATGTCAAGGATGGTGACTGATGTTACTTATGGAAATCAAATGTTAGAAATGGCTAAGCCTATCAAGGATTTAAATGAAAATGAAATAACAGAGGAAGACTACAAGATCACACATGTCAATATGGGGCCTCCAACACTTGAAGGTGATGTGTACCATGCCAATTATTCAGTCAATCTCTTGACTAAGAGTGAAATAAGAGAGGAAAGAAAATGTAAAACTATAATATCAAGTCCTCACTTTGGGTAACTTTATTTCTTCCATGGTCACTCCTCCTACACTTGATGAAGCCTCAAGTTCTCAAGTAGAGGGTATTGATGTGCTCACCATACAACAAATTAAAAATAATTTGAGCTATTCCAAAGCTACCCGAGAGTGGATTGATAAAATATCTTAGGAGGATATCTTCTTTCTTAATAAACCTGTGCTCTTTTACACTCGAATTATTGACAAGAGAAAGGAGTTAGTAATAGAACTTCAGCAAGTCAAGAAAGATCAAACCAGTCTCTATGTGCTCTCTCAGGAAATGAAAGAATTGATCTCTATGGATCAGAAGATATTAATTGGTGAGAAAATTGTGAATGATCCTAAGGAGCTAGACCCTTCCTAGTCTAATTCATTTGAATGGAAGTTGAATATGTATGATAATCTGGTGAAGGAAATTGATAAAACACTTGAACAATATTTTGAAATGTTGGTGGAAATTAAAGAAGATTGTCATAATCTAGAGGTGGAAATTACTGATGAGATTGATGAAAGGATTCTAGATATAAAAGAGATCTTTGTGAAGTTTAGAGAGACATTCAATAAGGAAATAGTAGATCCTGCTACAGTGAGATGGGAGTCCTCAAAGCTAGGGGTATGTGCAAGATCATGATGGGCCAAAAAGTGGCAATATGATGGGTATGTGGCTGATGACTTTTTTTTAACCCAAAATTGATGAAATAAAAAGGGTTTTTAAAGGAGATTCTCAACTTTCCACTAATATAAATTATGCTTTAATTTGAATTTAATAAGTAATTATTATTCATGTTCTAATCAAACTATGACTAAAGTCCTAATTGATAGGCTGATTGAAAAACATCTATAACTTTCAAACGATATCACATTTTTTTAACCCAAAATATGCATCACATTCTATGCTTCACATAGTATAGGATTAAAAAAATAAAAATTGAAGTTCATGAAGTTTTGACCAAGTTAAGGTTGTCAGACATATGAGTTTTTATATTTTTTAAAAGTTGTAATAAAAAATTCATAATTAATTATTTACTTAGAAAAAAATTACAAAAAAATATGCATCACATTAGGACATGATTACTCTACTTATATATAAAATATTATAAAAAATAATTATCATTTTATTGTGGTTAGGGTGGTCAGACAGACACCTACTTCTTATTTTTTCCCTAAAATTTAAGTACTACTTCATTGAAATTTCAAATTTTCACTAAATAGTTTTTTTTTTTTAAAAACAAACCTAGTAGTTTAGAAACTACATTCAATTTTCTACAAATTCTATTCTTACATATTTTTGAAATAATATAGATAACGTATTCAAATTTTTATGTCAAGTTTCCTAACTTTGATTTTTCTGATTTTTTTGCCACTTAAGGGCCTATTTTTTCCATGATGATCCTGCACATACCCCTAGGTAGAATGCAGATCCACCTGAATTCTTATAAATCTGGAGAAGATAGAAGATCTGAGATTTTGGTCAATTTTGATGTTGCTTTGGCGAAATGGAAAACTAGGTTACAGATTACTACAACACCAAGAAGCAAGGATATATTTGCAATCGTCACTAGATATCAAGATTACAATTCTAGGATGAGGATAGAGGAAAAGCTACTGGAACACAAAGCGGTTGAAGTTCTAGAAGATGAAGGAGATGAAACAAATAAATGATGCATAGATATTTTTAGCATTTCATGATACTTTCTTTAATTTTAGTTCTTTTAAGTTAAATACTATTTTAAATATTGGGTGTGGTTGTCTTCAAGAAACCGTTACCATAGACAAATGATTTAAGCTTTAAATATGGGTTTGGTTGATGCAGTTAGGATCTTTTGGGAAAAATTTTAATTTTTCTCATTAGATAAAACTCTTTTACGCTTTCAAGTTTGTTTTACAATTATCTTTCAATATAGAAACTCATATGGTGAAGTTCATGTAGACTTAATCTTTGTGTTGTTGTGTATGGATTTATTCTATTTATCTTGAATATCTTGCCAATGGTTATCTATGTCAGTGTTATGGATGATTAATAGATTGCATTTCTATTGGATGTTTATCTCAAAATAAATGCTTATGGCAATGGTTTGAGTTGGTTAAAGAAATTTATTATTTCATAAGTGATTCATGTCTTTGTGCTTTAGTTTATGATTTGATATTGGTATGCCTTACAAATCTTTTTGGTTAAAAGTTGCACCTATCTTTTCCTTTTGGTTAAAAGCAACCTAAATCTTTGTTCATCGTATATCTTAAAAGGTAGTTTCCACCTTGTAAAATAAGCAGAGAATCAATATGAAATATCATTATATCAGTTCAACTATTGTTACATTTGTCATCTTCGTGGGTGTAGGAATATAAAGTTAGGTGACAAATCCATAAACCAACAGGTAGTATCTCACATTAATTAAGATAATGTAGCCTCACTCATGGCTCAATTGCTCATTTAGGCTTGGGATGAGTGGGAAGGCCTGGAATGGAAAGATCAACTACCTTGTACTCTTGGAAGGTTCTTGCTCTCTTGGAAGGTATGTTGATCCTGCATAGGTTGTATGGGGGTCCGACGGCCGGTAGAGGTGGTCCAGGGTAACCCAGGATGGGGGTTCAATAGCCTAGGAAGTTTATGCCAGGGTAACCAATAGTAAACTATGTGATGGTCCACTCCTCCCTATAGCAGCCTTGTATGCCTTTCTTGTTTTTCCCTTATTGTTCTTGTACCTCTAGAAGTGGTTATGCTTTAATTTTATTGTTGCATTTCTTGTGGAGTCTTGTTAGCCTTATCTGCTTGACTGTATTTATGTTGTGGGTCCTTCTTGTCATCTCCTAGCACGGGGGGTGAACCTTAGGGTCCACATGGTCAGGTGGAATGTGCTATGTACTCCATTGGATTCCTAGTTAGATTTCGTGATGCATGGATTTATACCATTTGCAGTGATTTCAAAGCTTTACCAGAGCTAGAGTCAGTATTGATGTTATGTATTACATTCATTTCAATTGTATCACATTATGTAATTGTGGAATCCTTCATGTTTCATGTTGGGAAGCATAATTGTACTACTGTAATCATTGATACGATGTAAATTCATATGATAAATGTAATGTATATATATTCTTTATGTGATCAAATAGATATTTATGTATTGTTATGGATGTATGTACATTGTTTATTGATTCTATCTATTATGGTTTAAGATGAATCCTTGTGATTAGTTAATCATCATTATGGGATTGGGGTTATGTTAGGATTGTTCATAAGTAATGCAATCATGTTACCCCAGAGTACTAGATACATGATGTGTATGTATAGTTTCATTATAAGTGTGGTATGTTAATTTACATTTCTTATTAGTTTTAATTTTTTTTTAAAAATTGTGTCATAATTGTTAGTTAGTTGTGTTGTCCTTTGGGGTTTCATGGTGGGACATTACATTATACCTTTCTCTAACAGAATTGAAAACATGATTTATATTTGTTCTATCAAGACATAAAACACAATTTATATTTTCATTGTTATGATTGTTGGTAGCCACCTACAATTGTCCCTTCTCCAATTTAGCAAGTTGCAACCTGAAAATAAGGTTTCAACGAGGGTTTTAGAGTATGTTTTTAAAATGAAAATTATGTTCAAGATCCTAATAATGAGCACATTTAGGTTTTAACATTAGGGAATTACTTGTTGCTTTCCCCATCGCTATTAGATTCGGCTCCTCCAAACTCTTCTGCCACTAATGGATTCCCTGGTATTGACCTTTCACTTCTCCAATTTGGCTAGTTGTAGCCCAAATATGAGGTTTCAATGAGGGTTTTAGATTTGTTTATTAAAATGAAAATGCCCACCATATTTACCCACCAAATTTTCTCGCACCCCTAAAAGAAAATTTCAAAATGGAATCCAACAAAATAAACTACAATACATAACCCACTTTTGCACAAATCATATTATAATATTAATATTATATAATAGAATATTATATTATATTACAATATGTTATAATATAAATATTATATTATGGTACATTATAATATAATAATTATATTATATTATATAATTATATTATAATATTATATAATATATAATATAATATAATAATATTATTATGGAAATAAATCATATTATCATATTATATTAAATTATATTATTATGGGAACAAATCATAATATAATATAATTTGTTTCCATAATAACATAATATAATATATATAATAATAATATACTAATATAACCCAAAATATATATATATATATATATAATAATATTATTATATTATAATATAATATAATAATATTATATTATATTATTGGGTTGTATTAAAAGTACATTGGGGCTATGGATGGAAAGGTAGGAGTAATTAAGTCATTTGAGCCGCATGCTAGGGCTGCAATGGCTCTGTTCACAGAGAGTCGCCGAAATGTTATTGGGGGCCCAGCCCAGTCAGAAAATCACTGCCTAGGGGTAAGAGATGGTGGAGGGGGCTGCGGAGTGGAGGTGTTTTCCAGGGAGGAGGCTGGGAAACGATGGGGCGAGAGTGGGAAAGTGTCTGGGATGCCTAAGCACCAAGCAACAGGGAATACCAATGCAGAGGAAAAGGTGCACGAGGTGACTCAGCATCAAGCAACAAGGGATATTTTTGCAGAGGTAAAGTCACAGAAACCCACGATTTCTTTGCAGGAAGAGATAGAAAAGGAAGTTTTTCATAATGTTCAAGTTTTTTCAAATTTAGGAGTGATTGGAAGATTCAAGGGTTTTTGGCCCAGCTTATGTGATTTACATCATTGGATAGATGAACACTGGGGACCCATAGTAGATGGTTGTATCCAAATCTATCCTGCTGCCAAAGGTTTTTCCACAGTAGTGTTTGAATCTATGGCTGAAAAAAAATTGTGTGATTTCTTCTGGAGCTGGGAGGAGAAATATGCTCTTTCCTTGAAGCCCTGGCATCAGGCTTTTAACCCTGCAACAGAGACTTTTGATAAAGTTCGTCTGTGGGTAAGACTCCCAAACTTGCCTCTCCATTTTTGGTTTGAGTCTTGTTTGGAGGCCATTGGAAACTCTTTAGGAGAATTTTTGATGATTGATGAGGGCTCTTCAAATCTTTTGCACTCCACATATGCCCGGATTTTGGTGGAGATGGAAGTATCAAAGTCACTTCCTTAAGAGATCTCAATTGAAACTTCCAAAGGATGTTGGGTACAGCCATTAGACTATGAAGGGGTACCATTCTGTTGCAGGAGGTGTTTCCAAACTGGCCATATAGCTATGAACTATGCAAAACCTAGATGGGCCAAACTAGCTACTTGGTGGAAGGATGCCTCACGGAAGCATTATGCTGTTGAAAAGCAAGACAATAGTGTGAAACAACAAGATAAGGTGACTCTAGAGGCTGTGGGAAAATCTATTCTACCATAGTCAAATAGAGGAACAGATATGGAGGGGGCATCAGGTTTGGTTGAGATGCCTAGCTTGAAAGATGTTGTTGAAGGAAAAACGTGTGAAGGAGAAACAACGGTAACTCATCATGGAGCTAAAACCCCATATTGTAGGGAGAAATCAGGCTCTTTGAAGAGGAAAGAAAAAGGGGTTAGTAGTGGAGAGGAGGAAGGGAAAAATGTGCAACCAGTAGAAGATGATGCATGGAAGCGACATGAAGTTTCAGAAGATAGGCAGATCGAGGAGGTTGAAATGATGAATGATGAGTTTGCAACGAAGGGAAGGGGCTGGCAGAAGGTGGCTGGAAGGGTGGAGGATGGTTGGAAAACCGTCAAGGGGAGAAAAGTCAACAAAAGGAAAAGCTTTGCTATGGTCCTTTGGTCTCAGACCAAAGAAAGGCCAAGTGGTGGAACAAAGTTATAGTTTTGTTAAAAGTTTGTGATTTAGAAGCCCTGGCTTTAAATGTAACTCTATGGTGTCTATTGTTTTGGGGTGGAGCTCTTCTTATGTTTCTTATTCTGGTGAGAACCAGGAGAATCTGCTGTAATCTTCTTTTAAATTCAATAAAATAAACCTTTTTCACCGATCAAAAAAAATATTATATTATATATTATTATTATATTATATATGTATTTTATAATATTATATAGTAATATAATATAATATTTATATTATTATATATTATTATATACCGCACAACCGAACAACACTGAAGCAGAGTGGGTCTGCAGTGAAACATGGAAAAGGGATATGTAAAATATTATAATATTTATTAAATTATATTATATATGTATTTTATAATATTATATAATAATATAATAATATTTATATTATATAATATAATATTAATATATACTATTATATACCGCACAACACTGAAGAGCAAGGGGTATGTTGTGAAACATGAAAAAGGACAAGTAAAATATTATAATATATATGTATTTTATAATAGTATATATAATATAATATAATATTTGTATTATATAATGGAAACAAATTATATTATAATATGATTTATTTCCATAATAATATAATAATAATATAATATGATTTGATATTGCTATTAGGATTCAACCGTGTAGTTTTACGAGTCAAACTCATTGACCCATGTTTCATGAGTAGTGGTTCATAAGAACCCATCTCTCATGATAATGAATTAGATAATGAATTATTCACTTAGCACTCATTGCATCTAGGTGATGCTCACAAAGGTGAAGCACTGGGCCTTCTCGGGAGGTCACCTATCCCAGTATTGCTCCAGCTCAAGCACGCTTAACCAAGGAGTTTTCCCCAAGGTTATGCCCACTTAGCTTGCAACCCCATCTGTGAAGTTATATGATTTGTTATATAATAATATGATTTGTTTCCATATTATTATTATTATTATTATTATTATTGGTGAAAGGCTAAAAGCTGATATATATAAATATAAATATATATAATAAAACTTACACAATAAGCTTTACAATGGTTCTTGACAACGAAGATTGTAGTCATGCTTACTTGTTGCAATCAAAATTGATAAAACCCTTTATAATATCCCTGAAGAAGAACATTGCAAAAAAACAATTACAACTTAGTTTAGATCCCGTAGCATATTATATTATATTATTATAATATATTATAATATATATATTATTATATTATTATATAATATATTATATTATATTATTATATTATATTATTATATTATATTATATTATATTATATATTATATTATATTATATTATATTATATTATATTATATTATATTATATTATATTATATTATATTATATTATATTATATTATATATTATATTATATTATATTTATATTATATTATATATATATATATTATATTATATTATTATTATATTATATTATATTATATTATATTATATTATATTATATATATATTATATATATATAATATTATATTATATTATTATATTATATTATATTATTATATTATATATTATATTATATTATATTATTATATTATATTATATTATATTATATTATATTATTATATTATATTATATTATATTATATTATTATATTATATTATATTATATTATATTATATTATATATTATAACATAATATAAAATAATTATTATATTATACTATAATATAATATAATTATTATTTTTCAAAAGCAGGTTATGTATTGTAGTTTATGTTTTTTAGATTCCATTTTGAAATCAGTTTTTAGTGAGCACATGCAAAATTGGTGAGAAAATCTGCTAGTATTATATTATATTATATTACTATATAATATTATTAAATAAATATATAATATAATAATAATATAATATTATATTATATTATTATATAATATTAAATACATTATAATATAAATATAATATTAATAATATAATATTATATAATATAAATATTATATTATATTATAATACAACCCACTCCCTTAATTCAAAATATTTTTTTAAAATTTTATCCATTTTAATATCATATTGTCTAGTTTTTATTTGTGTGACTAATTATTTAGTTTTGTTTTTACCCATGATCAAATTAGTCACTTATGATGATCAAATTGGTCATTTATTTAGTCATCTTTAGTTGTTGTGACTAAAAATTTTAGTCACATAGTCATTTATTTGTCAAATTCTACTAGTGAAATAACTAAATTAATAGCATTCATGATAACTATATTCCTCCATGGTGGCTACTATAAATAATTTTGACAATGATAGGGAAAGAGATATTCCACTTATGGAAACATGGATCCCTAGGATGAAGGAATTAAGATTGATGTCAATTGGAGCTAAACAGAAGGCTAACCCCCTTGAAAAGCTTAAGCCCACTATTGCTCTTGTAAGTAAAATTGAGGGGTACAAGGGAAACATTGAGCCTTTAGAAGTCAAAATAAGGGAACTGGTGAATTCCTTTCATGAATCACATCATGGTCTCCTCCCATCCATTCTAATGGATTATGGTAGCATAAAAATCCTGCAGGAGTAGAGAGATGAAACTAATAAAACCATTTTAGAACAGGTAGTTTCAATTTGTCAAAAATATGATATGGGTGCACTAAAAATAAATATGGATATGTTGGCTCATGTAGAGATTGTCTTGTTAGAATTTGATAGGGAGGCCAATTGAATTGTTACCAAGTATTCGCCTTATAGAGAAAAGGTTGATGAGGTCATGAATTTTAACTGGTCTACTGAAGAGGAATTATTGTCATGGATAGACAAATACTTGGAGGGGTTGGTGGATTGATATGAAAGGGTGGGGTGATGATTTGAAATTTTTGATTTTGAAGTCTACAATCATGATGAGTAACGAATAGGTGAAAATGCACTGCATAGCCTGGATTTAATACAGATTAGGCTTTTGTTAAAGAATAGAAAAATATAGTGCATTTTCTTCAATTGGAATATATGATAGGTTTGTAGACGTGGACATATTATTTTTCCATTCCTTTCCGTTTCTTTCATGTTTCCTTTCATTTTCACTTTGTGTGCGTGGGCACAATTTTTGATGAAGCTATTTGAAGATACCCTTTGAAAGGTGGGACCTGATCTCCAATAATGAATGAGGATTACTTTTGCCTCATACATGTTTCCCACCACCTAGGAATGCATAGATAACTGAAAATGGAATATACATTGTAGTGTTCCAATAAGGTAATGACATGTGTACTTTCTAGCTTGAGGCTTGTTTTTCTCCTTCATTTCTATAAGAAGGAATTCAAGGCCATAAAGTAAAGGTCCATTGTATTGCAATTGACACAATGAATTTTAGAAAGAATATAGAGCATATTTTGAGTTTTGTCTTAGGTTCTAAGTCTATATTAGTATATGTAATTTTGATAACAAGATAGAAATATACAATGCAAGATGGTGATAATTTCATGGCCATTTTCTCTCCTTTGTACTTGTTATATGAGTTATGAATAAATATACTCAAGGATTGTTTTGTTCATCTCCATTGCTTCTCAGTGGATGTATAATTCCATTCATGCTTGTTCGTTCAATGAATTAATGTAAATGCTTGAGTGAGATTGTCAGCTCATATGAATTAAGTATTAGGATATTTTTAAGATGTTGTGGTCGGGAATGTAATGAGGAAATGTTGTAATGCAGTGTTTTTGAAGCTTATATGTTCCTATGTGTTGAGTTGTTATCTAGTTGCATAGGTTAATATTGACTTTGTGTTTCGGATAAGTCACTCATTTAGGCTTGGTATTCATAATTCAATTTCTAGGTTAATTCATTAGCAAATCACTCTTTATTTACAAACATTTTAAATGAATTACCATTGTAGTTATGTTGAGTTTTACTTTTCTCATGCTCCAAGTGTAGTGTATTGCTAAAGGAGTTGCCAACCTTTTCA
Source organism: Sequoia sempervirens (assembly GCA_007258455.2). Lineage (NCBI taxonomy): Eukaryota > Viridiplantae > Streptophyta > Pinopsida > Cupressales > Cupressaceae > Sequoia > Sequoia sempervirens. Next base: position 92,121,713 of record VDFB02373365.1, read on the forward strand.
AGGAATTATGTTGTTGAGTGGTTATATGAGAATTCTATGTTGTTTGCAATGTATTTGAAACATTAATTGCACAAGTTCTTGAATATACATTATGGGATCACCCTCTCAGGTTTCATAGAGCCCAAAGTGCAGGAGTAAAATTTTTGCAGCTTTTATTCATTCGTTGGCCAATCCCTTTAGATTACTAAATATTGGAAATGGAAAAATCCATGGGTAATTATGAAGACTAGCTTGGCTCTTAAAAAACAACGAACAGATTGGCGACTCTACTAGGGATTTGCTAAGTCCAAAGCCTCTAGTCCAAATCTAGTACAATCAGAGTCAAGTATTAATTTATTCTTCATTGTTGAAGAATAATTGGTTCAAAATTGTAGCACATAAGCCATGTTTGGTCTTATGCATCAAGTCTTGGTTAATTTAGTCACTTTGTGTCAGGTTATTTTTAGAGTATTTTCTAAAATTACAAGTACCAAGTCAAAGTGTAATCACTTCCTATTTCCCAGCATTCTAGACCTAGCAACTCTAAGATCCCATATATAAACTATCAAAGAGAATGTGAGAAGAAGGATTTTGACATATTGTTTGACACTATGAAGAAGACTAGAAGCTACATGAAGAAGCATCTAGAGCAGAAGCTAGAGCCTGAGCTTGTGAAGGACAAGCAACCAACATGGATGAAGAAATCTACTAAATCAGGTAAGTCTGTTGAATTCCTTGCTAAAGCATCTCATACTTTTAATAATGAAGTGAATAGTGCAAAAAACTTGGGAGAAGCATAGGAAGTTGAAGAGCCTAATGTAGATGAAGGGAGTTTTCCTATTGAGGAAATATTTGACAATGAACTTGATGTGTCAAGAGAGGAGAATAGGTGGGAGTTTTCGGATAAGAATAAGAAGTTCTTAGAACCTTTAACCCATGGTGTTGGATCTATCTTCAATGGATAGAATTTCAAGCCAAGAGGAGAGTCTCCTAATTTAGAAGTGCATATTCCCCTTGAGGAAAACCCAGTTGATCAAGCCTATTATACTCTTGTGCCTAGTGAGGATAGAAATATCTTAGAAAATGAAGAAGACATAGACAAATTCATGCAAGCCTTAGAAGAGGAAGAACTTAGGCTTAAGGAAGAAGAAGAGAATAGAAAGAAGGGGTTGAAGGAGAACGAGGATAGGATTAGAGCTAAGAAACTTGAGAAAGATGCTCAGAAACAAAAAATAGAGAAGATGTTGCGAGCTAGAAAGCCTTCACTAAAAATGTCTCCAAGTTGACTGTTGAGATTACCCTTGAAATTCCAAAAGTAACAGTTCGGATGGGAACCTCTGCTAATAATACCTATGCCACATCGATCGCAACCACTAGAGCCTCAAATCCTTCTGCTACTACTTAGAAATCATCATTTATAGATCATGGGAAGAATCCCATTGATCAGAAAAAGAAGACTACCTTCAATACTTTCAAAACCCCCACCAATAATACAAAAATTGATCCTACACCATCCACTGCACCCCCAAATCCTAAGATCTTGAAATTGCAGTTGGAAAATGATAAAATGCAAGAAGATTTGAAGAAATTTGAAATAGAAGTTGCTAATGCATACATAGATAGAAAGATTATTTTTCTTAAAATTTCCACACCAACTCCAGAGGCTTCAAGCTCTAGACATAATGATAGCGAGTCACCAAAGAAGAAGTATGAAGGACACATTACCAGTGGAGGTGGTGGTGGAGATTGGGGTGGAAGAGGTAGAGGAAATAATAGAAACAAGAACTCATATCCTAAAGATGATGAGGAGAACAAGAAGGGAGGTGGTGGTAATGATGGAAGTGGAAAGGGTAAGGATAGAAATCAATCTAACAACCAAAAGGATGATGAGCCTAGAAATGCTCATAGGGATAGAAACACTAGAAGACCACTACAAGTAGAAAGGTATCAGCAGTTATGTTTCACTGGAATACATAGATATCCTAACCCATTTATTGAATAGTCCAGGCCTACTTTATTCATATTCTCTAGAAATAATGTCATGAGTGGTGAAGATCATCTCAAATCCTTTGCCAGTGTCATGGATGACTTTGAGGTAGAAGTAGAAGACAGCATGATGAAATTATTCATCCAGTCCTTGACTTAGGATGCTAGGGAGTGGTATCAAAGTTTTCCTACTAAAAGTATTGGCTCTTGGGAAGAATTTAAAAGGTTGTTTAGAGAGAAATATGGTGATAAGACAGATTCAGGGTATTTGTTGAATCAATTCAATAACATTGCTAAAGGTTCCAATGAGTTTTTCACTGAATTTAATACAAGGTTCCAAAAGGCTATGAAGAGATTTCCTCCCCATTTACAATTGAATGACAATGTGTGCTTGGTAAATTTTTGCAATGCTTTTGATGTGAAGATGAGCTACTGTTTACTTGATAAGAACCTATGGACGTTGAAATATGCAAATGGTTAAAATCCTAACACCAAAGCATGATTAGTATTTAATAAAAAATCCAATTAGTCAACATCCCTATGAAATAAATCAACATGCTTCATGATGCAATCAAAACAACAAAGGATTAGATAAACTAATTCAAATCATACAATAAAACATCAAGTAAATCATATCTCATATTGGATTGGTTCTTCTATGGAAATTGGCCCTTTCCCAATTCCTATGATGTAAGCTTGGTGTCTTGATGATAATTGATCCACTTTGATGAAGGATGATGAATGCCCCAAGCTAAAAACCTGCATAACCTAGCTAAGATTCAAAAATGATGGATGAAATTTGATAGATATTTGAGCATGGTAACTTTGCATAATTTGTGGATGATCAAATGAGGAGAGGAGCTCTTCATTTATAGATGAGATTGAAGGTTGAATGTCCAAATTTGAGCAGTGTGGGACTAACATTCATCTAATGGCAAGATGCCA
>VDFB02373365.1:92124722-92142873 GCA_007258455.2 Sequoia sempervirens
CTAATATGTAAACTCTAAAAGTGTGATATGTCAATGCAGGGTAAATGTGTAAACTTTGAAAGTATGATATAAAAATGTATGATCAATCACACATAATCAAAGATAAAAGGATGAAGCATAAGAATCATAGTTTACTCTCTAACCCACATATCTTTAACTCTTTTCCACCTTTTAATCTATATGTTACCAACTTGCATTTTTCAAAATATTATTTTTAAATTAATTTATTTGATCCCTCAAATGGTAAAGAAAATGTATTTTTTAGCATTTTTATAGTTGCAAAGTAGACTCCATTGTGGGTATGATTTACTTAAGACTAGAGGAGTTCTATGTCATATCCCTTTTTTTGGAAAGACAGTTGTAGAGTGGAATTTGAGAATTCTACTGCATTCCTTTGCAGGAGCTCATCTCAATCTATAGTTTGGGACATAACATATATAAACAACATATCCAAAGCTTGTGGGAAAATGATCATCTACCAGAAATATATCACCATCACAAGATCATTAGTTCAGGCTCACTATGTCAGGATGGATTCGATTCTAGGAATCCCTCTACATTCCTTCATAGGAGCATATTCAGGTGTGTGGTTTAGAACATAGCACCTATGATGGCACTTGCACATCATATCCAAAACACAAGAAGGGAGAATTGGGTAGTGGAAAGATATTTCTAATAAAAGGCGACTGTGCTAGTCAACTAGCACCCACCTCTACAGGCTTGAAGCATAAAGACATTGCGAGATCATGTAGAAGTAACAAAAAAGTTTTAGGAAGTTGGAATGAGCAGGGCAAGCGTGTGGATGGGTGCGTAGGAAGGCACACTTATTCCAAAGAAATCTATATTGTCCTTAAGGTTGACCTAATGTAGCATGTTGAGAATTCAAATTCTGGGGTTTGGTGCCAATTGGGCTCAAGGCTGACCTATTCCTCAAAGAGGAATTTTAGCAAATAATTGTAGGGAACCAATTCATGTGAAGGCATAAAATTATTATGTCATTTTCTATATTTTGGGACATTTGTGTTCTAATTCCTTATGTGGACAAAAACCTAGTGTTCACTAGGATTAGAGGACAAAACCCCTTTGGTTCATGAGGGCATTCTCATTCAGAGATTGCATCTACACTTCAAAGGACTTTGTAAGAAAGATAATAATATTGCATGTTGATTTGTGGTAATCTTTTATATCATTCCAGATCATTGTAGTGAGTTGTAATTAATATATCAATATAATGGAGTATCTTCTTGTGTTCATGTGGACAAAGTTGTACTTCATGAAATGTGATAATATTGTGGGAAAGTGTCATTAATTTTGGAAAAAATGAAGATTTTATATTGGTTTTTGTGCCACACTCATTAGAGGGTATGATGAACTTAGGGTCTAAGTATTAGAGAGAGGTGGGAGTGGATCACAACATGAACCTGACCCAAAGTGGTGTGTAGGAAATTACACTTTAGGGAGTTACTTAATAAGTGAAAAATAATTAAAAAATTAGGTAATAAACTAATCAAGTTAATGGTATCCCTCTCATGCCTTGAGTGCTTGTATAGGCTAAGGATGATCAAGGAAGACAAGATGCTCAAGGAGCATAAGACTGGTAAGGTTAAGTATTCTCATCTGTATGAGATGGTACTTGGTTCCACATTGAGCCCCACTTGAGTGTCTATGATGAATCTCCATCTGTTGCTCTCTAATATTTAACCCTAGAGTAGATTGAGTAGCACCTGAAAGATGTGTAATTCCTTGATGTTGGTGTGTACTCTATTATATTATATATACCATATATTCTCCATGTCTTGAATGAGTGTATACCCTCTTTTCTCTATTTATTGCATGTGTGATTTTTTGGGCCTTGTGACTATCTCCTAGCATCGTGGGGTGAGCCTACAGGTATCACATGGCCAGGTGGAATGGAAGCACCATTGGGGACTAGAGGATCATGTATCAAATAATGAAATGGCATCATGTTATTTCAAGTTTAATTCATGTAGATAGATGTATATCCTTAATTTATATTGTAATTTTTTTAATTAAGGACCTCTCATGGAGATGGGTGTAACTTTATAGTAGAAAGGAGTATTTTGATCATTTGTGTGTCTCGATGTTGGTAGCAAGCATGAATCATTTATGCTTTTCAATACCATGATATTTAAATTATAAAAAAACCATAGGAATATTTCATTTGGTTCTTAAAATGGATATAAGGGTCATACTTCATAGTTGGATAGCCTGGGCCTACACCTAGGTGACCCTAGCTTGCCCAAACTCAACTTAGATTGACCAAATTTTGGCTGTCTACTTGGGTGGTATGGTAGTATGAAAAATAAGCCTAGTAGTAGGTGAGGTGGCTTGGTAGCCTATTGGGGTGGCCTACTATTTAGGGGTGGCCTAGTTTTATAAGTCATAAAACTTAGAATTTTGGCTAAGTGTGTTGGGGCGAGGTGATCCCACAAAGCTGGTTTACAATTTCTAGGAGATTCTAATTTTTGTTGAAATCACATATTTTTAGAAAATATAATGACTTAATCCTTAAAAAGTTTCATTTAAAGCATTCCAATTGAAGAGGGTTTGATCAAACTACCTTAGATCAAACCCCCTTGGATATAACCCCGCTAGTTTTAAACCATACCTATAATATAGTCTTTTACACCTATCAAATGCTTTCCATAAAACCACTTTGATTTACCTTTTGGGATCAAATGACTCCCATTTAAAATTTATTTTTTTGTAGGTATAGAAGTATTATAAGCTTCAAAGTGTAATTTTAAATAAATTTAATTTTATTATTATATTTATTTTTATATTTCAGAATGTAGGTTTTCAACGTAAAATCGCTTTCTGAAACCGCATGTGAAAAATAGAAGATTATCAAAAAATAAAAAATAAATATGAGTAAATTGAAGAAGTCCTTGATCCAAACAAAAAAATTGACTATACAAAAGTTATGTGTTGTACGGTCCACCTATGTTCAATTATAATTGGTTTGACTAAACTTGATTAAGAAAAATATCAATAAAACACTGTGAAACCATTATGCACTAGATATTGTAGTTATAAATCTAAATTGAAAAAATAGAATAATTTTATCCTTCAGGAAAAAAAGTTGTGTTATACGTGAGTCACTAAAAAATGGCATTTATCAAAAAACTGCTTTTTTTTGAAGGAGATGGAAAAGGCGCAATCGATTCTGAATTTTTTGAAAAAATATATTTATAATCTGGGCTTATCTCACAAATCACTAGTTTGCATCATCTTCAAATTTCTCACGGTTTAGCCACTATAGGTGCTCGAAAGTGAAGATTTAGTTAGAAAAAATCAGTTCAGTGTCCAGTTTGGACAAAAATTGTAAACTAGTAAATTGTGGGATCACTCGACAGTCTGGTTCTCTATTGGGGCGGACTTGTCCCCATAAAAAAAATAGAATATAAATCCTCTTAACCACTGATAGATAGAGGTTTTCTAAGCTTTATTCCACTATCAAATAATTTTTATGCCTTGTACTTATTCTATTTTAACCGTTTTGGTCATCTGAACCTTTAAAACCTAGTCAAAATTTCTCCAACTCTGAACTTGATCTTAATCTTTCGAGACTTCATTTGGGAAAACTTTGTTAACAAAAGTTGTTCACCATAGTCTCAAGGTCCTAGTAGTACATTGACCTAATTCTCAAGTGTCATCATTGAAGACTTATGCCATGTCTTGCATCGTTTTGTGTGCAACCTTTGGAAAGGACCTAGTTGTTAACCTTAGGATAGGGGGAGATTGTTCTTCTAGTCTTGTGAAGGTTAGAGAAGGTTGGAACCCTTCTTGCCAACATTCCTACTTAGTTAGGGATGTGTGGGGTGTTATTCTTCTTGTGCAATATCAGATTGTGATGGAACATCATGAGTAGACCTAGTTGTCTTGTTGCATTGATATTCTTAAGTATTAAATTATCTTGTACTTGAAAAAAATTGTTTCATGTATTTGAGCTAATGTCCTGTGGGTTCCATGGCGAGGCATTACAGTTTTCCACAGTCTCAAAGCAGTATCCAAGTAAGATTGAAGTCATACAACAGAGCTATCAGCTACAGAGGCATCTACCATGGGTCATGTTGAAGTTGAGTAAATTGAAAGATCACAGATAGAAGGGGAGCTACCACCAAATCAAGAAGCCACTACCAAAGAAGCTATTGTAGATCTCAAATGTGACTAGGTAGACACCATGTTTGAATAAATGACAATGTAAGTGCTGCATTTGTTTTGTTAAGAACTTAGAGAGAAGGAGTGTGGAAAAGACCATGAATATTTTTCTGAACCTTGTTGAAAAGAAGCCTCTTGAAACCATAAGAGCTGAGAGGATGTTAGCCACTACTAAAGAACCACCAAATGATAGTGATGATGACTTCATTGAAGATGAGAAAATTGTTCTATTTTGAAGAGACCAACAATTTGAAGACCGGGGGGATGCAATAGAGAATAAATAGATGCTCAATAGTCTAAGGTGCTTATGGATCGAAGAAACTATATCTCATTGGGGTTATGAGACATATATGTGAGGATTGGTGTCCAATAGTTCAGAGGGGGATCCAAAATTTGAAAGTTCAACATCATACTTTTACAGGGGTGATGAGACACTTCATATGCAAATGATGTCTAATGATGTTAGGAACTTGGATTACAACTATATGCCTATACCTACAATTGGGAGCAACTTGAAGATTTCTTATTATTTAAGAACTATTTTCAAAGAACAACTTCTAGATAATGTATATTTTGATTATTTTGTTATTATTTAGTTTAATGTTGTAGCATTAAGAAGGGGTGTTGGAATATACACTCCAATGCAATTGTAGATGTGTCAATAAAAGATTGCATGTTAGTTAGTCTTTTAGTTAGTCAATCAATTGTAGTTCATTGACAATAGTTGCAACATGCTGTCAAACTCTTTACCAACTTGATAAAAAAACAGTTGAGTTTGTTCGATCTATAAATATGTATATGTGTTAATTAATAATATATATAGTGTGATTTCTTCAGTTGTTGTCCTCTATTCTTTTAATTCTAATATTTGATGGCTACAACTTTCTACAATGTCGCAGTTCTTTCAAACTGTGATTGAATACATAATAGTTAACGCATGCACACAAAAAATGTAGGCCAAATCCAATATCGAAGGAAATGTGAAATGTAGAGTCAACAGCATGAACAAAATTCCCATTTCAATTATGTAATCTTGGAATTCCAAAATAAACAAAGGTCTCATCCAAAGACAACAAGGTCACTTTTTCCCTAAAGCTTTTAGCCAATACAATGATCTTGGTAAGGAGTGCAACAGGAGTGACCCTCCCTGTGTTGTCTACCACACATTCAGAGGCTCTGAAAGTGCATGAAATCCTACTCTCCTCGCACGTTAATCACTCAAGTAAGCTACTATAGCTCCCTCTACTTTTTATACGTCAGTAAACATAATCAGATAAAAATCGGGAATCGAGTCGGTATGTACTGACTTTGCACGCCAAGCTTATGGTAGTCTTTAAATATATTTTACAGTCACAACAAGTTGAAGATTAGCTACAACTATATAGAATACAGATTAGGTGCCTCACGTTTGCCGTTGGACATTGTAACCATTCAAACCATATCTACCAACACGAGATATTCACATAGCTACCAAAGGAATATTATTGTACTCTCATGGGCCTAATTGCTGTATGTCTAAGCTTGTACAGCTATTCAGTAGGAATCTCACATCACCCTGTCACTTCTCATCAAACCTCCTGTACATTACGTCATTCCTCCCTATATTAACATGTTACAAAATATCAACCTAGAATACCATTGGCTTTCTTTGCTTTCCATCTGCACGTCAATTTGCTGAAATCATATTGTGTGTCTACCAATATGGTGAGCTTTCTAGATTTTGACTATAACAATTGGATCTATTTCAACTTTAACTTAAAGTGAATGGTACGAACAAGACTTTCCTTAATTTAGACATAGTTGTACTTAAATGGGCTTAAATTTTGTATCACTCATACATTGTCTCTCTCGGAGTTGAATTAGCATTTACACCTAAAAGTTTAATAGACATGTTGTATTAATTTTTTTACTTGTAAAAGTAATTTTATCTCATTCACAATAACAAGTGATAAATAGTTGTTCTATTTTAAATTGTCAAAATTTATTTTTGATCATTGAATTGGAAAATGTTTGAGAAAACACTCTAAGAGGATGAGGTATAGGTTGCAAATATTTTTATTAAATTTTTTAGGACATGTAAAGTAGAGTATAGAAAAAATAGTACCATTAATGCATAAAACTATAAAAGAAGGGTGGTTTGGATTGTTTGATCACTAAATTTCCTTTTCCTTTCCACACATTGAACCAATTTTATGAATGAGCAAATTAGAGAGAGAAAGAGAGTATTTTTAATGATCAAATTTTCACTTTTTATTCACTTTTACAATATCAAAATCATAAATGGATAATTGAGAAAGTTTGTTTTAATAAATATCATTTAAATTTTATTTTTTTACATAGATTTTAAAATAAATTAAACTAAACTAAATGAATATAAGAGATTTGTACCTTATAATTATTTTTAAGATTTTTCATTTTTCATAGAAAGACTTCTTATTACCTTTCACTCATGTTATGTTATAAATTAAGTAATATTCATTTTTCTTCTTATTAGTTAGATCACATGACCATAATACATTTATAATTCTCCAATTTGATATTTAGGAACACTGTTGTTGAGACTACCTAAAATTGATGTCAATCTCTATATATTGTTGATAATATGGCCACAACAAGAGATGGGAAAGATATATCATAAGGCTGTTAAAATAATTTCTAAGAAAAATGATTTGATGTAGAAATTATTTTTTAATGTGTAGATAAATAAAAAATATTTTTTCTTGAGATATAGTGAAAAGTATGAATGAAAATAGAATATTTATGTTTTTATGTTATAAATGAAAAAGTAAATTTTTTTTTTTGATGTCACCACCTTTTCCAAACTTGTTATCCATGGTAGATGCTAAATAGTCAAGAGATGTTACTCAAATTCAAAGTGTAAGATAGTTACCTCAAATAAGAGTGCTAAAATTGAAATCTCCTTAACAAAATTATTTTATAATTTAATTTATAGACAAGATTGTTTCAATGGTAATCCTTTTGATATTCTCCATTCAAACACAATTATAAATGCATTTCTCTCTATTCATTCCACTAAAAGAATGTCTATCAACATAAATATATATAATTTAATATAATCAATCTTTAACACTTTGTCTAATCAATTAATTTTTAACCTTCATTAGCTAAATCTACACTTAGTTGTTCAAATATAAAATTTTACAAAAAATATATGGGAATTTTTAACTTCTACCATTTGTATGGTTAGAAGGTCATGTTTTGATAACCATCCTTTGAGTGTTTATAATGAAATTTCTTTTTCTAAATCCCTACATCTTTTATGATAGAATAAAAATAATTTTATTTGCATATATTTTTAATGAGTCTCTATTTATTTATTTTATTTAAATATTTATCATGTATAATATTATTGTAATTGTATAATCCAATATTTATAGTTAAATTTAATTGATTTTAACAAGAATTTTGTAATAATGGATTCTTGTGGTCTACTTATTTGATGAATAATATTTAGTTGTAGGATTATTTATTTTATTTATCACATTTTGTATGTGGTAGAATTTTATTTTAATACTATATAAAAAAATCATGTTATAATGCATGTGCATGTAAATGGGGGGCTAAAAAGTGGTAAAAATAGATTTTAAAAAGTTTTAAGAAGAAACAAGATCATGTTAGTAAATAATGTGATCATGTTAAGAAAATATCCACTTAGTCTCGGTGGATGTGACTCACTCTAAGTATTAGAATCGATAAAATTCAAGAACATTGATTAGGGGAATTGTCTTCTAGCTAGTGGTGGGATTAATTGTTGGGATTAAGGTGTCTCAATCTTTGCTAGTACTAGCATTACATTATTGGTTTAGTTGTTTGGTTATTTAATTTTCCTATGTTTTATGTTCATCTTCTAGGACCTACTTAAATGAGGTGACATCCTACATGGAGATAATAAGGATGGCATGTATTCTAATTTGGTGGAGATAGGAATCCCACTTGGTGGACCCCCATTATGATCTAATTTTATGGATTTTGTCATAATTTGCAAGAAAAAATATGACAAATTATGGCAAGGTTGTCAAATAATAAATTATGACAATGTAAGACTCAAGTTATGAAATTTAGGACAAGTGGGCCCCCATTCAAGGGTGGAACCTATGCATGCAAGGTGAATTTCATATTGAAAGGGGATATGCACGTTGACGAAGGTGTTGGAAATGGTAATTATAGAATTTTCGGGTCCCAATGAAAATTGTGAGATGGTGAGATGGGATATAATGCCAATGCTTAACCTAAATCACTCATTGCACCATAAAAAATTGAGGGACAAAAAGTAACCATAAGAGACTATTTGATTGTTGTCCTCAAGAGAGAGCCAAATAGTTGGTCATATTTTTGGTTCCCTTTTGAATTTGATGATGGGATGATTGATGGGATGTGAAATGTTGTCAAATATGTGGATTAATACTAGGAAGAAAAACTATTATAGAATCTAAAAAATATAGAGAAGAAAGATAATTTAAACAAAAAGTAGAACTAAAAAGTGTAGATAGAGAGAAACCTGACATATGAGTTTGGAGTAGAATTGGATGGACAGGGGTGGGAGCACCCTAGTCTAGAAATGATAATTTCTAGGGCTTCAAAACCTGTACAAATGCATCTTAGTTTGAGGGTCCTTGAAAGTCAGTATTAGGTTCCAAAGTCTGATAGTTTGTAAGTATCAACTTACCCTAATTTGATGATAAAAGATGCTTGAATTCTTGTCTATATTTTTAGGCCTTGATATCTCCAATCCACTCGAATCCACTTCATACTTGTAACCTACATAAAGGAAAAGGGGATCATGGTTGTGTCGTACAGGGGATTGCCTTAGTCAAACCCTATTTTGGTGTTTCCACCCCACAAATGACAATGATGATAATGATAAAGAGCATGTACTATATGGAGAGAAGAGGAAAATGAATTAAACTGAATGATAAATAAAACTATTGCAACTTACCACTCATATTTTCATTCCTTGTTGGATTGAAGTCACTTTACTCATCACATACAAGGAGAACTTAGATGATTATTAGAGATCCTACAAAGGTTAGTTCTCATAATAAAAAATATATACAAACATGAAACATCTTACTATGCTTGGACATGAATTTGTTGATGTGTTGTAAACATGAAATTGACTTGAAATAGTGTTGTATATCTTTTTCTTATTGTTGGTCTTGAAATTGCATTAATTTCCTTTAGGATGCTTAAAAGATATTCAAGTTTCTTAGATGTTCAAATGGAGGTAAATGATTCTATTTATAATATTTTCAACATATTTCACATTAACCATTATGATAAGTTAACTGATTTTGGATTCATAAACATATTGAGGCTAGCAATACAACTTTAGATTTAGGGTTTCATTAGGCAGGACAAGGGTGGGGGCACCCTAGTCTAGCCCAATTTAAATTTTTAAATATTAATTAAATAAACATTCAATTTTATTTCTCTAAAACAACAATTAAAAGGGTAGTTTATAAGAATAATTAGGCATATGCACTTAGGAGTGAGCCAAACATAGTGTGAAATTGTCAAGAGTGACAATTTATGATGCTATAATGACACTTCATGCAAGGATATTACATGCATGCAAGTGTTGTGCATTTCAAAGGGACTCTATGATAGGCATGCAAGTGTTGGATGTGTGTCATGTGGATATCATAGGTGTCCATCATCATCCTTGGAGTTTTATATTTTTTTACTTAGTCATTTGGTATGTCGTAAAAGTTTAAATATTTTAGATATACTTTTATGCTATTGGAATCACTCTAGAAATCTTCAAGTATTGTTGAAGAATCCTATTAATCAGCTTGGTGTTGATATTGTATTGTAACCATATTTGATTACTAACAATATAAAGTATCACCAAAAAGATATGGAGATATTTTTGAAAGATGCTAGGGAAAAGGTTAACAAACTTCAAAATGGATACAATAGGTTCAACCTCCTTGAGGTATGGAGCAAAATTGCTGAGGTGTCGATGAGGTACATTATATTTGAGGCTAGTTTCCATCATTTTCATGCCCATATTTTTCCCATGCCCAACCATTTCTGCTATAATTGCAAAATGAATTTTTCCTTTTAGCCTTTTTCTTCACTTGAATAGTCTATTAAGAATTTCTAAGGGTAAAAATATCCCCATCCACCAAGGTTTAATCTTCTACCTTTTCCAACACCAAGCCGCTTCATTACCCTCCTTCACCATTGTCAAAAGTAACACTTTGGTCATTCGTAACCCCACTGAACCCCTTGAGGGCTCCAATATTATGTCACCCTAGATGAAACCCTTCCCACTACTCACCGCTCCACTCGAGCCTAGGGAAATTCCCCTACTAATGATGAAACCCCTCCCAAACCCATTAAAAGTGTGTCCTTCAATGCAGATACCCTTATTTCCACCTCTAGCATTGGCAACTTGGATAATGTGAATGACAAGTCTTGGAACCCTACCCTTGGCCATTCTCCTATGCACTCCCCTGTTCATGCTGAAGTGTCTAATGTCTCCAACACCCCTCCTAGATTTAACCCTCCTAGTCCCCAAAATTCTCCTAAAATTTGCATCAATTTGGATGTGACCTCTACTGATCCCAATGTGGGTAATGTTAATTGTGCTTCCTGTGATCCCCTCTAGAATAATATAAATGAGATTTCTGCGACTGTCAACATCCAAATGACATCCTCAAGTGGTTTTTGGGTCAGCTTATTACTAAAAAAGAAAAAATACAAGTGTTGAAAAACAAGGTGCTTGACCAGTAGGCTTCGTGGCCAAGTGAGGTTGTGGACATAGGGCATTGGGATATGATTTCCTCCCTTGCTAAGTTGTTTGATCACTAGGAGAATTGGGACAAGGATGAAGATGAGCTCAGGTATCTTGTGGGCATGGAGGAGGAGAAATTGAAATTGAAGGAGGAGATTGCTACTATTCACATCAACCAGTACAAAACCATGTAGTTTCTCCAAGAAATTATTGATTACAACAAGGAGATTGTGAAGAATACTGCTCTGACCATCTAGGTTTTTCAACAAGAAATTAGGAATAGTCATAGTAAAAGTGTGGAAGAGGGTGATCTTGATGATAGCCATGAGTAGAAAAAAGGAAAGGTGGTGGAAAGTGTAGTTTAGGACACTACCATGGAGACCTAGGATATCTAGAAGGGACCCATGTCATTCAGGGAGAAGCTCCACTTTTGGGCAAAGGAGTGGCAGGAAATTAGTGGTCTCAGGCTTTTGTGAGACCAGTGACTGTTTCGGTCCTCTGCTGGTTTTTCTCGGTTTGCTATTTTTGCTATTTTTTGTTGGTTGATTAGTGTTGTTTCTATATTTTTTGATTTTTGGGTGTTTCACTTCTCGTGAGCCCCTCGTTTTACCTCGATGTCTATTTTGTAAAAGGGTATGAGCCCTTCCCAACTTAATCTAATCAAAAAAATATAAAGTATTATGCTTTTGGAGTGTGGGGTTTTCTCCTAAAAGGGCTTTTCCAATGTATATACTATGTTATAACTATTACTAAGTATTATATAATTGATTAAGTTATTAAATGAATGTGCATCTGAATTAGTAAGTGTTAAGGTTTATAAGAAAATTTAGTATAATACCCCCCACTTAGATTGGTGTAGGAAGCTACTTCTACTTACCAAGCTTCCTTTCAATTGGTATCAAATCTTGGCTAGTTTTGATTCTATTGTTGAGTTGAGGGATTTTTGTACTAATCTTTATTTGAGTAGGAGCTTTTGCAAAAGTAATTTTCATGACCTTGTTGCACGAGAAAGATGGAAAGAAAATCTAGAATAATTGAGGTGGAGAAATTTAATGAGGGTAGTTTTGAGTTGTGCTCAAAATGAAATATATGCTTGTAGAAAGAGATCTATGGGTCACATTATCTAATGTAAAAAATACCAACATGAATCAAGAGAAATGGGATCTAATGGATAATCAATCCAAGGGTTTGATTAGAATTTATTTGGTAGAATCTATGTTGTTTAGTATCTATGAAGAGAAGACTACAAGAAACCTTTGGAAAAATCTTGGAGATATTTATTAAGCTAAATCTTTAGTAAAAAAGTTATTGAGAAAGAAGTTATATTCTCTTAGGATGGAAAAAGGAGGATCCATGGATGATCGTGCATGAATTCATTTAACATGCTCATTTCCCAATTAGGTTCTACTAGTGTGAAGATGGAGGGTGAGGATCATTACATGACTATGCTATGTTCCTTTCTAGACTCATGGGATCACCTTGTCATGGCCATTGGGAGTAACAGTACTTCCACATTGAAGATTGATGAAGTGGTTGCATTGTTTATTTCAAAAGAGATAAGAAGAAAATATTACTTGATGGAAAAGGAGGCCCTTGTTGTTCATGGAAGATCAAGGGAGAAAGTCAAGAAAAAGGACAATAAGTCAAAATACAAATCCTTAGGAAGATCTAAGTCTCCTAGAAAGTCCAAGGAGAAATGTTAGAACTATAGGAAATTTGGTAATTTTTGCAAGGAGTGCAAGGAGGAGAAAAAAATAAAAACAATAATATATTTTTTTGACTTTGACTTAGAAAAATATTCTCAAGATGATGAAGATGACTTTGTCAAAGCCTTGGAAATGCATGCATTTGAATATGTGTAGTTGATAGAATCAAGTGCATCTTTTCACATGACATCACATAGGGTTTGGTTCTCAAAGTATGAATATTTTTATGGTGGTGATGGAACCTTAATTTTCATGTCTGATCTCAAACCATTGTTGTAATTAGGAGGGTTTAGGATTCATTTCCTTGAAGAACTTGAATGTTCTATTTTGCTGTTGATTCCCTATTGCCTGTTGCCGGTCACTGTTTGAATTTTTGCATCTACTTTTTTTTTTGGCAATTGGTTCCCTAATCATGGTCCATAAATTTTTGTTTTAATGGTTTTAGGGTTCTTAAATATTTTCATCTATTGTATTATCCTAGGAATTCCCCTCAATTAAAAAAACTTATGAGCACGTGCCCAAATGTTTTCACTTAAGTTCAATTGGCCTTTTGTCTTTATTGCTCATCACTAATCACTTTTGAAATGTAGGTTTTAAATCAGTGATGAGCGAAGAGGTGGTGTCTCTTTGATATCGCTCATCACGAATAGCTCCTTGAACTTCAAATTACAAATTGTGATGAGAGAGGTTCTTAGTATTGTTAAGGGATCACTTGTCACTAATGATTTATGACTTCTTAAAATTGTAAAAGCGTTGAGCGATGCCCTTTGACTTTATGATCATATTTTTCATTGCTTATCGCAAATATGTTATGAAATGATTGTTTTAGATCAGCGACAAGTGAGGATGTGAATTTCCAATTGCATCGCTTCTCGCAGATTTTTTTTGAGCGCTAAGTTCCAGATTAGTGACATGCGATGTGTAATGATATTAGGATAATCTCTCATCGCTAATTGCTTGGAAACCTTATGAGCAGGATTAGTGATGAGCAATAAGGTTCCTTTTTAGAAGGTTTCTCATGCTAATATGAATATATCTTATTTGTGATATCTTTTTGTGCCATTGATTGTTTATGCAGGTCTACATGTCAAAATATGGTGCTTTCATATCTTGTTGCTGATAAAAGCTAAGGTGCAAAGTTGAATTAGCGAGGAGCGATGGAGATGAACATGATCAGGAAATAGGCTGCAAATCTAAGGGCTTAGAATTTATCGCATAAAACACTTGCATTGTTGATAGAGCTAGACAAGGATGAAGTAAATCAATGACATGCGACAACCATTACAGGAAGAGGCAATGTGTTGAAATCCTGAGGATTTCGTATAAATCAAAGAGGAAGGTGGTGAGATGGATTAATAACCATTGATATGGTTTTAAAGTTGAAGGATCAATGATCAAGGTTTAAACTTGAATGGATAATTGTCAGTTTGCTCATGCGAGCTTACTATCAAGTATTAATGGTGACACACTTCTCTCTCAGCCATAACAAAAAGTAGATACCTGGTTGATCATGCATTCGAATTCACTGGCTAGCGCAAAGAATACCGAAGTTGACAAAATTGTGAGGCAAGCTCAGAAGTTATCAATAACTAGAGTGAGCATGCTATTATAGGTTGAAACTTGGAAAGTTGGTGGTCCCAAATGTGTTTGTAGAAGTTGATTTAATGATGGAGCTAGCAAGGCACTATAACCCTCTCACAGGACAATCAAAAGTGAGAATGGTGATATAATTTTGGAGGTGACAAAGGAGAAGATGTTGGATGTATTTGGGTTAAATCCCAATTATACTACAAAGTTTAGACGTGCTGACTTGTATGTTGAGTATGAGGAGAAAATTTGCATTCAAAGAAGTACTGCTTGTGCAACATAAAGGAGTAGGAAAAAATTCTTGCTAAGGATGTTGAGCCTTTTGAGTGTGAATAATTTGAAGATTATTTCAAAAAACTTATTATTTTAAATCAAGTCTTGGCTGGGATTTTGAGGTTAGGATAGCTCGTGATTTATTGGTAATGGTGGAAGATATACAAAACTATAATCAAAACACTGGTTTTGATTATGCTAACTTTGTTGCTGAATAGATGCATGAGGATTTTCTCAATTTGAAAAAGGAGGTGCTCCCTTTGTCCTTCCCCCCATATGCTCTTATGGGAAGGTGATTATGAGTGGAAAAGGAAATTAAATCTGTAGATTAAGGATAGTGAAAATAATGCCATCCCTCTACAAATGTGGACGTACATTTGGGATCAAGATTTCCCCAATTCCAATTACATCTTATTTGCCAATGTTGTAAGATATGGTATCTTAGAGTCATTGGGTGTAGCACCTAGATTCATACTTTCTCTAGAAATCAAAAGCCTTATGCACCCAAAGGATGTACCAGGCTCTACAACAACACATAATAGGGCTGACTGGTTTCTACATTATGAATATACTTTGATCAGGGTTTATGGAGCTAAGGTGGCACCCCATTGTCTACCCTTGTATGTATCAAATAGATTGGCTTTCATGGAGCTCATGTGGAAAATTGATGTTATGGATTATGAAATGTTTAGGAAGGTTAGAAAGGACACTGTAATACATTCCCAATGTACTTTTTCTTATTTCAAGATCACTGCCCCTGAGGGGTATGAAAAGTTGGGCATTATAGTAAATAATCTTAGAATGCCTATCAATGAGATTAGAGTTTTTGATCCAAAAGGGCTTGTGGCAGGAAAAAGAAGACAAAAGAGCTTAGGCATCATACACCATGAATTTTTATATAGAGATGATGTACTAAGGAATCTGACAAGTGATGAAGCTGTCATGGTTAGGAAAAAAGAATGGACAACTATGACAAACCTTGAGGAGAAGATTATGAAAAGGAATTCCTTCTACATCATTCCATATAATGTAAATGGAAATCCCTTGGAAAAGGCCTTTACTATGATAAGGGATTATAAATCTGGTGAATTTAAGGTAAAGGTAAAAGAGGTTGTAGACAAATCCCAAGTCCTCTTAGAACAACAACGACATCAACAAGCTATGGATATCCCAGAATAGCTTATAGATGTTCAAGAGGTTAGGGAGGAACAAATGGCAGAACATGTGCCAAGAAATGAGGAGGTGGAGAAGAAATTTACCCTTCCTCATATTGAAGAAACTCATAGTTCAGATGTTCCTCCTGACAAGATCGTCAAGTGGTAGTATGAAAGAGAAAATGATGATGATCCCAGGATTAGGGAGTGATGAGTTTTTGGCTGATGATAAATTTTTGTAGACCAAAGAATTTTAGGAGTTTATGATTCAATAGTGGAGTAAGGAAATAAAAGAGAGACTTGAATCAACTCGGGTTAATTTTGAACCTTCTCATCAGGAGGAAGCTGAGAAAGCAAAGGAAGAGAAAATCCGGGCCGAAATTGTAGCTCTTACTCCCATTGAGCCTCGAAGGATTGCCAAAGATAGTGGAATCATGTTGTTACTAGGATGTACTATCACTACTGCCATAGCATATGATGCAGTTAGGAGAGATCCTCAAGCTTTGATATCTGAAGATCAATTTGAGGACAAAGTATTTGGTTCTGGATATAGTCCAAAGTTGCATACTCTTGCAATTTGGTCTATGGCACCTAATACTAGTAAACATGAGGTTGCTAGGCCTATTGAAGAAGTTATTGGTTCACTAGTGGTTTAAAGAGCTACTGACATAACTCCTATCTAGGCTGCTGAGTTCACTGCACATGTCGCGATGCTTAATATGGATACTGGACATATTTCTCAGAAGAAATATGAATCCTTGGTTAGAGAATATAATAAGGCCTTGAATGAGCAGAATCAAATGAGAGCCACTATTCAGGCTACTCAGAAGGTGATATCTCAACCAACTTCTTCTTCTTTATTTGATATACATCTACACAAGATAGGGAGACTTTGGCCCTAAGAATTGATGATTTGAAAGAAAAGTTGATTGCTAAGCAGGAAAATGTCAAGCAGGCCAAACTGGAAATAGTTAAAGTGGCCAATGAAAATTTTGAGGATGTGCTGAGGTATAGGGTGACCAGGTTGGTCCACAAAGCTAATAATGTTTGGCCCATGTATAAGAATGTTCATGAGGAAAATACAAAGTATCTGCAAGTACATGAGGCCTTCAAGAATGAATGGAATAATTGGATTGCTAGGGTAAATTCTTTGAAAAAAATGATGCCAAAAATGAACGAGGACCTCGAGGAACCCATAAATATTCTTGACATCTTGCAAAATATTGACTCAATAAATGAGATAACTAATTTCCATGGAAATTTGGGTATACAACTCCAGAGTAAGTTGAAGATATTCAAGGAGATGGAGGAGTGTGGTATGCCTCAAATATTGGATTCAAAATGTGAACTGCATCCATTTGACACTTGGAAGAAATATTTTTGAGGAATGCTTGGAGCAGCTATGATGACCTAGTCTGTCACTGATTACATCTTTCTCATTGCAAATATTGACAAAATGGTAGAAATTGAATAAAAAATGGATTTGTTTGGTAAGGAATCCATGATTTTAATTGATGCAAGGTACTCTTAGTACATTAATAAGGTGCGAGATATGTTGAATATTAAATGCCCCCTTGAGGAGGAATACAACACTTGGTTGGAGAAATACAAAAAATGAATCTGTGTGAGGATCAATGAATAAGGAGAATAATGGACAAGATAAGAATAATACATAGCCTGAATACAATACAGATTAGGATTTTGGTATAACATGGTAAAATATTATTCTCTCCTTAAACTCAAGTGAATAGCACGTGGTGCTAATGTGGATTAACAAATTTTGACCTTTTTCTGCTTTCCTTGCCTTGCTTCGTAAGTTTTTCTATTTTGATTTTCTCACAGTTGGCATTTTGAGCACATGGAAATATCTTGAAACTACTATAATAAACTAATGATGTTTTTTGAGGTGGGACCTGTTTTCCACAAAGAGTTGAGGTTAATTCTACCTCACATTTATTTGCTCCACGTAAAGACTCAAGTGTAACTGAAAGAGGAATATTGTTGCAAGTGGTCCAATGGGATCATGACATGTGTGCTATCTGGTCCAAGGCTTGTTTGCTCCTTCATCTCTATAGGAAGGAATTCAAGACCAGAAGTATGAGAGTTGAAAAAATTTGGAGTCAGTACTATTGGTCTATCAAGATAATATGAAGCAAGTTTTAGAGTCTTTGTTTTAAAGTTTCTTTTGAAGTTCATACTTATGCATGTAAGACTGATAATGATATAGCATTTATAATACAGAGTAATAATAGTTTCATGGTTATTGTCTCTCCTTGTATGTGTATTATGAGTTATGTTTGAAAGTAATCAAGGATTTCTTTCATTTTTCTCTATCATTACCTGATGAATGTTTAGTTTCATGCTTTCTTATTTATTTAATGAATTGATGTAAGTGCTTGTATGAGATTAATGACTCATATGAGCTATGTGCTAGGATATTCGTAAGAAGTAACAATCATGAATGTCATAGAGGAATGTTGTAATGCAAG
>VDFB02373365.1:92159771-92176518 GCA_007258455.2 Sequoia sempervirens
ACACAATAATTTAAAATCTTTATTCTCATCCACAATGAGCTTAAAATATAAATCCTCTTCATCAAGTGAAGAACCTGGTGTTACCATATTTTCACCTATGGCTCAATCAGGTAGAGCCCATTGATAGAAAGAAGAAATAAAATGGTACATTTTATATTCCCCTTACATTGCATTCATGTATACAAATGAAGTAGTTCTTGAGAGATTACAGAAACACACATCATCACATTTATATAGATGCATGAAACATAAGAATATTTTTCAAGTTTCTTCTGAAAAGTTATTTTATTTAATTAAAATATTCATTTAACTCACACAAGCTGTGAGTTTAACTATTGCTTGCTTATTCAATGCAAATAAAAATCAACATATACATGAATAAGTAAACAAATGAAGAAGAAAAAGTGCATGTAGGTAGGGTAACCAGTCATTGCCTGAGAATGATTAGTTCTGTCAAGTCTTCTTATTTGGCTACTACCTGAGTTGTCCTAGCCTTCCTAGCTCCTTGATACTCCTATTTCCTCCATTACATCAAATCAATGTGTTAGAGAAATTCTCTAAGAAATGAAAGGTTACACACCATGCATGTTCATTTACCTATGCACATATAAATTGGCCCTGATCTAAATTAAATAAACATTTATATCCTAAATGTTTCAAAAGAAAACATTGAATCCATCAAGTACACTTGAAATACACATATTTTTCTAATTTGTTTGCTTCATGTGCAACTACAGGTGTAATTATGTCTTCTTCTTCTTTTAGATCAAATGAGTGGGGTTAAATGTGGCTCCCATTAGGGTTGAGCTCAGCTCATATTAATGATTACATTATTTTAATCTATGCACAATCTTTTATGAATATTCTAAGTGCATATAGAATAACATTGCAAGGTAGTTGATATCAATCATGATCACTTCATAATCATAATGCAGAAGAGTATAAAATGTTCTTTAACAACAATAACTTTCAAGAGTACAACCAAAGGGTCATATATTTCAGGGTTCTTTATCCATAAAAAAGGAAAGGTGTGTAATTTGAAAAAGTGATTATCTCACAAAAGGAGACAGCATGATGTCCTTTAAAACAAATGTCAAGTATCACATGGTAATGGTATGACAAAGAGAAGCAACAAATCTTTAGTGACATAAATCATGGTATCATCAGTTTATTAAAGAAGCATCTTATATTTTCCATCCCAAGAGTAATGCACATTATGGAAAATGAATAACTAAGTGGATTGCCAATATGGTTTATGTTCATGTCCTAAAGGCAAGAAATGGGGATCATTGTTTCATTCTCAGAACAGAGCGATTGTGATCATGACAACGCAACAGTTAAGCTATTTTGAAAAAAGGAAGCAATAAAAGGTGGATGCAATTATCATGCATACAAAAGACAAGCATTTAACCTATGATGGGAACAACCAACATTCACAAGAATTGTGACAGTAAAGATTAAATACCTTGAAATGTAGATCTACGTTAAGAATGAGCTTTGTAATGAGCGAACAAAGTTTTATTAGAAGAGTAAATCATGACAAGGATATTTTAGTAATAGTGCTATTGTATGTGCAATTGTAAAGCAAGAGCAAGTTCTTTTTGAGTAGGGAGTATTCAAGACAGCAATATAGTTTTTTATGTGGGTATCCTACACTTCAAATAGTTTGCAGAGATTTAAAATGAATACCGAGAAGTTACTTTTGGCCGCAGCCTTTGCAAATAAACAAATACACAAAGTTTGTGACTTCGTTATGTAATCTAGGAGTCTTATGAATCTAGTTTGCTATAACAACTTGCTATCAAATATCTAAGACCTGGCCAAAAATTCATCATTTTCCTACAGAAACAAAAATATGGCTTTATGAATTCTGCATCAAATCACCGAGGATTCTCAGGTAGGAATATATTGGAGTTTCAACAAAATGTATGAAGTAGAGTGGTAAAGATCAAGCTACTCTTGTTTAAGGAATAGAGTTTCAAATCAGGGAAAGCCTCAAGCACAAAATGTGCAACAAATGCTAGAATATAAAATAGAATGAAAGAAAGGTCGTGGATGTTTTATAACTCAGAAACAAGCCAAATCTTTGTTGTAGAGAGGCCGAGTGATATAAAGCACGGAGAGTTTTCTTTTTATGAGAACACATTAGTCCTCGGACCTGTTCACAAATGGCTACCAAATGAAGGTATTTTTGAAACTCAAATTCAGAATACAATAGTAGCTTGAGACAAATGAAATTAAAATGAAATCTACAGAAGTATAAATTTCTGCCAATAGCATGATCATAGTTGAAAATTGAATATAATCAAAGCAAGTGGGAAATCCTCATCATAAAATGTGTTCCTATAGCAAACATTTTTCCGCGGCTTGAGAACTCCAAAAGCTTTTAAAAATGATAAAAAAAATTTAAATCTAAAAAAAAATCAGACTTACCATGTAATTTCCTGAGAAATCATCAAAAGGAAACTTCAAGAATGGCGTAAGAATGTAGTTTACAAGTTCCATCTTTGAACCCTGGGTTCCTCCGTGGCAGCGCTATCTCAAGCAAGAAAAAGTGAAATGAATGTTTAGCATTCCTTTAGGGTTTAGAAACCCTAAAGTGGTTTGATAGTGTCAAAAGGTTTTTTCCTTTAAGTTTTCTTTTTATAAAAAACTCTATTCATATAAGCATCGTGCCATGTTGCATTTCGGGGAAAATGCATTAATCAAGACTATGGGCTTAGACTTTTAATCTTAAGCCTTAATAACTTTTGTATGATGTAAGTCTTTTAAGACTTGTAATTTAAGAGTCCTATAATTTATTTATTTTATATTTGCATTATATTTAAAAAATGTAAGATACTAAGTCTTAATGATGCCTTATAAATCATTTTGACTTAAGTTTTTTTTTTAAATGCAATTTTAGAGATAAGAGATTTTCAACGCATGACAATGAGGAGGAGGAATGAAGATGTTCTTGTATTGATGGCTTGCCACAAAAGAAGGGAGTTTATTTTCATTTGAGAGACACTTGGAGCAAATATAGGCATGTTTTTTTTCAATTTTGAGACACAAGGAGAGCATCTAGAGGCTGATTTATTATGTTTTTATCTTTGACTTGGTCAAACTTGACCTTTTCACACATATTGAAGCCTTTTAGAGTGAATATGGTTCCTTAAAAATAGTCTCTTGAGAGGCATCTAAGATCATGAACCTTCTAGAGCCTCTTTTGGTGGAGCTACTTGGACTTGATCATATATTATCATTTGTAACTCATTATTAAGTAGATCTTACTTGCATATTTTATGCTTTATGACTTCTATGAGTCCTTGGAGGAGAACACAGAGCTTTGTAACTCATTTATAGACATTGTATGGTACAGTTTCACCTTTGAAAATCAATAAAGAAAGCAAATTTTGTCGTCTCAGTTATCTGTTTCATTGATTGTGTTGGATGATTGATGAATTTACATGTGAGTTTTCTTACTTCTTGTTAATATGTCTCATTAATAGCACCTTCAAGCAAAGGAGATATGTATGTTGTAGGTTATAAGATATGCTAGTGATGCAAATAGATTTAGTTGTGTGAGGAATTTATCATCCTTCTAGGACTGTATATGTTGTATCTTTTTTATGAAATATTTATGCAATAACATATAAGTATTGAGTTGTGCATGGCATCTTTTGTTGATTGATTGAAAATTTTGTTAGGAAATTGTACAAGTTTAAACAATCATTTAGGTATATCACCATAGGAATAGTTTTTTTCATTTCATGCATATCCTTCTTCCCTTTTCCTTATTAATCAATAGTTTAGGTGATACAAATAGGAAGTCAGCCTTCTCCAAAGGTTGACCTCAACATACAAGTAACCCACAGCTTTAGAGGTCTTCCCATGTTACACTAAAGTATTGAATTTCATATTCAATAGGGTGCAATTTTAGTTGTTCACACCTGGCACAACTTCAAGTTCGGCACTTGCAAATTCTTCCTTTGGACAGTCAACCGCCCCTGCATTACACTGATCATGATTGGAAGGCAGATGAATTGTTAGATGGTTGACCTACATTTTCCTTGCTATACCTTTTTCATATTTCTTTTATTTTTCTTTCATGTACGTATCATGTCTCCTCGCACGTAGTGTTTCTATGTTCCTGGCGATATCTTCTATTGCCTCTCTATTCTTCTGAGCCGCTTCCTTTGTCTTTGTTCTTTTAAGCGAGCCGATGATGTGCGAGCAGATGCTCGGGATGTCTCTTCCATGTTGGACCTTAAAGTTCCTTTGTCTTTTTCTTTTTGTTTGTTTCTATTTGGGATGACGAAGCATAGAGATGCCCTATATCCTTCCAGAGATGTTGACCCAAAAGGTCCTTTGTCTTTTCTTTTGTTTTGTTTATTTTAGAATGACGCGAAAGCGTAGATTAACTTCTATGTTTAATTCAAAAGGTCCTTTGTCTTTTTTTACTTTTGTTTTTTATTTTCCATTTGATGACGCATAGACTATGTTCTTCCATGTTGACCCAGTGTTATCCCCAGATTTTTCTTTTTCTTTGTGTTTTTCCATAATGATGTAAAGTTTATTCTGGTAGTTCTTCTGTTAATCGGTAAAAGGTCCTTGTCTTTGCTTTTGTTTTGTTTTCCTTTTGGGATGATGCAAAGCATTGAGACCTGAAAATGTTCCTTCATGTTGACCCAAAAATCTTTTTCCTTTTCATTTTTCCCAGGTTTTCCTTTGGGATGATGCAAGGCATTGAGACTGGCAGCCACCTATTGACTCAAATGGGATTTTATTTTTTCCTTTGTTTTCACCTCTTTGTGCCATTCTTCTAGTTCTATGTGTATTTGGAAATGATGATGGCTCAAACTCTTCTGCAAAAATGTTTGGTAATCCTAATATACTAACCCCAAACCCATAGATCCCTTATGTGTTTGGTGTGCTTTCTTTTCTGGGGGGGCAACTCCCTTTTCTTTGTCTTTTATTTTCCTTGACATGATGCAGCCTACCTTCAAAACATATGACTTGACATAGGGCTTTCTTCCAAGTTGGCTCTGTGTCTTGTTTTTGCACTTTTCTTTCTCACTTTCTCAAGTAATTCTCATAGAACAATGTGTAGTAATTCTTTAGTGGGCATTACATTACCATAATTCATTTGCATTCTTGGTTCCAAGTGTAGCCTTGTCATTTGTGTGATGAGTTTGTTACTTTATGGATGACATTGGGTGTGATGTCTTTCATAAGTGTGATCTATCTTAGAATATTGCATTCCTCTTGGTGGTTTGATGCAACACATTGTATCCCCAGGTTGTGAATATCATACTATTCAGAGATTACCTTCTTGAGACATTATAAAAATGTTCCCTAAGTGACTGACCTTGCATAAACATAACAAGACTCCTTTGAACATCTTTTTACATTACATTTTGCATTTTTCCACCTTGCATAGCACAACTTGCATGATTGTGGTACCCTTATCTTTTTTTATATAGCATTTTTCTTTGTGGTTCCTTGTTAAAGTTATCAACAGGCATAACTTTAACATGGTTGAGTGGGAAGCCCACCTAGCGGCATGAATTTTCCCCTAGCTACTTTTGTGTTTTGTGAGTGCATACCAACTAGCATATGTATCTTACCTTTTTGGGCCTTCTCACCCTAATGCCCGACAACTAGTTATGTGGCCCCTGTGAGTGCTACTGGGCTTCACCCAACAGACCATCCCATGTTTTGTCACCCCGTGAGTACACATCTTTTAGCCTAGATCTAATCCACAACTAGTTGGACAAATGATCGAAGTTTCATCTGATTCTTTCAACACTTGTGTGTTCCTTTTTTCTTATGCTTAGTTTTCCATGGGATCTTCATCTTTGGGGCTTGATCATCCCTCTTGATCGTTTCCATTCCATCTTGCTAACGTAGGTGCGCATTTGAACCCTCTCCTCAATGTTCATGGCTATTTTAGTGTGAGTTTGAAACAAGTTCATCCTCTCACTAGAGTGGGGTCTAAATGTGCCATAGAAAAATGGCCCCTTGTCACTTTCATGGCTTTTTAGATATTTTTTCATTGTGTTGGAACTATGTTGCTCTGATTTTATGTTGCAACATGTCTTGAACATGCTTATTTAGATACTAAAATTCAAAGAATGACGTCTTGTGAGGATGTTATGAAGTGTTGTAAGACATTTCTACATTCTTCTAGACTCTATTGATTACAATTCACCTAAAAATCATCTTTTTATTCATCAACAAGTCCTATTTCTGAAGTGTTGTAAAGTCTTGTAACAAGATTTCACATTTTCCTAGGCACAACTTCACTATTTATCTCTTCTTATGACATAATTGACCCCTTTATGCCCTCATATGCTTTAATTAAGTGTATTTTTGGATATTATCCCGACAAACAACATTAAAAGAAACTTAATTCCCGACACTTGTTTTTAGGTCCTAGGTGGAACCCATTTGCCATGGGTGGCGAATGAGTCCCCCTTGGCCCTAAATTCAAAATATTTTAAATTTCTTTTCAGGATTTTATAAAAATCACTTGATGTTAGCCTATGATGAGGTATGAATGGGAAACTATGACACAAGATTGTATAAATAGGCATTTTTCACTTCATTTTACATCTCCTCATTCATTCAAGCATCTTACAACATCAATTCAAACAACATTCAAGCACTTTGAAGCATCCATTGACATTACTTCAAACTTGCATCATCAAGGGTTTGGCGAGTTAATAGCATTTGCATGTTATTAGTTTATCTTTCCTTTACATTTCATTATTCTATTAAGGGTTTGATTACTACAAGTGGGGTTTGACCAAGGAAAACCCCTATTTGCTAACCCTCAACCATTTTTCCCTCTTGCATGTGTGTTTGCAGACTTAGGTATGCATATTTGTCAAGCATTTATGTGTTGAAAAGTGGAAAGCAAATCCAACTAGGTGTTTCAAGTCAACTTAAGCATATTTCAAGCTTGAGAGTTTTCTGTTTGTTTCCCGCAGAACTAACTTTGGCAACCCGAAAAGTAGACATTTCTAGATCTGGTGTTGTAGAGTTGTCTTCTAATTTTCCATAATTTTGGGAGAGGACTAATTCACCATCAGTGGTGAATGAGTCTCACCTTAGGACTAAAAATTTGAGTTTTGTCAAATTTCGGATCTCGACTGTCAAAAACCAATTCCTGACACTGTTTTACTAGGAGGAGGAATAATTCGTCACCCTAGGTGAATGAGTCCCACTATAAAAAAATTAGCAATTTTCATTAGCATTCAAAACACTCCAGAATCATCATGTTTCATCGAGGTGCACTCAGATCCATCCATGTACTTTATGTTTTGCATTATTTCTTCATTTACATAGTTGTTTGCATATCACAATGTGTTTTCAAACATAGCTTAAATTGCACTTTTGCATTAATTTTAGTTCATTTTAATTAGTCAATTGCATTTATTTTACTTCATTTAGGCATAACAACATCGCACATAACATTAATTGAATGAACCCCATGCATTTTTAGGTCCTATCTCTCTCCTTTTAGGTGAAAAACCCTAGAAGAGCTAGAGTTGTCCATAGTGACCCGAAAATCTACAATTCAAATATCAACCACTACCACATTCATTTTAAACTCTTTGTTAGGGTAAGCTACCAATCTATATGGAAGCTCATTTATCACACCTACCATAGGGACCTCTCTAACATCCATGGCATAACACTTTCCATGAGTGCTATCAACCCTTAACCCTAATGCATCCATGATTTTAACTAGCATGATATTGTTTGTTGTGCCAGAGTCAATAATACAATTCTTTATAAAATTCCCCCCAACCACCAAGGTAAGTAAAATGGGTCTATCTTATTTGGACAAGTGTTCATAGAATTTCTTAGGAAAATATGGGGAATCTCAATAATCACTCCCTCAACTTCTTTACCCTTCTTGTCCCTTTCACTTAATTTGGGTGGAGTGAGCTCCACTAAATCATTATAGGCTATAGAAGCACCATTGATAAGGGCCACTTCCTTTTTTTTATGTTCTTCTATCCTCATCATTTCAAGAAAAGGTATAGACACTTTTACTTGGCTAAGTAACTGAAACATATCAACAGGAGTATACTTGGGAAGTTCAAGGGAAGGCATACCTTGTTTGTTGCTACTATCTTTCTATTGATTTTTGGTTGCTTCATCCTTATGTTTAGCATCCTTCCTTATGGAATCAGGAGCTTGCTTCTATATCTTTGATTTCTCAGAAGAAAATTTGTGTCCATGAGTAGCTTTTGGCTTGTTTACTCTCTTGGCCCAAATTTTATCTCCCTTGCCTTCTTTAGTTTTGACTGCTTCTACCTTTTCATCAGGTTCAAGTTCTTTGCCCTTAGCATTATGTTCCTTGATGAATAGACCAACAAGATTACATTGTTCACCTCCAACAGTTCTATTCTTCAAATGATAAGAACTCCTAGCTTGAGCAACTAAGGCTATATTATATTTTGCAATCTCTTCTGCAGAGGGTCTTCTTGATGAAACACCATCTTCAATTTCCTCCAAATTGTAAGCCTCAACATCACTAGTGTCATCCTCATCAGAAATAACTTTTTGATGATATGCATTAGCAATTTTCCTCTGATTATCTACATCCACTTCATAAGAACCTTCATCAGAAGAACATTCACTGCAAGCAACATCAGAATCACCCATAATCATAAGTACATCATCATCCTCTTGATCTTGTTTATCACAGTCTTTGGGTATGTCATCCTCTACTTCCACCATCTGTGCTACTGCACATTGCTATGAGGAATGTGGCATTTGGCAAGTCATACACCGAGGAGTATCTTCAACAAAAAAATTTGAATTCCTTTGTAGAGGGTCTGGAGGAACTTTGTTTTGGTATTCCTTTGATTATTTGAGACATGCTTCCCATTATACCAATTGGTATTATAAGGGTTATCTTGCAATCTAGGGGGTCTTTCATTTCTTTGGTAATTTTTAGGTTGGGCTTTCTCTTTCCTTACAATTTTATCATTGATGGTTTTCATAAAACTATCCAGCTTGTCCTCAATTGTTCCCCCTTTAGTGCTTGAACTCTTTTCTTCCTTTTTTGAACTTTTGAAGAGTTTTGGATCATCTCTTCTGCCAACTTTACCAGTTGCATTGTTGATATTTTTAATATGTTCTACCATCTTAAAAGCTTCTCTTAAAGACTGAGGACACTTATCTAGCAAACGGTGAATCATTTTTGCATCAAAAGCATTGCAATAATTTACCAAACACACAAGATCATTTAACTATAGATGAGGAGGAAACCTTTTTCTATCCTTTTGGAACCTTGTATTAAACTCAACAATAGATTCATTAGATCCTTTTACAATATTATTGAATTGATTCAACAAAAAACTTGAGTCAGTCTTGTCACCGTATTGTTCTCTAAAAACCATTTTGAACTCCTCCCAACAGCCAATGCTCTCAGCAGATAAACTCCTATACCATTCTCTTGCATCCTCAACAAGAGACTGCATGAACAACTTCATCATGACATCTTCTGCTCCACCTCAAAATCATCCATAACATTAGAAAATGCTTTGAGATGGTCTTCACCACTTAAAGCATTATTCCCATAGAATTTGACTAGAGCAAGTCTGAAATATTTAGGGAATGGGTTAGGGTAGCCAATTATTCCAGTGAAACATAGGTATTGGTATCTATCTACTTGGATTGGCCTCCTAGTATGTCGATCCCTATGATCATCTTTATGCTCATCATCTTTCTTGTTGTCAGAGTGGCTACAATCCTTCTCCTTTCCACTTTCACTATCACCTCCCCCTTTTTTTACATCCCTCATCCTCTTCAAAATAAGACTTATCATTCTTGTTTTTTCCTCCACCACCACCTCCTTGATCTCCACCACCACTTCCCCCAGGAGTATGTCCATCAGACTTCCTTTTTTCAAACTCGCTATCAGTATGTCTAGAGCTCGAGGCCTCTGGTATATGAGTGGACATTTGGAGGAATGCAATCTTCCTAGCCATTTCTGCATTAGAAGTTATTATTATAGCTTTTTTCAAATCTTCTCGTAGCTTTTCACTTTCCAACTGCAACCTTAATATCTCAAGATTTGGAGGTCTATCAGATGGGGTTGGATCAACTTTGGCTTTATTTGTGGGGATTTCAGTAGATGACGTATTGGTTTTATCATTGGTTTTGAATGTAGTGTTCTTGGGTTGGTCAATAGGTCTCTTCCCATGATCTACAAATGACATTTTCTTAGTACTGATAGGAGGGTCTAAGGCTCTAGTGGTTGAGACAGACGTTGTATAAGTATCAATAGCTAAAGCTCCCATTAGGACTGTTGCTCTAGGGATATCATTAGTCATCTTGGAGGTGAATTTAGAAAGGTTTTCCTCAAAGGTTCTACGCATTGCAGCCTCTTCTCTCATTTTCTCCAAAAAAATTCTTCTAGCATCTCTCTCAAGTTGCTTAGCTCTAATCCTATCTTCCTTCTCTTTTAATTCTTTCATTCTCTTTTCTTCTTGTTCTTGAAATATTAACTCCTCTTCTTCAATGGCTTTCATTTCATTATCTATATCCTCCTCATTTTCCTGAATATCCCCATGCTCACTTGGGGCAGGAGTAAAATAAGGCTGGTCAGCAGGGTCCTCTTCAAGAGAAAAGTGGATTGGCTCATCAAGGGATTTACCTCATGGCTTAAATGTCTTTCCATTAAAAACAAAACTAATTCCAGGGGTTAAAGGCTCAGACAACTTCTTATTCTTTTCCCAAAACTCCCACCTATCTTCCTCTCTTGAGATATTCAACTCACTATCAAAGACTTGTTCAACTAGAAAACTTCCCTGGTCTATGTTAGACTCTTGAACTTTATGTCCTTCTTCATGGACACTAGCACTACTTATATCAACATGAAAAGTAGGAGATACATCAGGATGGGAATCAACAGACTTACTTGATTTAGAACGTTTCCTAACCCATTCAGGTTGCTTTTCCTTTGTAGGTTCAGATTCTTCCTTCTACTCAGGATGCTTCTTCACATAACTTTTGGTCTTCCTCATAATGTCAAGTACTACAAAATATTTCTTGTTGTTTTCCTTTTGAGAACTAACCTTCACATTGGTACTAGATAACTTAGATTCACCACCCAAAATACTGGGAAACAAAAATTGATTGCACTTTGATTTTGTACTTGTTACTCCAGAAAAGACTTTACACATTACCCGACAAAAAGTGGCAGAATGAAATAACAGCTAACGCATAAGACCTAGTATGATGGGACTAATGCAACAAATTTTAAACTAATTATTCTTTAAATAGTAAAAATATCATAACGAACAACTGACTCTGATTGTACCTAATCTAAACTTAGAGACTTTGGACCTACCTAGTCCCCAGCAGAGTTGCCAATTTGTTGGTTATTTTTTAATAAACAAACTAATCTCCAAAAATACCTATGGATTTTTCCATTTCCAATTATCATCACTTCCAAAGGGACTATCCAATGAATGAATAGAGGTTGCTAAATGTCTATTCCTACTCTTTGGGCTCTGTAAAACCCAAGAGGGTGATCCCATAATGTATGCTCACAAGACTTTGCACAATTACACTCAAATACACTATAAATAACAAATATCTCTCATAAAACCATTCAATAATATGCATCAAGTAAGTTGCCAACTTATGTATCGACGTTATATATATTGAGCATGAGAGAGTAGAATTTGAACACAAAACAACAACAATAGTATCCCATTGACATTTTATGATTTAAAGATTGAGTAGTTACTAAATCGATATTGAAAGTGAAACACAAATACTTTGCATGAACTAGTGTCTTTATCCCAAGCACGGAGTCAATACCATTCTATATAACTTGATAACAAATTAAACAATAGCACCTATAACGATAGCAAAATCAGCAGATTTAGCATAATGAAAACAATAATAATCTAGTCAGATCCTATCAAGCACAATAGAGCATGAAATAATACTTAAAATCACAATAAATACATGTACGAACCGACCAAGATTCAATTCAATTTATCTCCATTGCTCTCCACCGCATGAGAGAATGCCAGATTTTGAAGGTTTGACAATGGAGGAATGTTGAGTGCTCATTCTTGCAGCATAATGACTTGACAATGACAATGACAAATAGAGAGTGATAGATAGAGACAGAAGATTGATTTTGACAGCTATGGATGCTAGAAGAATCAACCTCTTAAATGGATTGTGAGAGGTCGTATTTATAGAGCCGTGACGTTGACAAAGATAAGATTTGACAAGATTCGACAAGGATTTGGTTTTTGACAAAAGAGGAAATACAACGAGATGAGATAAGATGTCAAAAAAGATAGAAATATTTCATTTCCTGTTTTAAAGGAAATAAATCTTGAAAAAGAAGAGAAGGATAATTGATGAATTATCTAATTAAATAAATAAATTAGATGCACACGAGTTCAATTTTGGAAAGAAAGCGAGATCTTTTTAGGATTTTATTAATTAAATAAATTTTGGATTTATTTAATTAACATTGAATTTATGATTTCATTAATTAAATAATATAAATTATTTAATTAACATTAGAAGAATGAATATAAATGATTTAATTAATTAAATAATATAAATTATTTAATTAACATTAGTGAAATTGATGGATTATGAATATGAATTTAATTAAATAAATAAAATTTATTTAATTAAATAAATGATGACATGGGTACCTAGGGCAAAACATGCTACAAGATGCCTAAATGATGAAATGTCGAGACAGGTGTTGCAAGAGGACAATTTTGGGTGTCTACATTTTTCCCCTCTTTGAGATGATGTTCGAAGTGATGCGATTTGTGTCGAGTAACATCATTTCAAAGAAACTAAGGTATGGATAGAGAAAAATGGATAATGATATCAGAATATGATGATGCCCCCTTGAGAGGATAGGCGGGTTGGACAAACATGGGTAGGCTCTCGAAATGAAAGGGATGGGTCAAGAACCAAAGATGAAGGAATGGATGATACGTTATGCTGCAATGAAAGATGAGCAACCATGATGTTTGATATAGCACTAGACATTATGCACCAAGATATAAGGACCAAGGTGACGATGTGTCTCATGCCCCAGCATAATACAACCTTGTCTAGACGTATGAGGAAAGAGGCTTAGAGCATTAAAGTCCTAATGCACAAAAGGTATTATGTGACCTTAGATGCAAAGGATAATGCAAAAAGATATTCCAACACACACAAGATATGAATATTAGCTGGAATGATATGGATTTGATACAAATGCCAGATAAAATGATAACACACACAAGCAAGCAAGCAAGCATGCACAAATGATACAAAAACAAACAAGGTATTGCCCCTGTCAAGTTGTAAACCATTGATTGATTGACTGATTGATTGATGATGGTGACTAATGATGATAGTGTTGTCATTGTGGGGAAAGACATATCCCTAGATCAACACAAGGATGACTGACAATTGATAGATTGACTTTGATTGATTGGGTTTACAACAAGATTAGGATTAAGACCAAAGGATGTGATTGGATAATTTGACAAGATTGATCGACTTGATTGATATGGATTGACTTGCATTTGAATTATTGCTTGAATTTTTGTTGGCTATTTGAGTTTTTTTGTATTTTTGGGGATATTTTGATTTTTTTGTATTTTGAAATGTTTTGGTTTTTTTTGGACTTTTGGAATGTTTTGATTTTTTTGGACTTTTGACATGTTTTGACTTTTTTTTGTATTTTTGGAATGTTTTGATTTTTTTTGAATTTTGACATGTTTTGACTGTTTTGGACTTTTGACATGTTTTGAGGTGTCAAAGGATGAAAATTTGAATAGCCTTTGTGCTAGATACCAATGACAAGGGGAAAACCAAGTCTAGGTGCAAGGGTGGGTGATGGGATAAGGGATAAAAGGCTCATGATAGATGGATGGATGGTATTGATGTATGCATCATAAGACAGCAAGGATGTGATCTCCAAAGACTATGTCGCAAAAGAATAACATGCCCTATTTTAGGTACAAGACTTAGGATTTTTTCTAGACAAAATTTATGACAATAGGATAATGACATGATTGGTTTAGATAATTGAGGTATGTCAAGAGATACTCAAAGCATGTTTCAACCTTTGCCCCTATATCTTCATCAAGATCAAAAGAAGGGTGGATGAATGGACTCAATATGATAGGTATGTATGAATGGACTCAATATGATGGCTAAAGATGGCAGGTAGGATGTAAATGACAAGACATGAATGGTAGGAGGGATAGATAAGACATGGTATCCCCAAGTGTAAGTGACATAGAAGATCAACCTACTCATGATGCCTGTTTGCTAGGTTTTCATCATGGTACTTATCTAGGGCACCTGTTTACCAGGTTTTCATCGTTGGACGAAGGGATTTCTCTTTACTCTTTTTGTTTTATTCTTTCTTTTAATTTTTTTTTTTGACTTTTTGACTTGTGGATAGGAGGGACTCAAGTGTCTATTTCTGTGAAAGGGGATAGTCCCACTAGATGGATGTCATTGCATGGACCATGTCAAATGTCATTATACTCATAGATGTTGGTAAGGGATGACATGAAAGGGAGATGGAGTAGGTAGATGATGGATTATGATGTGGATTATGGAGGACAATAATGGATTATGATATAGATTATGTCGGGAAGATGATAGGGATTATATGGGACTTATGGAAAAGATGAATGTGGAGGCTTAGCCAAAAGCATGGACCATAGGAAGATGATGGTGGAGATATGTAGGATAATGAGTGAAGGATGAGTTGGAGTTATGTGGATTTGTTGTGAGATGGAAGGGAACCATGACCAATGGTTCCACACATTGTGATAAACTTTAAAGCTTTTGATGGGAAGGTGGTTTAGGAAGCAATGGAGATGTTTTCTTAGGAGATGGGTGATGAAGTGCTTTAGGTACCCACATAGACTTAGTATTTTTATGACTTTTATTGGGCTTGTGGGTTTTCGAAATTTGAGATTTTTGGATGGAATGTGTATTTTGGATGGGAGGGGATGGTTGGGATTTTTGTGATGTGGATGGCTCGTCTGACTTGGTTTCTTTTTGCTTAGGGACCCAAACCAATTTGTTTTTAGACTTTTCTTTTGAAGGTATGGGATTATATAGCTTTTTAGATGAACTTGGCTTTGACTTTTTCCCATTGTATGCTAACGCTTTAGGACCTTTGACTTTATATGTAGAGGCATCCAAATTTTTATTTTTGAATCCCATGGGGTAGATGGAATGAGTGGAATCTTTATGTTTACACAATGTGTGCATTTGTTGGTCATGACTAGGATATTTAGGATATTTATGAATGACTGGGGTATTAGGTGTTGGAAGTAATGGTGGAAAAGTGGATGGAGGGATATTAGGAGTTGGAAGTAATGGTGGTAAAGTGGATGGTTGAAGGTGTATGGTCACATGCTTTTGACATTTGTAGGATGACGGTGGTGGAATGGAAACATATGTTTTAGGAATATGATAGGCTTTATGATGGAAAGTGGACTTAGGATGCATGGAGGAAATACCGACATCTTGAGATTGGTGTCCTTGAGGTGTATGTCTAAGGCCATAAGAGCATGGAGGGACTTTGACATGGATGGGCTCCAAAATATCTTGTTCATGAAGGCCTAAACCTTTATCTTGGTGGTTCATATTTTGGAGTGTGCAATGGACAATAGGACTAGGTGTAGGTGAAACACTAGACATGATTTCCTTATTGGATGGAGAAGATAATGGTTGTTGTTGTTCGAAGGAGGAACATTCATGAATGAGGGTAGAAAGACCAATAGGGTATGATGGAGGACTTGTAATGGGGTCGATAGTGGGTGACATGGGATCATTGGGATCTTGATTAGCATTGTGTTCACTTAGATCCAAAGTATTTGTTTGATCTTCTATGTGTTCTTGGGAGGCACTTGTCTCATCAAGGGAAGTGAATGTTGATGGATCATGGATAGGACTAGGTGGAGGTGAATTTGGAATATCTTTCTCATGGATGGGTATAGGATCAAGTTGCTCTTGGATAGGCTCTTCATCATTATGGATATCATCTTGATCATAAAAACGATATAGATTATGGATGGGTTGGATGAAAATGATTTGATCTTGATTAGGACTAGGGCTTGATGTTTCCACATGCTTGGGAGTAGACTCTTGATATACCTCTTGGGTTGCTTGAATGGAATTGCAAGGGGATGACTCTTGAAGAGACTTGACATGTTCTTGACGGTCAACAACATAGGAGCATGAAAGAGGGTGACTTGGACTTATGAGGGGAGACTCTCGACTTGGCTCAAGGGGTTGAGGATGACATGGTTGACTTGAAGGACTTGGCATGACGTTTGAGGACTCTTTGGTATGTTCAAGTATATGTGTTGGATGACATGGAGACAATTGATTCCTTGCTTGTAGCCCTTGGGTCACATCCTTTGTAGGTGTAGGGGTGGATGTATGTAATGCCATCAATTTATGTTTTAAATATCTAAACGTAAGGCATTGATTTGATGGAGGATTAGATGATGGTGGGGGTAATGAAGAGTTTGATGGATTAGCAGGTGGAGAGGCCAATGGATTAGGGCTAGGACATGGTGGATTATGGATAGGCATTTCATTGGATGGTGGTAAGGGTGCATGGACTAGATTGGTGTTCCCCTTGTCAAAGGTGGCATTAAGACTTAAAGGTTCTTGATGTTGTTGCCAAGGTGGACTTGGGAAGTTACGTTGTTGTTGTGATATGGGT
>VDFB02373365.1:92176618-92196374 GCA_007258455.2 Sequoia sempervirens
AGAATGATCACAGTTGAAAATTGAATATAATCAAAGCAAGTGGGAAATCCTCATCATAAAATGTGTTCCTATAGCAAACATTTGGCCACGGCTTGAGAACTCCAAAATCTTTTAAAAATGATAAATTTTTTTCAAATCTAAAACAAAATCAGACTTACCATGTAATTTCTTGAGAAATCATCAAAAGGAAACTTCAAGAATGGCGTAAGAATGCAGTTTACAAGTTCCATCTTTGAACCCTGGGTTCCTCCATGGTGGCACTATCTCAAGCAAGCAAAAGTGAAATGAATGTTTAACATTCCTTTAGGGTTTAGAAACCCTAAAGTGGTTTGATAGTGTCAAAAGGTTTTTTCCTTTAAGTTTTCTTTTTATAAAAAACTCTATTCATATAAGCATCGTGCCATGTTGCATTTCGGGGAAAATGCATTAATCAAGACTATGGGCTTAGACTTTTAATCTTAAGCCTTAATGACTTTTGTATGATGTAAGTCTTTTAAGACTTGTAATTTAGGAGTCCTATAATTTATTTATTTTATATTTGCATTATATTTAAAAAATGTAAGATACTAAGTCTTAATGATGCCTTATAAATCATTTTGACTTAAGTTTTTTTTTTAAATGCAATTTTAGAGATAAGAGATTTTCAACGCATGACAATGAGGAGGAGGAATGAAGATGTTCTTGTATTGATGGCTTGCCACAAAAGAAGGGAGTTTATTTTCATTTGAGAGACACTTGGAGCAAATATAGGCATGTTTTTTTTCAATTTTGAGACACAAGGAGAGCATCTAGAGGCTGATTTATTATGTTTTTATCTTTGACTTGGTCAAACTTGACCTTTTCACACATATTGAAGCCTTTTAGAGTGAATATGGTTCCTTAAAAATAGTCTCTTGAGAGGCATCTAAGATCATGAACCTTCTAGAGCCTCTTTTGGTGGAGCTACTTGGACTTGATCATATATTATCATTTGTAACTCATTATTAAGTAGATCTTACTTGCATATTTTATGCTTTATGACTTCTATGAGTCCTTGGAGGAGAACACAGAGCTTTGTAACTCATTTATAGACATTGTATGGTACAGTTTCACCTTTGAAAATCAATAAAGAAAGCAAATTTTGTCGTCTCAGTTATCTGTTTCATTGATTGTGTTGGATGATTGATGAATTTACATGTGAGTTTTCTTACTTCTTGTTAATATGTCTCATTAATAGCACCTTCAAGCAAAGGAGATATGTATGTTGTAGGTTATAAGATATGCTAGTGATGCAAATAGATTTAGTTGTGTGAGGAATTTATCATCCTTCTAGGACTGTATATGTTGTATCTTTTTTATGAAATATTTATGCAATAACATATAAGTATTGAGTTGTGCATGGCATCTTTTGTTGATTGATTGAAAATTTTGTTAGGAAATTGTACAAGTTTAAACAATCATTTAGGTATATCACCATAGGAATAGTTTTTTTCATTTCATGCATATCCTTCTTCCCTTTTCCTTATTAATCAATAGTTTAGGTGATACAAATAGGAAGTCAGCCTTCTCCAAAGGTTGACCTCAACATACAAGTAACCCACAGCTTTAGAGGTCTTCCCATGTTACACTAAAGTATTGAATTTCATATTCAATAGGGTGCAATTTTAGTTGTTCACACCTGGCACAACTTCAAGTTCGGCACTTGCAAATTCTTCCTTTGGACAGTCAACCGCCCCTGCATTACACTGATCATGATTGGAAGGCAGATGAATTGTTAGATGGTTGACCTACATTTTCCTTGCTATACCTTTTTCATATTTCTTTTATTTTTCTTTCATGTACGTATTGTGTTCCGCTATGACGTGTGTTTCATGTTCCCTCTCCTTGTACACTTCTTCTATCTCGGGCTCTCTATCTCTAATTGTCATTCTTTGTCTTTGTCTTTTCTTTTTTTGTGTTTTCTGTTTGGGGATGATGCAAGCATGTGAGATGTCGTGATGTCTCTTCCATGTTGACCAAAAGCCTTTGTCTTTCTTTGTTTTTGTTTTCTACTTGGGGATGACGCAGCATGGTATTCTATGTCTCTTCCATGTTGACCCAAAAGGTCCTTGTCTTTTCTTTTGTTTTGTTTTTCCATTTTAGAATGACGAAAGCGTGACACTCCTATGTCTCTTCCATGTTTTTATCTAAAAGGTCTTGTCTTTTTACTTTGTTTTTGTTTTCCATTTGGGGATGACGCAGCTAATAGAGAGACTTCTATGTTCTTCCATGTTGACCCAAAAGGTCCTAGACATTTTCTTTTCTTTTTGTGTTTTCCATATGGGGATGATGCAAAGCCGAGATGCCCTATGTCTCTTCCAAGTTGACCCAAAAGGTCCTTTTCTTTTTCGCTTTTTTGCTTTTATTTTCCTTTTGGGGATGATGCAAGGCATTGAGACCGAATGTCTCCTTCATGTTGACCCAAAATCTTTTCCCTTTTCATTTCTTTTCACTTGTGTTTTCCTTTGGGGATGATGCAAGGCATTGAGACTGTGTTCCCTTCCATGTTGACCCAAAAGGCTCTTTCTTTTTAGATATGTTTTCACTCTTTGTGTCATTCTTCCAATTTTGTGTATTTGGGGAATAATGATAGTTCTAAGCTCTCTAATATCATTGTAGCAAAGAACATACTGACCCCAAACCCATAGATCCCTTATGTGTTTGGTGTGCTTTTCTGGGGAGAAACTCCTTTCTTTTGTCTTTTTTATTTTCTCCTTTGGCATGATGTAGCCTTACCTTCAAACATAAGGACTTAAGGGCTTCAAGTTGGCTATTCTTGTGTCTTGTTTTCTTTTTGCACTTTCTTTCTTTTCTCACTTTCAAGTAATTCTCATAGAACAATGTAGCAATTCCTTGAAGTGGGGCTTAATACATTACCATAATCTTAATTTTGCATTCTTGTTTCCTAAGTGTAGCCTTGTCATTTGTGTGTGATGAGTTTGTTACTTTGTGGATGACATTGGTTGTGATGTCTTTCATAAGAGTGATCTATCTTAGCATATTGCATTCCTCTTGGTGGTTTGATGTGACACACTATATCCCATAAGTTGGAAATATACTATTCTTTGATTGGTCCTCTCTTGGAGACATTAGACAAAATGTTCCCTAAGTGACTGACCTTGCATAAACATAACAAGACTCCTTTGAACATCTTTTTACATTACATTTTCCATTTTGCCACCTTGCATAAAACAACTTGCATGATTGTGGTACCCTTATCTTTTTGTTTATAGAAGTTTTCTTTGTGGTGCCTTGTTAAAGTTATCAATGGGCATAACTTTAACATGGTTGAGTGGGAAGCCCACCTAGCGGCATGAATTTTCCCCTAGCTAATTTTTTGTTTTGTGAGTGCATACCAACTAGCGTATGTATCCTACCTTTTTGGGCCTTCTCACCCCGCGGAAAACTTGTTATGTGGCCCCAGAGTGAGTACATTTGGGATTTCTCACCTAGCAGACCATCCTATGTTTTGTCACCCCAGAGTGAGTACACATTCTCTTTTAGCCTAGATCTTATCCACAACTAGTTGGATTAGTGATCAAAGCTTCATTCAATTCATTTCAACACTTGTGTCTTCCTTTGTTCTTATGTTTAGTTTGTCATGGGATCTTCGTCCTAGGGGATTGATCATCCCTCTTGTTCATTGTCATTCCATTTTGCTAACGTAAGTGCATTTGAACCCTCTTCTTGATGTTCATGGCTACTTTAGTGTGAGTTTGAAGCAGGTTCATCCTCTCACTCAAAGTAAGCAAATGTGTCGTGATAAAATGGCCCCTTGTCATTTTCATGGCCTTTTAGGTCTTGTTTCATGGTATTTGATATATTTTGCTTATCATGCTGCAACATGTCTTGAACATACATATTTAGGTACTAAAATTTAAATAATGATGTCCGTGAAGGTGTTGTGAAGTGTTGTAAGACATTTCTACATTCTTCTAGACTCTATTCATTATAATTCACCTAAAAATCACCTTTTTACACATCATCAAGTCCTATTTTGAAGTGTTGTAAAGTCTTGTAACAAGATTTCACATTTTCCTAGGCACAACTTCACTATTTATCTCTTCTTATGACATAATTGACCCCTTTATGCCCTCATATGCTTTAATTAAGTGTATTTTTGGATATTATCCCGACAAACAACATTAAAAGAAACTTAATTCCCGACACTTGTTTTTAGGTCCTAGGTGGAACCCATTTGCCATGGGTGGCGAATGAGTCCCCCTTGGCCCTAAATTCAAAATATTTTAAATTTCTTTTCAGGATTTTATAAAAATCACTTGATGTTAGCCTATGATGAGGTATGAATGGGAAACTATGACACAAGATTGTATAAATAGGCATTTTTCACTTCATTTTACATCTCCTCATTCATTCAAGCATCTTACAACATCAATTCAAACAACATTCAAGCACTTTGAAGCATCCATTGACATTACTTCAAACTTGCATCATCAAGGGTTTGGCGAGTTAATAGCATTTGCATGTTATTAGTTTATCTTTCCTTTACATTTCATTATTCTATTAAGGGTTTGATTACTACAAGTGGGGTTTGACCAAGGAAAACCCCTATTTGCTAACCCTCAACCATTTTTCCCTCTTGCATGTGTGTTTGCAGACTTAGGTATGCATATTTGTCAAGCATTTATGTGTTGAAAAGTGGAAAGCAAATCCAACTAGGTGTTTCAAGTCAACTTAAGCATATTTCAAGCTTGAGAGTTTTCTGTTTGTTTCCCGCAGAACTAACTTTGGCAACCCGAAAAGTAGACATTTCTAGATCTGGTGTTGTAGAGTTGTCTTCTAATTTTCCATAATTTTGGGAGAGGACTAATTCACCATCAGTGGTGAATGAGTCTCACCTTAGGACTAAAAATTTGAGTTTTGTCAAATTTCGGATCTCGACTGTCAAAAACCAATTCCTGACACTGTTTTACTAGGAGGAGGAATAATTCGTCACCCTAGGTGAATGAGTCCCACTATAAAAAAATTAGCAATTTTCATTAGCATTCAAAACACTCCAGAATCATCATGTTTCATCGAGGTGCACTCAGATCCATCCATGTACTTTATGTTTTGCATTATTTCTTCATTTACATAGTTGTTTGCATATCACAATGTGTTTTCAAACATAGCTTAAATTGCACTTTTGCATTAATTTTAGTTCATTTTAATTAGTCAATTGCATTTATTTTACTTCATTTAGGCATAACAACATCGCACATAACATTAATTGAATGAACCCCATGCATTTTTAGGTCCTATCTCTCTCCTTTTAGGTGAAAAACCCTAGAAGAGCTAGAGTTGTCCATAGTGACCCGAAAATCTACAATTCAAATATCAACCACTACCACATTCATTTTAAACTCTTTGTTAGGGTAAGCTACCAATCTATATGGAAGCTCATTTATCACACCTACCATAGGGACCTCTCTAACATCCATGGCATAACACTTTCCATGAGTGCTATCAACCCTTAACCCTAATGCATCCATGATTTTAACTAGCATGATATTGTTTGTTGTGCCAGAGTCAATAATACAATTCTTTATAAAATTCCCCCCAACCACCAAGGTAAGTAAAATGGGTCTATCTTATTTGGACAAGTGTTCATAGAATTTCTTAGGAAAATATGGGGAATCTCAATAATCACTCCCTCAACTTCTTTACCCTTCTTGTCCCTTTCACTTAATTTGGGTGGAGTGAGCTCCACTAAATCATTATAGGCTATAGAAGCACCATTGATAAGGGCCACTTCCTTTTTTTTATGTTCTTCTATCCTCATCATTTCAAGAAAAGGTATAGACACTTTTACTTGGCTAAGTAACTGAAACATATCAACAGGAGTATACTTGGGAAGTTCAAGGGAAGGCATACCTTGTTTGTTGCTACTATCTTTCTATTGATTTTTGGTTGCTTCATCCTTATGTTTAGCATCCTTCCTTATGGAATCAGGAGCTTGCTTCTATATCTTTGATTTCTCAGAAGAAAATTTGTGTCCATGAGTAGCTTTTGGCTTGTTTACTCTCTTGGCCCAAATTTTATCTCCCTTGCCTTCTTTAGTTTTGACTGCTTCTACCTTTTCATCAGGTTCAAGTTCTTTGCCCTTAGCATTATGTTCCTTGATGAATAGACCAACAAGATTACATTGTTCACCTCCAACAGTTCTATTCTTCAAATGATAAGAACTCCTAGCTTGAGCAACTAAGGCTATAGTATATTTTGCAATCTCTTCTGCAGAGGGTCTTCTTGATGAAACACCATCTTCAATTTCCTCCAAATTGTAAGCCTCAACATCACTAGTGTCATCCTCATCAGAAATAACTTTTTGATGATATGCATTAGCAATTTTCCTCTGATTATCTACATCCACTTCATAAGAACCTTCATCAGAAGAACATTCACTGCAAGCAACATCAGAATCACCCATAATCATAAGTACATCATCATCCTCTTGATCTTGTTTATCACAGTCTTTGGGTATGTCATCCTCTACTTCCACCATCTGTGCTACTGCACATTGCTATGAGGAATGTGGCATTTGGCAAGTCATACACCGAGGAGTATCTTCAACAAAAAAATTTGAATTCCTTTGTAGAGGGTCTGGAGGAACTTTGTTTTGGTATTCCTTTGATTATTTGAGACATGCTTCCCATTATACCAATTGGTATTATAAGGGTTATCTTGCAATCTAGGGGGTCTTTCATTTCTTTGGTAATTTTTAGGTTGGGCTTTCTCTTTCCTTACAATTTTATCATTGATGGTTTTCATAAAACTATCCAGCTTGTCCTCAATTGTTCCCCCTTTAGTGCTTGAACTCTTTTCTTCCTTTTTTGAACTTTTGAAGAGTTTTGGATCATCTCTTCTGCCAACTTTACCAGTTGCATTGTTGATATTTTTAATATGTTCTACCATCTTAAAAGCTTCTCTTAA
The DNA here is from genome assembly GCA_007258455.2 of Sequoia sempervirens. Classification (NCBI taxonomy): domain Eukaryota; kingdom Viridiplantae; phylum Streptophyta; class Pinopsida; order Cupressales; family Cupressaceae; genus Sequoia; species Sequoia sempervirens. The sequence continues at coordinate 92,183,567 of VDFB02373365.1, forward strand.
AGACTGAGGACACTTATCTAGCAAACGGTGAATCATTTTTGCATCAAAAGCATTGCAATAATTTACCAAACACACAAGATCATTTAACTATAGATGAGGAGGAAACCTTTTTCTATCCTTTTGGAACCTTGTATTAAACTCAACAATAGATTCATTAGATCCTTTTACAATATTATTGAATTGATTCAACAAAAAACTTGAGTCAGTCTTGTCACCGTATTGTTCTCTAAAAACCATTTTGAACTCCTCCCAACAGCCAATGCTCTCAGCAGATAAACTCCTATACCATTCTCTTGCATCCTCAACAAGAGACTGCATGAACAACTTCATCATGACATCTTCTGCTCCACCTCAAAATCATCCATAACATTAGAAAATGCTTTGAGATGGTCTTCACCACTTAAAGCATTATTCCCATAGAATTTGACTAGAGCAAGTCTGAAATATTTAGGGAATGGGTTAGGGTAGCCAATTATTCCAGTGAAACATAGGTATTGGTATCTATCTACTTGGATTGGCCTCCTAGTATGTCGATCCCTATGATCATCTTTATGCTCATCATCTTTCTTGTTGTCAGAGTGGCTACAATCCTTCTCCTTTCCACTTTCACTATCACCTCCCCCTTTTTTTACATCCCTCATCCTCTTCAAAATAAGACTTATCATTCTTGTTTTTTCCTCCACCACCACCTCCTTGATCTCCACCACCACTTCCACCAGGAGTATGTACCTCTGATTTCTTCTTTTGCAACTCACTATCAATATGCCCAGAGCTTGAAGCCTCTGGAATATGGGTGGACATTTGAAGGAATGCAATCTTCCTATCCATTTCTGCATTAGAAGTTATTATTATAGCTTTTTTCAAATCTTCTCGTAGCTTTTCACTTTCCAACTGCAACCTTAATATCTCAAGATTTGGAGGTCTATCAGATGGGGTTGGATCAACTTTGGCTTTATTTGTGGGGATTTCAGTAGATGACGTATTGGTTTTATCATTGGTTTTGAATGTAGTGTTCTTGGGTTGGTCAATAGGTCTCTTCCCATGATCTACAAATGACATTTTCTTAGTACTGATAGGAGGGTCTAAGGCTCTAGTGGTTGAGACAGACGTTGTATAAGTATCAATAGCTAAAGCTCCCATTAGGACTGTTGCTCTAGGGATATCATTAGTCATCTTGGAGGTGAATTTAGAAAGGTTTTCCTCAAAGGTTCTACGCATTGCAGCCTCTTCTCTCATTTTCTCCAAAAAAATTCTTCTAGCATCTCTCTCAAGTTGCTTAGCTCTAATCCTATCTTCCTTCTCTTTTAATTCTTTCATTCTCTTTTCTTCTTGTTCTTGAAATATTAACTCCTCTTCTTCAATGGCTTTCATTTCATTATCTATATCCTCCTCATTTTCCTGAATATCCCCATGCTCACTTGGGGCAGGAGTAAAATAAGGCTGGTCAGCAGGGTCCTCTTCAAGAGAAAAGTGGATTGGCTCATCAAGGGATTTACCTCATGGCTTAAATGTCTTTCCATTAAAAACAAAACTAATTCCAGGGGTTAAAGGCTCAGACAACTTCTTATTCTTTTCCCAAAACTCCCACCTATCTTCCTCTCTTGAGATATTCAACTCACTATCAAAGACTTGTTCAACTAGAAAACTTCCCTGGTCTATGTTAGACTCTTGAACTTTATGTCCTTCTTCATGGACACTAGCACTACTTATATCAACATGAAAAGTAGGAGATACATCAGGATGGGAATCAACAGACTTACTTGATTTAGAACGTTTCCTAACCCATTCAGGTTGCTTTTCCTTTGTAGGTTCAGATTCTTCCTTCTACTCAGGATGCTTCTTCACATAACTTTTGGTCTTCCTCATAATGTCAAGTACTACAAAATATTTCTTGTTGTTTTCCTTTTGAGAACTAACCTTCACATTGGTACTAGATAACTTAGATTCACCACCCAAAATACTGGGAAACAAAAATTGATTGCACTTTGATTTTGTACTTGTTACTCCAGAAAAGACTTTACACATTACCCGACAAAAAGTGGCAGAATGAAATAACAGCTAACGCATAAGACCTAGTATGATGGGACTAATGCAACAAATTTTAAACTAATTATTCTTTAAATAGTAAAAATATCATAACGAACAACTGACTCTGATTGTACCTAATCTAAACTTAGAGACTTTGGACCTACCTAGTCCCCAGCAGAGTTGCCAATTTGTTGGTTATTTTTTAATAAACAAACTAATCTCCAAAAATACCTATGGATTTTTCCATTTCCAATTATCATCACTTCCAAAGGGACTATCCAATGAATGAATAGAGGTTGCTAAATGTCTATTCCTACTCTTTGGGCTCTGTAAAACCCAAGAGGGTGATCCCATAATGTATGCTCACAAGACTTTGCACAATTACACTCAAATACACTATAAATAACAAATATCTCTCATAAAACCATTCAATAATATGCATCAAGTAAGTTGCCAACTTATGTATCGACGTTATATATATTGAGCATGAGAGAGTAGAATTTGAACACAAAACAACAACAATAGTATCCCATTGACATTTTATGATTTAAAGATTGAGTAGTTACTAAATCGATATTGAAAGTGAAACACAAATACTTTGCATGAACTAGTGTCTTTATCCCAAGCACGGAGTCAATACCATTCTATATAACTTGATAACAAATTAAACAATAGCACCTATAATCAGATAGGGCAAAAATCAAGCAGATTCTAGCATAATGAAAACAATAATCTAATTAGATCCTATCAAGCACAATAGAGCACAAACTAGCATGAAAATTAAAACAAGAAAGCAAAGCAAACCGATCTCCAAGCTAGACTTGATTTATCTCCATTGCTCTTCTCCACCTGCATGAGAATGTGAGATTTTGAAGGGTTGACAATGGAGGAATATTGAGTGCTCATTCCTACAGCATAATGACTTGACAATGACAATGATAAATAGAGAGAATGATAGGTAGAGACGGAAGACTGATTTTGACAGAGTCTGGATGCTAGACGAATCAACCCCCTAAATGGATTGCGAGAGGCTGTATTTATAGAGCCGTGACATTGACGAAGATAAGATTTGACAAGATTCGACAATGATTTGATTTTTGACAAAAGAGGAAATACAACGAGATGAGATAAGATTTCAAAAAAGATGGAAAGATTTCATTTCCTGTTTTAAGGAAATAAATCTCGAAAAAGACGAGAAGGATAATTGACAAATTATCTAATTAAATAAATTAATTAGATGCACACGAGTTCAGTTTTGGAAAGAAAGCGACATGATCTTTTAGGATTTTATTAATTAAATAAATTTTGGATTTATTTAATTAACATTGAATTTATGATTTCATTAATTAAATAATATAAATTATTTAATTAATATTAGAAGAATGGATAGAAATGATTTAATTAATTAAATAATATAAATTATTTAATTAATATTAGCGAAATGGATGGATTATGAATATGAATTTAATTAAATAAATAAAATTTATTTAATTAAATAAACAATGCTTAATTAAATAAATGATGAAATGGGTACCTAGGGCAAAGCGTGCTACAAGATGCCTAAATGATGAAATGTCGAGACAGGTGTTGCAAGAGGACAATTTTGGGTGTCTACATTTTTCCCCTCTTTGAGATGATGTTCGAGATGATGTGATTTGTGTCGAGTAACATCATTTCAAAGAAACTAAGGTATGGATAGAGAAAAATGGATAATGATAGAAAGATAGGATGATGCCCCCTCGAGAGGATAGGCGGGTTGGACAAACATGGGTAGGCTCTCGAAATGAAAAGGGACGGGTCAAGAACCAAAGATGAAGGAATGGATGATACGTTATGTTGCAATGAAAGATGAGCAACCATGATGTTTGATATAGCACTAGATGTTATGCACCAAGATATAATGACCAAGGTGACGATGTGTCTCATGCCCCAGCGTAATACAACCTTGTCTAGACGTATGAGGAAAGAGGCTTAGAGCATTAAAATCCTAATGCACAAAAGGTATTATGTGACCTTAGATGCAAAGGATAATGCAAAAAGATATTCCAACACACACAAGATATGAATATTAGCTGGAATGATATGGATTTGATACAAATGCAAGATAAAATGATAACACACACAAGCAAGCAAGCAAGCATGCACAAATGATACAAAAACAAACAAGGTATTGCCCCTGTCAAGTTGTAAACCATTGATTGATTGACTGATTGATTGATGATGGTGACTAATGATGATAGTGTTGTCATTGTGGGGAAAGACATATCCCTAGATCAACACAAGGATGACTGACAATTGATAGATTGACTTTGATTGATTGGGTTTACAACAAGATTAGGATTAAGACCAAAGGATGTGATTGGATAATTTGAAAAGATTGATTAACTTGATTGGTATGGATTAAGGATTGACTTGCATTTGAATTATTGCTTGAATTTTTGTTGGCTATTTGATTTTTTTGTATTTTTGGGGATATTTTGATTTTTTTGTATTTTGAAATGTTTTGATTTTTTTTGGACTTTTGGAATGTTTTGATTTTTTTGGACTTTTGGAATGTTTTGATTTTTTTTGAATTTTGACATGTTTTGACTGTTTTGGACGTTTGACATGTTTTGAGGTGTCAAAGGATGAAAATTTGAATAGCCTTTGTGCTAGATACCAATGACAAGGGGAAAACCAAGTCTAGGTGCAAGGGTGGGTGATGGGATAAGGGATAAAAGGCTCATGATAGATGGATGGACGGTATTGATGTATGCATCATAAGACAGCAAGGATGTGATCTCCAAAGACTATGTCGCATAGGAATAACATGCCCTATTTTAGGTACAAGACTTAGGATTTTTCTGGACAAAATTTATGACAATAGGATAATGACATGATTGGTTTAGATAAATGAGGTATGTCAAGAGATACTCAAAGCATGTTTCAACCTTTGCCCCTATATCTTCATCAAGATCAGAAGAAGAAGGGTGGATGAATGGACTCGATATGATAGGTATGTATGATGGCCAAAGATGGTAGGTAGGATGGAAATGATATGACAAGAATGATAGGTTGGATAGATAAGACATTGTGCCCCCAAGTGTAAGTGACATAGAAGATCAACCTACGCATGATGCCTGTTTGCCAGGTTTTCATCATGGTACTTATCCAAGGCGCCTGTTTACCAGGTTTTCACCGTTGGACGAAGGGATTTCTCTTTACTCTTTTTGTTTTATTCTTTCTTTTATTATTTTTGAATTTTTGACTTTTTGACTTTTGGATAGGAGGGACTTAAGTGTCTAGTTGCATGAAAGGTGATAGTCCCACTAGGGATGGATGTCATTGCATGGACCATGTCAAATGTCATGATGCTCATAGATGTTGGTAAGGGATGACATGAAAGGGAGATGGAGTAGGTAGATGATGGATTATGATGTGGATTATGGAGGACAATAATGGATTATGATGTAGATTATGTTAGGAAGATGATAGGGATTATATGGGACTTATGCAAAAGATGAATGGGGAGTCTTAGCCAAAAGTATGGACCATAGGAAGATGATGTTGGAAATATGTAGGATAATGAGTGAAGGATGAGTAGGAGGAGTTATGTGGATTTGTTGTGAAATGGAAGGGAACCATGACCAATGGTTGCACACATTGTGAGAAACATTGAAGCTTGATGTGGATTATGGTGGAAGCACGATGTTTGTTTAGAGATGGTGGATGAAGTGTCTTTAGGTACCCACATTAGACTTAAGCATTTGTATGTGATTTTGTTTCATTTGTGGTTTTCTAAATTTGAGATTTTGAATGGAATGTGTACTTTGGATGGGAGGGGATGGTTGGGATTTTGTGACATGGATGCCCCCATTTGACTTGGATTTCTTTTTGCTTGTGGACCCAAACCAATTTTGTTTTTAGACTTTTCTTTGAAGGTATGGGATTATATAGCTTTTAGGATGAACTTGGCTTTGACTTTTTCCCATTGTATGCTAACGCTTTTAGGACCTTTGACTTTATATGTAGAGGCATCCAAATCTTTATTTTTGAATCCCATGGGGTAGATGGGATGAGGGAAGCTTATGTTTACAATAATGTGTGCATTTGTTGGTCATGACTAGGATATTTAGGATATTTATGAATGATCGTATTAGGTGTTGGAAGTAATGGGTGAAAAGTGGATGGAGGGATATTAGGAGTTGGAAGCAATGGTGGTAGAGTCGATGGAGGGAAGTGTATGGTCACATGCTTTTGACATTTGTAGGATGACGGTGGTGGAATGGCAACATATTTTTTAGGTGTATGATAGGCTTTATGATGGAAAGTGGACTTAGGATGCATGGAGGAAATACCAACATCTTGAGATTGGTGTCCTTGAGGTATATGTCCAAGGCCATAAGAGCGTGGAGGGACCTTGACATGGATGGGCTCCAAAATATCTTGTTCATGAAGGCCTAAACCTTTACCTTGGTGGTTCATATTTTGGAGTGTACAATGGACAATGGGACTAGGTGTAGGTGAAACACTAGACATTACGTTTTCCTTATTGATGGAGGAGATAATGGTTGTCATTGTTCAAGGAGGAACATTCATGAATGAGGGCAGAAAGACCAACAGGATATGATGGAGGACTGCAATGGGATCGGTAGTAGCCATGGGATCATTGGGATCTTGATTAGCATTGTGTTCACTTAGATCCAAGGTATTTGTTTGATCTTCTATGTGTGCTTGGGAGGCACTTGTCTCATCAAGGGAAGTGAATGTTGATGGATCATGAATAGGACTAGGTGGAGGTGAATTTGGAATATCTTTCTCATGGATGGGTATAGGATCAAGTTTCTCATGGATAGGCTCTTCATCATTATGGATATCATCTTGATCATAAAAATGACATAGATTATGGATGGGTTGGATGAAAATTATTTGATCTTGATTAGGACTAGGGCTTGATGTTTCCACATGCTTGGGAGTAGACTCTTGATATAACTCTTGGGTTTCTTGCATGGAAGTGGAAGGGGATGACTCTTGAAGAGACTTGACATGTTCTTGATGGTCAACAACATAGGAGCATGATAGAGGGTGACTTGGACTTATGAAGGGAGACTCTTGAATTGGCTCAAGGGTTTGTGGATGACATGGTTGGCTTGAAGGACTTGGCATAATGTTTAAGGACTCTTTTGTATGTTCAAGGATATGTGTTGAAAGACATGGTGACAATTGATTCCTTCTTGTAGCCCTTGGGTCACATCCTTTGTAAGTGGATTGGTGGATTTATGTAATGCCATCAATTTATGTTTTAAATATCTAAATGTAAGGCCTTGATTTGATGGAGGATTAGATGATGGTGGGGGTAATGAAGAGTTTGATGGGTTAGAAGGCGGAGATGCCAATGGATTAGGACTAGGACATGGTGGATTAGGGATAGGCATTTGATTAGATGGTGGTAAGGGTGCATGGACTAGATTGGTGTTCCCCTTGTAAAAGGTGGCATTAGGACTTAAAGGCTCTTGATGTTGTTGCCAAGGTGGACTTGGGAAGCTACGTTCTTGTTGTGATATGAGTGGACATGTTGATGTGGCATTGTCATAATAGGTAAATGGGTTTGGTTGGCATGATGATGAAAGTGACACATAGGATTGGGGTTGAATGTGTTGAGGTTAAAATGGTGTTTGGACTTGTGATATGATTTTTTGTTGTAATGATGATTGAGGGGTTGTTTAGGGTAATGATTGTTGAGAGGTGGATTGGTATGGAAAAGGGTTGACATTAGAAGAGGTGTTATAGGTCGATGAAGGGGAAACTTGATATGTGGATGGATGAGTTTGATATGATGATGTAAGTGACACATAGGGTTGATGTGAAATGTGTTGATGTGGTGATTGGACTTGATAATGTGCTTGTTTGAATTGACAATTGGCCATGAGATATTGAATTTGTGCTAGGATTTGTTGCATTTGAGGTGACTGGTCGGTTTTGAAGATGTTGATAATGCTATGGGCTTGTGAATGATCGTTGCTTTGAAGGTGATTGGCTTCCTTGTTTGAGCTCATGAAGCTAATGAATAAGCTTTCCAGCTACGTCTTCCAATGTTTTCATGGTTTAAAATGATGTTGATTGGATTAAAGAAATGACAATGATTAGGATATGATATGGAATGAAAATATTGTATGATTTGGATGATGTGGCAAGGGTTTATTGGAAGTTTGACTTGGGCACTATCAAACACAATATTTCACATGTAAATGCATGAACACACACACCAAACACAATTATAAATTTGTCTTTGAAGATTAAATGTTATGATTAAGTAAACACTTGAATACACAACAACAAGCCCTATGACTAGTCAAGTGGGGTATGGCCAATTAGGTCTCAAGCTAGTCTGCACAAGGTTGACTAAGAATGATTTGAAAGCAAAATCTGCCAATAAGCTGGGAGAAAGGGTAACTCCACCCTTCAATCTTCACTTCCCAGCTGCATAAAGTCTTTGGGGCTTAGCCAAGAGTGACGAGATTTTAACTCCTAAACAAGCCTATCTTTCAATTCAAAATTCAATTGAGGTTTTCCCCAAGGGTGATCAAATCCCCTAGTAGGCCTCCTAGGAAGGGTTTGACAAAAGCAAACCAAGTGAGGTGTTTGTGATCACACACACACTTGATTCACACTCACAGTAATTAATTTCCTTTTAGAAAATTGAAATGTGTGTAAAGCAATTCAAACACTTGTTCTTTTTCACCTCAAATCAAGATGTGTGATTGAAGACAATAGTTAATTTTAGCCTCGATTTTTGATATGTGATTGAAAACAAGATTCATTTTAAGAGCCCAAATCCAAATGTGTGACAAACAATGATTAAGAGGTGAAAGATTAAACAAGTTTACCTGGAAGTTTTCACTTTCCAATCTTCTATCTATGACTGATATTGCTGCTACTATAGCTTCTTATGATCACCTACAAGATCAAAAAACAATATTATAATGCAGCCAAAGAAAAGAAAAAGACAAGTTCGTCAGAAAATTTCAATTTCAGATACTTTTGACATAGCCGAATTAGATTTTAGTATTTGATAATTTTTTTGATCTGAAAAATGAAAAATCAAAGAAGAGACCCCTACTAATTTTCTATGAGCTTTCCATAAATGTAAAGAAGTAAGAAAAATTCCCTGTTTTTCTATTAGAAACGCAGATTTGTGAAAACCATATAGAAAATGAAGATCAAATTTTTTCGCATTGTATTTGACCTCCAAACTAAATCTGTAAAACATATACCCCTATTATAATTTCATGACCTTTCCAAAAATATAAAAATTTCTGAAAAATTCATCGATTTGCATCTAGAAAATTATTTTTATGAAAATAATTAAAATTTAAATAAATTTCACAAACATGATCATAAACCCTTGATTTTTTTACTGTAGCCTTTTGAAATGATGTAAAAGATAATGGAAAAATCTTGTAAAAAAATTCGCAGCTGTGTAGAAGATGTGAAGAACTTTGTAAAACCTGTGGTTTTGTCCAAAAACTGGCAGATCTGCAATAAAATGTCAATAAAACCTGCAAAAAACAAGCTATATCAAAGGATTCACGTTAGGTTCACCAAATGTAGATAGGGTAAAAATCAACAAATTTAATGTAATGAAAACAATAATCTAATTAGATCCTATCAAGCACAATAGAGCATGAAATAATACTTAAAAATCACAATAAACAAAGACAAATGCACCGATCTCCGCTTACTGATTCTATTCCATTGCTCTTTCCACCTACATGAGAATGCTAGATTTTGAATATCGACAATGGAGGAATGTTGAGTGCCTATCTCGCAAGATAACGACTTTGACAATGACAATGATAAATAGAGAGAATGATAGGTAGAGACAGAAGACTGATTTTGACAGAGTCTGGATGCTAGACGAATCAACCCCCTAAATGGATTGCAAGAGGACAAGTCGCCAAGACAAGAAGAAAAGACATGCATGCAAACAAAAGTGAGATTAGATCCAAAAACATGCAATTTGTTAATAATCTAAACTAAAATACAAATGAGAAATCTAAATTAGATTAAAAAATAAAAATCTAAATTAAATTAAAAATTAAAAATCTAACTAAATTAAAGAAAAATAAAAAAATCCAAACTAAATTAGAATCTATACCTAAAATCTAATAAAAACTAATTTAAAAATCTAAAACCTAGTAAAAAATCTAAACTAAAATACAAAATGAGAAATCTAAAATTAGATTAAAAAATAAAAATCTAAATTAAATTAAAATTAAAAATCTAACTAAATTAAATAAAATTAAAAAATCCAAACTAAATTAGAATCTATAATTTAAAATCTAATAAAAATCTAATGTAAAAATCTAGAACCTAGTAAAAAATCTAATTAACAATGTAATCTAAAATCCAAGATCTCATTAAAAATCTAATCTATAAATCTAATAAAAATCATTTAAAAATAAAAATAAAAATTGTAAATTAAATTTAAATCTAAAAATCTAACTCTTCCTAAATTAAAAAAAAAACAACACAAATAAATCTAAATTTAAACTAAACTAACTAAATTAACTAAATAGTATTTAATCTAACAAAAATAATAAAAGAAAATTAACAAATAAACTTTATTCTAGACTAACTATAGAAAAAATAAAAACTAACTTAAAAAAGATACTAGTAAACTCCTAAAACTTAAAAGGAATGAAATCATCAAAATTTTGTGAAAGCCCTAAAAGTGTGCTAGGGAAGATATTCAAAGAAAATCAAAAGCACGATTGGAGTGCATAAAAAGAATGAAGGCAGGAAAAATAAATGAAAGACTAAATGACATAAAAGATATAAGATCCCCGGTAAACGCTTGTGGACACCAATTTAGGGTATGCCGAGGAGACTACTAGTGGACATCTAGGATGATTGTGATGCAATGGTAATGAGGGCTTATATCATTTGCGATAGAAGTTCAAAACTTGTCTCCCCAATTTGTAATTCCAGTGGATATGCAAGATGCTTGTAGTGTATTGAGGGAACTTATTAGAGCATGATCGAAGGTTCAAAGTCCCTCCATTAAAATAGACATCTACAGTGGATGTGTCAGATGTATAGTAATGGTGTATGGTCGAGAGAAACCCATATTTGATTTAAGTACAAAATGACTACACTAGGTATTTGGTAGTGAAGACAAATTTCTCTAAGCAACTCAAATCAAGTTAATTCCTTTAGAAACTATGCACATACAAAACACCTTACAGAATGGATTTATTGGAAAAAGCAAACGCTGAATGCAAAAAGCATACACAAAGCAATAGAATTTTTGATAGAAGGCCCCGAAGGTAAGGCGTTGCAAGTTTAGCGCTCACTCAAACTGTTGATTATTACCCAACTTTGAAGGGATCTGCGAGCTCTCATTCAAAAAGCTTTGATGGGGATAATGTTAACTTCTGTAAATGTTTTCTTAGTGCCATCGTATCACAAAGATGAATAACGTCAAATCTTAGCGACCAAATATGTGAAGAGACAATGATTGTGATCAGGAACAAATGACAATGGCTGATATAAATGTAGAAAAGAATCGACCGAAGTGGAGAAACACGGGCCAACACCAAATAAGGATTGATGGAAAATAAATATGCACTTGATGTAGATATCAGAATTAAATGCCAAGAAATTGATTCATAGGGATTTAACAAGCTCACCAATGGAGATCTGATGGTAAAGTACCCGACTGCAAATATACGAGATGCTGATTGGAGATCTAATAGACATTGATGAATGCGCAAAGGGGGGATGCTAGGTTGGATAATGCTGACAGAGTATGGGCAGGGCACAATACTAGCTATTACAGAAAGACAAATGCAAGCAAAGTAGGTCACCACGATACAAGAAGTCTAAATGAAAATGTGGGAACCAATGGTGATAGCTACGGCACAGGTGATGGATATGATAGTGGCTACTGACCACAGTACTAACCAATGAGAGTGATAAAAAACTCGACTATGATGACAATTGAAGGATGACACATGCCTTTTATGATGAAATTTGAGACAACAAAGATGAATTTGTACCAGCGATTGAGAAAGCATCCACACTGCTGAATACAAAACTGATCTGTGGAAATCAAAATCTCTTGCCAAGTACGCTACCAATGATGCCAAAGTCTGCAACAATTTACTCTCAAAACTTGACAAACGAGGGTTAGAAAATGCAAACTTTTAGAAGAAAAATCTGAAAAATGTATGATTAAATCAAATAATGTTGGGTTCACCAAATGTAGATAGGGAAAAATCAGATTTAATGTTTAATGAAAACAATAAACTAATTAGATTTTATCATGCACAATAGAGTACGAACTAATACGAAAATCACAATAAATAGCACAAAGGCAAACCAATCTCCGCGTTAACTCGATTTATCTCCATTGCTCTTCTCCACCTGCATGAGAATGCGAGATTTTGAAGGGTTGACAATGGAGGAATGTTGAGTGCTCATTCCTACAGCATAACGACTTGACGATGAAAATGGAAAATAGAGAGAATGATAGACAGAGACAAAAGACTGATTTCGACAGAGTCTGGATGCTATACGAATCAACCCCCTAAATGGATTGCGAGAGGCCATATTTATAGAGCCGCGATGTTGATGAAGATAAGATTTGACAAGATTCGACAAGGATTTGATTTTTGACAAAAGAAGAAATACAACGAGATGAGATAAGATTTCAAAAAGATAGAAAGATTTCATTTCCTATTTTAAAGGAAATAAATCTTGAAAAAGACGAGAAGGATAATTGATGAATTATCTAATT
>VDFB02373365.1:92196474-92270115 GCA_007258455.2 Sequoia sempervirens
AATTTTATCCATTTTAATATCATATTGTCTAGTTTTTATTTGTGTGACTAATTATTTAGTTTTGTTTTTACCCATGATCAAATTAGTCACTTATGATGATCAAATTAGTCATTTATTTAGTCATCTTTAGTTGTTGTGACTAAAATTTTTAGTCACGGTCATTTATTTGTCAAATTCTACTAGTGAAATAACTGAATTAATAGCATTCATGATAACTATATTCCTCCATGGTGGCTACTATAAATAATTTTGACAATGACATGGAAAGAGATATTCCACTTATGGAAACATGGATCCCTAGGATGAAGGAATTAAAATTGATGTCAATTGGAGCTAAATAGAAGGCTAACCCCCTTGAAAAGCTTAAGCCCACTATTGCTCTTGTAAGTAAAATTGAGGGGTACAAGGGAAACATTGAGCCTTTAGAACTCAAAATAAGGGAACTGGTGAATTCCTTTCATGAATCACATCATGGTCTCCTCCCATCTATTCTAATGGATTATGGTAGCATAAAAACCCTGCAGGAGTAGAGAGATGAAACTAATAAAACCATTTTAGAACAGGTAGTTTCAATTTGTCAAAAATATGATATGGGTGCACTAAAAATAAATATGGATATGTTGGCTCATGTAGAGATTGTCTTGTTAGAATTTGATAGGGAGGCCAATCAAATTGTTACCAAGTATTCGCCTTATAGAGAAAAGGTTGATGAGGTCATGAATTTCAACTGGTCTACTGAAGAGGAATTATTGTCATGGATAGACAAATACTTGGAGGGGTTGGTGGATTGATATGAAAGGGTGGGGTGATGATTTGAAATTTTTGATTTTTAAGTCTGCAATCATGATGAGTAACGAATAGGTGAAAATGCACTGCATAGCCTGGATTTAATACAGATTAGGCTTTTGTTAAAGAATAGAAAAATATAGTGCATTTTCTTCAATTGGAATATATGATAGGTTTGTAGACGTGGACATATTATTTTTCCATTCCTTTCTGTTTCTTTCATGTTTCCTTTCATTTTCACTTTGTGTGCGTGGGCACAATTTTTGACGAAGCTATTTGAAGATGCCCTTTGAAAGGTGGGACCTAATCTCCAATAATGAATGAGGATTACTTTTTCCTCATACATGTTTCCCACCACCTAGGAATGCATAGATAACTAAAAATGGAGTATACATTGTAGTGTTCCAATAAGGTAATGACATGTGTACTTTCTAGCTTGAGGCTTGTTTTTCTCCTTCATTTCTATAAGAAGGAATTCAAGGCCATAAAGTAAAGGTCCATTGTATTGCAATTGACACAATGAATTGTAGAAAGAATATAGAGCATATTTTGAGTTTTGTCTTAGGTTCTAAGTCTATAGTAGTATATGTAATTTTGATAACAAGATAGAAATATACAATGCAGGATGGTGATAATTTCATGGCCATTTTCTCTCCTTTGTATTTGTTATATGAGTTATGAATAAATATACTCAAGGATTGTTTTGTTCATCTCCATTGCTTCTCAGTGGATGTATAATTCCATTCATGCTTGTTCATTCAATGAATTAATGTAAATGCTTGAGTGAGATTGTCAGCTCATATGAATTAAGTATTAGGATATTTTTAAGATGTTGTGGTCGGGAATGTAATAAGGAAGTGTTGTAATGCAGTGTTTTTGAAGCTTATATGTTCCTATGTGTTGAGTTGTTATCTAGTTGCATAGGTTAATATTGACTTTGTGTTTCGGATAAGTCACTCATTTAGGCTTGGTATTCATAATTCAATTTCTAGGTTAATTCATTAGCAAATCACTCTTTATTTACAAACATTTTAAATGAATTACCATTGTAGTTATGTTGAGTTTTACTTTTCTCATGCTCCAAGTGTAGTGTATTGCTAAAGGAGTTGCCAACCTTTTCAAGGAATTACGTTGTTGAGTGGTTATTTGAGAATTCTATGTTGTTTGCAATGTATTTGAAACATTAATTGCACAAGTTCTTGAATATACATTATGGGATCACCCTCTCAGGTTTCACAGAGCCCAAAGTGCAGGAGTAAAATTTTTGCAGCTTTTATTCATTCGTTGGCCAATCCCTTTAGATTACTAAATATTGGAAATGGAAAAATCCATGGGTAATTATGAAGACCAGCTTGGCTCTTAAAAAACAATGAACAGATTGGCAACTCTAATAGGGATTTGCTAAGTCCAAAGTCTCTAGTCCAAATCTAGTACAATCAGAGTCAAGTACTAATTTATTCTTCATTGTTGAAGAATAATTGGTTCAAAATTGTAGCACATAAGCCATGTTTGGTCTTATGCATCAAGTCTTGGTTAATTTGGTCACTTTGTGTCAGGTTATGTTCAGAGTCTTTTCTAAAATTTCAAGTACCAAGTCAAAGTGTAATCACTTCCTATTTCCTAGCATTCTAGACCTAGCAACTCTGAGATCCCATATACTAATGTAAAGATAAACTATCAAAGAGAATGTGAGAAGAAGGATTTTGACATATTGTTTGACACTATGAAGAAGACTAGAAGCTACATGAAGAAGCATCTAGAGCAGAAGCTAGAGCCTGAGCTTGTGAAGGACAAGCAACCAACATGGATGAAGAAATCTACTAAATCAGGTAAGTCTGTTGAATTCCTTGCTAAAGCATCTCACACTTTTAATAATGAAGTGAATAGTGAAAAAAACTTGGGAGAAGCATAGGAAGTTGAAGATCCTAAAATAGATGAAGGGAGTTTTCCTATTGAGGAAATATTTGACAATGAACTTGATGTGTCAAGAGAGGAGAATAGGTGGGAGTTTTCAGATAAGAATAAGAAGTTCTTAGAACCTTTAACCCATGGTGTTGGATCTATCTTCAATGGATAGAATTTCAAGCCAAGAGGAGAGTCTCCTAATTTAGAAGTGCATATTCCCCTTGAGAAAAACCCAGTTGATCAAGCCTATTATACTCCTGTGCCTAGTGAGGCTAGAAATATCTTAGAAAATGAAGAAGACATAGACAAATTCATGCAAGCCTTAGAAGAGGAAGAACTTAGGATTAAGGAAGAAGAAGAGAATAGAAAGAAGGGGTTGAAGGAGAATGAGGATAGGATTAGAGCTAAGAAACTTGAGAAAGATGCTCAGAAACAAAAAATAGAGAAGATGTTGCGAGCTAGAAAGCCTTCACTAAAAATGTCTCCAAGTTGACTGTTGAGATTACCCTTGAAATTCCAAAAGTAACAGTCCAGATGGGAACCTTTGCTACTAATACCTATGCCACATCGATCGCAACCACCAGAGCCTCAAATCCTTCTGCTACTACTTAGAAATCATCATTTATAGATCATGGGAAGAATCCCATTGATCAGAAAAAGAAGACTACCTTCAATACTTTCAAAACCCCCACCAATAATACAAAAATTGATCCTACACCATCCACTACACCCCCAAATCCTAAGATCTTGAAATTGCAGTTGGAAAATGATAAAATGCAGATTTGAAGAAAGTTGAAATAGAAGTTGCTAATGCATAAATAGATAGAAAGATTATTTTTCTTAAAATTTCCACACCAACTTCAGAGGCTTCAAGCTCTAGACATAATGATAGCGAGTCACAAAAGAAGAATTATGAAGGACACATTACCAGTGGAGGTGGTGGTGGAGATTGAGGTGCAAGAGGTAGAGGAAATAATAGAAACAAGAACTCATATCCTAAAGATGATGAGGAGAACAAGAAGGGAGGTGGTGGTTATGATGGAAGTGGAAAGGGTAAGGATAGAAATCAATCTAACAACCAAAAGGATGATGAGCCTAGAAATGCTCATAGGGATAGAAACACTAGAAGACCACTACAAGTAGAAAGGTATCAGCAGTTGTGTTTCACTGGAATACATAGATATCCTAACCCATTTATTGAATAGTTCAGGCCTACTTTATTCATATTCTCTAGAAATAATGTCATGAGTGGTGAAGATCATCTCAAATCCTTTGCCAGTGTCATGGATGACTTTGAGGTAGAAGTAGAGGACATCATGATGAAATTATTCATCTAGTCCTTGACTTAGGATGCTAGGGAGTGGTATCAAAGTTTTCCTACTAAAAGTATTGGCTCTTGGGAAGAATTTAAAAGGTTGTTTAGAGAGAAATATGGTGATAAGACAGATTCAGGGTATTTGTTGAATCAATTCAATAACATTGCTAAAGGTTCCAATGAGTTTGTCACTGAATTTAATACAAGGTTCCAAAAGGCTATGAAGAGATTTCCTCCCCATTTACAATTGAATGACAATGTGTGCTTGGTAAATTTTTGCAATGCTTTTGATGTGAAGATGAGCTATTGTTTACTTGATAAGAACCTATGGACGTCGAAATATGCAAAAGGTTAAAATCCTAACACCAAAGCATGATTAGTATTTAATAAAAAATCCAATTAGTCAACATCCCTATGAAATAAATCAACATGCTTCATGATGCAATCAAAACAACAAAGGATTAGATAAACTAATTGAAAGCATACAATAAAACACGAAGTAAATCATATCTCATATTGGATTGGTTCTTCTATGGAAATTGGCCCTTTCCCAATTCCTGTGATGTAAGCTTGGTGTCTTGATGATAATTGATCCACTTTGATGAAGGATGATGAATGCCCCAAGCTAAAAACCTGCATAACCTAGCTAAGATTCAAAAATGATGGATGAAATTTGATAGATATTTGAGCATGGTAACTTTGCATAATTTGTGGATGATCAAATGAGGAGGGAGCTCTTCATTTATAGGATGAGATTGAAGGATGGGTCTCCAAATTAAAACGAAGATTTGGGACTAACATTCATCTAATGGCAAGATACCACTTATCAATCTATAGGTGGATGGAGGG
Organism: Sequoia sempervirens; assembly: GCA_007258455.2. Lineage (NCBI taxonomy): Eukaryota > Viridiplantae > Streptophyta > Pinopsida > Cupressales > Cupressaceae > Sequoia > Sequoia sempervirens. The sequence continues at coordinate 92,201,330 of VDFB02373365.1, forward strand.
ATGTACAAGTTTGAAGGTGTGCCAATGAAATGCCTATTTTTGAATTTCAAATTTTGTTGGGAAATGACTTGCAAGAGAGGAAGGAAAATGCATTAAATGCCACTTGGCTCCAAGGGGAAAGGGACATGTAAGATGGGAAGTGATTCCTTTGTTGGATGTACATGTCAACTTGGATTTTTGAATTCAAACTTGGAGAATATTCCAAAAGGTACCTTGTTGAGGAAAATAGGGAGTTAATAAAATCCAATTAAATCTATTTTAATATGCAGTGGTAAATGTGGAGGATGGGACATGAAATGAGGAACAAATTAATCAAGGTTAATTAGTATTGAGAGATTAGATGATAATTAACGACCTATTTGACTCAAATTTATGAGTTTATTTAAATCAAATAAGAGAGGAATATGATAAGAGATTAATTAAATAAGGATTTTGATTTATTTAATTAAAAGAGATGATATTAGATCAAATTAAATAAGGTTTAATTTTATAATTTAATGAATGGACTTTAGAGATTTAATCAAATAAAACTAATTATTTAATTAGAATAGGGATAATTAGATCAAATTGATTGATTTAATTAACAAAAGAGAGACTTAATTAGATAAACTGATTTATTTATTTAAGGGAGGGAAATTGATGAATTTAATCAAATAAAGAAACTTGATTAAATGGTTAGACCGAGGGATGATTCAGGATGAAACGATGTTAGTAGTCAGGATCAAATGCACAATGTCAATCGGTATATTTTACATGTGGACGTCGAAATCTACAAATGGTTAAAATCCTAACACTAAAGCATGATTAGTATTTTAAAACAAAGCCAATTATTCAAAATCCCTATGAAATAAATCAACAAGCTTTATGATGCAATCAAAACAACAAAGGATTAGATAAACTAATTGAAAGCATACAATAAAACATGAAGTAAATCATATCTCATATTGGATTGGTGATTCTATGGAAAGAATCCCTTTCTCAATCCTTGCTAAACTCCATGATATGTTGATATGAAACTGCTTTGAAGATTATATGAGGTGGACAAAATCAATTCTCAATTGAAGAGAGTGATTTTGCATGAGATTGTGGAGGATTAAATCAATGGAGAAGCTCTCTATTTATAGAATAGAATGATAGAAGAATGCCAAACATGGAGGATGTGGGACTAAAGATCCACCAATAGGAAGAAGCGACTTGTCAACTTGTGATAGGTTGAGGAATGAGCACATTTTGGTCAATGTGCCAAAGAGGGGGAGATTCAAATTTGAATTTGAGAGTTAAATGCTAAGTGGGGGACATGTAAGAGAGAAGTTATTGCCATGTTGGAAGGGACAAGTCAACTTGATTTTTCAAATTCAAACTTGGAGAATATTCCCAAAAGATGCTTTGTTGAGGGAAAATGAGGAATTTATAAATGATTTAAAATTCTTTATTGGTGCAAGTGGGAAAAGCTATAGGATGTGATGGGTGGTTAAATTAGATTAATCAGGATTAGATTAGTTTAGATGATGATTAGATGCTTTGACCCTTTTGACTTAGATTTTAGGGATTTAAACTAAATCAAAGGGAGATGAAAGGTGATTTCATATTTAATTAAATAAAGGTTTGATTTATTTAATCAAGGAGGGTGATGTTAGGATCAAGTTGATTTATTTAATTTAAATTGATGACTTTAGGAGATTGACCAAATAAACTTGATTTATTTGATGAATGGATTAATATGACCTAATCAAATGCATTATGCCAATTTTACATGTCTACAGAACCCTCAAACATTGAGTGAGGCTTATAAGGTGGTTTTCCATATTGATAACATCAATCAAGCAACTAGTAAAGTTGGAAGAAGAGATTATGCAAAGATTCTCAAAAATCCAAAAAAGGAGTATAAAAATTTTGGTGCTAAAGGAGGCACTCTTGAAGATAAGATTGATAATTTCATGAAGACTATGAATGATAGAATTGCAAGGCAATACAAGGTTTATTCAAAAAATTATCATAAGAATGAAATACCTCCTTGACTGCAAGATCATCCCTATAATACAAACTGGCACAATGGGAAACCTATCCCCAATAATCAGAGGAATACTCAAAATTAGGTTCCCCTAGATCCTTTGCAGAAGAATTCAGGAAATTTTGCTGATGACACTCCTTGGTGCATGGTTTTACAAATGTCTCATTCTCCTCATCAATGTGAAGTACAAACGGTTGAAGTTGAAGAAGATGTACCTAAATACTGTGATCAGCCAAATGAGGAGGATATTGATATAAATATGATTATGGATGATTTTGACTTTGATGATAATGAATTTCCATCTAACATCGAGTCTCATGAGATGGATGTAGATGAACAAAGGAAGATTTCCAGTACATATCACCAACAAGTTCTCTCCGATGAGGATGTTGATAGTGATACTTAAGTATACAATTCAGAAGCAATTGAAGATGGTGTGTCTCTTAGAAAACCTTCAGATGAAGAGATTGCGAGATATACTGTGGATTTTTCTACGCAATCTAGAAGCTCATATCACCTAAGGAATAGAACATTTAGTGGTGAAAAAGTTAGTCCTACTATTATTTTCATCAAGGAGAAGAATGCCAAAATTAAAGAGCAAAAGTCTAATGGAAACGTAGAAGCAATCAAAGCTAAGGAGAGCAGAGGAGATAAGATTTGGGCTAAGAATACTAAGAAACCAAAAGTTGATGTAGAACTCAAATCCCCTACTATGAAAACAAAGGCACAGAGGAAAAATCATGAAACTATGAGAAAAAATTTCAAACCCAAAGTTGAGACAACAAAAAATCAATAGAAGGAAAGAAGCATAGAACAAGGTATTCTCCTAATTTAATTACCTAAATACACCCTTGCTGACATGTTTCAATTACTCAGCTAGGAAAAAATATGTACTCCTCTTCTTGAGAATATGAGAATAGATGAATACAAACAAAAGGTAGTAGCCCTTATCGATGGTGCTACTATAGCCTATAACTATTTAGTGGTGCCCACTCCATCCAAAGTGAGTGAGAAGGATAAGAAAGATAAATAAGTTGAGGGAGTAATCACTGAGATCCCTCATATCTTTCTAGGAAATTCAGTAACTGCTTCTGCCAAAAAGATAGACCCATTTTTCCTCACATTGATTGTTGAGGGAAATTTTCTAAAAAAAATATTATTGATTTTGGAGCATCCAACAATATAATTCCTTCCAAGATCATGGAGGCATTGGGACTAAAAGTAAACAAAACTCATGGTAAGTGTTATGCTATGGATTCAAGGGAAGTCCCTGTTACTAGTGTGATCAATGAACTTCCTTACAGATTGGCAGCATATCCTAAGAAAGAGTTTAAGATGGGTGTGGTGGTCATAGATATCCCACCTAATTATTGAATTTTGTTGTCTAGGAAATGGAGTGCATCCATGGGAGTCAGTATGTAGTGTGACATGTCTTATGCTACTTTCCCTATTGATGGTAAAAATGTGCAAGTGGTACAAGAACCGAAGGTGCGACATATACTGGAAAATGCTCTTGAAGATGATACAATTCTCTTTATAGACACTAACATCAGTGACTTCAAGGTGGAAGAAGTACCAAGAGAAATTGAAAGGCACCCTCCACCTATAGAAAATGAAGTAAGATTATTTGATAATGATGGACTTTGGAAAATGTACTTTGATGGTGCAAGTTCCAAGGAGGGCTCTAGTGTAGGAATATTATTGGTTCGTGTCACCTACTAGCAACACATAAAAAATTTCTTTCACTTTGTCTTTTGTTTGCACAAATAATGTGATAGAATATGAAGCACTATTAATAGGATTAAAGTTGGCTTAAAAGAATGGGATAAAAAAATTGATGGTAATTGGTGATTGTGAGCTTGTGATATACCAAGTAAGAGCCATATATATACTTACAAAAATAATAGACTGAAACAATACATAAATGTTGTCTAGGATTCCATTGAGCAGTTTGATGCTTTGGGAATCAACTGGATGGAAAGAGGATAGAACTGAATGGTAAAACTACTTGCTAATATTTCATTAAGACCAAATGATGTAACCTTTGCAAGTATCTCAAATTTGAGATACAATCAAGGCCATCCATTCCTGACAATGTACACAATTGGAAAATATTTAACAATGATGAAGATATTATGTAATTCTTGAGATGTGTAGATGAATATGAAGGTTAGGAGATTTACTTTGGGGAGTTTGTGTAAAGTATAGATGGTAAGGATACTATTTTCAGTAGTGAAGTAATCCAACTAAAGACAAACAAAATCGCCAAGGGCCTTATAGCATTAGAAAGGGACTTTGACACTCAAGATAAGAGCAAGATTAAGACAATTATTGCTCATCGAGAGGACCTGTAGGAAGTGAATTTGGGGATTAAAAATGCCCCTAAGAAAGCACATGTAGGAAGGAAGATGAAACCTAAGGTTAAGGAAATGTTTATTTCCTTACTGAGAAGATATAAACATGTCTTTTCTTGGTCATATGATGACCTAAAAGCATATAGAGAGGAATTATTTTAGCATGAGATTCCTCTAAAAGGAGATGCTAAGACTTTTAGGAAAAAGAAAAAACCAATTAATCCTACCTTAGCTCCTAATATGCAGGATGAACTAGTAAAGCTGAGGGACATTAGCATCATAAAACGTATAAGGAATTCCTCATGGGTATCTAATCTTGTGCCAGTCAGAAAAAAAGAATGGCGATATAAGGTTGTGTGTAGATTTTAGAAATCTAAACATATTGTCATTAAAGGACAACTATCCATTGCCAAACATGGAAGCCATGTTACAAAAAGTAACTGGCTATGAGCTACTATTAATGATGGATAGTTTTTTAGGATATAACCAAGTGAAAGTAAAGGATTTTGAGCAATACAAGACTGCATTCACCACTCCATGGGGCACCTATGTATATGTAAGGATGACATTTAGCTTAACAAGTGCGAGTGCTACTTTCTAGAGGGCTATGGACGTAGCCTTTTATGATTTTATTGACTCATTTATGGCTATATACCAGGTTGACTTGATGGCCTACTCCAAGAAAGAGGATGATCATTGCACACACTTGGAGAAGGTATTTATCAGGGCTTTAGAGTATGGGATCTCACTGAATCTGAATAAATGTGCCTTTGGGGTTACTGAAGGAAAATTACTAGGGGATATTGTGTCAAAAGAGGGATTGAGGATTGACCCTGAAAGGGTAGTAGCCATAGATAAGATTCCTCAACCAAAGAATGTGAAAGGGATTCAGTCATTCTTTGGAAAAATCAATTTCTTGAGGAGATTTGTGACCAACTTTGTAGAAGTAACAAGACCCATCTCTAAGATGTTGAAGAAGGGAGAGAAGGTGGTTTGGAGTGAGGATCCTAGTTAGGCATTCAAGAAAATTAAACAAGCTATTAAGGAAGCTCTAGTTTTGAAATATCTAGATTTCTCTAGGCCAATGCACATTTTCTCTTTTGCTTCTTTCCATACTGTTGTTGTTATCTTACTACATAAAAATGAGGGCTATGAATAACCCATAGAATTCTTTAGTAATTCTTTACAATTCGTTAGAGCTCAAGTATGATATGATTAAAAAAAAGCATATGGTCTAGTCAAGGCTATGAAGAATTTCAAAACTTACTTAGTGGGAGTAATTGTCATAGCTTTTGTACCAAGTGTTGTTGTGAAAGATATCTCCACCTAGCAAGAAACTACAAGTAGAAGGTGTAGATGGATCAACAAGATCCAAGAATTCAATATTGATGTCCAGATCACCAAGTTAGTTAGGGGACAAGGCCTAGCTAAACTAATGGAAGAGACTAAATTGGAAGCTAATCAGATTAATCAAACAAAGATTGTAAATGTTGCACCTATCTGTGATATGCAAACATGTGGATGGTATAGAATGATTGTTCAATATTTACAAACTTTGAAATGTCCTATATATATGGTTGACAATGACAAGATAGCAGTAAAGTTGCATGCTATTAAGTATGTGATTATTGACAATGAACTATGGTGGAGAAGTTTGGATGGTGTATTGCTTAAGTGCATGGATGGAAAATAGGCATTAGAACTCTTGCAAGAAATGCTCAATGGAGTATGTGGTCATTACATGGTAAAGATCACTACTCATAAGGTCTTAAGGGTAGGATTCTGGTGGCCTACTATTTTTAGGGATGCTCATAAGTTTTTTAGGACTTGTGATGCTTGTCATAGATTTGCATGAAAACTAAAGTTTTCAGGAAGTTTTCTACTTAGGCCTATTGTTGTTTAGGCCCCTTTCCAACAATGGGGAATTGATTTCATTGGGGAAATACTAGAAAATTCTAGTGGAGGACATTCATTGATCCTTGTTGCCACTGACTATTTCAAAAAATGGGTAGAAGCAATACTTAGAAGGAAAGTAACAAGTAAGGTGGTAGTGGACTTCCTAATGAACAATATTCTAATCAGGTTTGGAGTCCCAAAAAAAATCATTTCAGATAATGCTATGTGTTTTAGATATGAGGAGTTCAAATATTTTTGTGATAAGCATGGCATACAGATTTCTTATTCTTCACCTTACCATCCTCAAGGAAATGGTCAGGCTAAGTCTAGTAATAAGAGCTTAATGAAAATCATCAAAAGGGTGGTGGAGAAGAACAAGAAAGATTGGGACTCAAAGTTGAAGCTGGCACTCTGGGAAAATAGGGTTACTGTGAAGAAGGCTACTGGTTATTTACCGTTTGGGTTAGTGTATGTCTTGGATTCTAGGCTACCACAAAATAATGTGCTAAATATGTATAAATTTTTGTAGGAATATGATGATGATATTTCTGATGATATGCAACACAAAATTGATAATCTGATGCAATTAGATGAAACTAGAAGAGAAGCTCATGTCAAAAATGCAAAGATGCAATTACAAGTCAAGCACTTGCATGACAAGAGGGCTTCTCCTAGAAAATTTTAGGTGGATAGTATGGTACTAGTCTAGAATGCAAGGGCTCAAGATAAGGGTAAACATGGAAAGTTTGAAGCATTATGGTTAGGCCCTTATCTCATAGCAGATACACATGGGGAGGACCCATACTTCCTCTAAAGCTTGACAGGTAGACTTCTTGAACTGTAGTACATGGATGGTTCTTAAATCCATACTTCTCCTAAGTATGTTCTACTCCATGTACATTTTAAGTTTTGTATATTTTGTATATAGGTCTATTTGCTTTAGTTGTGTCTAGTTTGGTCATGCTACCTAGTCTGAGTAGTTCCTTGGTTTTTGGTTCTCTATGTTTGGTTGGTCTACTTCAACCTAAGATTCTAGGATCTCACTATGCCTGCGAGAGGCATGTGTCCCCAGTTAGAGCCACCAATGGACCCCTGAATATTATTTGGGTTCCATTTCTCATCCTATAAAATTTGGTTTAGATCTATATCTCTGGGCTTGGGGTTTTGTTTACCATCATAGTTTTGGGGTTTTATGTTATTTGGGACCCTTCTTAAAAAACACTTGAGTTCATATCCTTTCCAAGGTTCTATTTTTAATACCGTTTCCTAGTCTTTTAAGAATCTTATGCCATTGGAACCCATGAAATTACTGACCCCTTAATTTAGGTTTTTTGGTCATGAAAGTGTTTTTCCATCACTTTAATATTTCTTAAGTCAGGAAAAATATTTCCCATCAGAATGACTTAAGTATTAGAATATTTAATCCCATGGGTCTTGGTCCCTTCAACCTAGTCGGGTCCCCTTCTTAAAAATAACATTTTCGGCATGTGTAGGTATTTGGTTCTATGTTTACTATTCAAGCATCACAAGAAAATCATTGCCATTCCCCACACACCTATTCTATTTCATTGTGTCTTATTTTATTCTCACGAGATAGCAGGGGTAAGCCACATATCATGTGCATTAGTGGGCTCGATCCCTTTGTTAAAGATTGTGGGTGATATTAAAAGGAAATCAATGTTGGTCGTTGAATGATGTACTACATCTTGGCTACTCCCCGCCACCCTGTTCATTTTCCTTTTCCATTAAAATAATTACATAGGCCGATGGGCAGTTCCCACATGTCTTGTCTAATGGTGGGCCCAATATTTCCAACTGGTCAGTAGGAAAAGCTTTGAAGAGAATCAATGATTGATAGCATGTGACGTGGGTCAATCCTAACTGCTCCCCACTATCCCATGCGGGTCCCATGCCTACTTCTTGGTTCTCAACAAGGAGGCAGGAAATTGCCATGTGGAATAACCTAGAGGGCATGGAAGACAATGGAGTAATGGAAAATATTGAGCAAATATTTCAGCACGGGGCATGGATAATAAGGTGTGCGCTACTAAAGGGATATATATGGCACATGTTTTAATGAAATCTGAAATCTTCTAATCTAAATTGTTGATTATGTCAAAAGAATAAGCCCATAGGAAATTGGTCTAAGATTAAGGTGTGAGTATATCAAAGCTATGAGATTCAATCTCAACCCTTTCTCGTCTTTCGATTGATGAAAGTTACACATGGGTTAAGACTCTCAGAGGCAAGGGGAAGAGGACACATGGATTTTTGTTGCAGCAACAAAGAAATGGTGGAGCTCGCAGATCACCAACAAGTGGTTCCACGTGGCTTACTATTATTTGATAAAAAATGTGGCTGCATATAGTCAAATTTTTCAAATCAAGGTGACTAAATCTAGATGGTCCATCAAGTAACACACCTACGCGATCAATGGCTGGCATTCAAAGTTCATTTTGAAGGCAAGTGAGTCATTTTGGTTCACGTGAGTGAGCCTTAATAGTTGAAAGCTACTGAAACAGGAGGTTGCATAGCTATTAAAACCCATTTTAAAATTATAATTGAACATTATGAAAGATATTCTACACACTTGGAGAGCTTGTGTTGCGATTTTTAGGCTTGTCCAACATTGACACTAGGGTTATCAACCTGCAAAAAACCAGTAAGTAAATTACTTCCTCCCATCAAAATTATTAATAAATTGTGGTCTCTAAGCCTTTGAATTAGTTCTAAGGATTTCTTGGTTTTTCATTTTAAGGTTTGACATTCATAAAAAGGGAATTGGTTGGTCCCGCATTGTTGTAATTTGTGCCAAACCCTTATCAGAGTTGTAAGTATTGTTCCAAGAAACTAGAAACCCTACTTTGTAATACCTTTGTGTCATGGCTCCCAAAGCAAAATCAAAAGCATCTTCATCTAAAAGGGGAGACTTTGTTCCCAAAAGACTTTTGAGTAAAGACCTTACTGACCAGTTGCCACCCTCGACCAATGAAAAATCTAAGGGTCTACTGATTCTCCAAAGTCCACAAGCATTTGAGGGCTTGATTGACAAAAATAGTTCTATTAGGGATGCCAAATTACCTTGCACTAGGTGGGAATTATTCTTTGGTTGGTTCAAAAATAGAACCATGGGTATTCCAGTTGGTAACCCCTGGAATTGTGACCTAGGGAAGTTGATTGTACCCAATGTCTACATGGATGTTGATTTTCTTAAAGTAGTAGCCACCAATTATGATTCGGTTACAAGGACTATAAGGACATATGATGGGAAGGAAATGGTTAAAATTACTAGGGATGAAATTTCCCATGTCTTCAAATTCACCAAGTGGAGTGATGAAATGCCTAAAATTAATGAAAACATTTGTAGGGAGGATTATGATAAGACTAAGATTGCATTCAGATTCCACATATTACCAAGGTATTTAGCAGAAATTGGGGGCCAAAGGATTACATTGGGGCCATTTGATAAGGATCCTTTTCCTGTTAGTTATTTTGTTCCCTACTTCCAAATAAATTTTTACTCCATTTTCTAGATAATTGGTTATGATCTTGTCACCAGAATTCCTATGGCATGGATGTATATGGAAGCCCATATTTAGCACCCCTAATATTGGACAATATATTACTATGTGGGGTTTCTTGTAGAAAGAATTCATGAGGGTTTGATAAGATTGAAGAAAGGTGCAGGTGGAGTAAGGTTTAGTTGGTACTCATTGTTAATGCATATGTTTCTATTCAAAGGTAAATCTTACTTTGGGCAGAATATGACTTTGGATAAGATGGAGGGTACCTTGGAGCTTCTTGTTCAGTGTTGAACTACTGTCCTTCACAAGGATGATAGGACATGTGACTATGTGGCATTTCAAAACTTGTTTGCTTCAAAATTAAAGAGAGCCATGGTTATGAATGTACCTAGAATTCTCAAGGCCCTACACGACTTCTTAAGACCTAAGGAAAGAAGCCTAAGTTGGGAGTTGATCAAAATTGGGGAGATGTTATCCCATATACCACTTACACTATTTTAAGAGTGTATGGTTCCACTATTTCACCTCTCCTCCTACCAAAATGTGTGTCAAAGAGAATTAGTTTCCTTGAAGTAATATGGCAATTGGGAAGTGTGGAAAATGAACATTTGTTGAATTAAGGAAAAGAAACATTTTTTCCTTCATACACATGCTTCTCTGATTTTGTAATGACAAAGGGAGGTTAGAATAAAATATTTGATATATTCAAATCCTTTTGCATGCAAAGAGCAGTAGAGAGGAGCAGGTATGATCCTAAAGGTTTCATGGCTTGGTTGAAGGAAAGAAACAAGAGTTACAAATTTGTGCATATTTTCCAATTCCCACAGGATGTGATAAGAAATGTGTTTGATATTTTGGAACAAGAAAAAATAAAATCAAGATGGATTTCTTTCAATAAAATGTAAAGAAAGATAAAGGATAAAAAACCTAACTTTATTGTTCTTCCAAAGATTGAAAATATAATGTAAAAGGTGGAACATGTATCTCAAAATTTTGAGACAATAGTGGGCCACCTTGAAAGCAAAGGGATGATTCAAGATGAGGGTAAAACATCTATTGAAGAAGAATAAGGTGGGGGAGAAATCCCTGTTATGGAAGAGAAATCTACATCTCAATCCCTCGAGGTACCAAAAATAAAGTTCTTTATAAGGAGAAAGAGAAAGGCAAAGAAAAATGATGCAATTACTGCTCCCTCCCAACAAGAGGAGTAAAGGCCTCTTTCTCTTGTGCCACAGATACCACCAACATCTCCTCCAAGTCCAAAAAGGCCTTAAATTGTGGATATTGATGCTCCACCACTACATGCCTCACCACCAAAGGAGCCACCATTAAAGAAACAAAAGATTGAAACAACTAGTTTGTTGGATTATGTTGAGGATGAGTCTGATGATGATGATGAAATTTGGGTATCAAAGCGGGAAATGAAAGAAGGAATTCCCTCTGCACTAGCAATGATGGTGACACAACAATTAAATTTGAGGTTGAGTAAATTTGACCTCACTAGTCTTAATGGAAAAGATGATGTCTAGGTGGAAGCATGCATAGAGTTTATGGGTGATGATATATTTTTGAAGTCTTAAGCTTTCATGGAATTTTCTTACAGGGCCAAGAGGTATGAATATGTCAGGAATCTGGCTAAGGAAAGAATTCTTCATCCAAATTTGCTTGATGCCATGATTTAAACAAGAGTCTTAAATGACATGAGAGCTCAATTTTAGAAAATGACTGCAAATGAGGGAAGAGAATTGGTAAGAAATAGTGGTATCTTACTGTTACCAGAATGGGACTTGGATTATGCAATAGCTTTTGATACAATAAATAAGTGTGATAGACCTCTTTATAATTTAGAATAGGAGGCTATAATTGTACTACAAGGATATGCTTTCAGCAAGCAGTGGGATGCATTATCTATTTGGTCCTCGGCTCCAAGTACAAGGAAACCTGATATTGTAGAACCTACACCAAACTATAGTGGAGGCCTGATAATAAAAAGGGTGTTAGAAACATCAACTCTAGAGGCATCAAATATGTCAATACATGTTTCCCAACTCACAAGAGCCACAGTGGAATCAGTGACTGTAAAAAAAGGAAAAGTTCAAGATAGAGCACAATAATTTTCTAGATGACTATGGAAAGATTAAACAAAAAAAGATGTAGTTGCAGGAAAAAGTAGCATTGTTAGAAGAAAATTTATAAAATTTGCAACCGGGAAAGCATGAGTAGACTAGTGTTGACTCCCCTACCACCTCACAAGAAGCTGCATGCCCCGAATTTACCCCTGAAGCAAGTTCCTCATGGGAAATTGTGCCATACAATATGGGAAGTGTTCCCATTTCAATGATAGAGCCTAGCATATTAGAGGTGCCATAGGCTAAGGATCAGCAAGGAGGATTTTCTCAGGAAATTAGAAGAGTATAAAGAGAAATGTGACAATCATGATAATAAAACCTTTATGAGTAATATGAATATTTTCATCATAGTCCTAAAGCATCTAAACAGAGGGGTAAATAACATATTGAATAGAATTCATGATAACTATTCCTCCATGGTGGCTGCTATAAATAATTTTGAAAATGACAGGGAAAGAGCTATTCCACTTATGGAAACATGGATCCCTAGGATGAAGGAATTAAGATTGATGCCAATTGGAGCTAAACAAGAGGCTAACCCCCCTAAAAATATTAAGCCCACTATTGCTCTTGTAAGTAAAATTGAGGGGTATAGGGGAAACATTGAGCCTTTGGAAGTCAAAATAAGGGAATTGGTGAATTCCTTGCATGAATCACATCATGGTCTCCTCCCATCCATTCTAAGGGATGATGGTAGCATAAAAACCCTATAGGAGTGGAGAGATGAAACTAATAAAACCATTTTAGAACAAGCAGATTCAATTTGTCAAAAATATGATATGGGCGCACTAAAAGGAAATATGGATATGTTGGAGCATTCAGCTATTGTCTTGTTAGAATTTGATAGGGAGGCAATCAAATTGTTACCAAGTATTTTCCTTATAGAGAAAAGGCTAATGAGTTCATGAATTTCAACTAGCCTACTGAAGAGGAATTCTTGGCATGTATAGACAAATACTTTGATGGGCTGGTGGATTGATATGAAAGGGTGGGGTGATGATTTATAATTTTTATTTTGAATTCTACAATCATGATGAGTAATGGATAGGTGAAAATGCACTACATAGCCTAGATTTAATATAGATTAGGATTTTGTTAAAGTATAGAAAACTATAGTGCATTTTCTTCAATCTAAATTGATGATGGGTCTATAGATGTGGAAATATTCTTTTTCCTTTCCTTTTCGTTTCTTTCATGTTTTCTTTCATTTTCACTTTGTGTGCATGGGCACAATTTTTGAGGAAACTATTTGAAGATTCCTTTGAAAGGTGGAACTAGATCTCCAATGAAGAATGAGGATTACTTTTTCCTCATACATGTTTCCCACCACTTGGGAATGCAAAGATAACTGAAAATGGAATATATGTTGTAGCGGTCCAATAATGTAATGACATGTGTATTGCCTTGCCTGAGGCTTGTTTTGCTCCTTCGTTTCTATAAGGTGGAATTCAAGGCCAGAATGTAGAGGTTCATTGTATTGCAATTAACATAGTGAATTATAGAAAGAATATCGAGCATATTTTGAGTTTTGTCTTAGGTTCTAAGTCTATAGTAGTATATGTAATTTTGATAAAAGGATAGTAAAATACAATGCAGAATGGTGATAATTTCATGGCCATTTTCTCTCCTCTATACTTTTTCTATTAGTTGTGACTAAATATAATCAAGGATTATTTTGTTCATCTCCATTACTTCTTAGTGGATGTATAATTCCATTCCTGCTTGTTAGTTCAATGAATTAATGTAAATTCTTGAGTGAGATTGTTAGCTCATATGAATTAAGTATTAGGATATTTTTAAGAAGTGGTGGTTGGGAATATAATGAGGAAGTGTGGTAATGCAGTGTTTTTGAAGCATATATGTTGCTATGTGTTGAGTTGTTATCTGGTTGCATAGGTTAATATTGACTTTATGTTTAGGATAAGGCACTGGTTTAGGCAGGGTAGTCATAATTCAATTTATGGGTTAATTCATTAGCAAATCACTCTTTATTTACAAACCTTTCAAATGAATTACCATTGTAGTTACCTTTAGTTTTACTTTTCTCATACTCCAAGTGTAGTGTATTACTAAAGTAGTTTCAAACCTTTTCAAGGCATTACATTGTTGAGTGGTTATATGAGAATTATCTGTTGTTTACAATGTATTTGAAACATTAATTGCACAAGTTATTGAATATACATTATGGGATTACCCTCCTAGGTTTCATAGAGCCCAAAGTGCAGGATACATTTTTGTAGCTTTTACTCGTTCGTTGGCCAATCCCTTTAGATTACTAAATATTGGAAATGGAAAAATCCATAGGTAATTTTGAAGATCAGCTTGGTTCTTAAAAAAATTCCAACATAGGGGTTCACCACCAAACAAAAGCTTAGAAAATACAACTTAACAATCAACTCATAAAACCTAGTAATACAAACTAAATGATGAAATTAAGAAATAGAAAGCTATTATGTGTGTACTTGGGAAGTCTGGAAATGTGATGAGGATTCTAGAAATGCAAAAATGTTGTCAAAATGTGTTATGGAGGACTAAGATGCCCTTACTATTGTATTAGTCCCACTAGTATTTTTCAAGGCAGATGTGGAATCTTCAAATGCCAAAACTAGATCTAAAAGAATCTCTAAAAAATAGCTTTGGGAGGACTAAGATTCCCTAGGTAGCGACTTAGTCTCATCTGGAATCTTTGAAATCTCTTAATATGATCTTGAGGTTCAAGGTTTGCACTTCCTTCTTCTCAAATCTTAGGTCTTAAAACTTATAGACCTGACTTGTAGGTGAGTTTCTATGAATATGAAAACTTTGCAATACAACTTTACATCATTGCACTTCAAATTATCTTGAAGTCTGCAACCTAAATCTTCAATCACAAGCACATAAGAGAGGAAAAACTTGTTGATTGTTAGTAAATGGGGGTTTTCCTTGGTCAAACCCCTTGTTGGTAATGGATTATTCAAGAAAAGAAAAATTCAATTTTAAATTATAGAAAAAATGGCTGAGCATGGGGAAAAGATGGGAATGAAAATCATGGAAACGTCCCTCAAGTGTAACATACCTCATCAGCATCTTAGCAATTTTTCTCCATACCCTGGGAAGGTTGGCCCTATTGTATCTATTTTGAAATTTGTTAACCTTTTCCCCATCTTTCAAAATCATCTCCATATATTTCTAGTAATACTTTATATTGTTATACTTAATCAAATATGGTTATAGTACAATATCAACACCAAGCTGATTAATAGGAGTCTTCCACAATAACAAGATTTCTAAAGTGATTCCAATAGCATAGAAGTATATCTAAAATCTTTAGATTTTTACTACATACTAAATGACTAAGTAAAAAATATATAGAACTCCAAGGATAATGATGGACACCTGGGATCTCCACATGACACACATCCAACACTTGCATGCATGTAACAGCCTTGCATGAAGTGTCATTATAGCATCATAAATAGTCACCCTTGAAAATTTCACACTATGTTTGGCTCACTCTTAAGCGCATATTCCTAATTATTCTTATAAACTACCCTTTATTTTTGTTTTAGAGAAATTGAATTGAATATTTACTTAATGAATATTTAAAAATTTAAATTGGGCTAGACTAGGGCACCCCCACCCTTGTCTTGCCTAATAAAACCCTAAATCTAAAGTTTTATTGCCATCCTTAATATGTTTATGAATCAAAAATCAATTGAATTATTATAATGGTTAATGTGAAATATGTTGAAACTCCAATAAATAGAATCATTTCCCTCCATTTGAACATCTAAGAAACTTGAATATCTTTTAAGCATCCTAAAGGAAATTAATGCAATTTTAAGAGAAACAATAAGAAAAAGATATACAACACTATTTTAATTCAATTGCATATTTATAACACATCAAAAAATTCATGTGGACATGCATAGTAATATGTTTCACATTTTTGTGTATTTTTTATTATGAGAAGTAACATTTGTAGGATCTTCAAGCATTATCCAAGTTCTCCTTGTATGTGATGAGTAAAGTGACTTCAATCCAACAAGGAATGCAAATATGAGTGGTAAGC
This sequence comes from Sequoia sempervirens, assembly GCA_007258455.2. Classification (NCBI taxonomy): domain Eukaryota; kingdom Viridiplantae; phylum Streptophyta; class Pinopsida; order Cupressales; family Cupressaceae; genus Sequoia; species Sequoia sempervirens. Next base: position 92,217,295 of record VDFB02373365.1, read on the forward strand.
TGCAATAGTGTTGTTTATCATACAGTTTTATTCATTTTCCTATGCTCTCTATATAGTACATGCTCTTTATCATTATCATCATAGTCATTTGTGGGTTGGGAAAACCAAAATGGGGTTTGACTAAGGCAATCTCCTATACAACACAACCCTTCTCCCCTTTTCCTTTTCGTAGGCTACAAGTATGCAGTGGATTCAAGTGGATTGGAGATATCAAGGCCCAAAAATATAGACAAGAATTTAGGCATCTTTTATCATCAAATTATCTAAGTAAGTTGATACTCGCAAACTATCAGAATTTGGAACCTAATATTGAATTTCAAGGACCCTCATAATAAGATGCATTTGCATAGGTTTTAAGCCCTAGAAATCATCATTTCTAGACTAGAGTGCTCCCACCCCTATCCAACCAATTCTACTCCAAACTCATATGCCAGGTTTCTCTCTATCTACATTTTTTAGCTCTACTTTTTGTTTAAATTATCTTTCTTCTCTGCATTTTTTGGATTCTATAATAGTTTGGCTTCCTACTATTAATCCACATATTTTACACCATTTCACATCCCATCATCAAATAAAAAGGGGACTAAAAATATTACCAACTATTTGGCTCTCTCTTGAGGACAACAACCAAATAGTCTCTTATGGTTACTTTTTTTTCCCTCATTTTTTTATGGTGGAATGAGTGATTTAGGTTAAGCATAGGCCTTATATCCCATTTCACCATCTCATAATCTTAAATGGGACCCAAAAATTCTATAATTACCATTTCGAACACCTTCCTCAACATGCATATCCCCTTTCAACATGCAATTCACCTTGCGTACATAGGTTCCACCCTTGTATGGGGCCCACTTGTCCTAAATTTTCATAACTTGCTCGTCTTACATTTTCATAATTTATTATTTGACAACCTTGCTATAATTTGTCATATTTCTTATAAATTATGACAAAAGCCATAAAATTATCTCACAATGGGGGTCCACCAAGTGGGATTCTTATCTCCACCCAATTAGAATACATGCCATCCTTATCATCTCCATGTAGGATTCCACCTCATTAATTAGGTTCCACAAGATGAACATAAAACATAGAAAAAATAAATAACCAAACAACTAAACCAATAATTTAGTTCTAGTACTTTCAAAGATTGAGATACCTTAATCCCAACAATTAATCCCGCCACTAGCTAGAAGATAACTCCCCTAAGCATTGTTCTTGAATTTTATCAATTATAATACTTAGAGTCACATCCACTGAGAATAAGTGGATATTTTTGTAACGTGATCACATTATTTCCTAACATGATCTTGTTTCTTCTTAAAACTTTTTAAAATATATTTTGACCACTTTTTGACCCCCCATTTACATGCACATGCATTATAACATTATTTTTTATATAATATTAAAATAAAATTCTACCACATAAAAAATATAATAAATAAAATAAATAATCATACAACTAAATATTATTCATCAAATAAGTAGACCACAAGAATCCATTATTATTACAAAATTCTTTTTAAAATTGATAAAATTTAACTATAAATATTGGATTATACAATTACAATAATATTATACATGATAAACATTTTAATAGAAAAAATAAATAGAGACTCATTAAAAATATAGACAAATAAAATTATTTTTATTCTATCATAAAATATGTAGGGATTTATAATTAAAAAAATTATTATAAATACTCAAAGAATGGTTATCAAGACACAATATTCTAACCATACAAATGGTAGAAGTTTAAAATGCCCATATATTTATTGTAAAGTTTTATATTTGAACAAGTGTAGATTTAGCTAATGAAGGTTGAAAATTAATTGATTAGACAATGTGTTAAAGATTAATTATATTAAATTATATATATTTATGTTGATAGGCATTCCTTTAGTGGAATGAATATAGAGAAATACATTTATAATTGTGTTTGAATGGAGAATATTGAAAGGAATGTTATTGAAACAATCTTGTCTATAAATAAAATTATAAAATAATTTTGTTAAGGAGATTTTGATTTTAGCACTCTTATTTGAGGTAAGTAGATCTTACAGTTTGAATTTGAGTAACTACATCTCTTGACTATTTAACATCTACCATGGATAACAAGTTTTGAAAAGGTGGTGACATTAAAACACAAATTTTACTTTTCATTTATAACATAAAAACATAAATATTATATTTTCATTCATACTTTTCACTATATCTCAACAAAAATTATTTTTTATTTATCTACACATTAAAAATATTTCTACATCAAATAATTTTCCTCAGAAATTATTTTAACACCCTATGATATAGCTTTCCCATCTCTTGTTGTGGCCACATTATCAATAATACATAGAGATTGACATCAATGTTAGGTAGTCTCAACAACAGTGCTCTTAAATATCGAATTGGAGAATACAATATAAATTGTATTATGGTCATGTGATCTAAATAATAAGAAGAAAAATGAAGATTACCTAATTTATAATATAACATGAATGAAAGGTAATAAGAATTTTTTATTTGAAAAATGAAAATCTTAAAAATACTTACCATTTTAAGGTACAAATCTCTTATATTCATTTAGTTTAGTTTAATTTTAAAAAAAATCTATGTAAAATTTTCAAAAAAAATGAAATTTATTAAAACAAACTTTCTCAATCATCCATTTATGAATTTGATATTGTAAAAGTGAAAATTTGATCATTAAAAATACTCTCTTTCTCTCTCTAATTGGCTCATTCATAAAATTGGTTCAATATGAGGAAGGAAAAGGAAATTTAGCGATCAAACAATTTAAACCACCCATCTTTTATAGTTTTATTCATTAATGATATTATTTTTTCTATACTCTACTTTACATGTCCTAAAATTTTTAATAAAATTATTTGCAACCTATACCTCATCCTCTTAGAATTTTTTCTCAAACCTACAATAGCTATTCTTAAACATTTTCCAATTCAATGATCAGAAATAAATTTTGACAATTTAAAATAAAACAGCTATTTATCACTTGTCATTGTGAATGAGATAAAGTGAAAAAATTAATAGATAAAAACATGTCTATTAAACTTTTAGGCGTAAATGCTAATTCAACTCTTAGAGAGACAATGTATGAGTGATACAAAATTTAAGACCATTTAAGTACAACTATGTCTAAATTAAGAGTCTTGTTCGTACCATTCACTTTAAGTATTCTAGGCTTTGCCTGGTCGATATTTTGTAACATGTTAATATAGGGAGGAATGACGTAAGGTACACTGAGGTTTGATGAGAAGTGACAGTGGTGTGAGATGTCCATGTGAGGGGTATTCTGTCCTTGTAATAGAGCTCGTGATAAATGCAAAGTAGCATCTTTCGGTCAAGACAACGTTGTTGATAGTAAGCTATAAATAGCTTTCCACGATGTCTTGTAGATCCGAATTTCGGTATCTCCTTAAAAAGAGAAGTCATGGCCAGTGCAAAGTGTCCGTAAATGCTTAAGACTTTATATTCGAGATTCCATTCATCCTCCTTATAATAGAGCAGTCCATGCAGGTTCCTACTGAATAGCTGTGCGAGCTTACACATACAGCTTTATTAGGCCCATACAGAGTATAACACTGGCAATCGCCTCTTGGTGTGCAATGGGTACGCCGAAGAGGTGTAGTGGTCAATTGGTAGGTTATTTAGCATTATATGAGGTCAATTGGTAGGTTATTTAGCAAATGATATTGTTTGTGCAACAAAGGTGTCAATGGAGAAGTGATAACTTCAAGTCAACAAGGATCAAGAAGATAATGAGGTTCCATCATCAATAGACTCATGTTATGTTTGCAATAGGGAGAGAGAGGGGAAGAGATAAGGATAGAAAAAGGGAGAGAGAGGGGGGGGGACTAAGGAGATCGATATAGAAATGGAGATGGATGGAGATGGATATGGACAGAAAGATAGAGAGAGACTAAGAGAGAGAGGAGAGAATGATAGATAGAGATGGAAGAGATAAAGATAGAGATAGGAAGGTGATACATAGAGAGAGGTAGAGGGATAAATATAGGGGTAGAGAGATGGAGATATAATTAATTATTATTTGTAATTTTAGAAAAAAACAAATAACAAAAGTAAATTTGAAACTTATATTTTAATGAAAAGTTAAAATAGAATAAATGAAATGCAAAGTCAAAATATATCAAAATAAAATATTAATAAAAAAAATTATTTAAAAAACAAATACTTAAATTATAAAGTAAAAATATTTTTTAAATTAATTAGAAATGAAATATTAATAAAATATGTACCTAAAAAATGTAATTTATATATAAAAAATCATGTTAACATTAATTGAAAGATAAACTAAATATTAACAAATAAAATATTATTATAAAATTGAATGTTAATAAACGTAAATTCATAAATAAATTAAAATTTTAAAAAATCAAAACCATACTTCAAATAAAATATTAAAAAATTAAAATAAACTATACTTTTATATTAAAAAATTCAACAACTAAAACAATTAAAAATAAAATGAAGCCTATTAAAAATGTAAAAGAATATTTTATTTTGATTGTGTAATTTTCAAATTAAAAATAGAAATATTAATAATAATTTTTTTTAATTTTGAAGATTATTTATGTTATTTAAAATAATACGAAAATTTAAATTACAGATATGAGATTTGTAAGATTTTTTAAATCAAAGATCAAATTTTAAAATCAATCATTGAACTTGAAAAAAATTAATAATATTTTTTCTTTCAATTATCTAAATTATTCTATATAAATAAAGAAATTATCTACAAAATTGATTTTAATGTATTATTATGTGTAAAAAAGAAAACTTTATAATATAAAATAGTAAAAAAATATAAATGAAAATAAATTTTTTTAATTATTTTTTTAATCAAGATTAAATTTTTAAATCAATCATTGGTCAAAACTCAAAAAAACAAAATTATTTAATATTTTTCTTTCAATTATCAATTTTGTTATATAAATAAAAAAATTGTCATTAAAATTGATTTTAAAATCTTATTATTGGTATTAAAAAATAATTTATAAATAAGTATAATATGAAATAGTAAACAAAATATAAATGATAATATATATAATTTTAAATTAATTTTAATGCATTGTCGCGTAAAGATATAATCATAATATTATTTATATATTATGCAATATATAATATAAATATAAATATAATAAAAATATATAAATATTATACTATTTATATATTGTACAATATAATATATAATACTAATATAAATATAATAAATAATATAATATAATATATAACACAAAATTTAAATATAAATATATTATAATATATACTATTTATTATATTATCTGATTATGTTTACTGACATATAAAAAGTAGAGGGAGGGCTACAGTAGCTTACTTGAGGTGATTAACGTGCGAGGAGAGTAGATTTTCATGCACTTTCAGAGCCTCTGAATGTGTGGCAAACAACACAGGAAGGGTCACTCCTATTGCACTCCTTACCAAGATCATTGTATTGGCTAAAATCTTTAGGGAAAAAGTGACCTTGTTGTCTTTGGATGAGACCTTTGCTTATTTTTGAATTCCAAGATTACAAAATTGAAATGGGTATTTTGTTCATACCTTTGACTCTACATTTCACATTGCCTTTGATATTGGATTTGGCCTACATTTTTTGTGTGCATGCGTTAACTATTATGTATTCAATCACAATTTGAAAGAACTGCGACATTGTAGAATGGGGTGATCCCATAATAGTGGTTTACAATTTTTGGCCAAACTAGACACTGAAATTATTATTTTTAACTAAATCTTCACATTCGGGCACCTATAGCGGCTAAACTGCGAGGAATTTGAAGATGGTGCAAACTAGAGTCTCATCAAATTTTTTTGTAGATTCTAAAAATATTTTTTAAATTTTTGGAATCAAATTGCTTCTTTTCCATCTCCCATGAAAATAGATTTTTTCAGAAAAATAACATTTTTTTAAAAGTGGCGCACACCATATAAGCATAACTTTTTTTCATGAAGGATAAAATTCTAATTCTTTCAAATTTAGATTTGTAACTCTGATATCTAGTGCTTCCACTTGGTTAGATAGTCTTTTATTGAATATTTTTCCTTAATCAAGTTTCAAAGTCAAAGAATTACAATTCGGAACATGTATAACGTAACTTTTTGTATATGTAAAAATTTAATTTAATTTTTTGTTGGATCAAGGACTTCAATATCTGGTGCACTCATATTTTTTAATTTTTTTTTATAATCTTCTACTTTTCCACATGTGAAGAACAAAGAAATTCATTTTCAATGAAAAACCTATGTTTAATAAAACTTAAAAAACAAATATATAACAAAACCAAAACATATTAAAATTATATTCATTGGATAGCTTGTTCTGAGGAATACCATAATCATTTGAAATAAATTTTAAATGAGTTCATTTGATCCCCCAAAATCTAAATCAAAAGTGATTTTTTATCAGCATTTTGATAGGTGTAAAGGAGACGCATTTATAGGTATGGTTTAAAACTAGCGAGGTTCTATCCAAGGGGGTTTGATCTAAGGTGATTTGATCAAACCCTCTTCAATTGAAATCCTTAAAATGGAACTTTTTAAGGATTAAATCATTATATTTTCTAAAAATATGTGATTTCAGCTAAAATTCGTTCCTCTCAAGAATTGTAAACCACTATTATGACAGCACCCAATGTTGTAGCCATCAAATATTAGAATTAAAAGAATAGAGGACGGCAACTGAAGAACTCACAATGTATATATTATTAATTAACACATATACATATTTATAGATCGAACAAACTCAACTAATTTTTTATCAAACTGGTAAAGAGTTTGACAGCATGTTGCAACTATTGTCAGTGAACTACAATTGATTGACTAACTAAAAGACTAACTAATATGCAATCTTTTATCGACACATCTACAGTTGCATTGAAGTGTATATTCCAACACCCCTTCTTTATGCTACAACATTAAACTAAATAATAACAAAACAATAAAATAATACATTATGTAGAAGTTGTTCTTTGAAAAAAATTCTTAAACAATAAGAAATCTTCAAGTTGCTCCCAATTGCAGGTATAGGCATCTAGTTGTAATCCAAGTTCCCAACATCATTAGACATCATTTGCATATGAAGTGTCTCATCACCCCTGTAAAAGTATGATGTTGAACTTTCAAATTTTGGATCCCCCTCTGAACTATTGGACACCAATCCTCACATATATGTCTCATAACCCCAATGAGATATAGTTTCTTCGATCCATAAGCACCTTAGACTATTGAGCATCTATTTATTCTCTATTGCATCCCCCCGGTCTTCAAATTGTTGGTCTCTTCAAAATAGAACAATTTTCTCATCTTCAATGAAGTCATCATCACTATCATTTGGTGGTTCTTTAGTAGTGGCTAACATCCTCTCAGCTCTTATGGTTTCAAGAGGCTTCTTTTCAACAAGGTTCAGAAAAATATTCATGGTCTTTTCCACACTCCTTCTCTCTAAGTTCTTAACAAAACAAATGCAGCACTTACATTGTCATTTATTCAAACATGGTGTCTACCTAGTCACATTTGAGATCTACAATAGCTTCTTTGGTAGTGGCTTCTTGATTTGGTGGTAGCTCCCCTTCTATCTGTGATCTTTCAATTTACTCAACTTCAACATGACCCATGGTAGATGCCTCTGTAGCTGATAGCTCTGTTGTATGACTTCAATCTTACTTGGATACTGCTTTGAGACTGTGGAAAACTGTAATGCCTCGCCATGGAACCCACAGGACATTAGCTCAAATACATGAAACAATTTTTTTCAAGTACAAGATAATTTAATACTTAAGAATATCAATGCAACAAGACAACTAGGTCTACTCATGATGTTCCATCACAATCTGATATTGCACAAGAAGAATAACACCCCACACATCCCTAACTAAGTAGGAATGTTGGCAAGAAGGGTTCCAACCTTCTCTAACCTTCACAAGACTAGAAGAACAATCTCCCCCTATCCTAAGGTTAACAACTAGGTCCTTTCCAAAGGTTGCACACAAAACGATGCAAGACATGGCATAAGTCTTCAATGATGACACTTGAGAATTAGGTCAATGTACTACTAGGACCTTGAGACTATGGTGAACAACTTTTGTTAACAAAGTTTTCCCAAATGAAGTCTCGAAAGATTAAGATCAAGTTCAGAGTTGGAGAAATTTTGACTAGGTTTTAAAGGTTCAGATGACCAAAACGGTTAAAATAGAATAAGTACAAGGCATAAAAATTATTTGATAGTGGAATAAAGCTTAGAAAACCTCTATCTATCAGTGGTTAAGAGGATTTATATTCTATTTTTTTTATGGGGACAAGTCCGCCCCAATAGAGAACCAGACTGTCGAGTGATCCCACAATTTACTAGTTTACAATTTTTGTCCAAACTGGACACTGAACTGATTTTTTCTAACTAAATCTTCACTTTCGAGCACCTATAGTGGCTAAACCGTGAGAAATTTGAAGATGATGCAAACTAGTGATTTGTGACATCTTGTTTGTAGATTATAAATATATTTTTTTCAAAAATTTTACAATCAAATTGCACTTCTTTTTCCATCTCCTTCAAAAACTATCAATATCTAGTGCTTCCAATTAGTTTCATAGTGTTTTATTGAATATTTTTTCCTTAATCAAGTTTTGAAGTCAAACCAATTATAATTTAGACATAGGCAGACCGTATAACACATAAATTTTTTGTATGTATCGAAAGTCAAATTTTTTTTGTTGGATTAAGGACTTCAATATCTGGTGCACTCATATTTTTCAAAAAAAAAAATTATTTAATCTTCTATTTCTCCACATGTGTAGAACAGAGAGCTTGATTTTCGATGAAAAACCTACATTCACAAGAAATAAAAAATAAATATAATAATTAAATTAAATTTAGTTAAAATTATACTTTTTGAGAAGATTATAATAAGGACTACATACCTAAAAAAAAAAATTAAATGAATTCATTTGATCCCCCAAAAGGTAAATCAAAAGTGGTTTTTTATCAGTATTTTGTTAGGTGTAAAGGAGACTCTGTTACAGGTATGGTTTAAAACTAGCGGGGTTATATCCAAGGGGGTTTGATCTAAGGTAGTTTGATCAAACCCTCTTCAATTGGAATGCTTTAAATGAAACTTTTTAAGGATTAAGTCATTATATTTTCTAAAAATATGTGATTTCAACAAAAATTAGAATCTCCTAGAAATTGTAAACCAGCTTTGTGGGATCACCTCGCCCCAACACACTTAGCCAAAATTCTAAGTTTTATGACTTATAAAACTAGGCCACCCCTAAATAGTAGGCCACCCCAATAGGCTACCAAGCCACCTCACCTACTACTAGGCTTATTTTTCATACTACCATACCACCCAAGTAGACAGCCAAAATTTGGTCAATCTAAGTTGAGTTTGGGCAAGCTAGGGTCACCTAGGTGTAGGCCCAGGCTATCCAACTATGAAGTATGACCCTTATATCCATTTTAAGAACCAAATGAAATATTCCTATGGTTTTTTTATAATTTAAATATCATGGTATTGAAAAGCATAAATGATTCATGCTTGCTACCAACATCGAGACACACAAATGATCAAAATACTCCTTTCTACTATAAAGTTACACCCATCTCCATGAGAGGTCCTTAATTAAAAAAATTACAATATAAATTAAGGATATACATCTATCTACATGAATTAAACTTGAAATAACATGATGCCATTTCATTATTTGATACATGATCCTCTAGTCCCCAATGGTGCTTCCATTCCACCTGGCCATGTGATACCTGTAGGCTCACCCCACGATGCTAGGAGATAGTCACAAGGCCCAAAAAATCACACATGCAATAAATAGAGAAAAGAGGGTATACACTCATTCAAGACATGGAGAATATATGGTATATATAATATAATAGAGTACACACCAACATCAAGGAATTACACATCTTTCAGGTGCTACTCAATCTACTCTAGGGTTAAATATTAGAGAGCAACAGATGGAGATTCATCATAGACACTCAAGTGGGGCTCAATGTGGAACCAAGTACCATCTCATACAGATGAGAATACTTAACCTTACCAGTCTTATGCTCCTTGAGCATCTTGTCTTCCTTGATCATCCTTAGCCTATACAAGCACTCAAGGCATGAGAGGGATACCATTAACTTGATTAGTTTATTACCTAATTTTTTAATTATTTTTCACTTATTAAGTAACTCCCTAAAGTGTAATTTCCTACACACCACTTTGGGTCAGGTTCATGTTGTGATCCACTCCCACCTCTCTCTAATACTTAGACCCTAAGTTCATCATACCCTCTAATGAGTGTGGCACAAAAACCAATATAAAATCTTCATTTTTTCCAAAATTAATGACACTTTCCCACAATATTATCACATTTCATGAAGTACAACTTTGTCCACATGAACACAAGAAGATACTCCATTATATTGATATATTAATTACAACTCACTACAATGATCTGGAATGATATAAAAGATTACCACAAATCAACATGCAATATTATTATCTTTCTTACAAAGTCCTTTGAAGTGTAGATGCAATCTCTGAATGAGAATGCCCTCATGAACCAAAGGGGTTTTGTCCTCTAATCCTAGTGAACACTAGGTTTTTGTCCACATAAGGAATTAGAACACAAATGTCCCAAAATATAGAAAATGACATAATAATTTTATGCCTTCACATGAATTGGTTCCCTACAATTATTTGCTAAAATTCCTCTTTGAGGAATAGGTCAGCCTTGAGCCCAATTGGCACCAAACCCCAGAATTTGAATTCTCAACATGCTACATTAGGTCAACCTTAAGGACAATATAGATTTCTTTGGAATAAGTGTGCCTTCCTACGCACCCATCCACACGCTTGCCCTGCTCATTCCAACTTCCTAAAACTTTTTTGTTACTTCTACATGATCTCGCAATGTCTTTATGCTTCAAGCCTGTAGAGGTGGGTGCTAGTTGACTAGCACAGTCGCCTTTTATTAGAAATATCTTTCCACTACCCAATTCTCCCTTCTTGTGTTTTGGATATGATGTGCAAGTGCCATCATAGGTGCTATGTTCTAAACCACACACCTGAATATGCTCCTATGAAGGAATGTAGAGGGATTCCTAGAATCGAATCCATCCTGACATAGTGAGCCTGAACTAATGATCTTGTGATGGTGATATATTTCTGGTAGATGATCATTTTCCCACAAGCTTTGGATATGTTGTTTATATATGTTATGTCCCAAACTATAGATTGAGATGAGCTCCTGCAAAGGAATGCAGTAGAATTCTCAAATTCCACTCTACAACTGTCTTTCCAAAAAAAGGGATATGACATAGAACTCCTCTAGTCTTAAGTAAATCATACCCACAATGGAGTCTACTTTGCAACTATAAAAATGCTAAAAAATACATTTTCTTTACCATTTGAGGGATCAAATAAATTAATTTAAAAATAATATTTTGAAAAATGCAAGTTGGTAACATATAGATTAAAAGGTGGAAAAGAGTTAAAGATATGTGGGTTAGAGAGTAAACTATGATTCTTATGCTTCATCCTTTTATCTTTGATTATGTGTGATTGATCATACATTTTTATATCATACTTTCAAAGTTTACACATTTACCCTGCATTGACATATCACACTTTTAGAGTTTACATATTAGGGTATGTGTAGGATCATCATGGAAAAAACAAGCCCTTAAGTGGCAAGAAATTAAGAAAAAACAGAGTTAGGCAATTTGACGTAAAAATTTGAATAAGTTATCTATATTATTTCAAAAATGTGTAAGAATAGAATTTGTAGGAAATTGAATGTAGTTTCTAAACTACTAGGTTTATTTTAAAAAAAAGAAAATCTAGTTGGTGAAAACTTGAAATTTCAATGCAGTAGTACTTAAATTTCAAGGAGAAAATAATTAGATGTATGTCTGACCACCCTAACCACAATAAAATGATAAAAAAAAATTATAAGATTTTAGATATAGGTAGAGGACTCATGTCCCAATGTGATGCATATTTTTTTATAATTTTTTTCCAAGTAAATAATTAATTATGAATTTTTTATTAAAACTTTTAAAAATATAAAAACTTGTGTGTCTAACCACCTTAACTTGGTCAAAACTTCATGAAATTCAATTTTTCTTTTTTTAATCCTATATTATGTGAAGCATATAATGTGATGGATGTTTCAGATTCAAAAAATGTGATACCGTTTGAAAGCTATAGATATTTTTCAATCAACCTATCAATTAGAACTTTAGTCATAATTCAAATGGAAAATAAATAATAATTATTTATTAAATTCAAAATAAAGAATAATTTATATTGGTGGAAAGTGAAGAATCTCCTTTAAAAACCCTTTTTGTTTCATCAATTTTGGGTAAAAAAAAGTCATCAGCCACATATTCTATATATACCCATCATATTGCCACTTTTTGGCCCATCATGATCCTGCACATACCCATTAGACCAAGGACATCATTTCTTGCCCCCTTATTTTACTATGCATTCATTACAATGTTGGAAATTGAGGTGTTTATGTAGCTTAATACATTGTAAAACTTTATGATTGTTGATCTAAATATGTATTCTTTGTTATAGATTCTTTGTGGGTGATTAATCTGATTAATTCATTTTATCATTTTTAGAATGAAGACAGAAGTTGTATAAGAATTAGACAAGTTAATAGAAGATACACATAATATGGTCACGGAGAAACCCTTTTGAGAAAAAACTCCACCAAGAATCAATGTATTATTTAATCTCTAAAGTAGATTACAACAATTCCAATTCTTCCTTGAGATGCTTATTTTTCCTTCAACAAATCTTCTTCACAACTTGCAATAAACTAATACAAACTCTCTTCAACTTGCTTGAGATATATAGGCAATAAACAACTTTGTAAACTCCAAAAGAGTTACAATTACAAAGATCAATCCCTCTCTCCTAAAAGGTATTCCTATCTTTTCCAAGTAGAGTTTAACCATGAAGAACAATTCCAAATCATCATCTTCATCAATTTGGGCATCCCAAACTGAAGTAGTAACTCAACCTTTATTCCATAAATATCTTCAAGGCTTTATCTTCAAAGTAGGCACGCAAGAGTGGGCCCACTTAACTCAGCCTTCTGAAATATCTTAACATGCAAAGGAGTTAATTCTAAGAAGCCAACTTGGGCGGGCCCAAAGTGGGTCCAAATCATTTTCTATTAACTGAAACATCTCTCTTCACCATTCATGCAAGAATGGTCATCCCCTGTTAACTGAAGGAAGTTACCTATTATCTGTCATGCAACTCAAGTCATTAGTCATGCATTCCAAGTTAACTGAAGTCAACTAGCATTCAACTAAAACTAACTGAAGATAATTGAACCATAACTAAACTAAACTAAACTAAACTCAATTGAAATGAACTAAACTGATTCTGAACTAAATTAAACTAAACTTCATGCATGTAAACATCAAACCCTAACTCCTAGGATCTTTACATGCATTCAAAAGTGTTATCTTTTACTCCAAATAGTTAACTTAACTCAAGGTGAGTGCCACCTTCCATGTGGGTGCCCCATGTGCTCCTATTATTTAGGAACTCATCTTGGATGCCCTCACATGCTCCTATCATTTAGAATTAATTACAAATATTAATTAACATGATTATTTCATCCAAAATTAATCTCTCTCTAATCCTAGTGTTTGAGAATGTTCACTTTCCAAGAACTTAGGAGACACATGAAATAAATAATGTTTAGGATTGCAATTAAATGGCATCCTATTTCCAAAATTCTCCCACTTGACATTACACATTGAAATTATTCTAAACAAGGAATATTATTATAAATCAAGTACATAACTTAAGGTCAATGGCCTTCTTGCACCAACTAATCAATCCATGCCAACTTCAAATGCAACCTACATAATCATGAAGCTCCAAGCAAATGATTAAAACCAAGAGAACTTATCTGAAGGAACTGGTTTCATAAGATAATCTGTAACATTAATTAAAGTGTCAACTTTCTCAATTAATATCTTCCCACTCTCAACCATTTCTCGCACAAGGTGATACTTAACATCAACATGCTTAGTATGAGCATAATACATAGGATTTTTGGCTAAACACATAGCACTCTGACTATAACATTCAAGTTTAACTTACTTGCAATTAAAACCAATACCTTTCCCAAGTCTTTGTATCCAAACTGCCTCTTTTGAGGCATATGAAATCGTCGAGTGTGTTGAACTCACATTCAACCAAGGTGTAGGCTCCTTGGTCTTTTCTGTTGAAAATAGCTTTTCTGACTAGTAATTATTCCAACATATATCTCTTACCATAAGAGAACTCAAGCCTCGCCTATTTTTCCAAGTATCCATGAGGACCTGTAAACAACCAATCCATACCATACTCCAAATGCAACATAGCACTATCATGAAGTAATCAAGCAAATGATTAATGTACCCAATACTTAAGATAACTACAAAAGATCAATGTCAAAGCTCCAATCTTGAACATAAATATGGCATCCATGATCTAACCATCTCCTCCTAGGAGATCACATGCACCATAACACACTTAAACATCCTAGTCTCAAGAGAACCATGCCAAACTCTAAATGCAACAAGAGTAAACCATGACATAATAGCAACCACTCTAAACCAAGAAAAAACTATATCCCCAATCACATGAGGATAACCTTACCAATGATGCATCCACGTCACTGCCAACAACTTCCATTGAACTGTGGTATCGAGTCACACATGACATCATGACTACCATCCTCATCATGAAGATCACTATATCCTACCAAAGCTCCCATTGAACTATGATACCGAGCTATACATGGCAACAAGATAAACATCAAACCATCACTATCAAAAGCATATGGAATTTCAGACATTTCCTCATGATCAAAATTATCATAACATGTACCATGCCACAACTCTAAACTACTAATCAAGAGTATACCATGACATAATAACAAAACCATCCTACAACCAAGAATTCACTTCATTTCCAAATGCTCCCACTGAACCATGATATTGAGCAATCCATGGCATCATGATGCACATAATCAAAACCACATTTTTGTCATAAGCTCACACCAAACCTGTGAATCCAAGCTCTCAATGACACGTGATAAACATCCTCTAAAGCAAGAATATATACCTCTTGTAAAAAACTTATTTTCCAAAATCAGCAATAACAAAAATAGTAAAAGCTCCCACTACAACCAAAAAACCTCCAATATTTTAAGAGAAAGGTGTCCCAATACTCTACCAACCTCAACTTTGATACCAAATGTTGAAAATTGAGGTGTTTATGTAGCTTAATACTTTGTAAAATTTTATGACAGTTGATCTAAATATGTATTCTTTGTTATAGATTCTTTGTGGTGATTAATCTAATTAATTCATTTTATCATTTGTAGAATGAAGACAAAAGTTGTAGAAGAATTAGACAGGATAATAGAAGATACACATCATATACCATGGAGAAACCCTTTCAGGAAAAAACTCCACCAAGAATCAATGTATTATTTAATCTCTGAAGTAGATTACAATAATTCCAATTCTTCCTTGAGATGCTTCTTCTGCCTTCAACAAATCTTCTTCACAACTTGCAATAAGCTAATACAAACTCTCTTCAACTTGCTTGAGATATATAGGCAATAAACAACTTTGTAAACTCCAAAAGAGTTACAATTACAAAGCTCAATCCCTATCTCCTAAAAGGTACACCTATCTCTTCCAAGTAGAGTTTAGCTGTGAAGAACAATGCCAAATCATCATCTTCATCTATTTGGGTGTCCCAAACTGAAGTAGTAACTCAACCTTTATTCCATAAATATCTTCAAGGATTTATCCTCAAAGTAAGCGCCCAAGAGTGGGCCCACTTAACTCAGCCTTCTGAAATATCTTAACATGCAAAAGAGTTAATTCGAAGAAGCCAACTTGGGCACCCAAAGTGGGTCCAAGTCATTTTCTATTGACTGAAACATCTCTCTCCACCATCCATGCAAGAATGGTCATGCCCTATTAATTGAAAGAAGTTACCTGTTATCTATCATGCAACTCAAGTCATTAGTCATGCATTCCAAGTTAACAAAAGTCAACTAGCATTCAACTAAAACTAACTGAAGATAACTAAACCATAACTAAACTAAACTAAACTGAACTGAACTGAACTGAACTAAACTGAGCTAAATTAATTCTAAACTGAACTAAACTAAACTAAACTTCATGCATGTAAACATCAAACCCCAACTCCTAGGATCTTTACATGCATTCAGAAGTGTTATCTTTTACTCCAAATAGTTAACTTAACTCAAGGTGAGTGTCACCTTCCATGTGGGTGCCCCATGTGCTCCTATTATTTAGGAACTCATCGTGGACGCCCTCACATGCTCCTATCATTTAGAATTAATTACAAATGTCAATTAACATGATTATTTCAATTAATCTCTCTAATCCTAGTGTTTGAGAACACTTTCCAAGGATTTAGGAGACACATGAAATAAATAATGTTTAGGATTGCAATTAAATGGCATCCTATTTCCAACATACAACACCTTTATATTTGGGGAATTTTTCCTTCCCCTCAAGTATATCCTAGGCCTTCAAATGTTGCTATATATTTACATCAAGGGTATCATTTCTTCTCCCCTCACATGTTGCAATTTTATCGCCACATCTATATGTCAGGGCATCATGTATTCTCCCTTACATATTGTGTTTTTATTGACATATATTACCCTCCATTGACTTGCTTAGCCTCCAATTTATTCTTGTTTTCCACAAGATTCCATGACTATCTCTTAGCCCTTGTTGATTAGATCCACATATCTCCTTGCACTCTTCCTCTACTTCACAATGTTCTTATTCTATGTTATTTATTTCCTCCTTATTGGTCTCTTTCTTTTCCTTCTCTAGATTTTCACACCTCTTCTTGGATCCCATATAAATCTCTAAGCATTCCAAACCACCTACTCCCCATCCATAGTGAGTACTAAAATGTCTTTCCATTAATAATTTTGATGTGCCCAGATATCCCTCAAATTTGGTTGGATCATTCCTCTACACATGTCAATCCATAAGTACTTTGAGACTTCAAACATCTTCCTAATCACTCAACACATACACATTATCCTTCATTTGATAAATGCATATGTTCCACAATCTCCTCCTCCTCCTCAATACTTGCCATTAGATCTTGTAATTAATGTTGATCTCTCTCATGATATGTAACCTATTTATACCTACTATTTGTCTAAATCATTAAATTCCTATCCTCTCCATACATAGCCTTCTCATTTTCTTCCTAGACTTGCTATCACCATCCTTTCCCAAATAACTCCCTTCAATGTTGTTGCAACTTCCTTTTTTCCACCAAATCGTTCTAGCAATCAATTAAATGTTCAAACATGACCACCAATCTACCTCGAGCAATATCTTCTCTATTATGATATCTTCATTACCTTATCATATCTATTCAATATCTTCTTTAACCCCTTCATACACTTCCTCTTATCTATGCAACTAGCTCAATACCTTTTGCAACACCAAAATGGACTTCATCCATTCCCATATCACCAAAAAATATTCGTTGTCATCTTCTCATCATTTCTATAACCTCTTCTAATATTCATCCTTGTTTGACATAAATTTCCTCCTATTAGAATATTTGTATGCCTATGTTTTACTAACCTTTACCTTGTTTCCCACTTGGGTTTATATTTTACCTATTATTTTAATATTTTATCTTCCACATCCTTATGCATATTGGACTTTTTTTAAGCATGGTTTTGACCCTTGCCTTTACCATTTTGGTTTCTTATCTTTTCTTATTATTTTTATCATAATACTTATCAAACATTCCCATGCCTACTATGACTATTTTCTTATGCTTGTCTAAAATTACTATCACACCTATGATTATGAAATATACTATAACTATATAATTGGTATGCCTCATCCTTTAACCATTGGTTACTTATAATTTATCCTAAATTGTCATACCATACTTTTAAAGTTTATATATTTAACCTACATTGACATATCACAATTTTATATTTACCAAATTAGACCAAGGACATAATTTCTTACCCCTTATCTTAGTATACTTTCATTGCAACACCTTTATATTTGGGTCTTATATCAAGAAATCCAAAATAAACATAAGTGCACCATGCAAATAAACAAGCAAATTTTTTTAAACTGCTTGATCATTTCTATGGATTCAAGGCATTTGTCCAAGTGTAGATTTGAAATTTGAAATTATTTTTTCCACTAGCATTAGATCAAATATGACAAATAAGATAGTTGGAAAAATTTCATCATTAAAATTATGGAACAAGTTGTATTAAAGCATATTAATATTCTTCATATGTTATAATAATTTGAAGTCACAAGTGGGCAGATGGGTGGGATCCCTCCTCGCCCCCCACACAGACAATGGATGCCTAAGTGGCCGTGTGGTGGGGTGTGAGACGGATGAGTGGCAGTCAGGTCGGGCGTTGGTAGTCAGACCAACCTACCAAATTTAGCGGTTTGCGAATGGCTATGGAAGGATTAATCGGCCGCCTCTTTGCTCGGAAAAATTGAAGGGAGTCTAGAGGAATGATGGGCTCAATTATCACGACGTCGGCTGGGGGACACGTAGCGCACGGCCTACCTTATTCTGAGCGCGGACGTGCCGAGTGGTAAGCACCATAAATTGCATTGATCACAAGTTTGCGGGGGAGGAATTTCCTTTCATGCGAAGGACAAATTTGCAAAGCCCTTAATCTGTATCCGTATACGATGACTGACGGTTCATTATTGAGGTTTCATGTTAAAATTAGGAAGCCCATTCCTAAATTTAGGTTCGGCTCCCTGGTTTTTGCTTTTATGTTTTTGTTGCAGGGTGCTACGGGCGCATCTTCGGCAATGGCGAGGGTATCGAATTCAAAGTTCACCATTATTATATTGGCGGAAGGTCTTGAATCCTTCAGGGTCGACACCCCTATTTCTTTAGTGGCAACGGAAAGGCAAATTGCCTTTCGGGAGGTAACGGACCAGCTCCTCAAACGAATCTTGCTCGAAGATGATCCGATGACGGTTGTGGCAGTGAAAATGGTCCTTGGAAAGGAACATTTAGAGAGGAAAGAATTTGCAAGGGACAATGCCCAAATATCTTCCAGGTTTCTTGCTTCGCTCTTGGATATTGCTACCCCGAAGTCAATGGCTAAGGAGTTGTTGGTGCGACTGTTTCGGAAGGACTTGCTCGGGGGCGTTGACACTACTCTGAAGGCGGCTCTCTTGGGCAAGGGCATACCACGCCCTGCGGACTTGGCCACTATGTGGGACTTGGATGATGCTATCAAGATATATCCTTTTTTGTTGGATCTTAAAGGCTCTGAATTGTCCTGGCATCGCACACTAGCAGACGTGGCAGTGGAGTTCTTGAAGAAAAGAGTGAAGATAGTGCCAGTGGAGGGAACGGACTGGGTGGAAGGTTTTATTTGTTTTGCAGATGTTAATGGCTTCTGGTGATCAAGTGGGGTACGGTTGTCTATCTGGTTTCTTGTTAGTTTTCGCCTTGTTACTCGCTGTATCTACGAAATGGAGTTAAGTTTTTGTAAGTTTGCTGAAAATTGTCTCTGTTTTCATCTTCTGATCGACGCTTCCAATATGGAACTGGGTAGTTATCCACCATGTCAGTTTTTGAATGTTTGAAGATCATTAATGTAACATTCCTGCATAGCAGACGCCTGTAAACTTTTATTATTATATATAAATAAAATCAACACCTTACGTATCAAAAAATAATAATTTGAAGTCACAAAAAATTTATATCCATTTATTATATATTCAAAAATTGAGCACATGTAGAATTATAGGAATACATTATAATAATAATAACAAGTTTAAACAACATAATATTCATTTATTACTTTCTTGCATTGTTGCATTTTCACATTTATAGTGTAACATTTAAATAAGTGTAATGTATCTTCTCTTCATAAAGCTTAGAAGTTATTTTCTACAATATTTGAGGTTCAACAACTTTTCTTATCCTTTTATCCATCTCTTTCTTTTGCTTTCTCATCATTTTCAAAGTTTTTCCAACTTCTTTATCTCTTAATTTATGTATGAGAAATAGGTGATTGGTTTATATAAAAACAACTATAATAATCACATGTATTCCTTTAAGGAGTTGTAGTGAAACTTAAATTACATTTTTTATGGTTTAAAATATAAAGAGGGTATTAATCTTATATATAAAAGAGAAAAACAAGGAAAAATATCACTATTGCACAACTATAAAGATGTTAAAGAGTCTAAAGTAAGACAACCCAAGGTAGCACTTGCAAAACTATGACTTTGATAATTTGAATGGATGAAATGAATAAACATGAGTGTAATACTTATGTACAAACATGAGGAGGTTATTTAAAATGGAAAACTAAAAGAAAAATTTAAAAAAATCAATATTCTGTTAATGTGAATAATTAATCTATTCACTATACTTAAGTGTACTTAGGTTGATGAGCTTAAACGACATCTTGTCTAACCAAATGTGCAACCTTTAAGCCTCTAGAGGTTACCAAGTTATCTGGTCAACCTTATGCATATACCTTTAGAATTTGGAAGACTTTCCATCTCAACTCAAAGGTCGCTCAACACTTGGCACACAAGGTTGATGACTTGGTCATAGAGGTCATTGGTTTGCACACTCCAAGTGTTCCTAAAGTTGAAACCTACAAGACACTTGTTTTCTTAAGTGCAACATCTTAGGGAACTTGTCAATCCATCTCATAGGTGGATTGCCTCATCCTTACCTATATATGCAAGGATTTGAACTCATTGTAATTTGGGTCATCTAAGTGGCTCTAGGAAAATTCACTGTCTTGGCGTAACAACTAACACCTCTGGAGTGCAAGTTGGTACGGATAGCTATGCACACTGCATAATGAGTTCTCTTCAAATTAGGAGGGGAAGCTCCCTCGTATTGTTGAAATGTGTGGAAAAGAAAAGTAATCTAAATCCTATCTTTTTGTTCTTAGCTGGAAGAGGCACAAGGTTAAGAAAAATCACGAACATTGCAGCTAAGGATTTTTTGGTTTTGCAAATTTCTAACTACAACTAAACTAAGCTTTAATCTATCCAATTCTCCTCAAGAAAACAGAGCATGAGGAAAAAGGGGCAGGAATGGTTTTACGATAAACTTTAGGTACAGATTCATAATGTGAAGGCAAGGTGGCACAACTATTCGCTTGGCTGGGAAGAAGTTTATTAACACAAACACATATACAATTTAAACTGAGTACAAATTCACAACAAGAAGGCAAGGTGGAACAACAATTTGCTTGGCTGAATAGGTTTATTAACACACATCAAACGATAAGCTTTAGGTACAGATTTACAACATGAAGGCAAGATGGCACATCTATTTGCATCATCTGAATAGGCTTATTAGAAACAAAACATAGAATAGCCAACAAGGACAACAAATTGCATAGGCGAAACACGCATACAATAAACAATCAACTAGCCAAGTGCTATATTTAACTAAGGTAAGCAATCACCATAATAATAACATGAGGGAAAGGTGGCACAACAATTCATCATCATAGTACAAACTCGTGAACAGATACAAAATTAGCAATATTACAGGCAAGTTGGGCACAACATATATTATTATCTCGTGCAAAAGTTAATTACAAATGAGCAAAAGCTTTTATTTATAGACATCAAAAGGTGTAGGGAACTCTAAAATCACCTTGAGTCAACTATAGTCTTGCAAGCATGCAAGATTTTATTACTAAACCCTAATAAAGGAAACTATATAGTTAACTGGAATTTACTACCATCAGTTAACCAAAACAAGACTAATCTAAATAGACATGTGCAAGAATGCATGTCCTTATTGAAATGAAAACTAAGAGAAAACTCCAACTGTATAGAGATGATTCCAAAATAGACATAGCATGAAAGGTGGAACAACAAGTTAACTCAGAAAGAAGTGTCGAGTTAACTACTGTGTCTGATGTCTATCTTGAAAGGTGGGACCTAGAGTTCACTGGTCATGATCTCGAATAAGTAACCCCTCCACGAGGTTGTTGACTGCATCACCATCTGGAGATCATTGAACATATCCTAACTGTCAATTCACTGCTCGTCAGCAACTTGAGAAATCCTGGAAATATGTGCACACTTCAACTAGCAGCTCACTGATTGGTAACTCTGGTGGCTCTGTAACTGAAGTGATGGCCACTATTTCTTTTCCAACTTTATGCTTCTGACGCTTCTCACATTTTTCTCAATGGAAGAGTGTTGCATGATGAAACCGTGAAGTTTGACCGTGAACACTCTGGTTATGAGAAATGCAAATGAACTTGTTGCACACACAAAATTCCAATGGTATCAACCCTCTAAACCATCCTTGGAAGACAATTAGCTATACAAGGTATGAAACCATGTGGACCTGAGTGACTACGCTTGTCAACCCTCCAGATGCACTTGATACAAATCAGTGTCAGATTTTTTGATGAAATCATAAATTAAGACCAATTTGGTCTTAAATTCGATCTGTGTGTACTGCATTCTGAAAAACTCACTTGTTGACTGTAAACTCAGCTATATTCTGACAACTTTCTCCGGAAAGCTAAAAAGTCTCTTAATGAGGCTAAAAATAGCCTGTTGAAGGGAAATTTTCACCAAAAATTTTGAGACGTGGGTTTGTCCACAAAATGATTCTAAGATAACCCACAATGTCAAAATTGTGAAAAAGCACCATTTAGCTTGACATGCAAAAGTTTTTCCGAAAAAAGCAACTAAAGGCAGTAGGGGCTACGAGGGGCAATTTTTTTGAGAAAATCTGAAATATGGGTTTTGTCTAGAAGATTATTCTAAGACAACCCACAACGTCAAAATCGAAAAATATTGAATTCTACTCCACCATGCAAAGGAATTTTAGTTGAGAAAATCAATGCTTCAAGAATTGAAGCTCTGGAGCAAATTTTCCTAAGAAATTCTAACACATGGGTTTTGTAGAGGAAGTCGTGCACAACCAACCCAGATGATCGGATTTATCAAAAGTCACCGAATCTTGGACAAGCAAAGAAAACCTAAGATGAGATTAGAAGAAATTAAGACAAAATATAAAAGTTTTAAGTTTCTGCTTCTACTAAAATCATCATCTTGTCTTGAATTTTGTTGATTATTTTGGACTTGTACCTGCAAGGAAATCTGAAAATAAAATCTCTAAAGTTCCTTTGAATACTGATTGTTGAAGAATTCGCTCATTCAAATGAGAAAATTTGTTTGCTCTTCAACTATGTGAGAGAAAAAGGGATGCCTTCTTGAATAAATAGATAAATTCTTTTCTTAATGGCACTACTGCAAGAATAAAACCTTGATTTCAAAAGAAATGTTCTGATTAGACCTCACTTAGTTAAATTGTCACTAACTCGGAGTCCCAAAAGAATAAAAATATTAAAATATTCACTTCCCCCTGTAAACACCTAAATTTGGACACTTAATTTATCCAAATTTATACCCTTTCGTTTGCATCCCCTTATTTGCATTAATTAAGTAATATCATTATTATTTAATTAATATCTTCTAAAGTTCTTCTAATCCCTAAGGTATCTAGTTATATAATTAAATGCATTCCCCCTTTCATCAAATGAATTAAATAAATATCCTCACATGACACATCCTCCATCATTTTTATCTAATCCTAATTATTCTCCTAATCTCATCATTAGGGATGTGCACATGCTTAATCCTTGATTAGGATGTGTCACATCCTTCAACTTTTGCAAGTTGGCCTCTAATCTCTCTTAGCACCTAACCCTCCTCTAATCCTTTATTAACTAGCCTAATCAACCTCTCAAGGAATTTTCAATTCCTTTTAATATCCTTCCAAGAAATATTAAATTATTTTTTTCTCTTCCTCATGTGATCTTTGACTTGTCACATCAAGCCACATGTGAACTCTTCATAATCTCCCACTTGCCTCTAATATGTCATTAATTTGTCTAATCAGGTACTTGCACAACCTTAATCACTTAATTAGGTCAATCTAATCTCCATGTCATTTATAGAATGTGTCCTAAATCAACCCTATTAAATATTTTCTCCTTTTGGAGAAGGCACCCCTTTCCCCATGTGAATTTTTAATTCATATTTAATCCCCCAATGCATTTGAAAGAATTTTAAATTCTTTCTTTCATTCCCATGTGGATATTTGATAAATTTTTAATTCCTCACATGTCCTCTCACCCACATGTGGACAAGGACCTCCTTTATGAAGAGATCTTGTCCAAAATCCCAAGGTACTATGTAGTACCTCCATGTCATGTCCACATCATCTTTTTCAAATCACTTCACATGCCACATGCCAAGATGTGAGGGTTTGTGAGTTTTCAACTCACCATAGCCCTACATCTTGGCCGTGTTAGTTTAATCTCAACCGTCCATTTCTCTAGAGAATTCAAAATTCTCTATAAATACCCCCTCTTTTCTCTCATTTTGAGAGGAGATCATTGTGCTAGCCAAACTCTTGCAAATTTTTCATTTGAGCCATACTTATCCAAAATACTTGCATTTGCACCCATTCTCACCTATTTTCCATCCATCTTGTATCCCACACTTGCATCTTTTGCCATCAAAGGAGCATACAATATCAAAGATCGAAGGGCCAACCAAATGACAGTTTGATAAGGTGAAATCTTTCATTTTGTTTTGTTAAATTAAACGATTGCCCAATCTTGAGGTGTAGGGTGTTTATATTTGTTGTTTGCACTCTTTTGTTTTTTGCTCATTTTCTAACACATTTTCACCCGTTCACACCTCCTTACATGCAAATTTGCTTACGAATATCAAGAAGGGCGCCAATATTAGAATATTGAGAAAAATAGCCCATTAAAGCTAGCATGCAAAGACTAAAAATTTAATATTATTTTAATGAGTTAACTAAAATCTCTACATCCAAGTGCGCTTAGAAAAATTTACTGATTCTGAAAAGTCCAAATTTGACTCTCCAGGCACCCCCTAGCAACAATTGATATTTTTTGCTAACTTCCTACTTTATAGCTCACTGAAAAGTCACGATTGCCTCTGTTGAGCTCTGATTTCTGAGTGCCTGATTGATGCAAGAACTGAGCTGAGATATCCACTGCGAAGCCAGAAGAACTGAGATGAAATGTCTGCTGGTAGCTATGATTGCTAAAAACCATGTTTGATGCCTCAAAATAAAAGTCGCATTTTATTAAATTGATATACAGGTCTCCAAACTTAGCCATTTCTCTGATTTTCCATCTCACACTTCAAATTGCCACTGCTGGTGAACGATGGCTCCTGTCGACTAGATGACTACTGAGTTGACCATGTAGAAGCATTACTGCTACTGATGTGTGTGTGTGTGACTATATTTCACCACTTTCACATGTATGGACACTGTAAAGTTGATTTGCACGTTGATTGCACAAGTGTCTCCCACATTACAAAGTGAAGTGTTACCAAACTTAGAATATTTTTTACACTTTTTTCCATTTGAAAATCTCCTCCGTCGTGAAGCATCTTTTTCAGCATCTTTCATCATAGAATGTTCTGCTTTGAGTTTCAGGCTTAGATTTTGACACCTGGTACTAGCTAACTGCCATTGATGATCTTAGAAGGTCCCAGCGTTTCTCCTAAAAAAGTGAAAACTACCCACCAGGCTTAAACTAACTTTTAACTGAAACTGACTTCACCACTATGATCGTGGTGTGAAATAAGCCAATCAAAATTAATTTCAGCTAATTCTAACAAGTTTCAATTTTTAGGGTTTCTCGACATGAAACAAGGATGCATAAACCCTAATTTTCATTTTTTTCCAAATTTCACTAATACTTTACCGACACCAAACTAACTCAAAGTACATACTTGACTTGCCCAAAAACTGTGTTTTGACATCATTTAAACAAAGTTTAGACTTTTTTAAGCAAAATGCCTTAATGAAGCAAAAAAAATGGTTTGGGTACAACACACCGTCAGTAATTCACCGTCGGAAAATTCACCGCCAACAATTCACTATGGGAAAATTCACCGCCATGACAAATTCACCTCAAGAAAAATTCACCACCTGCAATTCACTGCCCAGAAAATTCATCACATTAAAAGTTTGCGATTAATTTTCCATGGCAGTGAATTGCTAGTGGTGAATTTTCCTTGAGGTAAATTTGTCAAGGCAGTGAATTTTCCCGCAGTGAATTGTTGGCGATGAATTTTCCAGTGGTGAATTGTTGGCAGTGAATTTGCCTGATGCCCATCTAAATATAATATTGCATATTATTCATTCTGTTTGTTTCTCATCTCCTAGATTTTCCTAATTTTTTATATGATATCAGAGCATGGAGCATGGATTATAGATTTTTGCAAGCCAAAGGTGAACATTATTGTATTTTGTGAGATTTCAATGCGATGTGCAATTGTAGGAAGATGGTTAGATGTTTATAAAAGCATTTTGAGGTGTCATTTGGAGTCAACCTACACACACAACAAGAAGAAATCACCCCACCCCTGGTGTTTGAATCTGTAGTCTGGAATCAACCTCAGGAAAATCGTGACACCTCTGCTCACAAAGGCACGATTGATTTGTAGTTTGGGCGTAAACCTCTGCTCTATGCATTTAATCTCTACGATTTATATCTGCTCTGCAAAAGATGTGATTCGTGGTGAAAGGTGTGACTCTATTGTGTTTGACCATTAGGGGAGAGGACCCGGTACCTGAGCATATTTCAATAGTTGTGATAGTAGTTGTTTGTATAATGCCCAATATTTTTATCAATATTGGATCCGATAGTTGTGACTTTAAAGTTGTTAGTGTTCATGATGACTACCCATAATTAAACAAAATGTATTCCTTTGATCTAAAAAGCAACCAATCATGTGATTCCACATCAGCTCTCAATAAAACATGTTGTGAATGCACAAATATTGGTCTCACTTTATTTTTTGGGCATTTTTGGACACCTTAACAAAAAGCATGCTGATGTGGCATCATATTTGATGATGTGGCCCTGAAACCTTAGTTATAAGCAGGGGACTTGCCAAGTAAGCTGCTGTAAAAAATTGGGAGTGATTTGAAATTTTCACGTAGGATAATTAGAAGCACAAAGTTAGGGTGCACAACTACTGCGTCCTCTCCCCTAGTGTAGAATAATCTCACGAGCTCCATGATTTTCAGACCTGCGTTTGAAGAGCCGGTGCAATTTTCAGAGGAGTTTTCAGCCTCTGTGCAAAGGAGGGTGTGGTGCGAAATCCAGGCGGGAACATCACCTCAGCCCGCACAGTCATCTCCACGCGACCACACAGCTTTTCGGACGCTGCTCATCCATGCAGCCTTCATCTCGGACGTGAGGGGGGCGCGAAGGGGGAATTTGGGAGAGTGACCTGCGTGGAAGCTTCACGGCTCGACCTGCCCACTTTCCTTCACACAAGCCCCTCAAATTTGTTGAGCACTTAGTCTGTGCCATATCCACACGCTGTGGTGAGCTGCAGTTCGGACCTTTGAAAGAGGGAGGCAATTGACAACCCAACCAGGTTTTTTAACCCAAAGGCACGCCATTTTTTGGCGAGCAGATGCCGAGAAATTTTGCCTACCAAAGGCGCGATTTGCTAGTCAAAGAGGGCACGAATTTTGGTGGTGACATTCCTGGCGGGAGCAGCAGTCATCTGATGTGGTGCTTCTCTACATTTGATTCACACAGGCACCTATATTTGTGCTTTTGTGGCGCACGATCTGCCAAAAAGGAAGCACGATTAGGCACGACTATAGGCACGATCTGAGGCGTTTTGCTGAAAGGCATCTTGCACAGTGAGCTGCCATTAGTTTGCAGGCCGAGCCACCATCAATTTGGAGGCACGCCCACACATCCAACGCCCCCTTACATCATAAGGAGCCACAATTGATTTGGGAGGCACGTTCAGACCATTTAATTCCCACTCATCTGCCGCTCAAACCCCATATTTCCCCTTCACATTTTTTTTCTAAGCGCAGACCGCGTATTGAAGCAGAGAGGAGGCATTTGGAGTCTGTCTCTCACAAACGTTAAGCCTGAGATTCGCCTGCGCCTGTTCATCTCAGTCCCGCGCCATTTAAACCATTCAGAAAGGAAATCCAGGTGGGATACTCGTAGAAAGCTCTCTCACGACTCAGTCAACTCAATCTTTTACTCTGATCTGCAAGGTCGATGGTGGAGTTATGTTCCTGCTGTCCAGCAACATCCAATAGTACCACCATTGATTGCATTAGAAAATCCTCCTCTACTCAATGGACACATCGCACACTGTGTCATGTTATTTCTTTGTTGATATAGCATTTAATAGTTGGTTAATGTATATATGCAATGCTTACACTCCCACTCACATTTTATGTTACCAAATTTTTTATTCCATGGTTATGTTAATCAGTAACTTGACCATTTAAAGTTTGAAAAAGGGGAGTTCACACTTTACATTTTTTGATCTCCCTAAGTATCACTTAAGGGGTGTTAGTGTGAATAATTAATTTATTCACTATACTTAAGTGTACTTAGGTTGATGAAGTTAGACGACATCTTGTCTAATTAAATGTGCAACCTTTAAGTCTCTAGAGGTTACCAAGTTATTTGGTTAACCTCGTGCATATACTTTTTGAGTTCGGAAGACTTTCCATCTCACCTCTAAGGTCACTCAACACTTGGCACACAAGGTTGATAACTTGGTCATAGAGGTTGTTGGTTTGCACACTCCAAGTGTTCCTAAGGTTGACACCTATAGGACACTTTGTCTTTTTTTGTGCCATATCTTGGGGCACTTATCATAGGTGGATTGCCTCATCCTTGCCTATATATGCAATGCTTTGTACTCATTGTAATTTGAGTCATCTAAATACAATATTGCATATTGTTCATTGTGCTTGTTTCTCATCTCCTAGATTTTCCTAATTTCTTATATGTTGGACCAAAGTTTCAAAAAACTATCAAAAGTGAAAAATTTGTCAAAAAGTTGTTTATTGAATGTTCAACATATTGAGTTTTTATGAATGTGCTATTAATAAAGGATTTTCCAATTTTTGTTGTAATCCTTGACAAAATCGATTCATTGTTTGTTATCACTTGAGCTCTCATATATAAAACAAAGGATATTCAAAAGATTTCTCATGGAAAAAAAAAAAGATTCAAGTAGTATAGTATCAAGATATAATCATGCATAAAGGAATTTCATGCAAATCTTATTTAAATGAATTGTTTCATGGGTTCAAGTTTTTTAACATGTTTGAGGACTTAGATAATTAGGAATTGAGGGAAGAGTTGGAATAGGTCCATGAAAATAAAAATAAAAATAAAAAACTTGGGTAGAAGCATAAAAGTTTCACTTTTTGGTCCAAGTAGGACCAAATCAACATTTTTAGTCAAATCTTCACTTTCTATCACTTATAGAAAACAAACCATTAAGAATCCGATGATGATCTATAAACTAGTGATTTTTAAAATTTTGTGTTTCAATTCAAAAAAAACAAAATTAAAATTTTAAAAAATTATGTCTCATATTTAAATATGTGCTAATATATTGTTTATCATACTTTGAAGTATTTTTTAATAGTAATATTTTCCCATACCGCATAATATGAGCTAGAAATAAGAACAATCATAATTTCTTAAACATAAATCATTAACATTGATTTTTATGGAATGATTTTTTAATTTGTTACATATTTTATTTATAATTAACTTTTTAATTAGATTAATTATAATTTAGAAATATTTTTCATATCGTATATTTTTTTATATCTAAAGTAAATAAAAAAGTTGAAACAAGAACATCAATATGGAGGGCAATCATATTTTCAAGAGCTTGTCTTACTTTTTCCTATTTGTCCATGTGTATTGGACAAAAAAATTATGTTTGATTAAAAAACCACTAAAAAATAAAAAATAAAAAATTATTATTATTATTTTCAAAAAATTTACTATGGGGGTTATAATCATACAAAATCTCATGTCATAGCGATTTTGTTTGATTATCCAAAACTTGCCTTGAATCATCTTTTTTTGTCAAATACAAGGTGACCAATAGGAGAAAGGGCCACATAAAAGGCTTTAATGAGGGTCTTTAATCTAAGGTGGTTTTTACACACTTTTTTGCTTAAAATATTAACACCTTCATTTAGACCCCTTGACATTCATTCAAAGGTAATTTCAGTTGAACTGTTATGTCATATGACAAACAATGTACCTTCAAATGAAGGTTCTTCATTTGAAAGTGCTCGATATTTTTCTTTTTTATTAAAGTGTTTGAAAAATGGAACAAGGCGTTATGCTTCCACCCAATTACATAAAACTAAAAGAGAGGTTGATATCTTTCCCTACACAAATGTGATTTGTGATATCTTGAATTATTATTCAATTGATATGAAATGAAAGATACAATACCAAAAAAATAAAAAAATAAAATTGTGAGTGCCTCTCCAATATATTTTTGCTCAATCTTCATCTCCCAAAGCATAATTTAAGTAACCACCCAGTAAATAAATCCACAAAATTTGAGAAGCTAAAAGAGATTGAAAATTCCCCAATTGAGAATTGATTTCTACAAATTTGAGAAGATAATTTAAAAATGCTGATGAAGGGGATGATTTTGATATGACCTCATTTTTGTTAGATTGATCAATGTTACCATTCAGTTTAATCTAGTTTTCCCTAAATGGACCCCTATCACAAATTTCCCTATTTACTATGTATTCAAGTTTTGGCCTCATGATTGATGTGGTCTGAGCTCTACTAGGGTATTCTTGTATTTGCGGTCATCCTTGGCCCCTCTTGCATCATACCATGCCATTGGTGCAAGATTTTCCTCTTTTCCTATGTATACGACCCCATTTATTGCAGTTTTCTTGTTTTAATATACCTTCAACCAACTCTAACCTAGCAATTCTTGCTAGTGTTGGCGATTTGACGGCTTTGCTCAATGGCCCCTCCTCCGAACAAACGACCCCAAAAATTTGTTTCGAAAGTATTTCATGAGATAAGTTTTTTAACTCCCGAGCTAAAGTGTTTTTACCTTTGCCTAATTTTGATTTTTTTTGTCAATGGCTTGAGCAACATACTCTTGTTGGATATATTTTGTTGGGAGAACTCCCCCTAAAAGTGTGCTTAAAGAATGGGTCCACAAGGCCTAGGTTCCTCATGTGGCCCTTCTTGATATGGTCCAAAATTTAACCAAGGGTTTTTTCCTTTTCCACTTTGCAAAGGCCAGTCATGTTCAAGCAATCTTGAATCATGGTCCCTAGTATCTTCGGTCTTCTTTGTTGGTTTTTCAGTCGTGTACCTGGGACTTCGCTGTTTCGGATGACACCAAGTTGCGAGTCCCAGTTTGGATTGAGTTTTCAGGTTTTCCTTTTCCTTGTGTGCCTTTTCTGAACCATATTGCATCCTCTCTGGAGAAGGTCATTTGTATTGAGCCAAATAGGTTTTTTTAGGCCCGACCCTAGAAACAAGTCTATGTTGAAGTGGACCTTTCACAAGATTTGAAGGAGTCCATTATATTCAAATTGGAGCTCTCTGGCATACCCAGAAGGTCACTTATTTTAATCTTCTGAACACGTGTTATAGATGTTAGTCCGCAAACCACAAGATTAAGGACTACCCTTTGGCAATTCCTTGTACTCCTTCTCTGCTGTGGGAGTCTAAGAAGCCCTATCAAGTAGATAATTTTGTTGCCAAATTTGATGAGAAATGGACTATGGTTACAAACTGTAAAAAAAATTCTAGTAGATCTATGATGGTTTCCAAAGTCCCTAAGCCAGCTAAAAATGTTGCAAACCCTTCGGCGAAGGGGAAAGAGGCCCAAGTAGGGTCTGACAATATTTCGGCGTGGCCTAGGCCTAAGGCTACGCCTCATCCTATTATCATCATATAGCACAACCGACTGCATCTCCTTTCGTGTTGGGAGATCCAAAGCAGTCTCACAACCCTTCTTTGCCTCTAGAAGAAGGAGAATATGTGCAGGAGAAATGGAGATTTTCTTCTCTGAACATTCAAATTAGGTCAGTTCTACCATAATTTTTGTAGAATCGCTTCTCTACTTTGAATGAGGAGCCGAACTCTGATGATATGGATGATTTCACTCATGAATTTCCTCTCATGAAATGTTCAAGGTCTGACAGACCTCTCTAGGAAGTATTATGTTAGGGATGCTTTGCAAAAGTATGTTGGTATTGAAGTGCTTTGTCTCCAAGAAGTTAAAATCTCTGGTTTTTTTCTCGCGTCAGCTTGTCACTCTATTTGGCCAGCCAATAAAATGTTTTGTACTAATCATGAAGTTGGACGTGGTGGAGCTTTCACCCTTTTGTCCCCACAATGACACGCTTGTGTGGTTGACCATGGGTCTAATCCCACACATTAGCTCATCTAGGTTCTCCTTAACATTAATAATCATTCCTTTTGGATTATTAATGTGTATGCTTCTAATGATGATATAGAATGCTCTCTGCTTTGGCATTGGATTATTGATTCATTGCCAGTTGCTACCTAGATTTTGTGTGGGGATTTCAATATGGTTGAGATGGCATACAATAAAGATAGTACTCTGCCATTCAGATAGGCCGTTGGCAAACGAGAGGCATGGTTTTACATGGGCAACAAATTGGGGCTTTTTTATCCCAATATTGGTCACTACCATTCTCATTCCCTCTGGCACACTTGGTGTTACCGAACTGACTCTAAAAAGGATGTACAAGTACCTTGATTGTTCCATGATCTCGGCTCAATATTTCTTCTCCTTTGATAGCTCTTCACTTCTGGTTAAGTCGTTAGTGGATGTGACCTTGTCAGATCATTTCCCCATTTATTTCTACATTGAATGGGAGACAAGACAACCTCGTGCCTGCAAGACTCAATTTTTTTTTAACACGTCTTTGCTCTGTCATCAGCCTGCACTAGCCCACATTCGTAGGGTTTAAAATTTGGAGTATAGGCTACCTCACAATATAGGCTAGATTAATTGGTTGAATGATGCTATCATGCACATGGCAAGATTTCTCTATATTTATGGGCACTAGTTGGCCATTTTCTGTCGTCAGTCTTATAAGGCTACCACAACTGACTTACGTTTAGCCACCGAGGCTCTAACGGCTAGCCCTTTCTCCCCAACATCACAAGTTAGGGTGGTGGAATTAAGGCACAAAAAGCAAGTAGAAGACAATTATGTTGTTAGAGGTGCGCAAATCAAAGCCAAACTACACTGGTTAAAAATTGGTGATCATGCCTCCAAGGAGTTTTTCTAGACCTGCGTGCCAGGCACTCATCTTCTGGTATCAAAAAAATTAAAGAAGGAACCCAAGTGCTTTCTGAGCTACCTAACATTCTCCAAGCCTTTTTTAAGCATTATGAACAAGTTTTCACTGCTCATAAGTACATGTTGAAGCGATAGCAAGCCCTTCAAGATTGTCTTGTTGAGCCAAATAGGTTATCGTCAGCCCAGAAAGCCTTTTGTGAGCAATTGCTCACTATTGAAGACTTAAGGGAAGTCGTTCATACCATGGTGGATGACAAGGTCCCAAGTGTTGATGGCTTCCCATGTGAATTTTACAAGGCCCTTTGGGACTGTGTTGGGCAAGACTTACATAAAGTCTATCTCGAGGCATTTCATTCCAAAACCCTTGGTAGCATAATTAATAAAGGAAATATTAAATTCATACCTAAGCCTAGAGATCTCGAGGATATCTGCAATTGGTGGCCTATCATGCTCCTTAATGTCTCTTATAGAATCATAGTGAAAGCCTTAGTTTTGAAGATCCACCATCTTCTATCTCAGATTGTGCGTCTGGAGCAAACTAGCTTTATTAAATCCGGATTTATCCTAGATAGCATTATTTCCATGTGGGAAGGTATGGAGTGGGTCTGGTGTTTAGACCAAAAAGCCATTTTTCTCAAAATTGATTTTTCTAAAGCCTACGACCGCATTGAGTGGCCTTTCATTCTTGCCATGTTGAGCCTTGGGGTTTGGGCCTAACTTCATTCAAGTTGTCCAAATGCTTTTCTCAGATGCCTCTATTGGCATCACCATTAATGGATGTCAATCTCTTGCCTTCATCTTATTTCGCTCCATCCAACAAGGATGTATGTTTGCTCTTTCTCTTTATGTGCTTATTGCTAAAGGATTTGGCTATCTGCTTGCCAAGGCGGTCTCTCAACAAGGTGTTAGAGGCATTTCCTTGCCTAATTCCCAGGCTTAACTTGTTAATGGCCATTTTGTTGATGACTCATTCCTCACCCTTTTGGAGGATGAAAATAATATTAAGGTGACTCTTGAATTCCTTAACATTTTTTTCTTGCATCTGGTTCTGCCATTCAATGGTATAAAACACTGTGCTATAGGTAGCCAATTCTGCCCACTTCTCACTAGTTTTAGTATTATTGTTGGAAATGGATTGGGCCAGGGTAAATATTTTGATTTTTGGGCATTCCCTTCGCCTTCCAGGCTTCTCCAACTGAGTTGTGGCAAGCTATTCTCTCCAGGATTGAGCAAAATTTGGCCTACTGGATTACCAAGCCTCTTTCTCTGGCAAGGAAATTCCAAGTGTGCTTTAAGATCTTGGATACTACGCACGTTTATTACTCCTCTTGTTGGGCTCCATTGAAATCCGCCTATGCCAAACTTGAAAAGTTGTTATGAGACTTTCTTTGGGCCTTTGTTGAGACCCATAAAGGGTTTCACCATGTTGCCTTGGAGTTTTGCTACCTACCTAAAGACTCTGGAGGGCTTGGTTTTCTCTCCACTCAACGACAAGGGACTACCTTATGTGTGAAGTGGATAATGAGATCCCTTACTGGAGATGAAGCATAGAAATTCTCCTCAAGCATTGCATTCAGTCTGGTTTTCCTGTTCACAAACCTACCTAGAAGGGGATTGATTTCCAAACCCTTCTGGTTATGAAGGAACCAGTCCAAATTGTGGGAACTTTCATGTCCAAAAGAATTTGGAGATCTTGGGAAGCGGTTAAGCCTTGGCTCCGCTGGGCTGACTGTAGTTTTTGTGATGGGCTTTCTCTCAATCAACAAAATGTTTGGTGGTCGGCTCTCTTCACTAGTAATGGTCAGCCGTTGGCCAAATCACCTTGGCTTAAGGCTCTAAGATTCCACAAGAAAGGTATTCAGACCTTGCAACATGTGTTTCATAGAACCATTGTTGGGACTGTCAAATTTTGCAAATTTGGAGTGCCTATTTCAAAATTTTGCCTCTGCACACTCAGAAGTGCACTTGATGAATATGCCCAAGTAACTTACTTTGGAAGGTCATATTTCGGAGTCAGTTGATTTTCAAGCCAAACCCATTTGTAGACCCACTCATGTGACATATGTGAATGTGCATGTCAATTTTTAGCTTCCCATGATAAGTTTTAACAGGGTTTTGAAAAGCGAAGCTGGAAGGTTTTGGCACTTTTCTGATGTTTGCAAACTTTCAGTTTTGCAAAGTAGCCTCTTGTTCTAGCTTGTATTTTGCAACCAGATGATTGTCAAGTCAAAATGATTTTTTTTCTCCATTCTCCATACCAAAATGTGCTCCCATGTCAGGTTTCAGAGCCTCATGACCTGATTTTCTATTTTTTCCAGGCCAAAACCAAATGCAATTTGTTCAGTTTTGCACCTGCATTTTTTGAAACCTTTCAGGGAGGTCAACTTTGACCTTCAATATCTCATGCAAATTGATGATTCAAGGAAATTCCTCTTGCACACGTGCTCACTATACCAAAATGATCTACTATGTCCAGTGGCAGCTCGCCAGGAGTTGATTTGATATTTTTTCAATGAGGTGATTTGGGGAGTTTTAATTGGTTTTGAACATGTTATTGTTGCAAAAGTTCAAGTAAGCAACTTTGTGGATTAATATCTTTCACCTCGTGATCTGTTTCTCCAAGTTGTCTATTACACTCCATTCTCAGGTCAAATGTCTACATGCCTGTAAATTTTCATAGCTCCAGGAGGTCGTTTGCCCAATTTTCTAAAGCGATTCCAAAGCCAACTTGACCAGTTTGACCATTGTGCAAAAATGCCTGAAAACAAATTTCAATGACAACCCATTTCAATTTCTCATGCCAGGAGCATTCAAAAGGCATTTTTAGGTCAATTGAACATAAAAGTTGTTTGAAAACGAAAAACAATTTAGTCAGGCCCACATGGGGACCCAACATGTGTCATGCAACTTGAGGAAAGACATGCATTCAAGGGTTGATCACACTGATCGTGCTGGTGGAAGTAAATGATATGGTGGCAATACAAAATAGACACTCTTGAGGAGTACACTCAACCACATGAGTGTAATACCACAACTTAATTTTGGAATAAGATCAAACCAAGCTTTGAATTGATCAGAGATACACTTAGAAGTGGATACAAACACATTATATTCTTTATGTGTGACTGGCATCATTGATATTTGAAGAGCATTTACTTGGATACAAAACTTGAAAACTTAGGTGATGGTATTGAAAAGAATATTAAATGAGTCAAAGGGTTCAAGATGTCTTCCCAATTGAATGCTTCTGGTAGCCTGCTTTCCAATGCTCCCAATGGTATCACTTTGCAGTCTATACCAACAAATGACATCTCAATTTTTCCTTAAAAAAGAGGTTGAAAGCAGGGAACTAACAAGAGAGAAATGATGATAAAACTCTGCCTCAACATTCAAGAAACGTGTGCCCAGACAGCCAGAGCTCGACCATACTAGGTATATGGTTTTATTGGAAAAGAGTAAATGCTAAGAAAATGTACCCAATCAGCTGACAGGGGTCTATTTGACATAGCAAAAAGGATTGATCTACAAGAATGATGGTAAGAGGGCTCAACTTCTTTCAATAGGATGACCAATCTACATAATGAGAGGGTGATACATTATAAGGGAGTCTTGTTCGAAGGATCTAATGGCTCGATGGTTGCTTTATCAATAGGGGAGATTAAATGAAGAACACCAAGAGCAAATGAATGATGGCAGCACGCGCTGGGCATAATATTGCAGTCAGATTATATGAGGAACCCGTGTTTAGCTGTGGCATCTGATTCTTATTGCATTTGGCCCGCCTAGGCCAACGAAACAAAGCAAAGTCACCGTGAGGTAAAGTCACAACACTATTTAATCTTGTGAGTGTTTGAACAGCTACATGCCACTGAGGAGGCTCGATGACTAGAGGCATTTGTTGCTGCATATGAAGCGCCATTGCGCTTGTTGGAAAAGGAGGTCCGTTTGAGATCTCAGGGCATTGGAAAATGGATTTGTTCTGTTTGAAATGCTTTAGAAACTTTCAAGCAAAGGTATTTGGCTCAATGCATTGCGGGACTGCAGCCCGAATGGAACAGTCATGGCGCTGGATAAAACATCCATCAAAGCATACAGAGATAGAGGAGGGTCGAACCCCTTACTGTGCAGTTTTAGTTGAACGAGCATGAACGAATGGAAATTAGGGCAAAACAGGGGCCAAGTGAAATCAACAGCTGGGAAAAGTGGAAGAGATGCAGCTCGATCTTAACCCTTGCTCGCTGTCTCGCGCCTCCAAGTTGCACGCCTGTTAACTCAGCGGGGTTGGTGAGAAGGGGTAAGTAAGGTGGGTCCCAGGAAAATATAAAGTGCCAGATGGAAATATTAAAGGAGTCCTTTATTCATTTTTAAAGGCAAATCATTTAGAATTAAATGTTGCCCAATAAGTGTTGGGTTTTTTTTAAAAACATTTAAAAGCATGTTATTAAAATATGTGATTAAATGTAAAAGTGGTGGGTGCTAATAAATTTTCCCCATGTAATTTTAAATTGTTTTATTTCTGATGGGGGGAATATTTTAAAAGTCCGGCATGTGAATGTAAAGTGTTGTGGGTAAATATTTTACTTGCCCAGGGTAATTTAATGTGAATTTAATATTCACTTTGTGATCAAATGTTTTTTTTAAAGCAAAGGCAAAAAGCTTTTATATATATATATATAAAATAAAAGAGAAAATATACATAGAAGACTTGTCCATGATTTCCTAGATAGTTTAAACATAACAGTATATTGTACAGTGAATGCAAAATTTCGATGCATTGCTACCTATTAATACTTAAAAATTACAAAGTGTTCTGGTCAACTGTAGATTATCATTATAGTAATCCCAGACACAGTCCAAAAATAGCAAAAAAAATCATGATCCAACACTGACTATTCCTCCATTAGAGCCAACTAGACGAAATTTTCACCTCGTGCCTTAGAAATTCCCCCAGCTTGACTATAACTCCCCACAGGAGCATCATCACCTATTGGTTCTTTCTGAACATGCCAGCCACAAACACTGGAACGCTGACCATCGAATAGGGCTTTTGTTGCATTTGGGTCACGATGCTCATGCCACCCACAATCATTAAAACCATGAATTACACCCGGTGCATTTGAATGAGCTGACAATCTCAAACCTCTGCCAGTATGTACAGGCCACCCACAAACACTAGAACCCTAACCATCGAACATGATTTTTGCTGCATCTGGGGCATGATGCTCGTGCCACCCACGTTCATTAAAACCATGGATTGCACCTGATGCATTTGACCGAGCTAACAAACTCAATCCTCTCCCAGTACCACTTCTAGATGGACCAACATCCTCTACCTCCATACGAACCACTGTTAAACTTGATGACAACCTTTGAAATTCACCTCAACCCACATTTAAACTTGGGGAAACTACTCGACCTTCCACACGACCCACATTTGGGACTGTTGAAAAACCTCGGCCTTCTCTTCCCACAGAATTAATAGAGGCATGAGGAGCATAATCCCTAAGAAAATAAATTGCATAATATTTGTCTTTGATTGCCCTATACATGTTTACCTAGATCTTGCTGCAATTCTTTCTCAGAGTATTTAACAATCTGCTATCACTCTTGTACTGCAAGGCTAACAATCTCCAATTTCTTCCACCATCTCACAACCTACAAAAGTAAGAACTTTGTTGATGAAGTCTTCCAAATCCCCATAATGGACCATCAGATCCTTCTCTTGAGGTATGGATTCATCTTGTTTTATATTTTCAAGATAAAGACAGTCAACTTGATTAATATCAGAAGACAAATCCTTATACATCAACTTTTTTACTATATCATCCACATGAGAATATGATGCAGGTTTAGAAGTAGGCATGTATAGATTCAGGCCATTTCTAAAACCCTTGACTAGATAAATTCCCCAATTATGTTGAAAAGGTTTGTGCAGAAAAACTATAAAGCCACCTGCTTGCTGTCTTGAGAGCAAAATGCCCTTAGAGCTAGAGGGGTTAGAAAGATCATGTGTAGCCAAATCAGGGATAGCTTTCGTGTTACTTTCCTCTCCAGGGAAAATTTGATTACTTAAATTCCTTGCAAATATGTCTTGCAGAGGAAAGGATGGGTGAACTTCCCGTTTTTGCTTGAGCGTAGGTGACAGGACCAAATTTGACAAAACCCTTCACCCATTGAATGGATTACTTATTTGACCAACATCTCCCTTTATCCTCCCTTCCACCAATGGAGTAAGTATAGGTTCATCCAGTAAGTGACAGGACGAACTAAAATGGGTAGTATCATGACATTTAGAGTAGACATTGTCAGGTGTTTCAACTACAATCTTCTGATCCCACATCCCATACTTAGATTTCAACATGATGTGCTATGGAATCTCCTTTGCAACCTCTAACAAGACACACACCCTAACTGGCTTTGAAGGGTTTTTAAAAAAAGATTTATCATGTTTAAGGAATATCCCAATCTTGTTTGCCATGTCTTCAATTAGAGGTAGCTCTCTATATTCTAAGGCAAGGTCCTTCAATTGAATCCAGGAGGGGACAAAATTGACTGTAAGGAGCTCAGGTTTAAAATCGGGAATCCAGGGCTGTAAAAATAAACCTGACCCCTCATAAATCCATGATTTGACTTTATAAATGGCATCTCTCTGAGATTTTTCTTGAAAAATTACAATGAAAATTCCCCTTACTTTATCTAGGTAAAACACTTTAGTGGCTCCTTCCCATTCCTCAAAGATTAAATCCTGTAATTTGTCAAGATCAAGGGAAAGGTTCCAAAACTTACCTATTAGAGCTCAACTACACAAATCTAGCTTTGTGGATTCAACATTTCCTTTGGAAATGTTATAGATACCAACTTGGGCGTCTTCTCTCCCTTCTTCTTGCTACCTTCTTCCAATAGCTTATTCTCCAAATCACCTTGATCCTTTTTGCGCTGCCATTGCAAAACTGGATTTTTCATTTAGTTCTTTGATTTCTTCTTTACTCTTTTCCTTCGCTTGGAAGTAGTTGAAGCTGTATGTAAAATTCCTTGTTGAAGTGGAGAAGGGTTTTCATTACTCCTTTGAGAAGCTCATTGCTAACCCTGGAATTGATTTTGAAGCTCCACATTCTTATCCCCATTCTTTGCTTGGTCTTGTTTGATGGGACACGGAGCAGGTGGCAAAGAACTTTGCAAGCCTGTAATACTTCTTTGTGAAGCCCCTTCTTGCCCCTGGGCTTGATTATGACACTCCACACTCTGAGACACATGTTGTGCTTGATCCTTCCGGCTAGTACCTTGCACTTTATCCCTTGGAATCTCCCTCGTAGAATTCTCTTTATTAGTCTTTTCTACATTATTTCGATATCCCAGATCAGCACGTGGGTTCTTTTCTTGATCTAAATCTTGTAGAATTGAGAAGTGGTTTTGAGTGCTTGGAACAACCCAAGAATCCCTTTGTGGGCGATTTTGCTGCCCAATGCTGGGCTTCCCAGCATAAATTTGAAGCCCTGGATCAACCCAAGGATCCATTCTAGGTTGATTTCTTTGCCCATGCGCCACATTTCTTGTGTTCTTTTGGAAACCTTTTTCAACCCAAGAATTCCTTCTTGGTAGATTTCCTTGATCTTGCAGATCATAAACCCTAGCTCTATTTTACTCTTGCTCATTTGGATTGAAGGGACCTCTCTTGTTATTGATATTATTCAGTTTCTATATCACTCGTGACTGGTGCCATTGAGAATCCCTTTGTGGGTGATTTCTCTGTCGATGACTGGGGTTCTCAGCATAATTTTAAAAACCTGTATTAGCATAAGAATCATTTCTTGACTGATTTCTTTTCCCATACGTCGAATTCCCTACATAATTTTGGAGATCTTCATCAATCTTAGAGTTCCTTCTTGGCATATTACCTTGTTCTTGAGGCTCACAAACCCTAGCTCTACTTTGTTCTTGCTCAAATGGATTAATTGGACCTTTCTTGTTATTGATATTATTCAATTTATGTATCACTTGTGATTGGTACCCTTGAGAGTTATGCCTGTCAAGGTGCAAGTGATGCTCTACATGTGTAAAGGATCAAAAATCAGCCTCTGCATCGTTATATCACTGACCCAAAGACTGCATTTCACCCCCAACCAAATAGTGAGCACCAGCTCATTGATCACAACTTGGCACATTGTATTGTGTATCTTCTTTGCATATGTCCAAGCTTGGTTGCTTCTTTCACAGAAAATGTCTCTGAGAACAAACTGGATCCCATTTAGATCTAGAGGGTCTATGCTTGACATATCTTGATTGGTTTTTTTATCATATCCATTTTTTACATGCTAATTCAGGACTGACGACTGCCTATTGTAACCAGGAGGCCCACAGGGTCACCAATCAATGCTAGAATAGTGACCATTAGGCAACCATGAATTTTTGTGTTGCAAAGCCATTTTTTTTCCTTCTAAAATCCTTTGTGATCAAATGTTATTTGCTGGAAATAAATGTAAAGTATGGCTGCAACAAACAAAAACAATAGGATTTTCACAGGCATAGATATTTTCCAGCTGCTGAGTGAATGGATGGAGATTCTCCACATGGTGAAATTTTTAGTTGTTGAACAACTTGAGCAAAGGAAAATTGAGAGGCAAAGTTTGTTGTTGGGAAGATAGAGGAGAGATTCTTTTCATTTTGTTGATTGACGATGGATGGAGATGCCAAATGTCTTCAACAGATCAACTTCTGGAGCCTTCTATTCTTCTATATCTTCTCTTATATTCTCAATTGTAAAGGGTTTTGAATTCTTGTGTGAGGCTGGGTAGATAGAGAAATGTTGAATTATGAGTCATAATTTGAGTCTGTAAGCTATAAATTGTTGATTTCATGAGTAAATATCAACCACTTTGTGCAAATAAATAAATAATGTCATCAAATTGTCTCCAGATTTGTGTATTTTAAGTCATATGAATTCAATAATACAAAGTATCTTTGGATTTGTCATCTCAATTTCCTTGAGATTGTTTTATTTGGTCATGGGTCTATTTCAATGAAATGGTTAAAATACTTTGAGCAGATAATTGTGATTTCAAGTGTGTAGGTTGGATCTGATAAGAAGAATTTGATTGACAACAGGAGATGATTTGTTGGTGTAAGACATTAACAGTTGTAAATCCACTGGTTGATGTTCATTTGCTGATGAATTTGTTTTATGCATTTGACTCCATGGCCCAGAATTAGGCACCGATCTGTCATTCAACTTAATGCATCTCAAAAACAAGTTTAAATTCAAAATCATTTTAAATCCCTGTTGTTTGGTTGAGGTTTAGTGTTTTGTTTCCCAATTACTGAGTGATTGTTGAAATACCAAGAATGCAGCCAAATTTGAGGTTGTCAATTCTTTCCTTGGTTATTTTCATTGGGAGTTATCTACTATAAAAAGTAATGTATGTGTATGAGTGAATTAAGTTTTTGGGCATTGTATAGGTTGACCCACCTTGGTCCTACAGATCCAGAAGTGTAGGAGAATTCATTCTTTGACTGAATCTCATCAGTTGGCTAAATCCACCATTGATTCTTACCATTAGAAAGTGACTATTCTATAGGATCCATTGGATTGTTTGATTTGTAACACCAACAACCATAATGTGCATTATGTCGTGGGAAGATTTTTCATGCTCTCTACAATCTTCAAAACTAGGATCGTGATACTTATGATGGTCTAGTGAATGTTATTCCTACAAATATGCTACATAAGGTGGGAATTCATGGGTCCAAGCCCTTGCGGAAGGACTGGAAGTGGTACCCATACACCCCTTTCAGGAATTATAAGCCTAGGCTTGGTTCACTACTAAATTTGACTCCATTTCCCGACAAATGTTCGTCGGTCGTTTGACAAACATTTGTCGGACAATCGATGAATTGACAAAAAAAATTCGTTGCTATTTTTTCGTCGAAATTCTGACAACGAATTAAACGTCAAAATAATAGCATAGATTTGTTGGTCGTCGACATCATAAAATGACTCAGATGTTCATCAGAATATTGATGAAAACTTCATGTATCCACCAACGAATTACAACCAAAATACAATTGCAATGGCTCTTCCGAAGCGTCGAAACAACACCAGAAGTTTGTTGCCATTTCGACGAAATGGGCAAGGAGTTATGATGAAGCCTTTGTCGCAGCTATAGCAACTTCGTCGATGGCCTTCGTCGAAATTGCGATGAAATAATGCAAATTTTTTTTAAAAAATATTCGTTGAAATGTACCATCGTGGAGACTCTTGGCGATGACCATCGAAGCCAACCCATCGGTGAGAGATCAATCATCGGTACAAGATAGAAAACTCACTTTGATAGTCCATGTCTTGTCGATGATTTCCGTCGGCAAGACAAATCCCATGTCACACCGATCTGACCTCTTTAGGAGTTTTAAATAGACCTACACCATGTCATCATGGAGACTCTTGGGGATGACCACCGAAGCCAACCCATCGGTGAGAGATCAATCATCGGCACATGATATAAACTCACTCTGATAGTCCATGTCTTGCCGATGACTTCCATTGGCAAGATAGATCCAATGTCACACCAATATGACCTCTTTAGGATTTTTAAATAGACCT
Source organism: Sequoia sempervirens (assembly GCA_007258455.2). NCBI lineage: Eukaryota > Viridiplantae > Streptophyta > Pinopsida > Cupressales > Cupressaceae > Sequoia > Sequoia sempervirens. The sequence goes on from VDFB02373365.1 coordinate 92,261,220, forward strand.
GCACCATGTCATCCTGGAGACTCTTGGCAATGACCACCGAATCCAACCCATTGATGAGAGATCAATCATCAGAATAGGATAGAAAACTCACTCTGATAGTCCATGTCTTGCCGATGACTTCCATCGGCAAGATAGATCCAATGTCACACCGATCTGATCTCTTCAGGAGTTTTGAACATTGTTGGTTATCAACAAGACATTTTGAGGGTCTCGCTGAATAAACAAGTGTCTAAGAGCAAGTAAACAAATGGAACCTATTAATTTTCTTATTTTGGGGTTCTTTAAATCATAGAATAGATACCATTTTCTTGTGTATAATGTACTTATATTCAAATTTAAATTTGAGACCAATTGTCATTGCACATTCCATTTTACTTGCACAGAGTATTCTATAAGCAATATATTGATAATGCCAAATGATTTATGGTGTTGTACAACTCTACCTATCATCACAGTTATGTTGTTCCCCCCTCGAGAATTCTGCAAAGAAAATTTTACAATACCAAGTCAAATAATATGAAAAAGACTTACTGCCATACAAATTAAATGATTATTCTCACAATGGCAATTATCTAATTACAACAAAAATTCCATGAAAGGTTATCCATGCTTCATAAGAGATGACTGATCATACATACAGACTGCAAGATGCATAGAAAAAGCATTACACTTGAGAACAACTAAGGGCTAACAAGGGAAGGAGTTAAGAAATGTCTGGATTGAAGAGAAAATGTGTATGGAAAATGCTTAGCAGTGTCAAGAGAATAGAGCTTGTAGAACATATTCTTGACCTAATCAAGCTCTTGAACAACTTAAAACAAAATTAAAATATTAACACATACATGAGACATGTAATGAACTTCCAATATCTGCTATCTTTTTCATTAATGCAAAGGTAGGTAAAGGAGAAATAATTATAATTGTAACATTATTCATAGTCCATTAAATTATGTTCATAATTTGTGTTCAATGGACCTTAGTTTTATCATTATACTGCCCATCTAATACCATATTTTAATCTAGGGTTCAACTATCTCAGATCTAAAGAAGCACCTTCAATTAACCATTTAAAGTACTATAAAATAAGGTAAGACTTTTACTTGAGAAAGATTGGGTACACTTGTAGGATTAAAGTTCTCACAATCATCAGGATTTATTGGCACACATACACAACCTGCAACATATGAAGTAATGGATGACTACAAGTTAGTGAAATCGTCCTTAATATGTGACTGGTTTGCAAATTGATTGGTAGAAAATAAGGTTACAAACAGATCTACATGAAAAATTATGAGGACAATCTATTGTAATCATCAAAATAGATGAAAAGTGCAAAGGAAAGAACCGAGCTACATCTCTAGAGCCTAAAAATTAAAAAACACATGCAAGAAACATAAAGAAAAGAATAAACTATTTTTTGGATGAATACAAAATGGTGCCTTAGCAAGTGATTCATATGCTTTCACACCTGATAGGACATTAAGAAGATTTTAGTCTTCCTCTGTGAAATTAACTACTTACAAAAAAACCCAAAAACCAATATTATATACCTCCATGTCTAGCCGAGGGTAGGTATAAGAGAAAAAAATTTCCTCAATGCAATGCTGAAAAATATCAATGTGTGTGTAGGTTTGTATTACTCAAAATATCATTTCACTGCCTAAGGAAAAATACCAAAGTGATGTTTTAAATTTCAATCTTCACATAGGCTCCCTTATTGCTACACATGCATATACAAGCATTATTTGAGCTCTAAACTATTCAAATATTAAGGATTTAATTAGCTATAAGATGGAAAGTTGTTGTTTAGACATAATCCATCATTTTTTACATATCTTTATTCACTCCTAGCGCTTCAGATAAATTTGTGTAAATGAGACAAAAATGTGAATCTTTTATGAAAAGAAAATTCTTAAAAGGAGGGGGGAGAGAGAAAAGGGGGGGGAAAGAGAATGCTTGAATTTATAGCAAAGTATAACATTTTGATCATTATAACAATGAAACGAATCTTAAGTTTGAAGCATTAATATCATTTACAACATTTATGATCAAGAATGAATGTAAGTAGAGAAACTTTTGCATACCTTAGATGGTACAAAATTTCATGGTTAAGTGGAAGCCTCCCATCAACAACAAGATCCAAATATCTGTGTATCTATCTCAATCGAGCCTTTAAACCCTTCAGAGCTGTCAATTTTTCCACTAACCTGTTATGCACAAAAGTCAAATTTTAGAGTTATGTCACCACTAAAAACAGAAGAAACAAAGCTTTGAAACCAAATCCACACACAACACAATGTGGTATTCATACAAAGCCATACAAACAAACTAAACTTAGAACATTGGAATGGAAACAACTTCAAATTATGATGCAGAGCATGGATTTCAGGGTATAAAGAATCATTTTTCTGCCACCATAGTGAAAAATTAGCACTTTCTTTCATCTTTGCATATTGGTTTGATGCTTCAAATGATGCATTTCTTATATTGAAAAGTGCATTACCTTATTGAGCTTCTCTTTGTTTGAGAATAGTTTAATATTCTCTACTTAACAGGGCCAACCACGTGATGGTGGAAGCTCATTTGGCCCCTCCCCCCCTCACATCACTCTCAATTCCCCATACCCAATCATATAACATTAATCATTCATTCATCCATTAATAACATATAACATTCATTCATTCATCCATTAATAACATATAACATTCATTCATTAACATATAACATTCATTAATTAACATATTCACATTCATTCATTAGCATATAATATTCATTCTTTCAGTTTTTACATATTATCAAAAATATGGTTGTCATGATATGATTACAATCACTTTTTTTTTCCTTTTTAAAGCTAAAAAAATATGAAGTGGAGTATCGTTTTCTAAATCATCTGTCCCTCCTTTAGTTGTTTTTCCCTCTACTCGTGATCTTAATGTATGCCTAGTAATCTGCTCATGATGTGGACGCTGCAAGGGGGGGTCTGCTGCAATAACAAAGAAATGTTAAACTAATATGTTTTATTATTATTGTTACAAGTATTTCATTAATTAAAAGAACATTAGAGTGGTTCTCTTTACCTAATGGGTCCACATCATGTTCCTGAACTTCTGTTATAGACTCCTGCTCAACATGGCGAACACCCTCTAAATCTGATCTGTAGTTGAAACACGAAAGGTTACATTAATTAATACACCAATTGAAATTAAATATGTTTAAAAGAACATGAGAGTGGTCCTCTTTACATGATGGGGCCACATCATGTTCCTGATCTTCTCTAGCGTGATCATGCTCAACACATTGATCATGCTCTACACGCTCTAAAGTTGAAACATGAAAGGTTACATTAATTAATTCACCAATTGCAATTAAATATGTTTAAAAGAACTTTAGAGTGGTCCTCTTTACCTGATGGGGCCACATCATGTTCTTGATCTTATCTAGCCTGATCATGCTCAACATGTTGATCATGCTCTACATGCTCTAAAGTACCGGGATGCACACCATGACCTTCATCTGCAGGTTGTGCTCCACCCTCACCAAGCTGCATTCCAATGTCATGTGCAGTATTATCATTACTTGAATGTTTAAAACAAATAGGCATGTAATTACTTTATGGTGGAAATTAATATTGAATAGATTGCACAAGTATTCAATTTTAAATAAACTTTATTGAGTTTATTTACCTGCCTGTCAGATGCAGTGGAAGATTGTGTTTGCCCAGTCAAGACTCTTAGGCATTCAACCATGGCTCCATAGCCTTGCTAGAAGACAATCTTCAAGTAATCTTCTGTGGGAACTCTGTTGAATTCAGAGCCCTACATTTTTGCATAAGATCATTAATTTTGCTTCTATGGTGTGATAAAACCAAAATTGTTTTCAATTTATTATTTGGATACAATATTTCATTTATTGATACTTACAATTCATGCGGCTAATTTCATATAACCACTAGAGCCAAGTTTGTGTTGCCCATGTTTTTCTAGTCTTGTCTTTGTTTCCTTCAATGTGTCGGGCAACCTATGAAAAGTTTGAAATACGTTAGATTATGTAAAAAGAAAGAGTAATCAATATAAAATTACATTGTTGATAGTATCACATACCTTGGCCCGGTGGTGTCTTTCCTTTTTTCTTTTCAGCCTTCTCCTTTCCATCCAACACCAGGTCCTTCCACTCCCTCTCCAGAATCATGGGGGGATGCTTGTACTTTTTGTTCTTCTCTAAATGTGACCTATATTGGTCTCTCACATACTTTAGATAGCTACCAACTTTCTTAAGGACCTTGGTTCGGTTGAATGTTTTATCACCGAAGAGCACAACTAAATGGTTAATGAGCTCATCTTTTAAATCTTGATTTTGGGCATTCCACCGTGTACGTATGGTGGGCCCGAAGAGCTCCAATGTAATATTACTTAGATATTTATAAAAAACATCATTTCCGACAAAATGATCATGCGATCAATAGTCTAAAAAGAGCGATCAATAAGTAAATTTCAACTGGATTATATATAATAATAATTAAAACATTTTAAAGTACCTGGGACCTTCTCTATCTTTATGGGAACTAAATCCTCAATCACCAAAAATGTGACCAGAAATGTTCCTATACTAGTAATACGGGAAGATCTAGGAAATGCTACTAAAATATCACCAGTACTAGTGGCCTCTGCATCCCCAGGTACATGTCCTAACGCATGTTTTGGCATGTGTTCGCTGTCAGAGGGTGCACTAACAGATGCTTGCATGGTATGTGTTGCCAACATTTTAGACGACAATATAGGCACAAATGATGGGGTCAGATGATGTGATGTATGTGCAGGAAGATCAGGATGGACACTTGTACCAACCCCTACTCCTCAGGCAACACTTGCAGTACCCTAATCATGGCCAGGAGCATCATGAGGATGAAAAAAATATTGTAAAAAAACACATATTTTAGTTCATGACATAAAAGAGTACAAAATATAAAACCATGAATGAATTTATGTTATAATTAAAGACCTCATGACAACTTACTTGAAAGTTTTGTGATCTCTCAGTCAATATTTTAACCCTCTCTCTTAGCTCATCTATTTGAGGCACTATGAATAACAACTTAAGGATTTCTTCATTACATTTTTTTTGGGTCTTCCTTATCATATTGAGAGGGTTTGTTTAATAAGTGATCTCATCACCACATAATATTGACTACACCTCCCTATGGATGCTCTCTTCTACTGCTGGTGCCTTTCCTCGATCAGTCAACTACAACAAGAATATTAAAAACATTATCAAAATTAACCCAATAAACTTATGAAAACAACATAATAATAAAATATTTTGCTCGTATCTAATTTGTACAATTACAATGAGGTAAACCTGTTGGGTAGAAGCACTTGAAGATACATCGCGATCTGTGCTCTGGGTCGGAGCCTTCTCCATACAATCAATGTCCCGCTATGACAAAAATTAAATATAAAAAAATATTACCGAAATGAAACCAATAGAATTACGAAAAAAACATAAGAATAAAATGGTATATTGGAGTCATTAATTGGAGGTTGGGTAAAATGGTACATAGTACATAACACCCCCATAGTAACTATGTTTGTAACTAAGCGATTCAAATTGTAATCGATTAGCAACTCTTCCCCTACAATTGTTGATTTTATCACACATACAAATACATGATTTTCCTCGCGTGCCTCAAATATGCAATTGGGTTGCTTATTTGTTGACCCAGGTTGTGTACTATTTATAAACCCTGCAATATTCCCTGATGCTTTTGGCCTTCTGTCAATGTACATAGCTACTCCTTTATTTTGATCATTATCTTTTAGCTATATATAATTTGTTGACAGTGCATACCTACGCATACTTCATGTATATCGAACCAGTTGCATCCAATCTTTGTAACTGTAACAGGGTCTGACATACTCCATCAATTCAGTAAATTTGTCATAACAAACCTTTATGTCGTCCATACAAAATAGGCCCAAACCATGTAATGACGATGGTGTTATGCGATATATCCTCTCGTTGACACAAAAATTAGTGTTTATTGGAGGAAGTTCCTTGGGTACCCATTGTTTCCGTAGATTTTTGTACCTCAAGGGCACCTCAACGTCGCTTATGCTCTCATCATCATAAGAACATGACCCCCCTTCAGCAAGAAAAAATTCCATGTGTTTACAAAATTTTCTTCTAATCTTTTAACCTCTAGTTGATCTCCCTCTTTTAGACATACTACATGTCTCGCTTTCCTCTTCTTTTCCTAAATTTCCCTCGCTCGAGGAAGACAGATCTGAGAAATACCTATTTGGTGGTACTTGCACTCATAAGGATGTTGGATGAAGTTCTTTCATGGTGATGTGATCCTAAGATGACATTATGATTAATCTATCATTTCATCGCTAGAATTTCACAGGTTATAAGGTAATAAAGTCTTGATAGATTGCAAGTTATTGTTACTACCATCCAAATGTGTCCATCAAAAATCAAATCTACTTAACGTTTTAACTCCCAAACTTTGTAACAAGTGTTAAATGTGACTATGGTCCACCAGTTACACAACCAAGGCCTCAAATGTATTCTCTAATTGTAATCAAAGGAATTTTCTCTTCATTCAAGTAAATAAACTTGAAGAAACACCACCAAAGTGGTTTATTGGATATACATGACTAAAAATAGTAGCAAATTTACATTTAATTTCCATATTTCTAAGTGGTTAATGGGGAGAGAGTGTGTACTAGGCACGGTTAAGTCATCATAAGGTTTATGCTTTGGCAATAAAATTTTTTAAAAGTCATCTTAAATCTTCCTATGTCTAATTTCTAAAGACTTTTGGCGGTATGTTTTAAGGTAGGATGATTGATGATAGATCCCAAAACCTTTCTCCATGGTATCGGGTACACATAGCAGCGGTCTTCTCTTATACGGTTGGACATGATTTAGAGAACTTAGCTAGGAATTATTCATTTAACCTAAAGGTTTTCTCATAATGCCATCATTGGAAAAGTATGATCCAAATTCTTCTATTATGAAGAATTGGTCTATGTCTCTAAAAGTAATCACTATAAGAATTTTGTAAGGATAAAATGACTAATTGCATCAAGTAGGAGAGAATCAACTTTGGTTCTTCAAAGATTATATTCCTCTATTCATAATTTTAGGGTTGTGTGTGGAGGAGGTTATCACTACCAAGAAGGGAGGGCCTTTCCTTGTGATGGAACTTTAAAAATTTCTCTTTGTATTCCATTTTATTTTTCCTTATGTCTCGGTCATCTATGGTGTTTTGGGAAGAAGCCTGAGTTGGGGTTTTACCTTTGTCTTCATGTAAAACCCTAATTTTTACCTTACTCCCTTGGGTGGGATCTTTGGTGATTACTTTTGGAATATCACAAGGTGGTCAATTGGTACGGTGACACATGTGCAGCCGATACTTGTTTGCTCCTTCTTTTTCTATAAGAAGGATTTCAAGGCCAGAAGTACAGGTTAAAAAGTTATATATTTTTGGTCGAGTCTAGATGAAGTTGCAAAGAAAATTGTAAAGTCTGATGGTTTTAGGGAAAATACAATTTAGGTTTTGAGCCATTCTATAGTAGGTTTTGAATTCATGGTGATTTGATATTTTATGATAGTACTGGCATTTGAATTGATATGATTAATTCAAACTCATGTCTCTCCATTGTACAAGCATATCTGAATTTTGAATAAAATGATCAAGGGTTGTTTCGTTCAATCTCACTATTGTGGTGTGTATGATTCTTGTTTTAGCTTTAATTCAAGGAATTAATTAAAATGCTTGAATGGGATTGTAGGTGGATATGTTCTGTATAAGGATTTGATAAGTAGTATTGGGTTAGAATACATATTTATGAGATTGTAACGCAATGTTATCAAGGATCTTATATGTTATGTGTTAAATCTGTCATAAACCCTTAGATGCTTATAAATTTGACTCCTCCAATGGATATATGGAATTGATCTAAGTTGTACTTATTCGTATGGTTCAGTATTTGCTTACCTTTACCTAGAGCTTGCTAAAAATTGCAAATCAATGACTATATTATACTGTGAAATGCTCTTGTAGTTATCTCATGCTCCAAATAGTTGATATTATTGATAAACAACCAATTCTATTCAGTATTATCCTATTATGTTGAGCTATTAAATGAGATTATCTATTGTTGTTAATGTTGTTTATGATGATGGTGCAGAGGTTGTAAATGCATTAAGGGATCACCCTCCCAAGTCTTGCAGAGCCCAAAGTGTAGGAGGTCTTTGAAATCCTCGTTAGTTGGTCCAGGTCCTTCGAGCTGCCCTTTATTGGAATTGGAAATTCCATAGGTAGATTAGAAGATCAACCTGCTTACTGTAAAAACAACCAACACCTTGCATATGTTTGTAGAGGAGGTATTAAAGAAGAATTGTATGCCTCTATTTCCATTCATTAGATCTACCTTAGCCTATCATATACTTGGGCTAAGTCTACAATTGCTTTAGACTCATGCGATGAAGGCTATGTGTGATGAAATCCTATACCTCAACCAAGATGTGGGTAGATTATGGGAGTTTTTCCAAGACCTGAGGTTGGTCGATAAAAATGTGAAAGACTAAGCTATTTTATTTTTTGTCTTATCTTATACCATTTTACGAGAATGGGGGTACCAATGTACGAGAAGATCTTTGGAAACTAGGCATGAAAATTATAGGTTAAAGAGAATGGAGGTGCCAAACTTACAATACTCATTGCCCCTTGGTTCGATTTTCCCTGAGTGCCCTCAACCTCGTCCTCGGCGTTGGTATTGACCTTTTTTCACTCCTCCAAACTCTTCCTCGACGTTGATATTGACCTTGTTTTCACTCCTCCAAACTCTTCATCGACGCTGGTAGTGACCTTGTTTTAACTCAAAACTCT
>VDFB02373365.1:92270215-92329490 GCA_007258455.2 Sequoia sempervirens
CTCCTTCATGGTGAGTCTTGAGCTCATTGTGAAGGTGACAAAGATATTTTTGGAAGGGATTTCCATTCCTCGTAAGTTGAAAAGCCATTACTCTAGGAAGACATGAAACATTTTTTGAAAGAGGGTGAGAGGGTCAATAGATTGCAGAATGGGTTTAATCGCATGGACCTACCTATCCTCTAGAGAAAAATTGTCGAAGTCCTTATGAGGTATGTCACACTGGAAGGGCATTTCCGCTGCCTCCATGCTCATCTTTTCCCTATGCTTAATCATCTTAGGTATAATGTAAAAATGAACTTCCCCTTTTGGCTTCTATCCTTGCTTGAGCAATCTGTTAGAAGTTTCCAAGCTAAATTCGAGAAATTACCCATCCACCAGAGCCTTAATTATCATCTCTTCAATTTTCATTCTACACTACTTCCCTCCCCTACCTCTGTTTGAAAGAACACCCTGACCATTCACGGCCCCACCAATCCCTCTATGGACCCTATCCCCTCTATTACTCTCAATGAAACCCCTCCTGCCATTTGTTGTAGCACCTAATCCTAGGTAAAATCCCTTGTGAATGAAACCCCCTTGGACCCCATCAAATGCATTCATTTGTTGGAACCCATGCCTATTTCTACTTTTATGTTGGGGGAGTCTGACAACTCAAATGATAAATTGTGGAATCCCACCTTGGCCAACTCTGCTTTGCAATCTTATGCTTGTGTGAATATCTTTGTGTTCCTAACACTCCATGTTTCTAACCCTAACCCTCAAAATTCTCCCAACCTTTGCATCAATCTAGAGGAAACTGAAACTAAACCTAGGTTGATTCATGCTCCTACTGACCCCTGGGTAAAAAAATCAATGAAATCTCAGAGATAATCAACATTCAGAAGGATATCATGAAGTGGCTTTTGGGCCAGTTGATCATGGCTAAAGAAAGAATCCAATTTCTGGAGGGCAAGGTTCTCGAGTAGCATGTCCTGTGGCTAGGGGAGGTGGAGAACAAGGAGCACTAGGACATGACTGCCTCTTTGGCCAAGTCATTCAAGAAGTGGGAAAGGTGGGAAAAGGAGCTAGAAGATTTGTGTGCCATTGTTGGTATGTAGGAAGAAAAAAGGAATTTGTTGACTGAGATTGATGTTATCTATCAGAACCAGGAGAAACCCATGCAATGCCTTAGGGTCATCACCAATTACAGTAAAGAAACCATGAAGAACACTGCCCTCACCCTTCAATTTTTTCAAGATGACTTAAGGAAGTACTAGGGGAAGCGGGTTGTGGATGGTCCAAAGGATGGTCATAAGCAGAAGAAGAAGGGTAAAATGGTGGATACCTTGGCTCATGATGTCATGGTGGATACTCAGGCCATTCAGCAGGGGCCTATGACTTTTGAAAAGAAGCTCCAATTCTTGTCTCAGGTATGGAATGTGATCACTAGTATCGTTGGGAGACCTGTAGGTCTTTTGTGGTTATGTGTTGGTCCCAACTCTATGTGCTTTCCTAGTTATTTTTTTGTTGGTCAAATTGTTTAAGCTTTAAGTTTTTGTTCTAGTTTTTGGTTTTCTCACTTCTTGGGAGTTCCTCGTCTACCTCTATGGCTATTTTTTAATGGGTACTAGGCTTCCAGTCTTAATCTAATCAAAAAATGATTATTCTTTTATAACATTTTAATGTAATAGACAATTTATTTTTTCTATTTAATGATCAATCCTATTATTTGTATTAGCACTTTTGCAATCAATCTACTAATATTTTTATAAAGAATGATGAGTGTTCAATTTTTAAAATAAATTTTGATATTTTTTCTCTAATTGCTTGATTCTTTTTAGATTATGCTTTACACCAATCTTTACAATAGTGGTTTACAATTTTTGGCCAAACTGGACACTGAAATAATTTTTTTTAACTAAATCTTCACTTTCGGGCACCTATAATGGCTAAACCGTGAGGAATTTGAAGGTGATGCAAACTAGAGTTTCGTGACTTTTTGTCTATAGATTCTAAATATATTTTTTTCAAAAATTTTGGAATTAGATTGCACTTCTTTTTCTATCTCCCTTAAAAAAAAAAATCAGAAAACAACATTTTTAAAAAGTGACGCTCACCGTATAACGCATAATTTTTTTTCCATGAAGGATAAAATTCTAATTCTTTCAAATTTAGATTTGTAACTCTGATATCTAGTGCTTCCACTTGGTTAGATAGTTTTTAATTTAATATTTTTTCTTTAATCAAGATTTGAAGTCAAACTAATTATAATTTAGATATAGCACGACCGTATAACGCGTAATGCTTTTTGTATGTATCAAAATTCAAATTTTTTGTGTGTTGAATCAAGGACTTCAATATCTAGTGCACTCATATTTTTTAAATTTTTTTTTGATAATCTGCTATTTTTCCATGTGTAGAACAAAGAGTTTGTTTTTTGATGAAAAGCCTACATTCACAAGAAATAAAAAATAAATATAATAATAAAATTAAATTTATTTAAATTTATACTTTTTGGGAAGCTTATAATAAGGACTACATACTTACAAAATATAAATTTTAAGCAAATTCATTTGATCCCCCAAAAGTTAAATCAAAAGTGGTTTTTTATCAGCATTTTGATAGGTGTAAAGGAGACTCTGTTATAGGTATGGTTTAAAACTAGTGGGGTTCTATCCAAGGGGGTTTGATCTAAGGTAGTTTGATCAAACCATCTTCAATTGGAATGCTTTAAATGGAACTTTTTAAGGCTTAAATCATTATAATTTCTAAAAATATGTGATTTCAGCAAAATTCAGTTCCTCCCAGAAATTGTAAACCAGCTTTGTGGGATCACTAAAGAACATAACACATGTCAAAAATATTATTTTTTCTCACTTTTCTTGGTTTAAATTGAGATGCTTTATTTTCTTAGCATGAACAATTTTTTATTATTTCTGAAATTTACTGTTGATTGAATTTATTCATTCATGTTTGAAAACATCTATTTATTTTTAGTCAAATGATTGCTACATACATTATCTGAATACAACAAATATTTTTTATCTTTTATGATCAATCCTATTATTTATCATTGGCACTTTTGTAATCAATCTACTACTATTTTTATCAAGAATGATGAGTGTTCAATTTTTTAAATAAAATTTTATATTTTTGCACTAAATTTTTTATTCTTTTTAGATTATGATTTACAACAAGAACATAATACACATCAAGGATATATTTTTTCTTTCCTTGCTTGGTTTAGATTTAAATGCTTTATTTTCCTAATATGGACAATTTAGTATTATTCCCAAACTTTACTTTTGATTGAATTTATTCATTCATGTTTGAAAACATCTATTTCTAGTCAAATTATTGCTACATACTTTATCTAAATTCAACAAATATTTTTTAATCTCGATAACAACATTACAAGTAATAAACTATAATCTTTATTTTCATTTTCTTTTGAAAAAATACACTTTATTTATGTTAATCACAAAAATCTTCATAAATATAACGGGATTTTCTTATAACAATAGAATTGGATGTTTAAACTGATTAAGAAAAAATATTGTATTGTATTGATACAAATAACAATATTATGATAAAACATTCTCAAGATGACGTGATGCAAAAGGATGGATCCTGTTCAGAAAGTGAAAGGTACAAATTGTGGCGATAAGATGGTGAGCCACATGGTTTGGGCAATGGAGGCTTGTTTGTATACCTGACATGCTTATCTAGGTCTAGTTCAGGGGGTGAGATGTAATAAGTGTGGCAGGATGGATGACTTAGACATGGGATGGATGATGTCAGCCTTGGCAGACTTCATTACCTCATATGCCTTGGTGACTTGGTGTTGTAAGTTCCATGATTTGACACTGATGGGAGACTTAATTGGAAAATATCCTATGCCTTGGGATATTGCTATTTATTGTTACACCCCACCTTAGATCCCTAAAATTACTTTTCACTTTATGGTAATTATTCTAATGAATCACAAGATTATGAAACCTTGAAAGTTGCATATTACGTTACTACATTTAAATGGAATGATCATGATTATTTGATGTCATGTATATGATGCAATACTATGAGATGATTCTATTTCTTTAAAAGCAAATGATTAATGAAAATTCAATGATATGAAAGTTGATGTAATGATTTTCAGGCTAACTACATTTTTTTTTCTTGTGTGAGATTGCAGGGGCGATCTGGACACCTCCAAAGAGAAAGAGGGGGAGTATCACCTTGGATAGGGGTAAAGTTATGAATTCTTAAGCAATGCCAACTAATTTTTTTATAGGTCAAGTGGTTGGCTTCGTTTAACCATGCGTGTCTAGGGTTGATAGTGGCATCACATAGGTAAGTAACCTACAAGGTCATTAAGTCTTATTCCCCTCATTTTAAATGCTTTGGAAAAACAATTGAATAACCATTTAGTTGTATAATGTATAAAGATAGGCATGCATACATGTTAATAAAATATATATATATACAAAGCTCATATAGTTATATATTTACAACATATATAATGAATGCTCATCAATGTTGGTGTATATATGTTCATTTACGTATATAAATATATGTATAATAATACAAAGAGAGTTGTACATTTACTCATTCTTTTATATATCTGATATATATATTAAAGAGTGATAATGAATAATGTTATCTTAGTGTGTTGAGAGGTGGATGGAGGCCAAATAAATGCCTCTTACAAAGGCCACTAACTCCTCACACTTTCCTCAATGAATAGCATGATAATAAACATTAACTATCAGAAATAGTCAACCTTCATAAATTCTCGATTCCCCTTTTAACCATGACTTGGTGTTGGCTTATATTAACTTTTAAATTCAGTTTTACATATGCCACGTTGTGGCTTTGGCACAGCCTATATAGGCTTATAAGGTTGTTACCCAAGAGACAATGAATGGTATTACTCTTTGGTCATTTTCAATGTCAATAGAAGTTAGTTTGGAGTCCCCTCTTAAAGCGGCCGACTAGCTTCCTTATGAGCCTAGTTTAATTTAGTTTTGAAGAACATTTGGGGGATCGATAATGATAATAGGACTCCATCACCACCGGGACTTTTGCTACAGATTCTATTCATTTTTTCTTTAATTGTATTTAAACTACTCATAATAGGGATTTGCGGGAAAGCAGTCAGTCAGTTGGAGGCTAGAAACTGAATAGAAATTCAGTTATAAAACTGCCAATTGATCTTGGTAACTATTTTTGGGTCGTGGGATGGTCATGAGTTTTGGGGGGCGGAGAACGATGATCATTTACCTTACCTCAAGTGGGGAATGGTGGCGAAAGCAAGACCGGGGGCGTAGGCGCAACTCCTAGGAAATCTCGACCCCTTTTTCTTTGGGGGCATTCTCCGCATAGTCAGAGTACTTGGGAGAGGAGCCTCTAGCCCATGAATTGGGTGGATGGGGGTTTGATGATCCTGAACAGAACTACTAAATATGTTTTAAATCTACTAACCAGAGAGGGAATATGAGATTAAAATGCCAAACTTGGGCATTAGTGACTCTCTAAAACCACTACTTGGTATCCTAAGGAAGGTTGTGCGAATGTCTATCAAGCCTTCTAGACAATGATAAGGTGTGTTGATTGACACGGCCAATTCAGACTATCAGATGATGAAATGCCTTGGTACATATGAGCCAGTTTCTATGTAGATATCACTTCTTAAGTGCACTGTGAACAATGACCAAAGATACTAGTCAATGTCTCATTTGGAGGCAATGGAGAAATATTTCTTAAAAGAACTCCTTCTAAGGATGGGCAGAGGGTCTCCTATATTTCCTTTGTCATTGGCGAGAATCTCTCATTCTCCAAGATTTTACATCAACTGTGGAGATAAAATAGGCACTGTCTACATTGGAGGTATTACAAAGTAAGAAGGAAGTTGAAGAAAAGATTTCCTTACTAGAGAGGCTTAAACGAAATGCTTGTTGCATCCATATTAACTTCAAGTTCAAATTTTGAATAGTGGAGAGATGACATGAGCTATCACATTCACTGTAAGGCAAGTAATCTCACCTTTCTTTAAAATGGATATAGTTTTTTCCCTGTACGTATATATGTATACATTGTGCTTATAAAGGTTACTAAAACCAATAGTGAGGAAGTGATGCCATAATCATTTCATACATGAATCATTATGAGGGTGATCCCACAATACTGGTTTACAAGTTTTGGCCAAACTGGAACTGAAATAATTTTTTCTAACTAAATCTTCACTTTCGAGCACCTATAGCAGCTAAACCGTGAGGAATTTGAAGATGATGAAAACTAGTGATTTGTGACATTTTGTTTGTGGATTCTAAATATTATTTTTTCAAAAAATTTGGAATCAGATTGCACTTCCTTTTCCATCTCTTTCGAAAACTAGTTTTTTCAGTAAACAACATTTTTAAGGAGTGATGCTCACCGTATAATGCATCACTTTTTTTCCATGAAGGATAAAATTCTATTTTTTTCGAATTTAGATTTTTAACTATGATATCTAGTGCTTCCAATTGGTTTCATAGTGTTTTATTCAATATTTTTTCTTAATCAAGTTTCGAAGTCAAGCCAATTACAATTAAGACATAGGCGGACCATATAATGTGTATCTTTTTTTGTATGTATCGAAATTCTTTTTTTTTTTTGTTGGATCAATGACTTCAATATCTGATGCACTCATATTTTTCAAAAAAAAATTGATAATCTGCTATTTTTCCATATGTGCAGAACAAAGATCTTGATTTTCAGTGAAAAACCTATGTTTAATAAAACTAAAAAAGAAAATACATAATAAAACTAAAACATATTAAAATTATATTTGTTGGATAGCTCGTTACAAGGACTACCATCATCCAGTTGTTTCTATGAAGTCTCCATTTTCATCCTCAACCCGAGCTTCAAAGTACAAAATTCTAGACTTTTTGGGTGCCTGAGGGGGAGAAGGGGGGAAAAGGGGGGTTTGAGCGAACCAGGGGGGTTCGCTCGAACCCCCTTTCCACAAGCCTTCACTTTTGGATTTTTTCTGGGAATGGTGGGCCCCATCATTAAATGGGTTCGCTCGAAGGGGGGTTCACTCAAACCAAAAGTTCGTTCAAACCCTCAAAAACCAATTTTTTTTGCATGGGGTCATTTTTTGCAACTTTTCCTTCCTCGCTGGAATTGTAAACCACTTTTGTGGGTTTACCCTAGATTTCTTCAAATCTCCAAGATGAGAAAATTTAATTTAGAGATTTCCTTGGAATGATTCAGATGCTTTAAAGGAAATATTGGGGTATGTTACCCTCAAGTCCTCATGGAAAAAGTCGAGTTTGGGGATGAATCATGAAAACCACCTTTGTTGATTATGAGACTATTTTCCTCCTTCAGAAGAAATACCAAACTTGGTGGGTATAAAACCAAGCTTGTATTATAATGAAGTAAAGGAGTGTTTTCTTCTTAATATGTTCCTTATTGAAATCACCTAGGTCAGGTAATTGTAAATAATGCCTATATACTTTTATATAACCTTATGAACATCTTGACAATGATCTAGTGTCATCCATATTACTAAAGAAGCCCCAAAACTTTTGCGAGAAGGTAAAAACTTCTTAATTCGTGCTAGGGCTTGAATGGAGGCAGTAGCCTAAACCCTAGATGTTGTAGATACGTAACAAAGGGATTCAATGCCCAAGGTATTTTACCAGACTAGTTAAATCACAAAATTGATGAGTAAGCACTTAAGTTATGCAAATTTAATGTAAGATGGCACTAGATGGTCTACAATCATGTTTACTCTTAGTTGACAAGATTTCACTGAAATGCATGAATGACTGAAACCTTAAGGAAGTTAAATTCTTAATGGAAATCTAACCATTACTATGTAGACTTTGTCTATGAATACTTATATTATATTATGAACAGGAAGGTCAAGAAAATATTGTTTTGTGACCAAATTTTCTCAATGATTATATCACAATAATTGTTGCCCTCAAGGGTTAGGGTTAAGACTCAAGCAAGTGGTTGAAGCCAAGACCCAGGTAGTTACTAAAAGCAACTCGGGTACTCAAGTCAGAAGTAACCAACAACCCCTGGATGAGTTGTTTACTTAATGAATCTTCACTTACTAAAGGATGACTTTATAGTGAAGTTATGACACTGAACATTCAAGACTATAACAAGAAGAAGGTATCTTCAGCATTAGACTAATATCTATTAGTAGTTATGTTTAAACATTTCACCAATAAATAAAGAATACAAGGAAAAAGAGGTAATGATTTAATGAGCACATTAGGTGCTACAATTGCATGATTGTCTAAACAATTTAAAAGGATAGAATCCTTGTTACCTTTTGATAAATGAATTATGATATAAAAGTGTTTCCTTATGAGTGACCAAACCCTTCTAGGGTTTTCTACATAGTCAAATACCACTCAGTAGAGGGTATTATGTAAATGAAGTTTTCCTTGTCATTCTATGACCAATAAGGTCAAGTTAGTTGTTCATATTGGCAAGGAGATGTTGGGTAAACTATTATGGGGAGAAATACCTCTTGTAATTCATTTCTTGAACCAGTCGCAGTTGCCAAGGCCTGAAAGTTACGCCAAGTAACCTAGGGGTTCAAGAAAGATGACATCTTATCAACTCGGTTGAGTTATGTTTAGTGAGACAAGTTATCTCTAGTCTAAGTTCTTTGTGAATGCTTACTGGGTGGAACAATTAGTTCTAGTATACCCTAAGTCAGGAAAGGTATTCCAAGTCGAGTAGGGTGGGTGAACATACGACTTCGCTCTTAGAAGCGATTATATTTATGATACAAATATATACTATGGCCATAGTGAGTGCAGTTGTCTCTGCATGCACTTGTCAGTTCACTGTGACCCAGATACTTAGCTAGTTAGATGTGTCGTACATAGTTGGAGGGTATCCATAGTTATGTGATAGTATTAGTTAAGTAGGGCACAACACCAGAGCTCAGATGGTAGAACTAAGAAGATTCTTGACTAATACCTTCATTGAAGGGCAGGGCCACTTCCAGTTAGGAAGGTGTGCAGGGGACCGCTTAAGTCCATGGTTGGAGGTAAAACACTCAGGTGATGCTCTCCCTCTTGCAGATGACATGTCGAGTCTTGGAAGACAAAAAAAATCTAGATGTGGGATCATCTCTGACCTTAATCCTATTAGTTATTGTTTTAGCTTAAATAGATGTAATCAATTAATTGAAATAAAAAAGTGATAGATGTTTGTTCTTTTCAGTTAGAAAAGATTGTGAAAATTCTTTATTATATCTTTATGGTAACAATTATGCAAGAGCATGTTCCAAATTTTAAGGAAAAAAAAATTGTACCTCTTTTCATCTATGTTTTTAGTTATTTACTATTTGGTGAAAATTTCATGGTAACTTATTGAAAGAAGGTGTAGTCTGTTACATTTATTATGTTTTGATAAGTCCTTTATGGACTTATGCTCTAAATTTTTTCTTCCATGAGATGGATTATTTTATCAATGATGCACTTTTTGAGGGAAGGTTGAATGGCGTGATGATAGATCCTTTCTCCCATGAAGCCAAGGAATCAAGGCTTGACTCAATCATGACAAATAATCCCAACGACCTTTCTTCATTGCGCCCTCGCATGTTTTCATGAGCCACAATATTTTAGACATTCTTTCAATCAGATTTTGGGCTACTATTGGCTCCTACTTTTCATCATTATTGATTGCAACGTCTCTCTCACACTAATTGTGGTCTTTCGAATTGGGCTACTAAAATTTGGCAGAATTTTATCCACCCTCCAACTTACATCTAGGATTCTACTAGATCTTTCTAGAATTTGTGTGATGATAGCACCTTGCTAGCAAAGGTCTTGTCAGCTATCTTTCTGCAAAACTATGGAAACTATTATATTATTGCTTCTTTTATTATTATTTTACCCACTAATTCAACTATTAAGAAAGGTAATTTTTCTTCCATCA
Organism: Sequoia sempervirens; assembly: GCA_007258455.2. Taxonomy (NCBI): domain Eukaryota; kingdom Viridiplantae; phylum Streptophyta; class Pinopsida; order Cupressales; family Cupressaceae; genus Sequoia; species Sequoia sempervirens. The sequence continues at coordinate 92,280,152 of VDFB02373365.1, forward strand.
AACACTACCACTATAACTCCATTGGGGGTCTAAGGAATAAGTCTAAGCCATTATCTTGTGTGCCTTTATGACAAAAAATTGAGCTCTTGAAGCTCTTCAAGGAGGCTAGTATGATTCCATTCTTTATGGTGATGTGTGGTTATAATGATGACATTATTGCTAAGTTTTATAATTATTAGAGAGATGATAGAGTTTAGATTGGCAGTATAGGGTTTGAAGTGTCCCCCATGTTGATCATAGCTACGATGGGTCTTCCTTACAATGGCCTAAGGGTGTCCAAAAAAAGCAATGGTAACTACCAGAGGTTTATGGATAGCTTCTTAGAAGGTGGTGAGAAGCTAGAGAGATGTCAAAATAGCTATGACAGAGAACACCTATCGCTTCCTTATGGAGTTGTTAGTGTTCATATCATGAAGTATTTCACTTTGGAAGGGAGCTACACCACTATCCACGAGTACCATTTTCCCTTTATATGTCATATATGTAGGAATGAGAGAATTAACATTCCTTTCAAGTTCTATTTTCATCTTTAAAGCAATGTAAAGCTAAGGGCACCTCACCCCCTCTACATCAAGGTTTGATCCAATTTCTTTATAATTATGTTGTTGCTATTACCCCCTTCAGGGTCCTCCTAGTAGTATCTCTACTAGTTTGGTTGCCCCTATTTCTCATACAGAACCCCTCCTGGGCCCTTCTTTGGCTATTTCTTCTGGTGAAGGTACCTCCTCTATGAGACCCCCCCACCAAAAATCCCCTCGTTGGTCCCTCCAGTTCAAAACAATATTCAATTAAGAACCTTCTTACCAAGGAAAACCCTACTACTCAAAACCAGAAAGAAAAAGATTCTTGTCTTAACCCCTCGAGTAACTATGGCACTAAAATAAAAGCCTATGATATTCTTGAACCAAAATAAGTCACCATTGAAATTAGAGATAAGGAGGAGCAAGGAAAATTGGACGATTCTAGTAGTGGGAGAGGTGAGAGGCAGTCAGCTAGGCTTGTTGTCCAATTTGCCAAAGGGAAAAAAAAATTGAAGAGCCTGTCCGAGATGACCCTAAAGGGGAAACTTTGCCTCCCATTAATTTGAGTAAAAAGGAGTTAACAATTGTGTTGGGAGAAGATCTCTCATATGATTCTGTGAGTAGTGAATAGGATGAAGAAATGGTTGGTGATGACCAACTGGTGGTCGAAGATTCAGAGGATGAGGAAGATGAAGGGATTTAGAATGTTGGATGCGAAATTTAGGAGGTGGTTAAGGAGGTCACGAAGGGGATGGATGATCAACCAATGAAGGAAAATAGTGGGGTGATGCAAGATAATGTTATTCCCCTGGATCCCTATGCTTCCCAAATTTGTGAGCTCCAAAATAAAGTGGAAAAGATGGACATGGCCTTCAATAAGCTAATGGTTATTACTTTGGGCATAATGTGAAATGACATCTTTGGTGTGGTCATTGGGGCGACTAAGGCTAGGAAAGCCATCAGAAGAAACAATCCTCTCGGGCCATGGAGGAGCGACTGGTTCGATGGAACAGTACAGTGGGGTGATGGAATAGCTCGAGAATGAATGGAACCTTATCTGCTTTCTGAAAGAGTAATTGGGTCTATTGGTCTGTGTTTTTGGGTTTTTTGCTCAATGCTCTTATTGGGACTACATGCCCTTTGATTAGTTTGGTTATGTCTTTAGGGTTGTTGTTCTTTGCTGGTTAGTTTTTTTTGTTGTTCTATGTTGTTGGTGTTGATTTTGTTGTAGGGTGTTGGTCAGTTTTTGAGCCCTACTATTTTTTTGGGTTTTTTTTGGTGGCCTCTAGGCCTCGTCATACTCTTTGGTTGGGTTCAGGAGCCCTTTCCCCTTCTTCTAAATACCAAAAACAATATTATAATAAGAATTTGAAATTTATGTATTAAAATATTCCATCATGAGTAATATTACATTAGTGGTTCTGGTGCAGGAGCACCTAGGAAACACTAGGTAGTTACACTAGGCAATTAAGAAATCTAGGATGAATTATTTTTTTTGATGTGTTACCATGAAGGTCATGTTGACCATTGAGTAGAGGAGATAGCTTAGGGATATGTTTGATCTCTAGGATAAAAATTGAGGAAGGGTGGATGAGTTTAGAAACTCATTTTACTTAGTTTACTAGAAATTGGAAAAAGTTGCAAAATGGTGCATTTTGCAACTTTGCCACAATGTAACTGACATGTCCGACCAAGGGGAGGCATAACTAATTTTTTTGACCTATATAGGGTGTGCCTCGACCTGAGAGCAGGGTTGGAAGCATTTTACTTTGATTGGAGTTTTTGAATTCAAGAAAAGACAGTGGTGTTTTAGTGTGAATTTCTAGTTTTATCTCAAAGTAGAGCTTTAATGGATTGAAATTGTTAGTGTATTGTACGTAGGATGTAGTGTACTAATAGGTTAAGCCCTGTGTGGTAGCAATTTAGATTTCTAGTTCAGTTTCAAGCATTATAGTAGGTAGTTGTTTCTTTGCATTTGCTGATCTCACAGTTTGTTGGTAGAAAATGGAGGTTTAGGTCACATTCCCACTATAAATAACATACGGCCTCTTGGGAATTGTGACTAGACTCCATGATTGTAAATATGGTAGGGTTAGGAGTCATTAGAAGTCAGGGTATCACTGTGGAAGGGTGCTGTCATAATAGTGGTTTACAATTCCTGAGAGGAACGAATTTGAGCTGAAATCACATATTTTTAGAAAATATAATGATTTAAGCCTTAAAAAGTTCCATTTTAAGGATTCCAATTGAAAAGGGTTTGATCAAATCACCTTAGATCAAACCCCCTTGGATAGAACCTTGCTAGTTTTAAACCATACCTATAAATGCGTCTCTTTTACACCTATCAAAATGCTGATAAAAAATCACTTTTGATTTAGATTTTGGGGGATCAAATGAATTAATTTAAAATTTATTTCAAATGATTATGGTATTCCTCAAAAAAATCTATCCAATGAATATAATTTTAATATGTTTTGGTTTTGTTATGTATTTGTTTTTTAAGTTTTATTAAACATAGGTTTTTCATCGAAAATAAATTTCTTTGTTCTTCACATGTGGAAAAATAGAATATTATGAAAAAAAAAAGAAAAATATGAGTGCACCAGATATTGAAGTCCTTGATCCAACAAAAAAAATTAAATTAAATTTTGACATATACAAAAAAAGTTACGCGTTATACGGTCGCGATGTGTCTGAATTGTAATTTGTTTGACTTTGAAACTTGATTAAGGAAAAAATATTCAATAAAAAACTATCTAATCAAGTGGAAGCACTAGATATCAGAGTTACAAATTTAAATTTGAAAGAATTAGAATTTTATCCTTCATGGAAAAAAAATTATGTGTTATACAATGTGCGTCACTTTTTAAAAATGTTGTTTTCTGAAAAAAATCAATTTTCATGGGAGATGGAAAAAGAACTGCAATTTGATTCCAAAAATTTTGAAAAAAATATTTTTATAATCTAAAGACAAAATTTGATGAGACTCTAGTTTGCACCATCTTCAAATTCCTCACAGTTTAGCCGCTATAGGTGCCCGAATGTGAAGATTTAGTTAAAAATAATAATTTCAGTGTCTAGTTTGGCCAAAAATTGTAAACCACTATTATGGGATCACCCGGAAGTCTTCTCCTAGGCGAGCCAGGAAGTGTCCGGCTAGGGAAGACAAGGAGTGCAAAGGACTTTGATTTGCAGGGGTGATCATTTCCTGTCAACTCACAATGTGGAGAGGGTAACCAGATGCCTTGCAAAGGCTTAGCATGGAGGAGGAAGCTCCACCAATCCATTTGGTGAGAGAAACTCTTGACAGTCTATTGTGTGGTCAGGAAATGGCTTAAAAAAGGCCTAATTTGCTAATTGAGGGTTATGGCTGTGTACGGACAGTTGAGGGTTAAGACCTATAAAATATTTGAGGGATGGGCATAAGGATCAGGAACCCTAAGGGAAGATTATGTGTTCTTTGGGAAACTTAGGAGAACAACCCTATTTTCTCGGAGAAGAAGACCTAATTGAGGGCTCCTAGGCTAGTAGTCTTTTTAACCCTAAATGAGGGTTTGGTGGAAGTGATGACAAGATGGAGTTAGGAGGATCCTTTAGAGCCATGATGGGATGGAAAGAACCTGTTAGAAACCTCTCCACACCCCTAAAAAGCTAAGTTCAAGGTTTGGAGTAGAATAGCCTTTAGGGTGGATTAAGGGCTAATGAAGAGTTGGAGACATTGCACCAAGATTGACTTGGTACGTTGATTTGTGATGGTAGTGGGGTTGGCAAAGAGAACCAGGAGAACCTAACCAAGAAGAAGATCCTATAGGTTAAGGTGGTGAAGCAAGACACCAAGGAGGTATTGCAAGCAAGACCTAGAGCAGGAATTAGTGATTGATTCCTCCAACCTCCCTATCAAGTTCTCATAATGATTAGGAGTGGAGATTCTCAAAATCAAACAATTATATGCGAACATATTATAAACTAATCACTACCCATAGACATATAATTGTTTGTGAATAGACTAACAATAAAATCTTATTCAAATACCATGTCATTACAAAGAATTTATTCCTATCATTTTCTACTTAAAAAATCTCCATTCTATGCAAAATTCCTTCGTAGTTTATACTTTATGTGAGAGAGAACTTATAAAATTTTAACCTGGTTTACACAATCCATTATTTTTTTAAAAATAGTGTATTTTTTATTTAATACTTTTCATGGGTGCAATTGGATTATGTATAGAGATCAAAATCAGCAATATTTTGGATTTCATTCCCCTTCTAAATTGATTATTTTTCATTATTAACACCATTGATGAATTTATTCAATTCATTTCACTCCAAATTTATGTGCTTGTTAAAATTACAATCTATTTATTATAATAAAAGTCAAAACTATAGAATGTGTATGCATGAATAGCTAAAATTACTATTTGATCAATTGTCAATCTAAAAGGATAAATTAAATTATATTTACCTCTCCAAAAAAACTAAAAATAACCCTTATTCACATAATTATTTTAAGAAGTTTTTCTATCCTTAAAATATATAGGTTTGAATCAAGACAAACTCATTGAATATGTATTGGCCCTACCATGAGGGAGACTCTATGCACTTCCTCTCAACCTTGACCTAAATTATTCCTAAATGAAAAACCTTGCTAATATCAAATACATCAATGAAGGCCAAAATAACTTGAATTATCCCTCTCTTCATCAATGAGCACATAATTTAACATTTTTGTATGGGTTTCTGAATGAGATAGTTTGTATATTTCCACAACATGTGTAGTAAATAATATATAGCACATTTTTATTCATATTCACTTCTTGACTTTGTAATGTCACTTATCCTCTTAAATTTGTTTAAATATTAGCAGTGGATTTAATAATTAAATGTTAGAGTTAAGATAATTTACAAGATGTAATGTCACTAAAATGATATGAATAACTAATAAAATAACCAAAGTAAACTATAATATGTAATAATTAAACAATGATTCTAAAGTAAATAATTAACATAGTAAATTGAATATGCATCCATATAGTTCAATCAAATTAACATCAAAATAATATAGATAATATTCCAAATATATTGTAGAATCAATGATTTTACATACTTATTTGAATAATAACACTTGAAAAAGCCACTCTCATCCTAGGAAGATGTCAGTGGTATTGGCCCTTGCAATGGAACAATCGAGGAGGAACTAGTTCCTTTCAGAACATAACACACTATTTTGGTCTACACAAGTGTTGGTTCAATAGAACAATGCTCAACACAAGTGTAAATACCCCCCAAGTCCTGGATAGGATAATCTTGAGTGTACTTTGTACCCTAGATTGAACACACGTTGTGTGCCCCCTTCTCTAATGCCCACAAACCACCAAACCGTGCTTCCTTATTCTTCTTTCTTGAGTGTTCTCCATGCCTTTCTAGGCTCACATAAATTCTTTATAGAAGCCTTAAGGTGTGGTTTCCAAACCATCACACCTTTCACAAAGGTTTCCTTTTAATAATTATTTAAATAAATAATTATTCTTCCCTATTTAAAGAGTTTGTATACATTCTTTATTAATCTCTCTTTTAATCAAAGGACCATAATATCCTTTATTTTTCTATCTCACTTTTAATTCTAAATTTTATTTCATATTTGTTCTCTTCTCTTGAGGAATAAGTCACATAACACACTCTAAGATATCTTAGAAATAAATCTTGAAGAAAAACTATTGCCTTTGTGATTTAATGAATTAAATGTGGTTAGGCTTGTTGATATTTTTGGTAATGTTATGCATTATAATAAGCTTGTAGTCATCATTTCACAAACATTATATGTCTAAATTCTTCAAATGAATGAATGATCCATTTTCCCTATCTCACAATCAAAAATGGTGTGCTACATGTTTTTCTATTCTTAAATAATACTAAAAATTATAAGGTGAAGTTTATGACAATCATAAATGAATTTTATGTAATATTTATCTTACCAATAAAATTCAATAAATGTCTTATCTATAAAAATTGTTTCCTTGTGGTTATTTTACATTATATACTAATGACTTTATCTCCTTAAATTGCTTTTTATATTTATGTTCTTTGGATTTAGTTATTTTTTAGTAAAAACTTATTTGTATTTATATTTACATTTGATTTTTTTATCTCATTGTAAATTTGCTTGATTTGATATTTTGATTTTTTTAAGATAAGAATGTGTTGCTACTCTTATTTATAATATTTTAGTTTTTTATTATGTTAATTTATTAGGTGATTTTTTTTCTTTTTTCTACTCACCATTACGTTGATGTTTTTTTATTAATTTTACCTTTCAATTAGTAATGAATTTAAATTAGTTAAAATATTTATTTAAAATTAATCTATATATTATCAAAAATTTAAAGAAATTAGAGAACATCGCCATGTTTTTAACACATTTTAAAAATATAATTTAGTTTATCATTTAAAACAAGATAACCACCTTATATAGATTGTAACATCCTAACTAATTATATATTTTTAAATTATCATTTAAAATAATTATTTACATGAAAAATGTAAACACCTAAAAGAGTGATTTGAAATATTTATTTAAAAAATAATTTAATTTATTTAACGAATATAAATATGTTACTATCCCTCTTATTGATTTACATTTATTATAATTTAGTGATATCTTTGTATGTTGACACTCAACAATTTGATATAAACACATTAATATTTATAAATTTTATTTTTAGAAATATAACATTTTATTTTCAAGTTGATGGTTATGTTGTAACTTGACTCATTAATGTTAAAATAGTTTGATGAACTATTTAGTTAAATATTTTGTGCATTAAGTATAGATTAATGGAAATTTTAAGTTTAAAATAATTTTCAATAGAAATATTAGTATTTATATTTATTCACCACCGTATATGTATATATAATAGTTTTCAAATGATTAAATAAAATATGTATGGTAGGAAATTTAGTTTTCAAATATGAAAATTTCTTACATGTTGAAAAAAGTCATGTTCTTTAACTTTTTATGTTTAATGTGATAAAAATAATTAAATAAAGGCAAGTTCATTAATATTTTTGAGTGGAAGTTAGAGAATGTATCACTCTTCCGTAAAGAAAAAGGAAAGCATCAATTTAATTACTATGCCATTTCAAGCATTTGAAAATCACATTTATAAAAAAATGAAATGTCATAAATCAATGAAATTTAAAATTTTAATGTGAATAATATCTATATTTTTTATATAAAAAATATTTACATATTTTTAAATTTGTATTTTATTAATTTAGATATTTAATTTCTTATGCATAATTAATTGTATTAAAAGTATTTTTTCTATAGGAAGTGTAAATTGGTTGTATTTTTGTTGCAAATCAAATCCAAAATGATCTTGTTATAAGATGCATCTACTACTCCATATAGCTTGGTCTCTAAAAAAATGTTCTTTTACTCGAAAATGTGCTTTGTAGTTCTATAGGTCTTATGTTGGACCTACCTTGATTGGTAAAATGAAGGCTTCCTTCAAATCCCTTTGTTCCTCCATCAGCATGCCTTGATTATTGATCCTCCTCTTACTCTTCTAGATCTAGTTGTATTAACTCACCCCTGCATCCTCAAGATGCTTTGGATAGCTTAGATGATAGAAACTAACTAGGTCATCCTAGTAATATGTTTTTTTCTTGAAAATCATCAATCCTTAGTTTGTAAATTTATCTATTTTACCATCTTTTAGGGCCTTGTGTTTCTTGTTGGCCTCTTCTAGCTTTTTATAGATATTTTATATTTGGGATTTTTATTAATATATATATATAGGTACTCTTTACCTTTTTCTTTCTATTTTATTTTCTAGATATCAAATAGTCTTCAAAATTTTAATTTGAGAAAAAAAAATTCATTAATATTATTTAATTAATATGTGAAGTTAGAAGTACCAAAAACAAAAAAAACTTATTATTAGGTGGTAAATTTCTTAATAAATATATAATTATTTTTTTAAAAAGTATATATCACCTTGATAAAAGTCGACCTATCCTATAGTACTATACCTATGGACTCTTTTATAGTTATGGTTCATCATTTTTAGTAATCAAGACAAATATAAAACTAGAATATCCAACAGTGAATAATCTAACCTTTCTAGTTGCTATCTAACTTGCATGGAGTTCACTCAATGTTGAGGTTGATATTCTTCGTCTTCCTCAAAGAATTTAGAGCCACTAGAGCTCTACTCATCACAGGTGTATGAAGTTATTTTTTTATTAGAGTAGGTGGAACAATAACTACATCCTTTTCCTTTTCTTTCTTTGGCTGCCTGGAACAATAGAAGAAGGTTTCAACTCTATGGAAATCAATCGTCTACTATAGAGAATCTTCTTGGCCACTAGATTCCAAAGCTTGTACCCTTTCACACCAACACCATAGTTGATGAAGATACACTTAACAACCTTGTTCTCCAACTTTGAACTCTTCCCATTTGACACATGTACATATGCCTCACAAACAAATACTTTAAGATGTCTCTTTTCTTGACCACACCTCCATGGGAGTCTTATCAACAAGCATCGATGTAGGAGATCTATTTACTAGATAACATGCAATGGCAACAACTTTAGCCTAGAATTTTTTTTGAAGGCCTCCTCCACTCAACATACTCCTATCCCTCTCCAGAAACATCCTTTTCACCATCTTTGAAACTCCATTCTACTGAGGGGTGTATGGAGTCATCTTATGCCTCTAAATCCCATGGTCTTTACAAAACCTATCAAATTTTGTTGAACAAAACTTGCCACTGTTATCAATCCTTGGTTTTAATAGGGGTATTACCTAACTAGTTCCACTATTAGGTCTCTTTCACATCTTATTACTTAAGTTTTCATAAGGAAACATAGGATACTTATCACTTTGTCTTATACCATAAGATTAAGACACTTGTCATAATCTTATGTTGTCCTTTGTAATTTACTTTTTGTGTCCTAGGTAATTTAATATTAGTTGTATCATGCCATAGGATTAAGACACTTTTCAATGATCTTAACTAATATTATGCCTCACCTTGGCCTATATAACCAAGGGTCTCTCACACATTGTACATACATTTTATTTGCATTCTTTGAGAGGAATGCAGTTTATTCTTTTCATATTGATCATCTAAGTATCGTGTTCTTTCCAAAGGAATTTAGATCGTGGGTGGCTATCTCTATAGACAAATATTATAGTCCCCAAACATGTAATATTTTTAGTAGTTTGATTTTGAACCAAGGCCTTAAAATCCTTAAGCTAACTAAAGACTTCAAATTTACTCCTAGTGAAATAAATAGATGTACTATTATAACAATTAATGAATGAAAAAATATACAACTTTTGAAAATGAAGGAAAATTAACAAAACCAAACACATCTAAAATAATATAGTCCAAAATATTAGAAGATTTGTGAGAACCAAAATAAAACTAAACATGGTTCTACTTCAGGCGGGTACATGGAGATGGGTACTAAATTTGTGGCCACTTTCAAAAAAAAGTTTTGAAAAGTCATAACGTGAATGTGTTATAGCGCGAGTGCATTATAGCGTGCTTGTGTTATGGCTTAGTGTGCCAAGCCTGATGCTTGGGAACAATGAGCCCATAATGTGAGTGCGGTATAACGCGCTCGCATTATAGCAAGTTAAAAGAAAAAACAAAGTGAAACTCTCATTCATTCTTCATTTTGACTATGTTTTTTGTTGTTCCCATGGCCAAAACCCCCATTTTTTGCTCTCTCATTCTAGGAGGAGGTATTGTGCAAAAATATTCACCAAAAATTGCTATGTTTTCACAAGGATGGTGCCACGATGAGGAGGAGGTATGAGAGGTAAGGATTGTTTGCTTTTTGTTTTGAATTTTTTATTTTTAGGTTGTATTTGATATTTAATTTTTTTGAATTTGTAGGAGATTCAAATGAACCTGCAAACCCTCAAAATCCTCAACAAGAAGAGCAACCAAATCCTCAAGAACAAAATACTCAACAACAACCTCCTCCACCAATCACTCAACACCCTCCTAACACTCAACAAAATTTAATAAATGAAATTGAGAACAACAAAAAAAAAATAGAGGATTTAATCAATAGGTTGAGTGATCCAAATGGTTCAACCATAGAAATAATGACCCTAGAAATTTCATTGAAAGATATGTTAAAAAATTTAAATTCAATTAGCAAACAAATAACTGGATGGCAAGATAGGAGGTAGGCAGCTAAGGCTTATTATGTGGATAAACTATCACATAAAGATGTAAAGGATTTAAAAATTACAAAAGGTGATTTGTGCTCATTATTCACTAACCTAGGCATAAATAAAAATCTTACCCTCAATGCGAAGAGGTTTCCTATTCATTGGTGCCACCACCAACAGATTAGGAACTACTTTTATGAGAGGTGGTACATGGTCTTTGATTACCCACCATGCAACAATTGTGAAGTTCCGCAGTATTTTCTTAGAAAACTATACAGTGGGTTCATATTGAACAAAATCCCAAATTATTTTGATATGAGGGACTTCCAAAGGAGAGGTGGGGGGTCAGCTCAGGATAGACCTAATGCACAGCTGGATCCTACGCAGCAAGGGAGACGAGCTCTCACTAGGCCACCTCGTGAGCACGTTGTTATGCCTTCCATTGTGAAGCAGAGTGCCAACGTAGAGACATTGTAGGTGATCAACACTTTGACCTAGAGTGTCATCCATCATACTAGCCCTATTCTACAATGCCATCCAGGGGAGTCTTCGAGTGATGGACTTTGAACCCATGTGTGTCAATCTTGCCCGCTCAGAGTGACTTGTTCATTTGACCCCACCGACACTTAGGAGGCTGCTACACAGGATCCATCTGCAGCTATGGAGATGGAGAGGGCAGCTGACATTTTGCATCAGGCATATGGCATTGATAGTCAGGTAAAAGTTAGCATGTTGATTGAATTTAATTTATTAAATTTTTATTTTGAAATGCAAGATTAACTAATTTAGTTTTATGATTTTAATAAAATTGTAGGGTCATAGTGTTGAGACTAGATACATAGCCCTACACCTACCTTTTTTTGTAGTACACCTATTAGTGGGGTATGTAAGTAGTAAACAATTATAAATTTATTACATGTTAATAGCATTATTTTACGAATGGTATTTTAATATGTGATTTTGGATGTTGAATAGACTAATATTGGAGGTTTCAAGGGAACACCTCATAGTGCCAGTGGATTTACATAAACCTACATGCAGGTAATAGAATAAAGAGTTTAACTAATGAATTTTACTTAATAGATTTATCTAGTTTCTATTCATATCGTTGATTACGTTGCATTGCACATCATTCAAAATCAAAGCATTACTTCACATTCCATAACTAATAACTAGATGTTGATAGATGAAAAAATTTCAACTACAATATAGCTATTTAGAAAGTCAACATAAGCAGTGATGCAATTACTTCACATAGCATAAGTAATAAGACTAGGAGAAGCTTCCAATTGCATTTGCTTGTCACCTTTTTGCATTTTTACAACATTAATTGACAAATTTTGTTAATATTTTGCAACTTTACAATTTATGCCTAAAATGACTACCAAAGACCATTACAAACTCAAAAATGGCTATTTAAGCCTTATTACATCATGAAAATACCTATATAACCTCATACATTATAAGTCATGACATGGATTGCTATTGTAGTTTTTGTGATTGAATAATTTGTTGTTTTATTTTCAGATGTTGGTGGCAGAAACACCTCCAAATGCTACGAGGGCAATGGATATTAGTGTTTCATCCACTAGACAATCCTCGATGACTCTGATAGGGGAGGTATGAGGAAAATTACTAAATTTCAATTTACATTCGTTGTTATAGATGTTAGTTCTAGTGAAAAATCAAACCATTATTGATTCGTAGTTTAATTTCTATTTGGATGGTTTATACAGGGCTTGAGCACACCTCAGCATGGGCGTACAAATATTTCCCTCATGGAGAGTGATCATGAGATGGCGGTAAGTGATTATTTTGTTAAATATATAACATTTTTTATAATGTAAATTCTATATATTAATGTCTTTATTTCTTATTGTAACAGTTAAAACTTCACCAAGAACTAAACAGTAGGAGGAGCAGTAGGAGCACTCCTGAAGCACAACACAAACAAGTGATGGACTTATTGCAATCGGATCGACAAGCAAAGGGAAAGAATTTATTTCCAGAGCATGGAGAGAAATGAATTTTGATTCCATAGCCCTTTGTTGTATGCCTACATGGCATTTTTGTACATATTTTGTATTGGATATATTTGGCATTGTATGTCTATATGGATTTCTCGTAAGCCTATATGGCTATTTTGTACCTATATTTTATACTTATATTGACATATATTGATGTATGCGTGCATGGCTATTTGGTTAATACAAATCTTTTTTATCGATGGTGTCCATATTTGCATTATAAATTCATTGTTCAATAGATATGAGTTACATGTATTCAACCGTGTACTTTACAACTTACATGTATACTTTGTGACTTACACGTTTCATGTGTATACCTTGTATTCATGCATATACTTTGTATTAAGTTCTTTATACCATGTATTCATGTGTATACTTCAAGGCTTACATGTTTGTGAATACTAGTGCTTCCCTTATTCACATGTACATGCTTGACTTATTCACATGTATACTTTATTAATTGGTTAGCCCTAGCATTGATCATTGGTGTCCTTCATGGTTTGTCTTGAAAAAATTAATTGATTGATGCTAAACAACTTTATCTAAAAGCAAAAAACACGTTTTCAATTGGTATTCCATGAAATGATTCATAAAAATATTCCAATATATTTAATCCTTTGATTGGAACAACTCAATTAAGAAAAGGATACATAATCTTCCCAACACTTGCAAAACATAATATTCAAAGTAGATGAATTAGCCAACTTCTTGATACATTATCTATGTTACCAGGTTCTTCTATTTTAGCCCTAGTTTTGGTCCTGGTTTGCTCCTAGTGTGGGTCCCTGTTTAGTTTTCCTATAGGTTCGACTAGGGTCCTTCATTTTTTGGTTTGGTTTGCCTAGGCAGAACCCAAGAGAACTTGGGCAGATCCCACACAGAACCCAGGCAAACCAAGATAGAACCTGTGTGCCTAGGCATCCAAAAAATGTTTTTTTGGACATTTTTTTAATGTTTTATGGAGTTTGACTTTGACCCATGCCCAAGGGAACCCTAAAAGTGACCTCTAAATCACTTCAAACACCTTAACTACCTCATTATTATTCATTTATTTTGCAAAAAAGCATTTTCATTCCAAGAGGCTAAGCTTTCATTTTTGCTTACTAGATTGAAAGCAGATTGTGACACAACTTTCTTTTTTCAAAAATTGTTCTGCATCATTGAACTAAGAATTTATCACACATCTATAGAGAAACAGAGGAATACTACAAACTAAAACATATTACACTTACGTTCTCACTGACTTGATGTACTCTCCAACATCTCTCTTCTCTCATGTGAAGAGTTAGAACTGGTTGGCCATGTCTTTGCATCATTTAGGAAGTTTTCTCTTTTTGACAATGTCAAAAGCATGACTGCATAATAGATTAGGCAAAAGACTTTTCATTTTAGATTAGCAATGCATGGAAGTTTCAAAAAGTATCCTTGATATTATAAAAAGATATGTGTTTATACACTTCAATTGTGCAGTCACCCTTTGGTTCTTTGAAAGAAAAAATTGCCTATGCCACTGTTACACTACACAAGTAAACCAGATTTTTTATTGTGGAGCTATATTAAGCTACCACTATCAAGACCAATGTTACAACAATGATACAAAATAATTTTTGAGACTGCAAGAAGACATCAAAATGGCTAGTGTACTAAACAAATTCTTATGATTTCTAAAGAACACTGATAACTCTACTCAGTTGGCTTCTTTTTTCAAAATCATACAAATTGAACCCTAGCATCAATAGACTTTGTATATCAAGCTACCACAATTCAAGTTTCAATGATGAATATTTATCATGCATGTTTTAAATGATGTTCAATTTTGTGGTGGTTTTTTTGTTTATATGATGTTATGTGATATTCTAATCCCAATTCATGCTTCTAGGTTGCATATATATATATATATATATATATATGTTGTTTTTACATGTTTTTTGTACCAACGAACCCAAAATGAACCAAACCCCCCTCTAAAAAATTTTGGCCGAACCAAACCCCCAAACCCAAACCTCATTCAACCCCAAAACCTCTTCCAACACTCTTCATTCTATCTACACAAACTTAATTGACCACCAATATGCTGCCCCCTGACTTTATCCACCTTTACTCCCTCAAACCTCTCTTTTTCATTCAAAACCCTTGTTTTACCAACTAGGGCATCATGCCATAACATACTTTTGACCTCCCCTATCCTTGCAAACCTTTTGAACACATCAAACTCCACAACCTCACCCTATTTCCAACCTATTCTAACTTATTTTCAAGCAATTTCTTCTTTTCACCTCTTCTAGCCTCGCTTTTAAGGGGCCTCAATTCTTAATTTTCAATAGGGGAAATGTTAGTATTCTCTTCTAATTCCTTTACCAATACTATTTTCTTATTCCTACTCCCTATCCTACTTACATCAGGCCCATATCACCAAGACACAACTTGAACAATAGGTGGAATGACCTATTTCAACATATTACACTCAAACCCTTGTATGAGCAAGTTCAAACCTGTTTCAGAAATCTACTTCTAAGTTGCTTGGAACTTAACAGAATTCCACAAGAATGGATTCTAATTAAAGCTAAAACCATTCTACAAGAATGGATTCAAATCAACCATCGTGCATATGTTTCTCTTTTCAATTGTTTTGCATGCCATAATAAGGATAAAGTTGGTTGAACGTAGCTCAAACCAATTCCGCGTGTTTGGGTACAAAAGAGGACCATGCCTAGCATAAACATACCTATCGGGATGCATTCGAGCAATTTTTTTGGTCACACGAATTGCAAAAAAAAAATTGCACCACTTTGCAACTTTACACTACTTGCATTTGACACTTTTTCCATCAAGTGAAAACTGGACACCACAAGAAAACAACTCTAAGATAACAAAAATTAAGAGAGGTTATTGTAGAGGGGCCCAATGCAATCTTGTAGGCTAAGATGGGGAGTTTGTAAGCATCACGGTTTCAGAGTAATAGCCTATCAAATATTGCTTCCCTTTTGCACTTTCGACCTTAAGGGATCAATCTAGTTGAATGTAGCTCGGAGTGATTCTGCGTGTATGGGTGTGAAAGATGACCATGCCTAGTGTAAACATACCCATTTGAACATGTTGGAATAGTTTGTTTGGTCACACGAGTTGCATAACGAAAGTTGCACAACTTTGCAACTTTCAACTACTTGCATTTGACAACTTTTTCCTCAAGTGAAAAATTTTCACCATGGAAAAATGCATCAGAGATAGAAAAAACTGGGAGAGATTATTGTAGAGGGGCCCAACGCAATCTCATAGGATCAAACGAGAAGTTTCTAAGCATCACGGTATCTAAGTAACAACATGTTGAAGTTTGCAGCCATTTTGCACTTTGGAGCCTTAAGGGATTGATCCATTTGAACGTAGCTCAGAGAGATTATGTGTGTTTGGGTGTGAAAGAGGACCATGCCTAGCGTAAACATACCTATTTGGATGTGTTCGAATGGTCTGTTTGGTCACATGAGTTGCAAAACTACTTGCATTTGATAACTTTTTCCCCAAGTGAAAATTTGCCACCACGGAAAAATGCCTCTAAGATAGAAAAAAACTAAGAGTTTATTGTAGAGGGGCCCAACATTATCCCATAGGATTATAAGAGAAGTTTCTAGGCATCACGGTATTCGAGTAACAACATGCTGAAATTTGTAGCCATTTTACACTTTGGACCCTTAAGGGATCAATCTAGTTGAATGTAGGTCAAAGTGATTCAGCATGTTTGGGTGTGAACAAGGACCATCCCTAGCATAAAAATACCTATTCGAACGCATTGGAATATTCTATTTGGTCACACGAGTTGTAAAACAAAATTTGCACCACTTTGCAACTTTCAACTACTTGCATTTGACAACTTTTTCCCCAAATGAAAATGCGCCACCACGGTAAAATGTCTATGAGGTAGCAAAAATCAAGAGAGGTTATTGTAGAGGGGCCGAACGTGATCTCATAGGATTAGACGAGAATTTTGTAAGCATCACAGTATCCAAGCAACAACATGATGAAGTTTGTAGCCATTTTGCACTTTAGACCCTTAAGGGATCAATCTGGTTGAACATAGCTTGGAGAGATTCCGCATGTTTGGGTGTGAAAGAGGACCATGCCTAACGTAAACATACCTATTCAAATGCATTGGAATAGTCCATTTGGTCACACGATTTACAGAACAAAAGTTGCATCACTTTGCAACTTTCAACTACTTGCATTTGACAACTTTTTCCCCAAGAGAAAATTCATCACCACAGGAAAATGTCTCTGAGATGGCAAAAATTGAGAGAGGTTATTGTAGAGGGTATCAACGCAATCCCATAGGATTAGATGAGAAGTCTCTAAGCATCACGGTATCTGAGTAGCAACATGTTGAAGTTTCCAACCATTTTGCACTTTGGACCCTTAAGGGATCGATCTGGTTGAACATAGCTCGGAGCGATTCCACGTGTTTAGGTGCAAAATAGGACCATGTCTAGCTTAAAAATACCTATTCAGAAACATTGGAATAGTCCGTTTGGTCACACGAGTTGCAAAGTGAAAGTTGCACCACTTTGCAACTTTGCACTGCTTGCATTTGACACTTTCCATCAAGTGAAAACTGAACACCACGGGAAAACAACTTCGAGATAACAAAAACTAAGAGAGGTTATTGTAGAGGGGCCCAATGTGATCTCATAGGATCAGACAAGAAGTCCCTAAGTATCACAGTATCTGACTAACAACATGTTAAAGTTTGCAACCATTTTGCACTTTAGACCCTTGAGGGATCGATCCGGCTGAATGTAGCTCGGAGCGATTCCGGTGTTTGGTTGTGTAAAAACACCTATTCATAAGTGTTGAAACAATATGTTTTGTCACACGAGTTGTAGAATAAAATTTGCACCACTTTGCAACTTTGCACTGCTTGCATTTGACACTTTTTCCATCAAGTGAAAACTAAACACCATGGGAAAACCACTCATAGATAACAAAAACTAAGAGAGGTTATTGTAGAGGGTTCCAACATGATCTTGTAGGTTCAGACAGAGATTTCATAAGTGTCATGATTTTTGAGTAATACCCCGTCAAAGATTGTTACCCTTTTGCACTTTGGGATTTGATGTTTCCTTGAACTGTACGGTTTCGTATAGGGTGATTATGCTCTCTTTTTGATGAAATTCGGTGGGAAGCAGACTTAAATCCATTTTAGTTTTGGTTTGGTTGGATTTCAAGTGATTTTGTGAATTTTAGAATCCAATTACTAAGGGTCAGTCTGTATACCCTGTTTTAGGGTTTTTAGTGCATTAAAATGTCATATTAAGCCTTTCACCCACTATATGCTTCTATAACTCAATAGAAAGGCTTATCTAGGGTTATAAAACATGTGTACAACTTTTTTTGCACAAGGGAGGTGAATAGAGGGTTTTTAGGTGATGCCCTAGATGTCAAATGGTGCATTTTTTAGTGGAAAATGGTGGTTTAGTGCTAGGGTTTGAAGAAATATTTGGGGGCAGTGATATCTCTTGAACTTTTAAGTGTGTGTAGACATTTTTGAAGGTTTTTTAGGATTTAATTAGTTGTGGGAAGGTTTGGAGTATGGTTTTTCAATAAACCCTTGCCTAACTTGTCAAAGAAGAGGGTTTTTGAGGTTTGTTATGTTAGAGGGCTTAATGATGCAATTCAAGGTGGAGGAACTCTTTTCAACATTAACTAATCAATTCTCAAACAATGTGTGAGAACCCCAGTCCTAGTACTTTCAAAACAACAAGAATAAACAAGTTAAACAAGAGATTGCAAGCTAAAACAAGGATTCCCCCTGAAATCCATTTACAATACTCAAATTAGGAAGAAAATAGTGAAGAACACAATGAAAATGACAAAACAAAGATTGAATCCTAATTAGAAAAGGAAACACATGATCCCATGGGGGAATTGGTGCCAATTTGATGTGAAAATTGGCCCTTTCCCAATTCCTAAGATGCAAGATTGAGATATTGATGGAGATTGATCCACTTTGATGGTGAAGAATGAGAGTTCCAAGCCAAAATCTGCAAAAACCTAGCTAAGAACTCAAGATTGATGGATGGAAATGGCTAAATATTTTAGCATAATAACTTTGCATAGTTTGTGGATGATTAAAATGGAGGATAAGTGTTTTATTTATAGAATTCCAAGAAGGATGAATGTCCAAATTTGAGAAATGTGGGACTAACATTCATCCAATGGCATTATGCCACTTGTCAATCTATGAATGGATGAAGGATGTGCAAGATTTGGGGATTGTGGCAATAAATGCATATTTTTGAATTTCAAATTTGTTGAAATGAATTGCAAGAGGGAAGGGAAATTACAATAAATGCCACTTGGCTCAAGGAAAAGGACATGCAAGATGAAGTTATTGCCTTGTTGGATGTACATGTTGACTTGGAATTTTTTGAATTCAAATTGAGAGAATATTCTAAAAGATGCCTTGTGAGGAAAATATAGATTTAATAAATAAATTAAATCTATTTTCATGTGCAACTTCCAAAATCTAGAGGATGGGACATGATTTAGAATTAAATTAATCAAGGGTTAATTAATTTAATAAGAGAATATATGATGTGACCTATTTGACTCAAATTTATGGATTTATTTAAATCAAATAAGAGAGGAATATGATGAGAGATTAATCAAATAAAGATTTTGATTTATTTAATTAAAAGAGATGGTGTTAGATTAAATCAAATAAGGTTTTAATTTATTTAATTTAATGGATAGACTTTAGAGATTTAATCAAATAAAATTAAATAGGGATAATTAAATCAGATGGGTTGATTTAATTAACAAAGAAATGACTTGATTAGATAAAATGATTTATTCAATTAAGAGAGGAATATTGATGAATTTAATCAGATAAGGAGATTTGATTAAATGGTTAGACCGAGGGATGATTTAGGATGAAACGATGTTAGTAGTCGGGATCAGATGCACAATGTCAATTGGTATATTTTATGTGTCTACATTTTGCCCCTCTTTGAAGCAATGCACTCGTTGAGTTGGTTCAAAGAATAAATGATCTCGATTGAATTTTTGATATTTAAAAACTTGCCCCACTACTGCCTGGCAAGCGAAAGCATGCCATTATGATGCCCCCTCGAGAGATTGGACGAAAATTTCAATTTTTGGGTGATCTCGCAAAGATAGAGGAAACATTACCCGATAGGTCCGAAAGGGCTCTGGGAGGCTAAAAACATGTCTAAACGCAATAAAATGATAAAAAACAAGCCTTGACTGGACAAAAACAGGTTCAGGGGTCCAAAAACCCTAGCAGGACAGCCAATCAGGGTGAAAAAAACACTAATTTTTAGGCTTAAAAGGGGCCCGAGGGGTCACTTTCAAGTCATTTTTACACACCTCCGCTAGCAACCTTGAGATTTGAGCTTTGAATCTCCAGCGATATGGCACAACAATAGCTTCCCCTACACATCACTAATCGAGTTCGGACGTACCAGTGGCCACTTGGCAACGGGGCACCGGTGTGTGACGCTTACCCAAGCTTCATTTTTTCATTTAATGCTTTAAAGGGTTGGTCCGCCTGCAGTGACGCTATATGGTGCCACTTGGCAATCAAACTATGATGCGCAGTGCGATTGTGCACTACAGCGGTGCAGTTTGAAATTTAAAAACTGTGACACTAACCTCAGTGATAGCAGGGCGGTTTGACAAAGTGTGATGCGGCGGTGTGAAATTCGCCCAAACTGTGACATTGGAAGGGAAAGTGCACCGCAGCGGTGCCATTTTCCTCTTTTTAGGGTCTAGCATCAAAGTTTGATTAGAAATCAAACTGCGACACCATCACAAGTTGCACCGCTGGAGAAGTTTTTGGAGCGCTCGATCAAAAAAAAATCAAAATTTTTAACATGGTGACCTTCTTTGATGCAGGACGCGGTGAGGGAGCTTTACTTTCGAGAGCATAGGTCGTGGGATTTGGCTAGTTTCTTGTGAGACCTGAGCGATAGGGACCAGGATCAACTTTGGATTGCAGGGTTGTGGCACATTGCATACGCGGCGCCTGTGTGCACTCACTTAGGGATGTTGTCAGCGCTGGCCAAGAGGTGGCACAATGAGATGTCTTTGTTTCATCTTCCCACTAGCGAGGCCATCGTCACTCTAGAGGACGTTTGGCGTATTCTGCGATTGTCGATTCATGGCCGACGGGCGATTTTTTATATGGACGAGGGGCGCAAGGCCTGCGACAGAGTCCTCGCCACATGGAACATTATTTTTTGTGAGGGACAGATAGAGTTTGAGTGACATAGGATCATGGCCCCTCCCTACCACTAGGTGATTGTTGCCATCATTTCAGGTCTTGTTGCCCTAGAAAGATGAGGGTGATAATTCAGTCCCAGTTGGGGGTATTGCTGGGAGCGGATGGTCCGAGATAGGTCGATTCATTTCACATGGGGGCCTGTTCTTCTAGCTTCACTTTACAGGGACCTCCATGAGTATGTCTACTTGGACGACAGAGCATTGGGGGCAGGGGTGACTCTACTTCACGTCTGGGCGTGGGAGCACATTTTTATGCTACGTCCACATGTCATTCTAATTCCAATGGGGCCAGATGATCCCCTTGTGTGCCGATACAGAGGCGGTGTGTCCTTTACACACATCGGTGAGCACGGGACCCCCTACTGGAGGCGGGTCTTAGAAAATATGTTGGTTTTTACTTGGCGACCATACCTTGGTCGGCCTAGATGGGCCGACAATGTCGATCAGCTATTCTATTGCCACCAGGACTGGTATATGCAGGGGCATGAGCATACTATGATTGAGAGGTACCTGCCCATACACATGTAGATTCAGTTCGGAGAGCCACAGGATTGGCCTAATGATGACTACGTAGCCGTCTTTGCCTATAGCATGACACGGGTGTCATGGGGACAGTACATTCCTGCTTCAAAGGCCGTGGATAGATTTAGGCACTTGGTGGTTCGATCGTGGGCTTATGATCAGGGTTTAGCAGATTCAGGTACCACTCAGGCCTACAAGGATTGGTTCTGACCTCCACTTCGGTTGACTATTCCCAGTGCCGATCCATATCTGCAAAAAGTTAGAGGCAAAGGGGGAGGATGAGACCGAAGAGCTGAGATTCGATAGGATCAGCCAGTTATACCTCCATTTTAGCCATGGCATGGAGACGTGCATATGCACGACCAGCAATAGGAGCCACCACGAGGCAAGGATCATCCTCAGGTTTAGCTATAGGTATGGCCAGCAGGATAGGAAGATGCTTGAGATGAACTGATTGCGCAGTTGTAGGCCCAGATCCAGGTCGTGACAGCCGAGAGAGATCAGGCAAGGGCCGAGAGAGAGCAGCTCAAGGCCAAGAGGGACTAGGCCTTACAATAGAGACAAGCTGCAGAGCTACAGGAAGCCACTGACCTAGGCCAGAGACAATAGATAGAGATCATGACAGCCTCCTCCTCCCAGGGTACAGTGCCAGTTCAATCCTATAGGGATGTCATCCGAGAGGCAGAGTATTATCTGTAGTTTTATCATGAGGTCGTACCCAAAGCAGAGCGAGTCCCAGAGTATTTAGAGCGGGCTAGCCATAGACCAGTAGAGGGTCATAATGACAGAGGCAAGGGTAGCATTCACAGGGACCGAGCCTGATTGAGATGATATGATACTTTTTGTGCTTTATGGGCTCATTTTTTTATAGCCCGATGGGCCTTTTGTACTGATTGACATATGTGTACAGTGATCCAATTTATTTATGTACTATGACAGTTGCGTTATTGATAATATATCTATATGAGCTGATGATGATTTTGATGTGATGGGATGTGTACTATTATTTATGCATGGATGGTTTATTTCTATATGCTTTGCAATGATGTTATATGGATGTATTTATTTCTAATGATGTATGCTTTATGATTATGAATAACAGATCTATATTATGTTGCCCTATGATATGCAGATGCATTTATGTGATTTGCAATGATGTTTTCCATATGGAATAATCTAATATGTGATATGGTTTGTAATATGTAAAATGATATGATCTATGGTATGTGCACGAAATGATGTGTGGAATATGCTTATATATGAGATGATTATGGATGGATGTATGCTTTGTATGTGATGGATTTTTTTCTACTTATGCTTTATGTGGAATGGTTTATGCAATGAATGATTTGTGATGCTATTTATGAGATGACTTGGATGATGTAATGTGAATGCAATGATCGTGATATGGTGCAAATGAGATGGTTTTATGTAATGCCAATGAGGTGTTTTTTTTTAAGATGCTTAGAATAACAAGTGCTATTATCCTAAACATATTAAATGATGATGTAATATTTGTGTTTCATTTAATAGGATGCAATGATATGTTAATGCAAAGTGATATGATGATGCATAATGTAATGTGAACGTAATGTGGTGAGATGATGTCATGATGTTATGCAAGTATGTATGCCATTGAATTAAATGCCTATATACTTATTGTTTATGATTATGCAAAAATGATTATGAAATGCTTTTGTAGATGTTATACAATGATTTATGTGATAGATGTAATGTGATACAAGGAATGGATGCAATGGATGCTTATGATAACATGTTTATGTGATGCATATATTTCCTCTATGATATGTTTATGCAATATGCTAATGATTTGTGGATGTAGGATCGATGATGATGATGGCGATGATGATCAACTATCATAGCACCTTGTTATTGCAGTTAGAAAGGAAAGAAGAAGTCATTTCAACAAGACACAAGATGATGCAAATGCAAATGATGATGATGATGATGATTACTTGCCGAGGAATTGGGATTTTCAAAGGGCCAAATTTTCTTATGTTTGATAACACACATGGTTCGATGCATCAAGGTATAGAAAACTAGGATGGTGTTGTACCTAGTCAGATGGAATTTGAGTTTGGCAAGCAGTTAGGAGTATTCTTGTTCACACCTGACATACGAAAACCTTCCTAGGATGCACTTTAGAAGTTTCAAACATCTCAGACCAAAACACATAAAGGTAAACATATCCATGCAATAGTCAACAAGTTGCCCTAGACCTCTTCCATACATACCTAACAAAGCAAGTATTCACTGAGGTTATATTACAAGAACGTCCAACAATCATAGCAGACAAAAGATAATGATCGTTGCCCCATTCCTATTTCTCCAAATCCCTTGTTTTGGGATATCATCAAGAAGTCCTTGGAATGAGCACAATAAGATAAGTCAAAAGATAAAGACAAAGTAAACAAACAAGTTGATGTTCTTCAATACCGCTAACCAAAAGAGAATGTGTTTTCAAGGTTAGGAACTGAAACTATTGCAAAAAGATAATGCCCATTGTAGGAAGGATGCATCCTAGGACATGTTAGTGGATGGCGGCACGTCATTTCATTTATCCAAAGGTGTTCCTTCTGATAAATAATGCCCATTTTAGGAAGGATTCATCCTAGGACATGACGTTATTAGATGATTGATATGGGACTATTTGGACGATGGGCTATCATTACAAAGAATTGACCAACTTGCTTACGTACTGACTTAGACCTGAGACTTGACATTTGAAGTTTTTTACTTTTAACCTGCTAGACTTGCTTCTAACTTTTTCACCAAAGGTTGAGGATGATGATCAGTTTATTATGAGTGGTGTTATTGCGGGTGCAAGAGAGATGAGATGGATGGATTTTTTCAAATATTTGGATGTTTTTGGAATTTTGCAATGTTTTGAGGCTATTTTTTGGTACTTTTTGGAGATTTTCAAATGTCTTGATTTTTTATTTTCTAATGTTTTTGGGATTTTCTAAGGTTTTGACCAAGAGACTAACCTAAAGACCTATCCTAGGGGCCTCGAGGGCTGATCAAAAGATTAGCCTTGCCTATGTTATACACGTAGAGACCACGTAGTTTGACTGACGACTTGACCGATTTACAGATGAAGATATACATGATGAAATATCAGTTTATTATGGCAGACTCCTAAAGGACTGACCTAAGTGTCTCGGGGGATGATCAAAGATCAACCTTTCCTATGTTCAAGCTCAGAGACAACGTAGTTCGACAAGACAACCTTGTTTTTGGGATTTTGATATGTTTTGATGTTTTTGGATTTTCTGATGTTTTGATGTTTTTGGCTTTTCTGATTTTCTGATTTAAGGACTTTAAGAATATACACAAATCCGATTCAATGAGAACATGCCCCCAGCGTGATGCAATAGACTACTTCGATAAAGGTAGGACAAACTGACCTTAAGGATGAGCCAAGTAGTTCTAGGAGGGATCATGATACGAAAAAAGGACCATGCTATGGTGCGGATGCGAGTGGATAAGTGATGGATGGAGATCTGGATGTGATGGATGATGGAAGCGAAATAGATGGATGATGCAGAACAAGTTGTAAAATATCCTGGTGGATGGAGAGTGCTTATTTACACAAGGCACTTGTTTTCTAGGTTTTTACCAAGGTACTTGTCCAAAGTGCCACCAAAGTGGTTTTCACTAGAGGATGATTTTTCTCTTTTCTTTACTATTTTTTATCCTTTTTTTGAATTTTTTGGATTTTTTGCTTTTTTGATTTTCTTGTTGTCACCAAGATGCCTGTTTGCCAGGTTTTTGCCGAAGTAACCATTTTTTTAGGACATTTTCTATTTTTTTTGGATTTTTGGTACTATACCTTGAAAGATTTAGGCATAAAACTTTTTGAGATGAGAGCTATTCATGGGCTCTTGCAGAGGTTCCCCTTCGGGTGTTGATAACTATTATGCCTCTGACTTATAAGTTGTTGTGATGATGAATGGTCCCAGCCAATTGGGTTCAAACTTGCCTTTGTTGCTTGGGTTTGGGACATTCTTCTGATTCTCCTTTAATACTAGTTCTTCGACTTGGAACATCCTACTTCTGATTTTCTTATTGTAGCTCCTTTTGAGTCTATTCTTATAGACTTGCAAATGATTTAAAGCATCTATACGTCACTCATCCAACAACTCTAGCTCGTTTAGTCTTGATACTCGATACTCTTCATCTGCGATGAGGTTCTACAATGATATCATGAGTGATGGGATCTCGCTCTCAATGGGAAGTACTGCTTCTGATCCATAGACCAGGGAGAAAGGGGTGGCGCCAGTGGGTGTGCGGATACTAGTTCAATAGGCCAAAAGGGCGGGATTAAGCTATAAATGCTAGTCACGACTTGCATCATTGACTATTTTCTTGAGGATTTTCAGAATGGTTTTGTTTGTAGCTTTTGCTTGGCCATTGCCTTGGGGATAGTATGGGGTGGAGAAGCGATATTGGATTTTGAATTTTTTGCATAAGTCACGGACATCCTAATTTTTCAATGGTGTCCCATTATATGAGATAATGGCTTGTGGGACACCGTAGCAGAAAATGAGATAGTTCAGGATGAACTTTGAAATCTGCTTCCCAATTATGTACGTCATGGGTATGGCCTCCACCCACTTAGTAAAGTACTCCATTGCGGTTATGATGAATTTGTGGCCGTTAGATGAGGTCGGAGTTATCTTTCCAATGAGATCGAGGCCCCACTGTGAAAAGGGCCATGGTGTGACAATAGGATGAAGCTATTGAGCTAGAGCGTGGATGAGGTCCCCATGTTGCTGACATTGTAGACACCTTCTGGCATAGTCATGTGCCTCTCTTTCCATTGTGGACCAATAATACCCCATCCTCAACAATTTCTTAGCTATGGTCATTCCACTCGAGTGTGAACCACAGATACCATTGTGCACTTCAGTTAGAGTAGTTAATGCCTCCTTAGTGTTTAGGCAACATAGTAGGGTTCCTTCTATGCTCCTACGATATAGGATATCTCCTAGGATGACGAATCTAGATGCCTTTTTGACAAAGGTTTGTTTTAGGTTTGATGGTAAGTTGGCGGGTATGACTCCTATGCGAAGATATGTGTAAATGTCATGATACCATGGATCACCAAGACCAATGATTTCGCACACATATTCTGATTATGGTACCTCGAATGCAGGCACAAGAAGCTACTCAATCAGGAATTCATATTTTGGAACGTTGTGGGGGATATCGAGCAAGGATCCAATTGTTTCCATGGCATCTGCTGCTCTGTTGTTGGTTCCAAGAATCTATTCAAATGTGATTTCGATGAAGGATTATTTGAGAGTCTCGACCAATTTCTTGTATGGAGTGAGCTTGTCATCCTTGGTCTGGTATTCATTGTTCATTTGATTTATGATCAATTAGGAGTCTCCGTACACTTTGAGAGCTATGATGTTCCACTGCACTGCTATTCTGAGACCTATGGTCAAAGCCTCGTATTCTGTAATGTTATTGGTGCAAGGAAATGCTAGTTTGTATGACCTTGGAATGCAATCTCCTTGTGGGGTGATGAAAAAGACACCAGCTCCCGATCCATGCTGTGTGTATGAGCCATCGAAGTATAGTTTCTAGTATTTAGCTACGTTGAGGTTGAAAATGGATTCATCTGGAAACTCTGAGACAAGAGGGTTCTCGGAATAGATCGGTGCTTCTGCGAGTTGGTCTGCGATGACTTGGCCCTTGATTGATTTTCTCTCCACATATTCGATGTCGTATTCTGACAGTATCATCACCCATTTTTCCATTCTTCCTGTGAGCATTTCCTTTGATAGTAGATACTTGAGAGGGTCAATTTTGGTGATGAGTTTAATTTTATGTGCCAACATGTAATGTCTAAATTTTTGGGATGCAAACACTACTGCAAGGCATGATTTCTCGATGAATGAATAGTTTAGCTCATGCCCAACCATTGTCCTACTAATGTAATAAATGGCCCTTTCTATTCCATCTTCATCGTGCTGAGCCAAGAGAGCTCCAAGGGCTGTTGTTGTTGCTGACAAGTATAGAATCAATGGTTTTCTTGGGATTGGTGGCATTAAGACTGGTGGTGTCAGTAGGTATTCCTTGATTTTTTTAAATGCCTCTTCACACTTGGTATCCCATTTGTACGCTACTCCCTTGTGGAGTAGGTGAGAGTATGGGTTTTATTTTTCTACCAATTGTGCTATGAATCGTCCGATGGACTGGAGTCTGCGCTGGAGACCTCTCAATTTTTTTAATGTTTTTGGTGCCTCCATTTCGAGGATTGCTTTTACTTTTGCTAGATCCACCTCGATGCCTCTCACTGACACTATATATCCTAGCAATTTTCCTGATTGTACGCCGAAGACACACTTCTTTGGGTTTAGTCTGACCTTGTACTCCTCCAGTTTGTCAAAGATGGCACTTAGGGTTGCTATGTGATCTTTTCTATTTTTGGACTTAGCTAGAATGTCATCAACATAGTCTTCAACCATCTTATGGAGCATGTCATGGAATATCAATGTCATGGCCCTTTGATATGTTTCCCCTATGTTCTTTAAGCCAAATGGCATCATGTTCCAGCAGTAGGTCCCCCATGGACAAGTGAAAGTTGTTTTATGTTGGTCCTCTTTAACTATTATGATCTGATTGTACCCTGAGAACCCATCCATTAGTGACAACATCTCATTTCCAGCTATCATGTCTACTATCGTGTCGATGTTGGGAAGCGGGAAGTCATCTTTTGGACATTCCTTGTTCAAATCTCTGAAGTCTATGCAGATTCTGATATTTTCGTCAAGTTTTGAAATAGGTACCAAATTTGACACCCATTCTGGATAATCTATTGGTCGGATAAATCCTGCATCTAATAGCTTTTTTAACTCCATTTTGACCAATAGGGCGATCTGAGGATGCATTTTTTGAAGCTTTTGTTTGACAGGCTTTGCTTCTGGATACACTGCTAAGTGGTGGATCACAGTCTTTGGATCAAGTCCTGGCATGTTAGCATAACTCCATGTGAAGTTTATTTGTCTTTCTCTTAGGAATCATGCTAGGAGCTCTTACTCTTCTGATAATAGGGATTCTGCATAGAATGTGATATGCGGGGTCTCTTCTATTCCTAAGTTGACCGGATTGCATTTTTCTTCCAAGACTGCTAACTTTTCTTGATGAATAGCTCTTAAAGGAATATTGAATCCCCCATCCTCAGGTGCCTTAGAGAGGTTTTCACCGTTGGATGCATCATTTCTTTTTACTTTTTCCTTGTCAGAGAATGCCACAGTGTGGTTTTCACTCAAGGACCTAGATATTATTCTTAATTTCTCGCTTTTGCGACTGAAGTATTCAATCGTTTCCCCATAATAGGCATGTGTGTCCAACTCTATTATAAACCTTTCTTTTTTATCCCCATCTGGAATGTTATCCCGCAATCCCATGAATTCTGAGAGTGCCTCATCATTTTCGAATGTATCAAGAACTGGTGGTCCTCATTGGTTGTAGTCGACGAGTTGGGGATATACTAGGTGGATCTCATGATTTTGATGGTATGTTTCAAAGGATAGGGTACTAATCATGTAGAGGGTGGTATCCTCGAATAGCCTAGGTAAGTTGGGTGTGGGGTCCTCGTCATCGCTACTACTACAGACGTCAGTTACATCAAATGTAAAATTATCTATGGCATGACCTGTAGATATGGGTAGGCATAGTTCTGCGGCGATTGGCTGAGGATTGTTAACCATTCTAATTGGAGGACTTCGGCCATGTATGGTTATACTCAGCGGGGTACATCCAAAGCCAAGATTTTTTATTGGTCACATCTCTAGCATGATAGGTATTATAATCCCATTGTCATTTTTTCCAAGTCTTTGGTTTCTGTCATAGCCCATTGCTAGCATCATTTGCAAACCCTTGCTTCTGTCATCCATTGGTAATTCAGGTGCTAGTCTTTCATCTTGGTATAGCATATGAGATGGATTTGCTTCAATAACCTCTTGGCCAAGATCTCCCCAACTTGTAAATTCGGGATAATTCGTAGGAGATGTTTGAGATGTGGAGGCTTCATTTGTTTGTGGGCGTCCCCATGATCTAGGATATTGTGGTACCTCTCCTACCACAACAACATTATTAGGGAGCTTGTAGTTTCCACAGTCATTATCCTAGATGATAAGCTTAATGTCAGAGATGGTGGGGATGGTGGGAGTGGCAGGTGTCTCTGTCGTAGAAGTGGATGCGATAGTGGCAGGATCGATGTAAGGTGTGGATGGGCCCTCATCATTTTTTGGTACTTGGGGGATTTTGTAATACTTTGCTTCAAGATTTTTGCCATAGGAGAAGGGTTCAAGATCTCCATGGATGGTAACCTCTTGTCCATTATGTGTAAATTTCACACATTGGTGGAAATTTGATGCTACTGCTTTCATCGCATGGACCCATGGACGTCCTAGGAGGATATTATATGGCAAGTCAAGGTCCAAGACCTGACAAGTGGTTTCCATGATGGCACGCCTTATTTGAATAAGGAGTTTAATCATGCCCTAAGACACTCTTTCTTGATCATCATATGCTCTTATCGTGATACCCTTCCCTTTTTCGATGGAATCCTCTTATCATATTTTCAATTGCTTGATGAGACTTGGGGAACATATGTTCAAGCCCGCACCTCCATCCACCAAGACCCTTTTTATTTTTCTCTTATGTACTATGGCTTCCAAGTGAAGTGCACGGTTGTGAGATGGTTGAGCGGGGAAATCCTGGTCAAAGAATGTAAGAAGATTAGGTGTAATGATATTTCTGACCATAGCTTGGAATTTCTCCGCATCAAGATATGTGGGGACAGTGGATGACGCCAATGCTTCTTCAAGAATTTTCTTATGGGTAGATGACATTTTTAGCAACTCCATAATGGAGATTTGTGCTGGCATTCTCTTGAGTTAATCTATGACATTGTAGGCACTAGGAATGGATCTGGATGCAAGGACACTATTTGGTTGGGATGATCCTGCGATGGTTACTTTGCCGCCTCTTGTGGTGACTCCATAATCTTCGGCATAGATAGTAATGACCATGCATTTTTCATCTAGGGAGGCAACAATTGTTTCATACACATGATTTACATTTGAGTGGATGCCTTTCCCTTTATCTTTTTTATTGTTATTCCCTTTGTTTCCATGATTCGGCATTGGATTTGTATATATCTTAAGATCCTAGTTTCTTATTGGTTGTTCCACGTTTATGATTCTTTTATCGATGAGATCTTGGATTATGTTTTTCAACCTCATGCAATTGTTTATGGTATGGCCTTTGATTTTATGGAACTCACAAAGTTGATTCTTGTTATACCAAGGAGGTTTCACATCTGGTTCTTGGTAATTTTCAAAGGTAGGAGCCTTGATGAGTTTTTCGTCGATCAACTTTTTCATTATGTCTTCAAGTGGTTCTCCCAAAGTGGTGTATTTTTATTTGGGATAACTCTTGCACTAAGGTGGTCCTCTTTCATCATTGAGGTTATTGATTGTTGGATTGTTATTTGCTTGGTGTGTTGTGTGATGAGTGTTTTGGTGTTGTGTTTGGATTTGTGGTGCAGGTGTATGTTGGTGAGGAGCACTAATGACCACCTTAGCATCGACGACACCATCATTAGTAATGTTTTTGTTCCTTGCCCACATGCAAAGTTTATCATTGTAATTGGATGGTGGGTGGTTATTTTATTGTTCATGGTATGATGTTGATTTTGTGGGTTGAGTCACAAGGGCTCTTCCGATGCTGAGCACCTTGGGGATCAACTAATCATATGTGGTGATGCCCTAAACCTTGAGATGAAATGCCAAGTGACCTTCAAGGTTGGCTATGATGGTGCAAACTTGTTGTTCTTCTGGCATGGTCCACTTGCTCTGATTGGCCTTGGATCACCATCGTTGTAGGAATGAAGTGAACAATTCACCCTTTCCTTGTTTCAGAGCTGAGAGTTCTTCTAGACTAACATCCATTGCAATGTTGCATGCATAATTTTTAATGAATGCGCCCATAATTTCTTGGAATGTTCTAACTCCTGAAGGTAGACAAGAGAACCATTCCATAGCATGGCCATCCAAACTCCTAGAAAATAGCCACATTAGATAAGTATCATCATATGCAACTTCCATGCAATAAACCTGGAATTCCCTGATGTGATCTTCAAGGTTTCCCATCCCTCGATATTTATCAAATTTGGGGATCTCAAATCCCTTGGGGAATGGTTTCATTAATAAGCTCCTATCAAATGTATAGGGACACAAGTTGCTTGGTGTTTTGGTTTTTTTCCCTGATTAAAGGTCGAGCACTTGTTGCGAGAGCAACCTGATTTGTGTCATCACATCATTTTGTGTATCAAGGGGTGGGATGAAATTGTTTTGGGGTGTTTTGATTATGGGTTTGATGGGTGGGTTCTTTGATGTGTTGTTCAATGGTATGTGTATGTTCTGCCAAGCTAGGTAGGCTTCCACCTTTTGTATGAACAACGCATGTTATTGATCTTGCTATTGTTGCACTAAGATTTGTGCTTGTTGTTGTACTTGTTGTTGTTCCCACAATGCTTGTTGTTGGGCTGCCAATTGGGCTGCTTCTTGCTGCTCTTGGTATTGTTTTAATGCTTGCTAATATGCTTGGAATTGTGTTGTTTGTATTTGTGCAAGGAGTTGTGCTTGATATTGGGCTTGTTGTGCCTGATATTAGGCTTGTTGTGCCTGATATTGAACTTGCGCTTATGTTGTTTATGCTTGTGCTACTTGTTGTTGCAATAGAAGTTGTGCTTGAGCAGCCTTTTGTGCTTGCAATGCTTGTGTGGCTTGTGTGGCTTGAGCAGCTTGTTGTTGTTGTTGCAATAAAGCTTGGGCTTGTACTACTTGTTGCATTTGTAGTGCGTCTTGGGCTGCTTGGGCGGCTTGTGCAGCTTGAGCGGCTTGTTGAGTAGCTAGGTGTACAGCTTTTTGTTTTTGCACTTGTTGCAATCCCCTTTGAAAAGCAGCTTTCAATGTCACGTTGTATTGGTTTGATGTGGAGGAAGTTGGTGGTGGTGTGGATGGTGGTGGATTCAGAATG
Source organism: Sequoia sempervirens (assembly GCA_007258455.2). Taxonomy (NCBI): domain Eukaryota; kingdom Viridiplantae; phylum Streptophyta; class Pinopsida; order Cupressales; family Cupressaceae; genus Sequoia; species Sequoia sempervirens. The sequence continues at coordinate 92,312,793 of VDFB02373365.1, forward strand.
GCATTTTTGGTGAGCGATGATGTCATGTTGATGTGATGGTTGGTCCTTGAGAGACATTGCTTTGCGATGTTAGGGGTGTGTTTGATGATTTTGCAATTGCTTGTGCATTTGTCGCCTGTTGTTGCAATGTCGATGACAAGTTTTGAGTGTTTGGAATAATGCTTTGATTGATATCTGGGATGTTGGTTTGATTGATACTTGGTAGAGGGGGAAGCCCTAAACCAAGGAGTGGTGTGGATGATAATGGCAATGGTGGAAGAGGTGGGAATGTGAGGGGTACGAGTCCTTGCGAAAATGTTGTGGTGTCAAATATGCCCCCTTGTCCGAACATGTCTCCTTCCTCTTTTGAATTTGTGAGGAGAGGTGTTTGAGCTGTTGCATAAAAAAATGATGATGATGGATTATGATGGAAGGTGAGAGGAACATCTTTGTGTAATGGATTTTGGGGTATCTTTTGTTCCAATATGGTGTTTGCATCCAAGTTTTTATAATTAACAAGGGGGTGTTTTTTGATAGCATTGGAAAATGCATTTCCCTTATTAATGTTAGGTTGGGTTGGAGCAAAAGATGTCATGATTTGCGGAATTTTTGCATGATGTTTTGAGATGGGGGTGTCGATGAGATTGGAGGAAACAATGTCTCCACTATGGTACTCACGTCGTAATCGGAAGGTAGTTTAGCTCCTTGTTTTGCTAGCTCAAGCATGTATAATGAAGGGTTAAGCCTCGTCATGATGTTGATGATTTTATGGTTCTCCAGATTTAGGAGCATTTCATTCATTTCTTCGTGAGACATTCCAAAGGTAAGATCTTCTCCTTGGTTTTCCTCTTGCGGATTTTGTGATGATGAGATGGTCAACGGATTGCTTGATTCGGCGGGATTCATTTCTACATTTGTTTGGCTAAGATCACTTGAAGCGGGTGTTTCTTTGTTGGCTTCCATACTCTTCTTGTATTGAGATCTAGTTTGAACCATAAAACAAGGATCAATTTTCAAAAATAGGAGAGATGAACCTCTTGATTCTTTGGATTGATCTTTATTTTATGTCCGAAGTAGAAAAAATTTAGGATATCTTAAGGATCAAAAGGTGATGATATGATGATGATGTTAGGGATGGATGATACGGATGTTTTTGGATTTTGATAAATCTTGAATGAGATACTAGGCTTTTAGGTCTTTCGGATATGTTCTCAGATTTTGATTTTGATTTGATTTTGGATTTGAGATTTTGTCCTTGATTTTGATTTTGATTTTCTTTTGATTCTGAACAAAAAAGACCCTAAGATGTTGGATGATGATCTAAGGGATATATTTGTTCAAAGGATGATGATTTGAATATGTGTGGGGAGAAGGATGCATCTACCCACACCTATTCAAAACAAGATGATAGTTTAGCCAAGTATACGAAGAAGGATGCATCTACGTATACTAAACTAGACAAGATGATTTTGATAAATTTGACTAAGCATACGTAAAAGGATGCATCTACACATACCTAGCGAAAGGTGATTTTGATAAAGTTTTCAAGGATTTAGTCTCAATGATTTTGATGATTTTGATTTTGTCAACAAGCCTAGCATTAAGGATGATTTCAAGTTTTTCCAAAGGGTGATGGTGAGATGAATTTGTTTTGATGTTTTGAAGGATGGATGAAAAGGGATTTTTATTTTCTTTGATCCTAAGATGAACCTAAAAAAGACACTTTGTTTGCCTAGACCTAGGTATTGAAGAACATGCAAATGCTTCCTAGAGACCTTTATAACCAAAGAATGATTCAATTTGGACATACATTTTCGGATTCTCAACCAATGACCTTTGCTTTGGACTTTTTCAAAAGTCATGAGGCTTCAACACACATGAAAGTTCATTTTTCTTAGCTTTGCTTAATGGCTTTATTTTACCAAAAACACTTTCTTTGATTAAGTTTTCAAACTAAGATGTCCAATGTCTTAATTTCTTCAAACCCCACAGGATATGTTATGTGGAAATTTGATGAACTTAAGGCAAGGGCTTTCCTATTGTTTACTTAAGGAGACAAATCGAGATATAATCCAATGTTTAGAAACCTCTAAGGATGTGAATCCCAAGGGAAAGCAATAACATATGGATTAAGTCCATGGTATTTGTCTCCAAAAGGGTTTGAAATTTGGATGATGATGTTATGTGTTTTTTTTCAAGATGTTTTCAATCAAGCAATGCATTTTGTAACCCAAGAATAAGTACAACCCTATGGATATGTAAGACAATATTTGTTGGATTCCCACTTGGACAAGTCCAACTACACTTATCTTTAGCAAATGGTTAGATGCTTGACCCCACTGGCTCCCCTCCATGACACTCACTTATACGGGGCACCCAAGCATCAACACCCATGAAACTCCCATGGCATGTTTTCCATTTCTACTAAAAGACCGTAAAAGTGTGGGGTGGCTTCAGAACGACCGTTCTTGCACCAACAAATAGATTAAAGGATTTTGGAAAATTCTAGCACATGGGTTTCAATAAGGACTTTCTGTTTGTGGAGATTGAGCCATACGGAAAGAGTCCCCTTTTGGATCCATCTTGTTAGAATCAACCCCGTGATATTGGCGTTTACTCCAATACCCACATTTATATACTGGTTGGAAATACTCTTGGCTTTAGAGTGTTACCGGTTGAGTTGTTCCCTTGGGTGAGTATTTTTTCCCCAAGGCAGGCCCTCTAGGATAAACAAAAGTGAATAAGGAACAATATTCGTAACTCGATCAATCCTTGTTGGCAACAAAGAGAGAGAATATATGAAAAAATGCCCCCAATCACACTCGCACAAGATTCTGTTCAATTTTAAAACCCAAATTGAAGTGTGGAGGTGATTTCTTTGTCTTACCCTAAAGTCATGAAAAAGGCCTTTTGATTCTCAAGATCGCTATAAAGCGCGAGATAAGCGCATACGTCCTTTTTCAATGCCTTTAGTTTAAGTAAGCCTTCACGAAAAATAAAGTTGCACTTGTTCTTTTTAAATCCACAAAGCAAAATGTGAGTTCTTTTTAAGCACCAAAAGACGAGTGAGAGACACTTTGTTCAATTTTTAATCCAAGAAACAAAATCTAGTAAGTTGTATCCCTTATGTTCGTTTTAGCCTTTTTGCAAGAAATGAAAAGATTCTTTTTAAACCCAAATGAAAATTAGTGTCCTAAGAAAGAAGGGATAACAATTTCGTGAAAAAGTGTTAAGCAAACACTAAAGTGTTTAAAAACACTTTAATTTGATGAAACATCCTCCTCATGGTTCTCCTCTCTTCATTTTTGATTTCCAACCTACAAGGAAGAAAAACCAGTCAGATTCTGGAAAATACAGAAATTAAAAAGCTGAAAACAGAAGACAAATTAATCATCAATCAAAAAGCACATGCTAAAATTAAATTTTCCCTTTTACTTCCTTCAGCATCGCAACTCGTAATTGTGTAATAGTTTGATTTTCAAGCAGTGCCCTCATAGCACCGCTTGCTAGTCAGCGTTGCTCTACTCAACTGCATTGCACTTTTCGCCCAGTGTCACAATTTTCTTCTAGCGTCGTAGTTTGATATTTTTTTGAAAATTTATATGAGTTAGTGAGTCCAGCAGTGGAGTTAGAAATTCAAATATTTTGTTGGGACGAGTCTAGTGTCGTGGTTTTAATTTCCAGCGGTGCCATATAGCGACGTTGAGCTCCCAGCATTTGATTTTTCTGTGTATGAGTAAAAACATGGAAGTTTTAAGAAAAGATGAGAAAGAATGATATCCAGCCCTCCTTCTAGTGCCAAATGTGCGAACCTCAGTCCTAGTACCTATAAAACAACAAGAATAAACAAGTTAAACAAGAGATTGCAAGCTAAAACAAGGATTCCCCATGAAATCCATTTACAACACTCAAATTAGGAAGAAAATAGTGATGAACACAATGAAAATGACAAAACAAAGATTGAATCCTAATTAGAAAAACAAACACATGATTCCATGGGGGAATTGGTGCCAATTTGATGTGAAAATTGGCCCTTTCCCAATTCCTAAGATGCAAGATTGAGATATTGATGGAGATTGATCCACTTTGATGGTGAAGAATGAGAGCTCCAAACCAAAATCTGCAAAAACCTAGCTAAGAACTCAAGATTGATGGATGGAAATGGCTAAATATTTTAGCATAATAAATTTGCATAATTTGTGGATGATTAAAATGGAGGATAAGCTCTTTATTTATAGAATGCCAAGAAGGATGAATGTCCAAATTTGAGCAATGTGGGACTAACATTCATCCAATGGCATTATGCCACTTGTCAATCTATGAATGGATGAAGGATGTGCAAGATTTGGGGATTGTGCAAATAAATGCATATTTTTGAATTTCAAATTTGTTGAAATGAATTGCAAGAGGGAAGGGAAATTGCAATAAATGCCACTTGGCTCAAGGAAAAGGACATGTAAGATGAAGTTATTTCCTTGTTGGATGTACATGTTGACTTGGAATTTTTGAATTCAAATTGAGAGAATATTCCAAAAGATGCCTTGTGAGGAAAATATAGATTTAATAAATGAATTAAATCTATTTTCATGTGCAACTTGCAAAATCTAGAGGATGGGACATGATTTAGAATTAAATTAATCAAGGGTTAATTAATTTAATAGGAAATTAGATGAAGTGACCTATTTGACACAAATTTATAGATTTATTTAAATCAAATAAGAGAGGAATATGATGAGAGATTAATCAAATAAAGATTTTGATTTATTTAATTAAAAGAGATGGTGTTAGATTAAATCAAATAAGGTTTTAATTTATTTAATTTAAAGGATAGAATTTAGAGATTTAATCAAATAAAATTAATTATTTAATTAAATAGGGATAATTAGATCAGATGGATTGATTAGATAAAATTATTTATTCAATTAAGAGAGGAATATTGATGAATTTAATCAGATAAGGAGATTTTATTAAATGGTTAGACTGAGGGATGATTTAGGATGAAACGATGATAGTAGTCAGGATCAGATGCACAATGTCAATTGGTATATTTTATGTGTCTACACAATGAACCCAATCTTTGATCACTAAAACACCCAATTTCTCAAAACATACACAAAAGGCTTCTAGCCTTCAGTATTCAACAAATGAATTTATCATACCACTAAGGTCATACAAAGGCAAAAAAATCATCACTAGAGACTTACCATAGTCCTACTACAAGATTCACAATAGATCCCCATAAGTTTATTGGTGCCATCATGGAGAACCAACAAACTGACCTGCTAAAAGGCTACTAGAATTACCCCACTTTTCCAAACAAAGTACCTTTTAAACTTCTTGTAATCACAAAGTCCCTTGGACAGTCACTAATTGTGACTCAAAACATCAAATCCACTGATCATTACACCAACACAAGGCTTCTACGGTGTTGTCCTAACATACCCTCCCTTTTCATGCATAAAACTAGGGTTTTACTAGATCTACCTGTTAACAAATAAAATTGCACCCTATTGAATATGAAATTCAATACTTTAGTGTAACATGGGAAGACCTCTAAAGCTGTGGGTTACTTGTATGTTGAGGTCAACCTCTGGAGAAGGTTGGCTTCCTATTGGTATCACCTAAACTATTGATTAATAGGGAAAAGGGAAGAAGGATATGCATGAACTGAAAATACTATTCCTATGGTGATACACCTAAATGATTGTTTAAACTTGTACAACTTCCTAACACAATTTCCAATCAATCAACAAAAGCTACCATGCACAACTCAATACTTGTATGTTATTGCATAAATATTTCATAAGAAAGCTACAACACATACAACCCTAGAAGGATGATAAATTCTTCTCACAACTAAATCTGTTTGCATCACTAGCATATCTTATAACCTACAACACACATATCTCCTCTGCTTAAAGGTGCTATTAATGAGACATATTAACAAGGAGTAAGAAAACTCACATGTAAATTCATCAATGATCCAACACACTCAATGAAACAGATAACTAAGAAGGAAAAAATTTCTTTATTTATTGATCTTCAAAGGTGAAACTATACCATACAATGTTTGTAAATGAGTTACAAAACTCTGTATTCTCCTCCAAGGACTCACAGAAGTCACAAAGCAGAAAATATGCAAGTAAGAACTACTTAATAATGAGTTACAAATGATAATATATGATCAAGTCCAAGTAGCTCCACCAAAAGAGGCTCTAGAAGCTTCATGAACTTGGATGCCTCTCAAGAGCCTACTTTTAAGCAACCATATTCACTCTAAAAGGCTTCAATATGTGTGAAAAGGTCAAGTTTGACCAAGTCCAAGATAAAAACATATTAAATCAGCCCCTAGATGCTCTCCTTGTGTCTCAAAATTGAAAAAAAACATGCCTATATTTGCTCCAAGTGTCTCTCAAATGAAAACAACCTCCCTTCTTTTGTGACAAGCCATCAATACAAGCACATCTTCATTCCTCCTCATTGTCATGCGTTGAAAATTTCTTATCTCTAAATTTGCATTTTAAAAAAATTACTTAGGTCAAAATGATTTATAAGGCATCATTAAGATTTAGTATCTTACATTTTTTAAATATAATGCAAATATAAAAGCAATAAATTATAGGACTCCTAAATTACAAGTCTTAAAAGACTTACATCATACAAAAGTCATTAAGGCATAAGATTAAAATTCTAAGCCCACAGCCTTGATTAATGCATTTTCCCCAAAATGCAACATGGCACAATGCTTATATGAATAGAGTATAAAAAGAAAACTTAAAGGAAAAAACCTTTTGACACTGTCGAACCACTTTAGGGTTTCTAAACCCTAAAGGAATGTTAAACATTCATTTCACTTTTGCTTGCTTGAGATAGTGCCACCATGGAGGAACCCAGGGTTCAAAGATGGAACTTGTAAACTGCATTCTTACGCCATTCTTGAAGTTTCCTTTTGATGATTTCTCAAGAAATTACATGGTAAGTCTGATTTTGTTTTAGATTTGAAAAAAATTTATCATTTTTAAAAGATTTTGGAGTTCTCAAGCCGTGGCCAAATGTTTGCTATAGGAACACATTTTATGATGAGGATTTCCCACTTGCTTTGATTATATTCAATTTTCAACTGTGATCATTCTACAAGCATGACTTTATACTTCTATAGATTTTATTTTAATTTCATTTGTCTCAAGCTACTGTTGTATTCTTAATTTGAGTTTCAAAAATACCTTCATTTCATATCCATTTGTGAACAGGCTCGAGGACTAATCTATTCTCATAAAAAGAAAACTCACTGTACTTTATATCACTCGGCCTCTCTAATGTAGAGATTTGGCTTGTTTATGAGTTATAAAACATCCACGACCTTTCTTTCTTTATGTTTTATATTCTAGCATTTGTTGCACATTTTGTGCTCGAGGGTTTCTCTCATTTGAAACCCTATTCCTTAAACAAGAGTAGCTTGATCTTTACCACTCTACTTCATACATTTTGTTGAAACTCCAATATATTCCTACCTGAGAACCCTCGATGGTTCGATACAGAATTCATAAAGCCATATTTTTGTTTTTGTAGGAAAATGATGAATTTATGGCCAGGTCTTAGATATCTTATAGCAAGATTTTATAGCAAACCAGAGTCACAAGACTCCCATATTACACACCCAAGTCACAAACTTTGTGTATTTGTTTATTTGCAAAGGCTGCAGCCAAAAGTAACTTCTAGGTATTCATTTTAAATCTCTACAAACTGTTTGAAGTGTAGGATACCCACATAAAAAACTATATTGTTGTCTTTAATACTCCCTACTCCTCCAAAAGCACTTTCGCTTGTTGTACAGTTGCACATACAATAGCACTATTACTAAAATATCATTGCCATGATTTACTCTTCTAATAAGACTTTGTTCCCTCATTACAAAGCTCATTCTTAACGTAGATATGTATTTCAAGGTATTTAATATTTATTGTCACGATTCATGTGAATGTTGGTTGTGCCCATCATAGGTTAAATGCTTGTCTTTTGTATGCATGATAATTGCATATGCCTTTTATTGCTTCCTTTGTTCAAAATAGCTTAACTGTTGCGTTGTCATGATCACAATTGCTCTGTTCTAAGAATAAAACAATGATCCTCATTTCCTTCGTTTAGTACATGAACATAAACCATATTGGAAATCCACTTAGTTATTCATTTTCCATAATGTGCATTACTCTTGGGATGGAAAATATAATATGCTTCTTTAATAAACTGATGATACCATGATTTATGTCACTGAAACTTTGTTGCTTCTCTTTGTCATAACATTACTATGTGATTCTTGACATTTGTTTTAAAGGACGGGATGATGTCTCCTTTTGTGAGATAATCACTTTTTCAAATTACACACCTTTCCCTTTTTATGGATAAAGAACCTTGAAATATATTACCCTTTGGTTGTACTCTTGAAAGTTATTGTTGTTAAAGAACATTGTATACTCTTCTGCATTATGATTATGAAGTGATCATGATTGATATCAACTGTCTTGCAATGTTATTCTATATGCACTTAGAATATTCATAAAATATTGTGCATAGATTAAAATAATGTCATCATTACTATGAGTTGAGCTCAACCCTCTTGGGAGCCAAATTTAACCCCACTCATTTGATCTAAACAAAGCAAAGACATAATTACACCTGTAGTTGCACATGAAGCTAACAAATTAGAAAAATATGTGTATTTCAAGTGTACTTGATGGCTTCAATGTTTTCTTCTGGAACATTCAAGATATAAATGTTTATTTAATGTAGATCAAGACCAATTTATACATGCATAGGTAAATGAGCATGCATGGTGTGCAACCTTTTATTTCTTAGAGTATTTCTCTAACACATTTTTTTGACGTAATGCAGGAAACAGAAGTATCAAGGAGCTAGGAAGTCTAGGACAACTCAGGCAGCAACCAAACAATAAGACTCGACAGAACCAGTCATTCTCAGGGAATGATTGGTTACACTCCCTACATGCACTTTTTCTTCTTCATTCATTTACTTATTCATGTATATGTTGATTTTGATTTGCATTGAATAAGCAAGCAACAGTTAAACTCACGGCTTGTGTGAGTTAAATGAATATTTTAATTCAATAAAATAACTTTTCAGAAGAAACTTGCAAAATATTCTTATGTTTCATGCATCTATACAAATGCGATGATTTTTGTTTCTGTAATCTCTCAAGTTATTTCATTTGTATACATGAATGAAATGTAAGGGGAATAGCAAATGTGCCATTTTCTTTCTTCTTTCTATTAATGGGCTCTACCTGATTGAGCCATAGGTGAAAATCTGGTAAGGTTCACTACCATAAACTGAGCTTTCCAAACTTTGAAATTATTTCCAACACACCTATTTAGGTCTGCATAGACATTCTATGCCATTACCAAGCCAAATCTATCAACATTTCACTAAAACCATTCATAAAACCTCCATTTTCACATGCATTTTGCTCTGCCCAGCCCTAGGGCATCACTCAAAACTGACCAAAATGACCTCTCAGCCTTCCAAATCCCCTGTACAATTAGATTACACTTTTCATGACCCATTCCACAAGAAACAGTGGAAACATAAAGTGGAATGGGTCAAATCCACATTTTAGAAGACCCTCAATAAGCAAACAGTCTTAAATCAGGGGAGCAACAGATTACAAAAGATAAATCACTCAATATTTTGTCTTAGAACCTTCAAAATGATGCAAACTAAAGCTACTTCACACTACCACACAATGCAAAAGGTTTCAAAGCAAGAAGGACCTGTACGGGTTCGTACAAGGGAAAGAAAGTTAAGAAAACTCAACAAAATACTGAGAAAACGTTGTTTTCAATTTTGAATTTCTTCTATCAGCAAAATTACATTGTGTCTGAGCCTTCAAGAGGCTTTAAATAGATTTTACAAATGATTCTACATCTTTCCAATCGTACCTAACTATTGTTTTTTTAACTAACATGAATTACTACATTATAAATCAATTGGTCTAATATGACCTTATTCAATTGACAAAACTCAAAACACAAAACTAACTTAAGACTTCCATGAACCAAATGTACTCAATAACCTTGGTGCCTCTACACCAAATTTCAATATTTCAGTAAAACTTATTCCAAGTAAATCTCATTACAATGCCTTAGGTACCATGTTCTCACAGATATTTTACAATGTCACTCATACATTTGAGATTCTCTTATAATGCCTACATCATAGGTTCTCATTATGAGGCTAACTTCAAATGAGTAACTTGAGATTCCCTCGCAAAGCTCCACATGCTCTTTTATAATGGCTTCAAATCAAAATTGAGATTTGTCAAGATCATCAAAATAAGGATGTTCCATTTCTTTTTTAGCTAAGATTCTCTTCAATGGCTCATAAATTAGCATTTTCTGCAAGGAGAGACCAATCAATTTTTAGTAGTTTAGTTACAGATACGCAAAGTAAAAGAAGAAAAAGAAACAACATCCAAAATGGAAATGAAATGAAAATAAATGGAAGGCACTTACGATAGGCATGGTAGTCTCTCAACTTATTCACTCCTAGTCATACATCTTCACTAGGAGTTCCAAGATACCTATTGTACACAACACCTCTCATGAATAGAATATCTTGAAATTCGAGATGCTCTTATAATGTCTACATCATAGGTGCTCATGATAAGGTTAACTTCAAATGAATAACTTGAAATTCCCTCACCAAGCTTCGTACGCACTTTTGTAATGGCTTAAAATCATAATTGAGATTTGTCAAGATCATCAAAATAAGGATGTTGTATTGCTTTTCTGGCTCAGATTCCCTTGGATGGCTCATAAATCTGCATTTTCTACAAGGGGACACCAATCAATGTTTACCAGGTTACTTACAAATACGCAAAGTAAAACAAGATGATAGCATTGGCATCAAACAAATTAACATGCATACAAGTATAAATTAATAAGAACCATTGTGCATATACTTAAAAATTAATCCAATGAACCATTTGGGTCTGCTCTACTCTTTATTGTGTCAAGTATTACCTCATGGTCAGACTCACGAACCTTCCACAAGGTCTTGTTCAAAGTTCTACCCCCATATTTGGTCAAACAAACATTGGATTCCATGACAAGGCTCGAGTAATGAAGAATCTTACGATGTGTGTCAAAGTCCTGAAACATCCATTGTTTAACACTCTTATGTGGGTACCTTCTAAGCCACATTCTAGTAACAACAACTAAGCCTGTATGGTATTCGATGTTTTCTCGATCTATAACTGGGGCTTCCAATTTCTTTTTGGCCTCAACACAATGACACAAGTAATAGTTTGTTCCCTCTTTGTTGTCTTCATCTGTAATAACTGCATAAACATGCTCTGCATTGATATGTACAGAAAATCACTTGAAATTAGACAACATTACAAATAGAGTACAAAGTAAGATAACAATATGGAATTTCAAAAACTAAGTAGATATATTACCTGGTTGAACTAGATTTGATACGTGGTCAAAGTCGACTAATGATTCCATCTGTGTTAGTTCCAATGCCATCAGAGGGTGATACATGTGAAATGGGCTAAGATAACTTGTCAACCATTTGTCAACCCACTCCCCTAACTCACAATCATTCCAGGCTTGCATTGTACATGAAGAACAAAAGCATGCCATCTTACATGTATCGATACTCCATGAACATGCAATTGAGCTAAGGAAAGAGTGTAGCTCACTCGATCTTGTTAGTGTACAAGAATCCTCATATGGTGCAATGTTAGTATCATCCATCAACCAAAAAAATCTAACTGAAGATCTACCTTCATTACCTGGACCCATCGAAGCATTACACCACTCGATGATTGATCCTACATCTTTCAACTTTGCACTGTCTTTATACTTTAACTCTTCTCATGCTAATGCTCTTTTCACGCATGCTCCTACACCATCATGCTCCCCCTTTCCATGCCTGGCCTCACAAAAGTTCCACATATGTTGAACACATGTAGTGAGATGCATCCTACACAACCAGTAGAACATGCGAGCGCTCTTGAACTATGTTCCACAGTTATCTGACCATATTATATGCCAACCGTATGCTATGCCCCTCTGAGCTAAATCATTGTAGAACATCTAGAAGAAACATTGCATGAGCTCTAGAGGATGTGTGTGATCATCACTAATATAAAAGTGATACTCCCTTAATACCCTCCTTTGGTCCTCTGTACTATCAGTTGCATGAATGAATGCTATGTGCACAAATATCAAAACCGGTGTGGAGTTGTAATACTGTGACTGCACCTCACACTATGACTGTAGAGTGTAGTTCTAGATGCAAATTCAACCACTGATACTATTCTACCAACTGGAAAGGTGTCCTTGTATAGCTTGAATTGTGTGTCCAGCCATACGGCTCTATGGGTATGCTTTGCATATTCATACACTATATTGTCATGAAACATGGACATAAACTAATATACTGGAATCTTCTCAATAACAAAATCACACCTTTTCTATTGAGACCCATCTTTTTCAGTGTATGCCACTATTTTATACTTCCCGAACTCTACTAGTTTATGTCCCACCTCATCTGTGCTTTCCATATGTTGGCATACTAGCATTTGTTGCAAGCCACCGCAATGCTCGCATGAACCGTCCAAGCATGTTGTCCTATAGAATATTTGGCCATCCTCTATTTCACATAAATTTTTTGAAAAGAACTCTCTTGAAGATTTTTTGGGGCTTCTATGCCACAATCCTACAAAACATTGTTAGTATGCAAATCCAAACATATAGAACGATAAACATCATAATGGTTAGATGATTCAATATGTAGTCTACATCAACAATTCATGCGTGTGTGATTTATCTTGACATAAAAAGGTTTAAGCATTTCAAAAAATATTTGAGAAATACTAATTTGAGGATAAAAAATTTGAAATTTATGAAAAATCTAGGTTTGAGTCATATCAAAAAAATGCTTTGGATGTGGCTCACGGTTATGACTATCGATTCTCCTTCTTACAACATCCCTTTGATTCAGAGATGGCCTTGTATTATTCTTCCAATACTCTTCAATTAGTGTTCTCAATGCTTCAACAACTTTTTTATCTTTTTGTGGCAGTCTCCCCGAGAATGCCCATAATTCATTTGAATCGGTGCCCTCAATTCTTTGCCACCTTTGAACGGCTTTTGATAAAGTTTTTCTACTAATTCTCATTTGTTCACTTTTATTTTTGATGATACGAGCTCTCTTTTTTTGATAGCTTACCAAAGTCGATGTAATGACACGTTAGGTGACATTACTATCCTTTGAGTGTGAGGTCTTACCCACGCTCTCATAAGCATCCATTAGATTCTTCACAATAGAGTTTTCACTTGATGCATTCGATGTTCTCAACCCAAGAGTCTTCATGATGTTTCTGTACTTTAAACCCCGCGTCATTTGAACAAATAGTTGACATCTTATAGTCTCATTTATCCTTTCAAAGAACATTTTCCAAATCTTATCAGCATATCTTCTACAAGTGCATTCTAGAATCTTACCTTCCATGTGCTGCAAAATATTCTCATCAATATTAATCAAATACTTTGGATTTCTACGCAAAATTCTAGGTGGTGTTCTCCTAGGTACATACATCTCAACATTATCAATTTCATCAATAGTTAATTGAGGTGGGCTAGATTGCATACCTCTGATCGAGGGTGGAGTAGAAGACATACCTTGAGGTTCACATGGGGATGATGGCATACCTTCTTCATCAAATCCGAGTGATGATGTACTCTCAACTTGAGATGCGGTGGATGGTATCCAACCATATTCACTTGAGGTAGATGGTGTCCCTCCATATTTTCTTGTACTTAATGGTGTCCCTTCATATTCACTTGTGGTAGAGGGTGTGTCTCCAACTATAGTATTTGCATCTATCCTAGCACGATGCTTTCACATTTGTTCCCTTTGTGCTGCCAATTTTTGTTCTCTTTTTAATGGTTGATGTTCCTCTTCAATTGGCTTGTTTCCATCAATCGTATCCAATTTCTTCTTTTCACGATATGTCACCACCGATTCTCTCTCCTTTTCTTTGAAGGTTTCATACTCTTTGTCTCTTAGTTTCTTCATTGTTCATTTCTTCGGCATGGTGGATAATTTTACCTATAGCATGGTAATGAGACGAATATTACTTCCTCAAAAATGTATCCATTAAAATAAATGAAATATATGTCATTCAAGGCTTCATAAATAGAAAACATAGGTGATGAGGTAGCTTTACTGATGATTTAATTTAGAAATAGAAATGAAAACCAAAATAGTTTAAATCAGTGCTATAAATGTGGGAGGAGTTGGTGCAGGAGCACCATTTAAAGTTGTTAATCCATTTAAGGTCATAAGGTATAGATTATATTTTTGGAGGAATTTTGTCTTAATAAGGTCTATAAGACAATGTGCTGATTTAATTGGTCATTTTTTTTATAGTATTTAGGGGTCTACGAAGTAGAATTTTCAAAATGTGCAAAAAGTGCTAAGTTGTCAAATTAACAAATAGTGAAGGGTTGTAAAAGTGTATTAAAGAGGGAGAGCAACGGTCACCTCTTTCAAATGTTAGTTTTGGAAGTTGAATTGGTTTTTTTTAGGAGGGAAACATTATAAAAGGCCATGAGAAACTCGAATGGAGGATGATCCTTGGATTGGAAAGAATATTTTGAACAATAAAACTTAGAATTTCTCCATTTTTTCTGTATTTTCTAGTATAGCAGCAGTTGGTACAGGTTGTACAACATATTTTTGACTCATTTTCTTGTATAATATCATATTATATTGTTTCTTCTCTCATTTGAATCCATTTTTAGTTTTTTCCATTAAGTTTTGTGTGATTTATCTTCAGATTTCTCTAATTGGCTGAAATAGGGTTTCTTGTAAGTTTGTAAACCTCAAACATGTATTAACTCCATCCCACCTATTGTAAGGATTTTAACTCAATGGGATTGATTGGAAACAATATTTTTTTGGTGGAGGAATGTTGAAATAGATCAGGGGAGGTCTGGAAGTGGATTGGGTGTCAAACCCTATGAGGAAATGTTGAGTTTTCCTTAAGAAAAATGAGGTTTTGGAGAGTGAAATTGAGTTTCTGAGTTGGGAAGCATTATTTTATGTTAGATTGATAATGAGTAGGGTATTTTAGGCTTTTTTGAACAATTTTCAAGTTTTGGAGTGTTTGACAAGTGCTACTTTTAATAAAACCTAGGGTTTCTAAGCCTAGGGAGAGGGTTTTATGGTTTGGATGGTAAATGATTGAATCTCTACAATCTAATGCTATAATTTGAAGTTTTGACAGATATAAAGTGTTTCCCCAAGGTTTCGGGAGATTTGGATAAGTTTTAAAGGTGGTCCCTTTGTAAAAGTGGCTAATTTGGGCCCTTAAAAGCATAGAAAACCTAATTTGTGCAGTTTGGTACAAAACAAGCATTGGTGATTGTTAGATATGTTGAAAGGCTCTATAATGGGTCCCTGATGTGTGTTGTGTTGTGAGTTGAAAGGTTGTGTGAGTGGAATTATACCCAATTGAGTGACTTTGATATGCTACAAGGAACAGTTTGAATTTGTTGAATGAAGAGGTCCTGATGAAATTGTAAATTGAAAATTGTGTTTGCAGATTGGAGTTGTGTGTTTGTGTGTTGTAGGCCTCCCCCTACTGCATCAGGAGTATATTCCAATTTTTTAGAGACATGTATGGAAAATTTGGTAGCATAGACAAGGTGATCAACTGGTTTGTATAACTATTTGACAAAATACCTCAATGAAAGCTTTGGAAGCATACACAAAGTAAGTCAATTGTTAAATAACAAAATTCCTCAACGAGATGTTTAAAAATGTAATTGGAAAAAGTATATAATTGTGTAATTTAAAATGTCCATTAACAACCTAAGGTTGTAACATGACAAACAAATAATGATCAACATGGAATATGCAAAACAACAAAAATGAAAGCAAGCCATAATAGAATGAAAGAAAATGTGTAAATACTTCACATACCTGAAAAACCAGAGATGTAGAATTTGCTTCTTCTTTCCTCAAACTCCTCAACAATTTGAATTTTTCAAAAGCTTGTTCCCCTCCAAACTTCAATTATATATCAGTTATCACTAGAATTCAAACATGAATTGATAGTATATGCCTTTCAACATGAAAACTCTCCTATTTCATGCAAAGGTGGTGGAAAGATCATGAAAAAGGTGGTGGAATCTAAAAATCATGCATGCACACTTTACTCAATCATCAAAAAGCTACTTTTTGTCAGAGTAGGCGCAGAACCAGGAGAATATGCAGAATGTGGGCCGACATCACAGATATATTGTATTTTTTTACCATTTTTAGTGCAAGAAAAAACACACTCACATTATAATGCAATCACTTTATAATGTGATCACATTATTTCTTGCTAAAATGGTCATGTCTCTACTTCTTCAAAATGTGCTCGCGTTATGAGAAAGTTGGTTTTTTTATAGATTTATTTTCTCTCTTTATCTATACCCTCTACCCTAATTCTATCTCTCTCCCTTCTACCCTTATACCTTAATTATATCTCCCTCCCTCTCTCCCTCTCCATCTCTCCCACTCCCTCTTTCTCCCACTCTTTCCCTCTCTCCCTCTATCTCCCACTCTCCCATTCTCTCCTTCTCCCTCCCTCTCACCCACTCTCCCACTCTCTCTGTCTCCCTCCCTCTCTCCCACTCTATC
>VDFB02373365.1:92336790-92374586 GCA_007258455.2 Sequoia sempervirens
CAACCATTCTATGATAGAAGTTACCAATACACCAATGAACCTTGAAGAAACTTATGATAAAGGTTTTACAATCTTAAGCAAACAAGGTTGTGACACAACAACTAAACATGACATTCATAAAATTTTAGAAGAAATACCATCAAAAGAAAATACAACAGAGTTAGGAAATCAAGATCCCCCTCATGACAACAAGCCTCCTTTTGAATATTAGAGACTTTAGGATGATGGACCAATGATCTTTGATTCCCCTCCTGACTTGAATGTTCTCCTTCCACGTAAACAACCCTTACATAATTCCAATGACAAGGATGATAAGATCCCCATGGGTCCTCTTCCTCCTTCAATCAAGAAAAAGGTGAATCTGGTAAATGTAAACGACCTTACAAATTGAAAAAACTAAAGTTTCCTTCCCAGCCACTGGCTAAATTTGAAAGGAAACTCCAAATGATTTTAAACATAGGTCTCATCCTATTACCACCTATGAATAGGCTGGTAATCCATCCTAAAGATTCCAATATACCTTATTGTAAATACCATCATGTTCTTGGACACTGAACCGATGAGTGTCAAACATTGAAGGAAATACTGAGTAAGTACCACTTCGATGGCACTGACTGTTATCCTATCATTCCATAGTACCCTAAAACCCACCTTATCATGTCATAGTGGTAGAATCTTCCATTCTCACAATTACATGATCTTTCCCACCACCTATCTTATCTCATTCTTTCCTTACACTCAATGGGGGAAATAAGTCGATAGCCTTGTCCTATTAATACAATTTTCCTTGTCCCCTCACTATGTTTTTCACCTTCCACTTATCCTGACTGCTAATGGGAGGTGGCTGACTCGCTTGATGGTTGACTTGCATTTTCCTTGCTATCCTTTTACATTCTTCTTTGTATCCTATATGTGTGCATCGTGTTCCCCCGTAACGTGTTGTTTGATGTTCTCCTCTCTTTGTGACATTCTTCTATTTGTACCTTCATTCTTATATATGTCATACATCACTTTTTATTTTTCCTTTTCACTTTTTTCTTTTTTTTTCCTTTTGGGGATGACGCAAAGCATGGAGACGCCCTTATGTCTCTTCCATGTTGACTCAATCGATCCTTTTACTTTTCTTCTTTGCTTTTGTTTTGTGTTTTCCTTTTGGGGATGATGCAAAGTGTAGAGACACCCTTATGTCTCTTCCATGTTGACCCAATCGGTCCTTTTTACTTTATCTTTTTCACTTTTTTTTTTTTTGTTTTCCTTTTGGGGATGATGCAAAGAATTGAGATTCCCTTATGTCTCTTCCATGTTGACCCAATCAAGCCTTTTAATTTGATTTTTCACTTTTGTTTTTGTTTTCCTTTTGGAGATGATGCAAAGCATTAAGACTCCTTTATGTCTCTTCCATGTTGACCCAATAAATCCTTTTACTTTTCTTTTTCACTTTTTTTGTTTTCCTTTTGGGGATGATGTAAGGCATTGAGACCACAACGTGTCTCTCATGTTGACCCAAAATCTTTTTCATTTTCATTTTCTTTTGGCTTGTTTTTCCCTTTTGGGGATGACTTAAAGTGTCGAGATGCCCTATGTCTCTTCCATGTTGACCCAAAACAAATTTTATTTTTCTTTTATTATCACTCTCTTTGTCTCATTCTTCCTATTCTATGTGTATTTGGGGAATGATGACAATTTTGAGCTCTTTAATCAAAACATTGCAACAACGAACATACTGACCCCAAATCCATAGATCCCTTATGTGTTTGGTGTGTTCCTTTTTGGGGGCAACCCCTCTTTCTTTTGTTCATTTTCCTTTACATGACATAGCCTTCCTCAGAAATGTATGACTTGGCATAGGGGCTTCCCAAGTTGGCTCTCATGCCTTGTTTCTTTTTGCATTTTTCATTTGTTGTACTTTAAATTAATTGCTCACAGACTATTGTGTAGCAATTCCTTTAAAGTGGGGGCATACATTGGCATTATTCATTTGCATTTTTTTATTGCATTTTTTTTGGTTCTTGGTGTAGCCTTGTTACTTCATATGATGCATTGGTCACTTTGTGGATGACATTGGGTATGATGTCTTTCATGAGTGTGATCTCTCTTAGAATATTACATTCCTCTTGGTGGAATATTCTATTCTTTCATTGGTCCTCTCTTGGATACATTAGACACAATGTTCCCTAAGTTAAAGACCTTGCATGAACTAAGCAAGACTCATTTGAAAATTTATTTTTCATGTTGCATTTTTCATTTACATGGCCACCTTGCATAACACAGCTTGCATGCCTGTGGTTCCATTGCATTTTTTCATGAGTTCTAAGCATACGAAGCTTTGCTTGTCTCATGAAGCACAAAATGACATTTTCCTTTGTGGCACCTTATTAAAGTTATCAGGAGGTATAACTTTGATATGGTGGAGTGGGAAAGCCCATTCCAAAGCATGAATTTTCCCCATAGCCACCTTCTTGTGTGTGAGTGCATACCAACCATGAGTGTATATTTCTCACCTTTTGGGCTTTCTCACCTTGTGGACAACTAGAAGTTTTGTGGCCCCAAAGTGAGTATACTTTGGCCTTCTCACTCAGTGGACAACCATGAGTTTGGTCACCCTAGAGTGAGTACACATTTCCAAACAAACAAGCCTAGATCTAATCCACATCAAGCTAGACAGACGATCGAAGCTTGATCCAACTTTCAAATTTCCTTTTCAACACTTTCATGTGTGTTCTTTTGTACTTATGATTGGTTTTCCATGGGATCTCAACCTTGGGGTCTTGATCATCCCTCTTGATTGTTGTTGTATCATCTCACTAGGGATTAGTGCATTCAGACCCCTCTTGATTGCGTGTTCGGCTACTTTAGTCTGAGTTTGAAGCAAGTTCATCCTCTCACTAAAGTGGGGGCTACCTATGGACACGAAAAAAGTAACCCTTTTACTTTTTCCTATTTTGTCCCTCCTTTTGCTTATTTGGCTTGATTTTTCCTTGATTTAATGTTGTAATATGGCCCACATATTCACATTAGCTCTTGAATCTTTATGAATCATTAAGACTTTATGATGTCTTGTAAAGGTGTTGTCAAGTGTTGTGATACATTTTCACACTTTTCTAGACTCTTTTTATTATAATTCAACTACATACCCTCTTTTTATCACTTACCAAGTCTTATTCTAAAGTGTTGTAAAGTATTGTAAAAAACTTTCGTGCTTCTCTAGACTTTTCATCACCAAATACACCTTTCTTATGCTTTATTTGGCCCCTTTATGCACTTATAGGAATTAATTAAGTCTATTTTTTAGTACAAACCCAACAAACATCATTAAATCAAATTTAATTTCTGATACTCACTCATATTCCTTGAGTGGGACCCATTTTCCCAAGGTGGCGAATGACTCCCTCTTGGCACAAAATTAAAAATAAATTCAAATTACTAGCTAGTTTTTCTTCCTAAAGACCTAAGGTTGGCATGTGATGTTGTATATTCGAGAAATTAGGGCATATAATTATGTATAAATACATGGGTTTCTATTCAATTTAACCCCCATTCATCCAAGTATTCATTCTTTCATTTAATCCATATAAGCATTCACTTGAACATCATAGCATCATTCAATCAAGAAAATATCAAGCATCTTGGAGCACCCATTGACATATCTTCAGACTTCAACAATAAGGGTTTGGTGAGTCTATGACATTTGCATACATTATTTGTTCACCATTCATTTCTCATTTCATTTTATTATCAAGGATTTGACTACCAAAGTGGGGTTGGACCAAGGAAAACCCCTATACTCTAACCCTTAACCATTTTTTCCCTATTTGCATGTGTGTTTGCAGGTCTTGCAGGAAAAATTTTCAAGGAAAGAGGTGTTGAAAAGTGGTCAATAAGTCATCATAGTCAACCTAACCCTAATTGGAGCTTGAAGACCTTTTCATCCCATTCTCTGCAGATTCAAATCTGGCAACCCAACAAGTAGAAAACTATAGACCAAGACTCACAAAGTTGACCTTTGAATTTGTGTATTTTTGTAGGTGGATTGATTTGCCATCAGTGGCGAATGAGTCCCGTTGCTAGGCTTAAAGAAGAGTTTTCTATAGTTTTGTGTTCCAAACATCCTGAAACCTATTCTGATAGATTTTACCAGAAGCAGGATTGATTCACCATCTATAGCGAATGAGTCCCAATGGGCATCAACATTGAATTTTGCAACATTCCAGAATCTTCTCAGAACTGCTTCT
This sequence comes from Sequoia sempervirens, assembly GCA_007258455.2. Classification (NCBI taxonomy): domain Eukaryota; kingdom Viridiplantae; phylum Streptophyta; class Pinopsida; order Cupressales; family Cupressaceae; genus Sequoia; species Sequoia sempervirens. The sequence continues at coordinate 92,341,023 of VDFB02373365.1, forward strand.
AGTTTCTAGGTGCACCCCATTTAGTTTCATTCAATTATGTTTTCATTTGTGCATGTTTATAGTTCATGTAAGCATACAACACTGTGCTTTCGAGCACTTCATATTTCTTAATTTTTCATTCATAATCAATAGATTTTATTCATTTTCTACATTTAGTTCATTTAATCTAAGAATATTACACCCACATCACATCCATATTTGAATGTAACATTACATTTTGGCCCAAATCTTTACGCTTTTAGGTGAAAACCCCTAGAAGGGCTACAAGCATTTTGGGTGCCAAAATCTTTGGTTACAAGTTTAGAATGCACTAGTGTTAAATTTGGCATCTATGAATCTTTTGTAATAGTGTTGTTATTAAAGGAAGTCTTGTTTGTTTCTTTCGAGGGAAAATAACCAATACCATTAGTTGTTCCTTGCATGTTAGACTCTATAGGGACATGAATACCTTGTTCTCTAGCACCAAATCCTTTTCCACTATATCCAAGTTGTTTCATAAATTCATAACCTTTTCCATAAAACTTTTTCAATTCTTTCAGATCTGGTGGTTGTGCATAATCAGTTTCATCAAATTTTGTCATGTAATTCACTTCTTCTTCTAAAGTGTTTGAGGTGGGTGCTTTCAAAGGTTCTTTCAAATTTTGTGTTGACATTACCTCTTTTTCTTTTTCATGCTTCTTTATTATGATTTTTGGTTTCCAATCAAAGCTAGGTGTGAAAACTAATGATCCCAAACCATCTAGTGATAACATTGTAAAGGGTGTAGGATACCTATATTTTTGTTCTTCTTGCACGAGTTCCACTTGTGTAATTGGTGTCAATGTTTTCAAAGGATTTTCCTTTCCTTTCTCAAATTTTAAACAAATTTTTGGTTTAGGGTCGGATTCGATTGTATATACTTTGTTGTTATAGACATAGTTCATTATACAATGAAGAGTAGAATGTACCTCATTCATTGCATCAATCCATGGTCTTCCTAAAAGAATATTATATGAAAGATCATGAGGCATAACATGGATCTATGATTCTAATGTGGCCTTTCTAGCTGTAATAGGGAAAGTGATAGCACAAAGCAGTTATTTTCCTACATTGTCAAATCCCCTAATAGATAAAGAATTAGGTTGAATTTTGTATTTATCCACACCAAGCCTATCCAAAAGGGTTACACTACACACATTAAAGGTTGAGCCATTGTCAACAAGTGTTCACTTTATCCCTGTCCTATTATATTGAGATATTATTATGAAAGCTTCATTTTTCTTTTGCACTTCCAAAGGAGGGAGCTCACTTTGGTGGAAAACAATGTCAGCATTCATGCGTTGAATAATGGCCGCTATGTCATTTGGTTGCGCATTAGAAGGGATAGGAACTTGTTGTAAAGAACTTTGAATCATGTTATGATAATGAGGGGAGGCTTGAATAAGGTCCCATAGTGATATCTTAGCAGGACTATTCTTTAGTTGTTCAACAAGATCATATTCCTTTCCAATATATGTATGAGCAATGATATTATAATTTGATTGTTGCAAAATATTACTCTTGGGTGGGTAAAGGATAAGTTCAAGTTTATATTGTTTTTGTGGTTGTTGTGAGGGTGGGTAAAGAATTAGAGGATTTTGATGATGTCCCATAGGGTATTTGGGAGGTCTAATAATCAAGGGGGATCTAATGGACATTTGTGCATTCATAACCTTAGCAGTTTTGATTTTATTTTAATTATAATGAAGGGGAGTCTAGTGTCATCTTTTCAACATCATCTAAGGAAGCCAAATTACTCTTGTTAATGTTGTTATTTTCTTGCACCATGATATTCTCCCTAGGAGGAGAGTATTTAGGAGAAATACAAGCTATATGTTCTTGACATTCAAAGGTTGGTTCTTCTAAAACGTATTCATCCTTGGGAGTTATCAATGTTTGTATTGTCTTGTTTATCAATGAAGGTATTCTTTTGTTCAATAATGTTTTCCTTAGGAGAAGAGAGATGCATAATATTCTCATAAATCTCATTGATTTTATCTTTTAACACCAAAATATCTTCTTTACAACTACCTGAGAGATACTAGGAAAAGAACAAATGTTATTGTCATGTTTATCTATGATTTTATCCTCTTTCACTAAAAAATTCTCACAAGCAAGGGATGAATGGAGGCTAGGTAAGGTTATTTTTAGAAATTTGTCTATGATCTCATTCTCTTGCATCATAATATCTTCCCAAGGGCAATGAGAAGAAGGGCAAACAAGACCTTCATGATTCTCAATGATTGCAGCTTCTTTCACCAAGATACCTTCATCACTAAAGGGAGAGGTATCGGGAGAAGAAAAACTATTATCGTCATGGTTAAATATTCTTGTATCTTCTTCTATCACATCATTCCCACAAATAGGAGAGATAGGAGAGGCTGTAGATTTAAGGAAAGAATCAACATTTTCACTCACTTGCACTAAGTGACTCTAATAACTAGGAAATGTATTGAATGAATGACTAACATACTTATTAACTAAATTTTTCTTTGCAAACCTGAAAAAGGAAGATACTAACATTTGTGAAAAGCAATCTATACAAACTCAAAATGAAAAGAGACTTAAAATGCAATGTAAAGACCTAGAATGAAATATGTAAATGCAATTTTTCAGATTCCAAATAAGGTAATTTGTTGATTACACTATGCAACAATCTGAAAATGAAATGTTGTAAAAGTAAATTTGAAATCAAGCAATGCATGAAATGAGCTGAATTAAGCTAGATATAATGAAATGCATTTAATAGAAACTTGAAAAACTAAAACAGTTATTCAATGACAACAAATAGAAGAACAAAAATGTTGTTTTTAATGTTGTAAATTGTAGTTTCAAGTCTAATATAGCACTAATTCACCCAAAGGGATGTATGAGTCCCAGTCAGGGTTTTTGGAAGGGTCAAATGCTAAAAAATGCACAACACAAAATTCCCAGAAAATGGTTAAAACAACCTATACTAGGACTAAATTGCCTAGAGGGGCCTATGAGTCCCAGATTTTGGTTTTTGCACCAATTTCAGCAAATTTTGAGTTGTTTCTAAGTTTTCTAACATGTATGTTGTGTTGAATATTTGCAATTGTAGAATTTCAGTGAAATTGAATTGTCTAAGATGCAAAACTTCAACCTATATGCACTTTCACTAATGCAAAATTTAGAAGCCCTAAATGAAAATTAACTGATGCAAGACCTAATCCAAAGCTAATGTAAGATAAATCTAGGAAATTAATGTACTCTAAATAAAAAAATAAGGTGTTCTAAAGGGCAGATTCACCATAATGAAATGAAGAAAATTGTCACTCTATGTTTTAGGAGATAGAACAACAAGTTTTCTCCAAGTTTCACTCAAGGGATCCCTAGAGATCTAATTCCAAGGATGGAATAAGGGAAAGATATCTACTAAAGGTTGTCCTAGGGTGTGATTAAAGACTAAAAAGCAGTTCACCACCAAGCTAGGGCTTGGAAAGACAAGAAATAGAAGTGATATGCAAAACCTAATTGAATGACCAAGGAAATGAAACTAAAATACAAAATAACAAACTTAGAATGAGTAAAGGTGCACTTGGAAAAAAGACGAGGTTAAGAAAACCTCCAAAACCTTGAAATCCTATTGTTTGATGCCCACTAGGACTCATACGCTAGTTTGGATGATTTAGTCCCAGACTAGGATTTTGTGTTGAAACTAGAATCTATCAGTAACTAATTTCAATCTCCTAAAATCTAAAAGAAGGCAATACTAGGAATCATATGCCACAAGTGGTGATTTAGTCCTAGTATTAGGGTTATTCTGGTATTCTCTGGTGATTTCCTATAACTTCCTTCTTGCCAAATCTTCGAGTCTGAAATCTTGAATTCTAGCCTATAGGTGACTTTTCATGATCTTGCAAGTGAGGAGACAACTTTGACAACTTTCTTCAATGTTGCAACTTAGTCTTCAAAATCCTTTAAGATCCAAGACACTTAGATCTACAATCACACATGTAGAGAGAGAAAAATTTGTTGATTATTAGGGAATAGGGGTTATCCTAGGTCAAACCCCATTTAGGTAATTAAACCTTATGATGAAACAATGAAATATGAAAATAAAACATGTAATATGGAACATGAACAATGATACCTTGAATGATGTCTTGCAATGTAGGTTTGAAATCTAACATGAAGTGGCCATGAAGAATGTAGATCTTGATCTTGAATTAGATGTTGAACAATACTTAGTCTTGGATCCTGAATGCTACATCACAAAACTAGTTCAACAACATTCTTGATGCTTTATGCCCTTGACATGATAATCGATCTTGAATTACTACAACAAATGATGAAGAAAAATAACCTTGAATACCTTAAAAATGCTCTTGTAAACTCTCTTGACGCTCTTGTCAAGCCTTAGAATGCTTAACTATTGATTGCTTAGGTGAAATAATGATTTTAAACCTTTTTTATATAGGAATTCCATCCAATTTACCATTTATTAGATCCCAAATGCTGAAATTCATGAAATTTCAATTCAAAACCCTAATTTCCCACTCAAAACCATAAAATGGGGCAAGATGGGACTCATACACCACTTGTGGTGTTTAGGTCCCATTTGGATGGGACTCATATGCTCAAGGTGGCATATGGATCCCACCAAGGCTTTCGAGGTGGAGGAAATGTCGAGGAGTTCTAAAATAAAGTGTATTTGTTGATTATGTCAGGATCTCGATTGAAATAAGCATCAAGATCTGCATAATAAAGGGTATTAGGGGCCTAGTAATGATGATATGAAGGTCATAAATTCAAGAGGGCCCAAAATTTAATGTGAAGGTGTAAATAAATACACTTTACAACACTAAATTAAGGAAAATTAGGTTAATTTTGCTTAAAAGTGCCCTAAACGTAATGTGAATGTGTAAAACAAATTACAACACTAGATCAAGGTGACATTAGGTTTATTTTAATGTTAATAATTCCCAAATCAAGTGTGAAAATGTAAAGGACGACATTTTTCTACACTACATTTTTATTAAAATATTTTTTTGAAAAATAATTTGTATGTGAACAATCTTCAAACACTTCTTTTCAATTTGAAAAAAAATAAAAATGATAATTTTAGGTCATCTTATGTGTTATGTACATGAGAGGTTTTCAAAATAGCAATTGCAACCAATTAAAATGTTAATAAAATAAATATTTAAAAAAAATACAAAAATATCTTTAACAATCTTCAGTGTCTTACAGATGTTTTGCCAAAAGGATTCAGAAAAAATAAAAAAAATAAGAAATTGTTATTTAGGTCAAAATATGGTTGAGATACACATGCATGGTATGGTCTTGAAATACTGACTTTTAAACAATGGTTTTTAGACATTCCTATTGAAAATCAATTTGTATCATCTGGGTATTAAAATAAATTACATATTTGGAAACTAGACTCCAAGTAATACATTTCATATTACTATTTTTTTTAAGATTCAATCTTTAAGTGCTTCGAATTTTTAGGTCAAATGTGACAAATTCTAAAAATTAGTGAAAACACTTCAACTTTTTGGCCACTCAACTTCTTACACACCCACATTTAGGAATCCTAATGAAGACTCACAATTCATGATTGAAAATGAATTTGAAATGCACTAGTTGGAATGTGAGGGGTCTTGAATCCCCATGGAGAAAGTACATTGTTAAGAGATACTTAAACTCAGACAAGGGTAAAGATGTTGTATTACTACAAGAATTTAAAGCTATGAACTTTAATATAGAAAATAAGCACATATTCATTTGGAAAGACTATGCTCCTTTTTTACAAAGAATGAAAAAGGGAAAGGGAGAACAACCATTTTTTTTCTTACAAGTGGACATAATATGTGACAGACAATGGAATATCTCCTTGCAATAGGGAAATGTGGGTTAACTTGGGAAAAGAGAATAAGAAATTAAGTCTTTCTTTATTATATGCCCCCTATGCGTACAAAGAAATATCAGAGATGTAGAAATGAATTCTTAATCTACATGATATCCCATGGATAGTGGGAGGGGATTTAATATGATTAAGATCAGTGATAATAAAGTTGGTAGCACTAATGATATCCCATGACTTAGAATGAAGAATAAACTCAATCTATTTGATCCTTTGGAAGGATTAAAGAAAGAAAATAAATAAAAAATACTTTACTTGGTGTAACTCATAATTAGGAAGAAAAATAATGTAGTACAGTCTTGATAGATATTATGCAAACATGGATTTCTTTAGTTTGACCAAATTAGATGTGAAAATAGAGTGAAAGTCCTACCATGCTTGCTATCAGATCACAATCCCATCATGGTAAAAATTAGAATACATAAAGAAGAACATAAAGGATGTGTAGAAAAGAAGAAAAATTCATACTAAATACCACCTTCCTAAATGATGAAGACTATAATAATGCCAGCCTCACCATTAGGGGGATAAATAATTTCATGTTGAAATAAAATAAGCTATTTAAAAAGGGAATAGAAATGTTGAAGCTTGGAAATTTATATATCAAACAATAGGGAAAAATGAGCCATGAATAGTAAAAAAAAATAAAAAATCCCTCCAAGAGAAATTGCTCAATCTGGGAAGAGATTTGTAGTGTGGCCCTAAGAAAATTAAACTAAATGAAGATCTAATCTATGTAAAAATACTCATCAAGGAACCTGCAAGATTTTAAGATTCAAGGATTAAGAATATGAGCAAAGAAGAATTGGTTAACTAATGGGGAAAAAGGTTCTAAATTTTTCTGTAGATCATAAAAAAAAATGTGTAAAAGGAAAAGAAAATGACATGGGTAGAAAATAGGCTATTCAGTGACCCAAAAGAAGTTAAAAATCAATTCCTTTGTTTCTACAAAGATCTATTCTCTTCATAAGGTGATAGATTAGAGGGGTGTAGAAAAAAAAACAGTTGTAAAACTTTAATACATAGAAATATTTCTAAAGAGATTGTATAATTACTAGAAAGAAAAGTGTATAAAGAGTAAATAGTGAAAGAAATTGAGTTAAATAATGAAAAATCTCCAAGGGAAAATAGCTCACCAATAAAATTTTATTAAAAATTTGATTGGGTGAGTGATGATTTATTATAGAAATACATGAAAGCTATTATTAGAGGATCTTTAGGATGTAATATCAACAACTTAGGTATAATCAAATTGTTGCCAAAAAATGGTCACAAATCACTAATAAAAATTGGAGACCTATTACCCTACTCAATGTTTCTTATAAGATCTTAGAAAAATATTAGCATTAAAATTGGTAGACATCCTTTCCTTATTTATAAGCAACACTCAAACTAGCTATATTAAAGGAAGATATTGTTGAAATGAACAAGACAACTGAGAAGGGGGGGTGAATCAATTGTCACCAATCACACTCATCACAAATCTCAAACAATTATTAGCTCCACATCCACTTTAATCTGTTATTAAGTATGAAAATGAAGTGCAAATGACATAAAGCAATATCAACACAAGAAACACCAAATTTACGTGGAAAATAAAATAAGGGAAAAACCACGGTGAGGATTAACTCACAATATAAAAGTAATTGCAAAACTGTTTACAAAGAGGCTCATTGCCAAAGGGCTTATTTCCCAAGATAAGATTCGTTGTACAAATAAGACTCACTATCTAGAAGGGAGCGTCACTGCCTATAGATAAAGAAGGATAATAGAAGATCCACCACAGCAACTTGCACGCATCCACAACCTTGATCAGAGAATTGCAGACACCATCAACTCACTGCTTTTAGGAGTCTATCACATTAAAGTCCTAACTGCCTTAGCTTACTTTCACACAATTTCTCACATCTATCTTAATTCTCACACTTGTGGCATACAATCCTTAACATCTTGTCTTGTATTTATACCATCTTCAATCTTAGAAACTTTCTCCAAGTTCAGCTACACACTCTTCATTTTACAAATTCAAATTAGGTCAGCAACTCAACACTCCTGTGGGGGATGAGAATGAGAGAAAACCAAACCAACACTTAACCAAGACCCAAAACAACATCTTGGATCAATCATATGCTTCCTTAATTGATACTTATCCTTCACATGACATGTAAATTCCAAGTCAGCCAAACCTAATGAAAACACCAATGAACTTTGAAGTACACGCTTCCGCAACAAGAAGATAACATGTAGACCACATAACATGCTTCACCATACACTGGAACACATCTTAGATTCCTTCAAATTCACTCGCAACTATTACAACAACCTTCATACACAAAACACTTTTCATCAGTCCATCTAGACTATACAGACACACATAGTAACTTTGAAACTAGTCTTTCAGAGCACCAAACCATGAACACCTTTGAAAGAACATAAATAGCACCATTACAATTCTTCTTCTAGATCTGCAAGAACTGAAACAAACTAGTAGAGGACTGTGAAGTAGATACATTTATCCTAGTGCACAAATAAACAACTCTGCCAGACTAGTTCACAAACCAGTGAACTCAACTTTCACTCTTCATCAAACCAAAAGCTATAATCCAAGATATATCACCTAGGGATGCCCTCAAACAACACTACAGATACGTACAATCATATGATCAACATAGAAGAAATGCAGAGAACATACTAGAGCACATTCTAAACACACACAATTTTGTCTTCACTATTTATTAATTTCTTCGAAAACACTTGGTAACTCATCATATCAGCACACCTGCAACACCATAAAGATAGCTCCATGTACTCACAACATCTAGATACATTATCTCAACTATACATGCACCATCTCCAATCACTTGTTTCTTTTCTCTACAACAACCTATACCGTGTTGACATCAATGACAACATTAATCACAACACCACCATACTCATTCATACTTGCAACATATATATTTTAGAAAATCTTATAACTAGTTGGGAAGCTATGGAATGGGAAAGGTGCTCCAACCAAAATAATGGAAATTTTATCTTACTATTGCTTGAAAAGGCCTATGATAGAGTCAAATGGCCCTTTCCAATGATGAAATTAGAAGCCTTTGGATTCCCAAAAGGATATTTTTCAAATGTTTGGATTTTTAATGAATGATCTTTTTGCACAAGTAGAGATAAATGGCCCATTTTTGGAATAATTATCCTTACAAAGATCCATAAGGCAAGGGTTCCCACTAGCACCTGTACTAGTTCTAATTGCATTTAATACAATATTCTATACCTTGAGAGACTCAGCTTGGAGCCCCATGGTAAAAGGACTTTCCCTCCCTAATGATGAGAAACTTTTTAAATTTTAGTTTTTAGATGACACAACCATATTTTTTAAGCTAGAAGAAGATAAAATAAATAATTGGTTTGAAAAACTAAACCTATTTTGTGTAGCATTTGGAGAAAATTTATCAACAAAAAATTCCATAATCTTAAGGTTGGAGAACTCTCTCTTGAGTGGTTTATAAAATATAAATTTTAATAGGGAGGTCTAAACAAACAATTTAGATAATTGGGTATTCTCTTTGCTATGAACCCAAGTCTAAAAGACATGTGGGAGTGGATAAAAGATAACATTGAAAGGAAATTAATTTTTTTGACTAAACAATATCTATCCTTGGCAGGAAGAATTCAAGTTTTTCAGAAAATTCTTTCATCCTATAGCATATATTACTCCTCTATGTGGTTATTGAGTAGCTATCAAATAAATGAAATTAAGAAAAAAATTGAACATCTTCTATAGTCTGATGGTAAAGTAAAAAGAAAGCAGCATGTTGTAAAATGGTAATGGTGTTATCTAGATAAGTCTAAAGGAGGAATAGGACTAAAATGTTTACAAAAAACAAGGAATTTTCCTTGTCGTCAAATGGATCCTTAAGGCATTAAAAGGGTTTAATTAATCTTAGAAAATATTAGTAAGAAATATAATTCATCTAGTTGTACCAAGACAAGCTAAAACATGGAAGTGTATTCCATTTTGTGACTTATTGTTTGGAAAATTCCCTATTCACCCTATTGGGTCTAATGTATTCAAAAGATCATTGAAAGCTTGGGAGAAAATTAGAATCTTGGTCAATAATAGTGATAATCTAGAAAATAACAGAATATGCCCATCTAGTTCTTTTTGGTGGAACTTATCTTATAAAGGTACGTACCTTGCACTACTACAAGCTGTTAGTGTATATTTTACATACGCATAGGCTTTAAGCCTATTTAGGCATCTCTTGACACTTGCTCATGTGAGGTGTCAAGTTAGGAGTCTTTAGAGGTGTCGAATTAGTTTCAACACCTCATACTATTTTTGTGGTAGGAAACTCCCCACAACTCCATGTATGAGGAGATGCCCTTATTTCATGGAGATCAGGTGATTGTCTCCTATCTACTTATGTACACCTATTTGATCTAATTCATTAATCAACTTTATACACATTTTGTAAGTGTTCACTATGCTTGTTATTTGATCTCTGTATTTGCAGGTTCTTAAATATGGTATCAAAGCGATTGCAGATATTTTCAAGTAGTACAATGAACCAAATTGAGTGTACTTTGTTAGTCTCATCGGTCTCTATCTATGTTAATTATTTATAGGAATCTGAGTCTCTGTCTCTGCTAGTTATTTGTGGGAATCAAAAGTTTGAGCAGAGGCGTGGTGGTTTGAGGCGCAATTACTAATCACCAATTTTTAATTATTGATCGGGATGCCATTGCTGAAGATCACATTCTGTACCTATCGTGCAGCCACATTGCATATCATGGCTGCATTGATTTGATGCCCATGCACGAATAAAATCATGATTTGGAAGGGTGGTGTGAAGATTGGTTGGTCTGGATCATTCACAGATCATGATTTAAATTAGGGGGGAAACAAATAATCAAGGGGGTGTTGTGTGTGGTTTATTTTCACATTTGAGAATTTCTTTTATATGTTGTGTTATTTCTTCACTTATGCATACATTTATAAGTTCTCTATTTCCACATTTCTACAATGCAACTATCTAAGTCTAGTAGCATGGAGTCTAATGTTACTATAAAACCCTTAATGTCTTTCAACTACCATGATTGGAAGTTGAAAGTAATTCTTGTACTTAAAAACAAAGGTTTATTTAGGGTAACTATGGGAACGGAAAAAGAATCCAACATAGCCAAAGACAAAAAAAAGTATTTCAATAAGTGTGATGAAGCATTTGGCTTTCTATGCTTAAATTTGTCCCTTGATTTTTTGTTCCATGTTGAGAACTTAAAAACACCCAATGGTGCAGGAGCACCTTATCAAATTTTTCCTCCATGTGGAAAATTGGTTCAATTTTGATGCTTCACCTTGTTGAGTCATTTCTTATGTGTAGGAGGTCATTTTATGTGTATTTGGGTCCAATATTGTAAAAGTGCAAAAGTTGTCAACATAATTTGCAAAATTGTAAAAGTTGCACAAAAGCAACATTTGGAATATGAAGAGTCATGAAGCCTAAAACATTGATAGGTAGTTAGTGATTAGTTGGAAGGTGTAAATCCAATTTGAATGCCTTTATAAAGGCCTTGTAAATCATTTTGAAGGTGTGGGTGATTGTGGAATTGAAATTGAATGAATAATAACATTGTTTTCAGGCATTTTCTACATAAATTTGGTGTTTCTAGACCTTGTGCGGAATTGTACGGGCTTATATATGCATGTTTAAATGTTTGTAACTGTTGGTACACTCAATCGCCTTCCAATCACACTTTTTTTCATGTGAATTGGCTTTATTTTGTGCAAGATATTTGAATTTTGTTGTAGATAGTTAGAAACCCTCATTAGGGTAAACATGGGTTTAGAAAATTGTCTTTCTCCTATAATAACTAGTGGAATTCCTTGGTTTTTTGTGAGATTAATCTTTAATGCATGTTCTTAAATATTTCAATGGTTTTTGGGCAGAAGTGTAAAGTTAAGGGGTTGAGAAATTGAAGTTTTGACTATAATTTCTATGTAATAGTCTGAAACAAGGAAGTCAAGTGGTTATAGCTTGGGGTTTATGTAAATATGCTTACAAAAGGACTTTTTAAATTCTCAAAAGCATGTGCAGGTTGGAAATGACCTAATCCAAGCATTGGTTGAGGGTGATTAAGTCTGTAGTCATTAAAATCAATAAGCCATGTTAGGTATTAATGCTTAAATAGGCCTAGTTCAGTCTGAGACATTCAATTTTTAGTATTTTGTCCCAAAGGACTTGATGTCCATTATGTGATATGTTTAAACAAGGTTAATGGATGTCTAAATATATGATTGGTTTGTGGTTTTAGTGTATAGGTTGGAAGGAAAAGTCTATCAGTCCCTTAGAAGGCCTAATTTGCAATGCAGACAATCATATTTGGAGTATGTTTTCCAAAGTAACACATACTGAGTTTTAGATATGTTTTAAAACCCCTAAAATGATCCTCAAAAATTTCTTTATAGACTAGAGTAAAGGCTTGCATGAAAAGATATCTTTGATAGTTCATGTTTGGAGTACTACAAGCTTGAAGACAGGTTTGTGAAGGAAGAGTGATCTGGATAAGAATTTTGATTTCTTGGAAGGTATGATGTATTTTTTCATGTTTCTCCAACCATGTAGAGGATGTCCAAAGTGTTGAATTGGTTGTTTGGGCCTTGATTTCAGTTTTGGTGGTTAGAGTCAAGTGTTCAACAAAGGGAAAAGTGAACTAAGGATGAGTAGTCAAACAGAGTTTGTTAAATGAGATTGAAAGTGAGTTTTCTTCCTCCCTACTGCATCACCCAACAAAGTTAGGGAAGCTCAAAAAAAACTATTTGGGAAGATTGATGAACTTAGAAGTCATGAATTAGAAAATCAACTCTTAGGTCTTAGTCCTAGAAGTTTTTCAACTTTAGATGACTTATTCACTATAGTTATAACTTTAATGTTGTAGTTTAAAGATTTTGTAATTGACAAGAAAGGGGATCACTTAATCATTTTTGTACTTTCCAAGCTAGGTCTATAATTTTTTATGTTTTTCTCAATTTTCTACTCTACTAAATGAGCTCTTGGAGCCTTATGGTCAATGCCCACACTCCATAACTTTATTGCTAACATCACAAGGGAGTAAGAAAATTTAATTCAAATGGACACTTTGAAGTCTACTAAGCCTCAAGCCCTACTTACAGGGAATGAAAAGAAAAAAAATTCAAAAGGAAAGAAGAACACTAAAAACAACAAGGAAGATAAGAAAGAAGGAAAATTTGACAACTCCAAAAAGGATAACTTTTCTTAACAAAGTAAACCAATTATTGAGAAAGTTAAATGTGTCTTTTGTAAAAAAAATGGACATGATGAATATCATTGCATGAAGAAACAAATTGAACATCTCACACATTCCCAAAAAGAATAATATAGGGCTAGTTGATTCTATAAAGGAATCTTCATCAACTTAGGAAAATACTAAGGACAAAGAGAAATTAATTGGCAAGGCCTTAGTTGCTACGACATCTTCATATCCATCATATATTATAGACTTGGTGCTTTACACCATGTGGGCTCTTTACATGTTGTTTTCTCATCCTTAGAGTAATCTAGTATGTCTATAATCACCTTAAGTGATGATATACTCTAGTAGTGGTCAAAGGGAGAGGGTTTGATGAATTTTAAGGAGGAACATTTTCAAATGTTCTAAGTGTTCTTTCACTATCAACTAATCTCCTTTAAGTGTATCAAATAACTCATCTAGGGAAGGGCATGAGAGTATATTTCTCTCCAAATTTAGTTGAGATAAGAGAATGAAAAAGTAACAAGTTGGTTGGAACAGGGGAGGCAAATCACTAATCCAAATTTTATACCTTCTCCAATTTTGCCACAAATATTGTTCAAAAATTGCTTCTAACTCATTCAAATGAAGTTAGTAAATTATTGGAGGAGTCATTTGGCCATCTTAACTATCACTATCTTAAACAACTATGTAAACTTATATAATATGGTCATGGGATTACCAAATGTTAATTTTTTTAAAGAGCTTTGTGAATGTTAAACATCTAGAAGAATTTTTTTACAAAGGAAAATCATGGAGGGCAATACAAATCTTAGAAATTGTTCACAGTGATGTTTCAGGGGATTTTCCCCATCCATTTTGTATAAAGGAAAAATATTTTCTCACCTTTATCAATGATTTCTCACGATTTACATTGGTCTACTTCCTTAGGTAAAAATCTGAAGTATTTGATTTTTTTCAAGATTTCAAAGCTCTTACCAAAAAAACAGTCAAGGAAAGTCATCAAATTTCTTTGAATAGATAATGGGGGTGAGTATGTTAACAACCATTTTGAGAAATTTTGTATAGCATAGGGATAGATTTTTAACACGTAGTTTCTTATACCCCCTAACAAAATGGCATTGTTAAGTGCAAAAATAGATCTTTAAAAGATATGGTTAATTGTATGATTCACTCTAAGGGCCTAACACCATCATACTAGGCATAAGCAATCAACTGTGCATGTTATATTTAGAATAGGTTTCCTCATAAAGCCTTGAAGGGTATCACTCCATTTGAAGCTTTGAATAGATGGAAACCAATAGTCTATCATGTCAAGGTCTTTGGCTCTCTTTCCATGGCATGAATTCTGAAAGAGCATCACAAGTGTATGGATCCATAATCCAAACCTTGCATCTTTGTCGATTATCAATATGGTGTAAAAGGCTATCACATACTCCACCTTACCACACATGAGTTGTTTATTGAGAGAAGTGTTAATTTTCAATAAACTCCTCTTGAATCCATAATTAACATTTCTCAACATATTATAGATTCACTAGATCCTAATTATACTTATGATTATTCAGATCATCCATAGCAGATTCCTAGTGTAGTATATACTTCTTCTAGTTCTGACAATGATAAAATTGATGAGGGTTCATCTTCATCAAATTTAGGGATTCCATTAGAAGTTGATATTTTCACACCAGACTCATCCACATCTTGAACTCTATGATCACTTTGTAGGGTAGATTCATGGGTATAGGTTTCAGCAGATGATAGAAAAATTTAGACAAATTTTTAGTGGGGGCACATGCCTTCTTTTCTTTAGTTTTTGATTCATAGAAATTTAGAGAGACATCAAGCATACCTAAGTTGGATACTTCTATGGATGAGGATTATGATTCTTTAATTACAAATCACACTTGGGATTTGACTTCTCTTCATAAGGGAAGGAAGATAGTTTGATGTAGATGGATATACCAAACTAAATTTGCATTAGATGGGTTAGTTGATAAATATAAAGCATGATTGGTTACCAAAGGTTTTTTACAAGTTGCAGGCATTGACTATACATAATCCTTTGCACCTATTGCTAAGATGAATTTAATTTGACTCACATTAGCTATAGTTGTAGTACCTGGATAGGTTGTACATTAGATGGATATGAAGTGTGTATTTCTTCATGGAGACCTTGAGGAATAATTTTACATAGAACAACCACCAAGGTTTTTTCAGGATTCATCTTTAGTTTGTAGACTTACAAAATCTCTATATGGACTCAAATAAGCTCCTAGAGATTGGTATGCCAAGATATATTCCTACCTCACATGTTTAGGTTTTACTAGATACCAATTAGATCCTAATGTGCATTGATTGTGGCAGGATGAATCACTTTTGATACTAGTT
This sequence comes from Sequoia sempervirens, assembly GCA_007258455.2. Taxonomy (NCBI): domain Eukaryota; kingdom Viridiplantae; phylum Streptophyta; class Pinopsida; order Cupressales; family Cupressaceae; genus Sequoia; species Sequoia sempervirens. The sequence goes on from VDFB02373365.1 coordinate 92,356,597, forward strand.
CTATATGTTGATGATCTTTTGATTACTAGGATTACTTCATCTACTAGTGCAGGAGTGAAGTCAACACTTCAATATAGATTTGACATGAAAAACTTGGGTTTATTGCATTAATTCCTTAGTATTGATATTTCACAATCCACTTCAAAGATCACTCTTACACAACCTAAGCATACTCTTGATTTACTTGCATGGTTTCACATGACTACTTGTAAACTATATCTAACTCCCTTTCTATCAAGATTCAAGTTTGAGTCTTCACTAAGCATCACAAGTCCACTTTAGGTTATGATTTTTCACTTGGTTCAGGTCTTATCAGTTGGTCTAACAAGAAGTTGAATGTTATTGCTATATCATCTACAGGAAGAGTTTAGTGGGATTGTTAACTCAGCTTCTTAGGCTATATGGTTTTAGGGAATTTCTTTTTATGTTTGGTATTCCATTCAGGTTGTCCACAATAATCTATTGTGATAACCAAAGCACCATTAAGATATACATGAATTTGGTTTAGCATCAGTGAACCAAACATATAGAGATTCATATGCATTATATTCAAGAGGATATTCATGAGTAGATCATCAACTTAGTCTTTTGCTAGTCTTCAAAGCAAGTTGTTGACATTTTCACCAAACCCTTTAGTGAGAGTTGGTTCATTCATCTTCAATCTCTTCTCAGCATGCGGTCTACATCATCAGTAGCATCATCTTTAGGGGGATTTCTAGTCTTTTTTGCATCGTATCTCTCATTTGGAGGATATTTTTTTCCCACTAGTTTTTTTTATCTTTCTTCATTTACAAGAGATTACATTATACATGGGTACCTCACCATGCCACCACTCCATGTATGAGGAGCCATGTCCTTATTTTATGGAGATCAATTTCCTTTCTCTTGTCTCTTTATGTACGCCTATTTGATCTAATTCATTGGTCACCTTTATACATATCTTGCAATTATTCACTATACTTGTTAATTGATCTTCGTATTTGCAAGTTCTTATAAAAAGTTGTTAAGAAAAAGCTTGGTAGAAGAATGTAATAATATGTTTCAATGACATACTATGTATGATAAATTGAAATATTGGGGCTCCCTCAGTATAGAGTTTGATTTTCCTTCATCTCATAGGAGGACATACTCTATAATGAGAGAAGCATGCAAATTGTACCAATTTACAACACCAAGTGAATCAAACAAAAAAATAGTTGATAGATTCAAATGGGTAGATGGAACAGAACTACAAAAGGTGAATCCCAAACTAATTTAAAAGTCATTAAATAGAATCTTGGACATAACCAAGTACCTCAATAAAGAATGGAATCTAGAAATTTATGATAATCAATGGTCTAAGATTTCTAAATTTGTTTGGTCAAATGTTTTAGAATCGAAAAAGCATGTTTCAAATGGCTTTTTGTTTTAGTTAAAAATTTCCTTATTATATTTTCTCATCTAATATAAAGTTGTGCACTATGTGCAAGAAGCCAGAAAATATTTTTTGACTTTTTTATACTAAGGAAATTTGGAACATATGTTTTGGTGACTTGGGGGGTTGGGGTGATATGGGAATAGTTAAATGGCGAGAGATTCTAATTGGTTTAATAGAAGGTTTAGGTAATTCATATAATCTATTTTGGATTTTACTAACTGATGAAATACTATGGTTTTTGTGAAAAGAAAGGAATGAGGAATGGATCTAAGGAAAAAAGTGGGTGCTTACTAAGGCTGATAGAAGACTTATATTTCATAACATTTATGTGAATGTAACAATCATGATGGACATATCAAACGAGAATTTTTCCAACCTGCTAAAGACCAGTGATAACTTTAAGAAATCCCCCTAAAAATAGATGCAGAATCCTAGTAAATCTTTCAATTTTTTAGGAACAAATATTAATTTTTATTGGTGAATCTTTCATTTTTGGGAAAACATATTAATTTCTATTGGAAAATCTTTCATCTTTTGGGGAAAGAATATTAATTTCTATTGGCGAATCTTTCCTTTTTCAAAAAATATTAATTTTGTTGGAGATCTTTTTACATCACTAAAATTTTATAAAAAATATTGGTGAATTTTGAAAAATAATTAGGAAATGCATTATGATGGCAAATATTTCCAATCTAAAAAACAATTCTTGTGGAAAAGGGCTAAAAGGGTAGAAATTATTGATGGGTTTAATGGGTAGACTATAATATATTAGCCACCATTTATTTAAAATGTAATTTAATGACTCTCATTGTATTCTGTAATATAAAATGTACCTGCAATAGTTAATGCTCATGGGGCCTAAAATTTCTTTTGGATTGTTGATCTAATTGTTGAAAATGGAGGTAATTATGTATCTTTAAAACTTGCAAAACTATTGTAGCTGTAGATCTAATTAAGTATTATTTGTTGCAATTTCTTTGTGGATGATTATCTGTTTAATTCATTTTACCATTTGTAGAAGTAGATAGAAGATTGTAGAAGAATAAGACCAGAAGAAAGAAGTTACACAACATATACCGTGGAGAAACTCTTTCAAGAAAAAAATTGACCAAGAATCAATGTATTATTTAATCTTAGAATAAGATTAAAATAATTCCAATCCTTGCTTGAGATGCTTCTTTTGCCTTCAACAATTCTTCTTCACAACCTGCAATAAAATCTAATAAACTCTTTTCAACTTGTTGCAATAAATAGATAATAATGAGCCTTGTAAACTTCAAAAAGTTTACAATTACAAAGCACTGTAATGCTTATCTCACAAAACCCATGCCTATTCTTTGCAAGTAGAGTTCTACCATGAAGAACAATGTTAAAACAAGTCCTTCATCCATTTGTGTGCCCCAAACTAAAGTCATAACTCAACGTTGGTTCCGAAGATATCTTCTAAGCTTATCCTCAAAGTTGGCGCCCAAGAATGGGCCCACTTAACTCAACCTTAAAAAATATCTTATCATGCAAAAGTGTTAACTCTGAGATGCCAACTTGGGTGCCCAAGGTGGGTCCAAGTCAATCTTTGTTAACTAAAACATATCTCTCCACCATTTATGTAAATATCATGCATGATTGATCATCCCCACTTAATTGAATGTAGCACCTATTATCTATCATGCAACTCAGGTCATTAGTCATGCATTCCAAGTCAACTAAAGTCAACTAGCATTCAACTGAAACTAACTACATGCAATTGAAGATAATTGAACCATAATTGAACTAAACTAAACTGAACTGAATTGAATTAAACTAAACTAAACTGAATTGAACTGAACTAGTCTAAACTAAATTGAACTTCATGCATGTAAACATCAATCCCTAACTTCTAGGATCTTTGCATGCATTATTGAAGTGTTACCTTTTACTCCATATAGTTAACTTAACTAAAGGTGAGTTCCACCTTCCATGTGGGTGCCCCATGTGCTCCTGTTTTGTAGGAGCTCTTCATGGGCGTCCCCACATGTTCCTATCATTTAAAATTAATTACAAATTTTCCAATTTAACATGTTCATTTCATTCGAATTTAATCTCTTTCTAATCCTAGTGTTGGGGAACATTTTCCAAGGACTTAGGAGATACATTAAATATGTTTAGGATTGCAATTAAATGACATCCTATTCCCAACATTCTCCCATTTGACATTATACATTGCAATTATTCTAAACAAGGAATCATTATTATAAATCAAGTAAGGAATCAAGGCCAATGGCCTTCCTACACCAACTAATCAATCTATGCCAACTTCAAATGCAACCTACATAATCATGAAGCTCCAAGAAAATGATTAAAACCAAGAGAATTTATCTATAGGAACTGGTTTCATAAGATAATCTGTAACATTAATTAAAGTGTCAAATTTCTCAATTAATACCTTCCCACTCTCAACCATTTCTTGTGCAAAGTGATATTGAACATCAGCATGCTTAGTACAAGTATGATACATAGGATTTTTTGGCTAAACACATAGCACTTTGACTATCACATTCAAGTTTAACTTGCAACTAAAACCAATACCTTTCCCAAGTATCTGTAACCAAACTACCTCTTTGGAGGTATGTGAAATCACTAAGTGTGTTGAACTCACGTCCAACCAAGATGTGGGCTTCTCAATATTTACTATTGAAAAAGCTTTTCTTACAAGTAACCATTCCAACATATATCTCTTACCATAAGAGAATTCAAGCCTCTCCTATTTCTCCAGGTATCTATGAGGACCTTTAACTAACCAATCCATGCCAAACTCCAAATGCAACATAGGACTATCATGAAGAAATCAAGCAAATGACTAATGTACCCAATACTTAAGAGAACTACACAAGATCAATGTCAAAGCTCCCCAATCATGAATTAGGAACATAAACATGACAACATGATCTAACCATCTCCTACTAAGAGATCACATGGACCATAACATATATACATCTTGGTCTCAAGTGAACAAATACCATGCCAAACTCTAAATGCATATCAAGAGTAAACCATGACATAATAGCAACCACTCTAAACCAAGAAAAAACCATATCCCCAATCACATGAAGATAACCTTACCAATGATGCATCCATGTCACTACCAACAAATCCCACTAAACTGTGGTATGAGCTACACATGGCATCATGACTACCATCCTCCTCATGAAGATCACTCTTTAACATCAAGAAAAGAGTAATAACTAACATCTTTACATGAAATGATCAAAGAATGATTATCTTCATCCGAGGATTCCTTTATAGAAGAATCAAAACTCTTTTTCTTGTTCTTACAATCCTTCTTCATATGTCCCAGTTTACCACAGTTCTAGGGTAAACCCACAAAAGTGGTTTACAATTCAAGTGAGGAAGGAAAACTAGCAAAAAGTGACCCCATGCAAAAAAAAGAAGTTTTAGGGGTTTGAATGAACTTGTAGGTTCGAGCGAGCCCATTAAATACTAGCCACACATTTCCCACCCAAAAAAAACAAATAAAATACAAAAGGAAAGGGGGTTCGCTCGAACCAGGGTTCAAGTGAACCCCTCTTTGCACTTATTCTCCCCTTCAGGCACTTTGAAAGTCCATATTTTTACGCTTCAAAGCTCAGGTTGAGGATGAAAATGGAGGAGACTTCACAAACCCAACTGGAATTAGGTAGTCCTTAGAATGAGCTATCCAATGACTATAATTTTAATATGTTTTGGTTTCATTATGTATTAGTTTTTTTAGTTTTATTAAACATAGGTTTTTCACCGAACATCAAGCTCTTTATTCTTCACATGTGGAAAAATAGTAGATTATCAAAAAAAAAATTGAAAATATGAGTGCATCAGATATTGAAGTCCCTGATCCAACAAAAAAAAATGAATTTCGATACATACAAAAAAATTTACGTGTTATACGGTCACACTATGTATGAATTGTAATTAGTTTGACTTCAAAACTTGATTAAAGAAAAAATATCCAATAAAAAACTATCTAACCAAGTGGAAGCACTAGATATCGAAGTTACAAATCTAAATTCGAAAGAATTAGAATTTTATCCTTCATGGAAAAAAAGTTATGCATTATATAGTGAATGTCACTTTTTTTAAATATTGTTTTATGAAAAGAACTAGTTTTTTAGGGAGATGGAAAAAGAAGTGCTTGATCTAATTCCAAATTTTTTGAAAAATATATATTTAGAATCTATAGACAAAATGTCATGAAACTCTAGTTTGCATCAACTTCAAATTCCTCACAATTTAGCCGCTATAGGTGCCCGAAAGTGAAGATTTAGTTAAAAAAATTATTTCAGTGTCCAGTTTGGCCAAAAATTGGAAACCACTAATGTGGGATCACCCTCCAACATTTTATCTTACTTTGTCCTTATGACTTACCCTTCCCTTCCTTGTCTCCCTTAGGTTCCTTTTTCTTAGGCCTACCTTTTACAAACAAGGCATCTTGGATTTCCATTTTAGACTTCCTCCTCATCTCCTCTGATAGGAGAGTATGAATTATATTGTCCATCTTCAAATTCACACCACTACCACTAATAGCAATAATTAGATTTTCCTAAGATTTTGGTAAAGAACAAAGTAACAATATGCATTTATCTTCATCTTCTAGCTTTACATCTACAGATGCTAACTGACTTAGAATCAAATTAAAAGATTCAAATGATTTGCAACATAATCACCATCTTTCATATTTAAAGAATACAACTATCTTTTCAGATACAACTTATTAGTAAGACTTTTGGTTTGATAGATATAACCTATTCTCTTCCACAACTTATACGCAGTAGTTTATTCTGAAACATTTAAGAGAACATCAGCTAGACATAATCTTATGGTCCCTCTTTCCTTCTTATCAAGTTTATCCCAATCCTCATATGACATCATTGTAGGTGAATTTGTCTCATTACCAACAGGGAACCACTGATCTCTCTCTTCAAGGAGATCATCCATTTTTAGTATCCACATCTCATAATTAGATCCATTGAATCTTTTGAAAATATCTAAAAGAGAATTAAAACTCATTGTAACAAACTTATTTTCCAAAATCAGCAATGACACAATAGTAAAAGCTCTCACTACAGCCAAAAAAACTTCAAAATTTTAAGAGAAAGGCATCCCAAATGCTACCCAACCTCAGCTCTAATACAAAATTTTGAAAAAGAACACTTAATTAGATCAACAGTATAATAGTTTTACAAGTTTTAAAGCTACATAATTACCTCCATTTTCAACACTAATGGCCCTCATTATATTCTATAACATAAAATTTGCATGTGATCTGTAATATGCTCATGGGGCCTAAAATTGCTCTTAGATCATTGATCTTAAAAAATCAATGATCCAAAAGAGATTTCAAGCCCCATGATCATTACAAATCACAGGTACATTTTACCTTATCAAATATAATTAGGGTCATTATATTTTATTGTATATCAATGGTGGAAACTAAATATTGGGAATATGGCCCTAAATAACTAATAATTATAGTATACTATTGGCGAATTAATATAGATTTCTACTATAACTTATCAAATTTAGGAGAATATGATCTAATCACGTATCAAATATTGTGGCAATTTTTGGAGTTATTAAATTAAATTCTTCGGTGATTTAAATAAGACGATAATAAAATTTTGTAAAAATGTGGCAATTCAAGGCACATTATAGCTTGAACTATTAGCCAATTTTGGATTCCCAAATTTAAACTATCAGCTAATTGTCCAATATTATCCACTCAAAAAGTCATTGCTAAAGAGGAAAGTAAACAAGGAAGAAATCAAGTATGCAAGACATCGGCCCTTCAATAAATTTGATAACATTCCTTAGGTAAAAGGTTACGTGGAATTCTAGGAAAAGTATAACAAAATGTATGATCTAGAAACACTGCAGAGGGATCTAGGCTACAAGGAAGGTCCAAAATTCCATGATAAGATCTTACTAGATCAATAACAATATTATTTTTGTAATCATGTGTGCTAACAGTATAGCATGACATGATTAAATAGATTAAAAATAATACAGTATTTCTAAAATTTTGATAAACTATATGCAATACAAAAAAACAACAAGAATCCATTATTATTACATAATTATTTTTAAAATCTATTAAACTTAACTATAAATATTAGATTATATAATTAAAATAACATTATATAAATAAAAATATATATACAGTTTAATTCTTCATGATAAACATTTAAAATGGAACGAATAAATAAAGGTTCATTAAAAATATACAAAAATAATATCATTTTTTCATAAAAAAAGTTAGGGATTTAAAATAAGAAATTTCATTATCAACACTCAAAGAAGGGCTATCAAGAAACAACCTTCTAACCACACAAATGGTAGAAGTTTCAAATGTCCATAGATTTATTATAAAATTTTGTATTTGATCAATTATGTGTAAATTTAGTTAATATTATTATATGTATACATTTGCTGAAGATTAAAAATTAATTGATTAGAAAAAGTGTTAAAGATTACATGATTGAGATCCCGCAAGCCCTAGATGATATTCTGAAGAGAAACCTGCCACACACAAATGGGAAATTACACAAAAAATATGTGTAACAATAATGATTATTGATTACTGAATGATTAAAATGAAGGATTGAATATCCTTATGAAGATTCAGACAAACTCAACATGTGACCCTAAATGATGGAGTTCTAACTGAGATAGGTGTGAGATAATAGAATGCATGAATTAGTTAAGTTACTTTATCTTGTGTGCAACAAAAAGAGTAAAGCACATGACTAATTGAAATGCATAATTAATGCAGTAGCATTCACAATCAAAACTAGATGACCTTTTCCTAAGTTTACATTAAGCACTAGAGTAAATATTAATTAATTTACTCCAACACACCCCCTGAATGACAATTGAGGAGAAGCAAAAAATTGATGAAGGAAAAGAATGCAATGATGGATGCAGAATGGGTCCTGGCTACAAGGCCTGATGAGGTACCCATGAACGAGTAATGCAATCTCTCATAACTAGAGAAAAGGAGAAAACCACATGGGAAAATCTCCTCTCCAAAAGAGAGAAAAAGAAATGACTATACTAAAGAAAGAAGGATAGAATGAGGACTCAATGTGACCCCCAAGGAATGCTTGTCATGCAAGTACAATAGATGTCCCCTCGATAGGAGAGAGAAAATGAAGATATGAATCCCTCCATAATGAAAGAGCTCTCATGCCAATGATGAACAGCTGAAGACAAAATATGATCCACTGCCTACAAACAAAATTTCTCCCCTTAGGAAGAAAAGGATCCACTAGTGATTGCAGAAGCCAAACCAAAAGAATGGGTGATTTTGGAATCCAAATCTAGATGATGTGTGCCTCTAAAAACTACTTGCATTTCCACATGTTGGAAAGTGATGTTGTCAATCCAAGATCCTGTGAAGACTGATAGAGAAAAAGTTGCAAAGGTGATGAAGATGGTGGGCCAACAACGATGATGTGGTTGTCAATAACGATGAAAGGAGAATATCTAGGTGGAAAAACTCCTAACAATTTATTCAAACTAAAGAAGAAAGTTGTAACTACCAAAGAATTGCAAAGATGCCCTCCAATTGGGATGATGCCATTGTTTATCCAATGCTCAATATTGTCTTGCTAGAAAGAAACTCTGAAATCATACGAGGATGCGACTCTAGAAGTTCATGTAGTTAGGAACCCTACTAGAAAGAAACTTTGAAAGAACACGAGGATGTGACTCTGGAATCTCATGTAGATAGGAATTTAGAATAAAAGAACACTTTTGGCTACCGATTGGAGGAGCAGTGCGGAGCTCGGTGGTTAGTTAGCAACTTTTAATATTCTAAGTTTATTTTTTAGAAGAAAAATGAAAGAAACTTATACGAGATGCTTTAAGTAGAGAACCCCATATGGAACTTTATATAAGTTTGATTTTTACAAAGCTCCAAACTTTTATAGATCTTTATTATGTGATGCTCACAAAGCACGCATAATTTTTAAAGAATCAACAAGGAAAAAAGAAAGGAGAATGCAAAACAAAATTAGGGAAAGAAACATACATGCATCTAGAAACAAAGGTTTACATCTACCTCCATTGTTGTTAAAATCTTCATTGAAATCTACCTGCCTAATGAAGAGAAGAAATCGCTTGCAAAAGATAGATCAAACATGTCATTAGCAGATCACTCCTAAACATGCAATAAATTTGCACAATATACAAAATAATTTGCACTTGTACCAAACTCAACTTTGAGTCAGTTCTCAAAAAATCACAGCCTGCAAATAAGTGAATTGACCTCCTAATGCATGTGCCTCATGCTTCATGGGTTTGATTGATTCCTAGATATGCAAGGGCCAAGTGGATTGCAATTCATGCCCTCTCTCAAACTCATGACCTCTCTAGTGAAGTAAGCTGCCAAATGTATATGGCACAACCTTAACCAACAAATGGGCCTGATCTGTAAGTTAATTTGCCTACTGGTCAGGTCGTTGATGAAGGTCTGACCGAGATGTGAAGGGGCGACTCAGGTGGAAGAATTGAATGGAAATTTGTTGTGTGCAAAACTCTACTCACCAAAAAACACATCAAGCACCTCCAAATAGCAGTCATCAATACCCCAGTATGCAATGATGAATCAGGTCCTTTTGGTAATGGTACACAACCATCAAGAATTGAAAAAGCGAACAATTCCTCAAAAAAGTGAACAAGGATCATCAAATCTGGAGCTATGATACCATGATAGAATCCATGTTTGAGATCCCACAAGCCCTGGATGATATTTTGAACAAAAACCTGTCACACACAAATGAGAAATTACACAACAAAATATGTGAAACTATAATGATTATTGATTACTAAATGATTACAATGAAGGATTGAATATCCTTGTGAAGAATCAAGCGAACTCAACATGTGACCTTGAATGATGGAGTCCTGATTGAGACAAGAGTGAGATAACATAATGCATGAATCGGTTATGTGACTTTATCTTGTGTGCAACACAAAGAGTAAAGCACATGACTAATTGAAATTCATCATTAATGCAATAACACTCGCAATTAGAACTAGATAACCTTTTCATAAGTTTGCATTAAGCACTAGAGTAAATATTAACTAATTTACTCCAATAGATTAATTATATTAAATTATATATTTTATGTTGATAAGCATTCCTTTAGAGGAATGTATATAGAGAAATACATTTTAATTTTATTTGAATGGGGAATATTGAAAGGATTACCATTGAAACAATCTTTTCTATAGATTAAATTATAAAATAATTTTGATCATGAGATTTTTAGTTTGGCACACTCTGATTCAAGGTAATTATCTTACACTTTAAATTTGAGTAACTAAATCTCTTGACAATTTAGCATCTACCATGGATAACAAGTTTTAAAAAGGTGGTGACATCAAAACACAAATTTTACTCTTTCATTTATAACAAAAAAGCATAAATATTACATTTACATTCATACTTTTGCCTATATCTGAACAAAATTTATTTTTCTATTTATCTAGACATTAAAAAAATTGCTACATCAAAATGTTTTTCATATAAATTCTTTTAGCAAACCTACGATATATCTTTCATATCTCTTGTAGTGGCCACATTATCAATAATAAATAGAGATTGACATCAATCTTAGGTAGTCTCAACAACATTGTTCTTAAATATCAAATTGGAGAATACAATATAAATGTATTATGGTTGTGTGATCTAACTAACAAGAAAAAAAAGAAAGATCACCTAACTTATAATATAACTTGAGTGAAAGGTAATAAGATTTTTTCTATAGAAAATGAAAATCTTAAAAATACTTATCATTTTAAGGTACAAATCTCTTGTATTAATTTAGTTTAGCTTAATTAAAAAAATTATTCTACGTAAAAAATTGAAATTTTTTATGAAATTTATTAAAACAAACTTTCTCAATCATCCATTCATAAGTTTGATATTGTAAAAGTGAATAAAAAGTGAAAAACTGATCATTAAGAAAACTCTCTCTCTCTCTCTATTTTGTTCATTCATAAAATTGGTTCAATGTGTGGGAAGGAAAAGACAATTGATTGAAAGTACAATCCAAACCACCCTTCTTTTACAATTTCATGCATTAATGGTATAACTAAATCTTGAAAATGTGATATTAGAAAGACAGCTACAAATTTAGATGGTGTTCACCATTTTTTCTATGATCTACTTTATATGTCTTGAAAATTCTAATAAAAATATTTGCAACCTATGCTTCATTCTTTTACAATGTTTTCTCAAACCTATTAATGAGTATTCTTAAACATTTTCCAATTCAATAATCAGATATAAATTTTAACCAATTAGAATAGAGCAAGAATAAAATGAAATATAAAATTTAATGTTTTCACAAGTAAAAAAATTAATGTATAAAAACATGCCTACTAAACTTTTAAGGGTAAATGCTAATTCAACAGCACGCAGAATATAGTATATAGTGAACGCTATAAATAGTCATTTGTATTTGAATACTTTTAGAGAGACAATGTATGAGTGATACAAAATTTAAGACCATTTAAGTATTCATATTGTCTAAACTAAGAAGAGTTGTTCAAAATCTAGACATCTCAACATATTTGTAGACAGAATATTTCGTTGCAGATGGAAAGGTGCCACTTCAGGCTTGTACAGTGATTCTGAGGCTCTGATGCCTCCGTGTCAGTGAGAAAATGACGTAAGGTACAGTGAGGTTTGATGAGAAGTGACAGGGTGATGTGAGATTCCTACTGAATAGCTGTACAAGCTTAGACATACAGCTTAATTAGGCCCATACAGAGTATAATAATATTCCTTTGGTACATATGTGAATATTCGTGTTGGTAGATAGGGTTTCACTGGTTACAATGTCCAACGGCACTCGCGGTGAGACACCTAATCTGGATTCTATGTTGATGTAGCCGTCGATACGCTATTACAGGCCGATAATATTCCTTATATCTGGGTTGGTAGATATGGTTTGAATGGTTACAATGTCCAACGGCAAACGTGAGGCACCTAATCTGTATTCTATATAGTTGTAGCTAATCTTCAACACCTTGTGTGATTGTAAAATATATTTAAAGACTACCATAAGTTTGGCGTGCAAAGTCAGTACCTACCGACTCCGAGTATTCCCGATTTTAACATCTGTTTATGTTTAATGACGTATAAAAAGTAGGAGGAGGGCTATAGTAGCTTATGTGAGGTGATTAATGTGCACATTCAGAGCCTCCAAATGTCTGGCATACAACACAGGAAGGGTACTCACTCCTGTTGCACTCCTTACCAAGATCATTGTAAAGGCTAAAAGATATCTTCTTGTCTCTGGATGCGTCCTTTATTATCTATGATGTGTAGTCCGCCATGCTTATTTTGGAATCCCAAGCTTACATAATTAAAATGGGCATTTTGTTCATGCCCTTTGTCTACCTTTGACACATTGCCTTCGACATGGTTTTTGGTCTACCATTCTCTGTGCATGAGTTAAAAATTATTCATTCAAACATAGTTAAAGGAAGATTTAGTCCTCTTCGTCAAATTATAAGGTTGATTTTTTTAAAGAAGTTAATTTACTATTAAACTAATGGAAAGATAGTTGATTCTTGAAATATAGAAAAAGTGATCTTAGGTCTTAAATGAAAAGAATATGAATATAGGATGCAATGATGGTCTTTTTTCAAGTTTTATTAGGATGTAGATCAACAAGGTGAATAGATTGACTATCAACAATTAATATGAGTTAATCAAATTCGGATCTACATCTAATTGAGGATGGGAATGAAATGGGAACGATTTGGAGTGATTACCCTAATTAGACTATGTGACCTAATATGATAAATTGCAAAATCTTGAAGACAAATATACGGAAATAGTAATTTGCAAGGAGATCCGAAAAGTGCAGGCTAATGTGCACTTGTCACCAACAACTGAGCCTAAGTGGTGTAGCAAGATTGGGTCGCCCTTGGGCAAATGGGTCCTTAATGAGGGGTCCTGAAACTGATTTTGCAGTCCTTTGGTGTTGGATATGAGCTCCTGATTTTCAGATGTAAACTTGTTGGAATGTCGTCAATAAATTATGTAGGTAAGTTTTTGTGTCTTGACAAGGTTGGTGACAATAAATGCAACAATTAACAATGTGTTGTCAATCTTCCTTAATCCTTTCCAAACCTACAATTTGCACATTCAAAGAGGGTGAAAATGTTATGCAATATAGGGGCTTGCCTAAGTCAGACTTTGTGTAAGTGTTTCCACTTGCACAATGGAAAAATGTAAATGGTAAATGATAATGGAAAGGAATGAATGATGAAATCATAATTCTCTACAACTCACTACCCTTAAATGGGTATCTTGAAGGACTAAAGTCATACACATCTCTTCAAGAGTTTGGATCTTGCTTGCTTGAATACTTGAATGCTTTAGGGACCTGCAAAAAGATGTTAGCCTTCACAAAATAATAACATGAACACACATAAACTTTGAAATGGTGTTAGATCTTGAATTGCTGCAAGGTAAATGAATAAAGTTGTGTCACAGTTTTGGCCAACTTATCAACACAAGTGAATTTAAGTATTTTTAACTAGAAATTAATTTTGGTCAAACATATGATCTTGTAAGACTCATTCTAGATACGTTATATATGTCCACAACTTTTCCAACTAAAATTTGTTGGGTAAATGTATATTTAACACCACTTTAAGTCCAATTTACCCAAAAAAAAATTATTTGAAAAAAGTTTGATGTTTCAACAACTTCTACTCGTGTATAAAATATTTTTTTAAATATAAAATACCCTTTTGTAGATCCATAACTTTAGTTTTCAAAAATATATATTAATGAGCTATGTTAGGGTTTCTTGTGTTTGCGATCATCCTTGGCCCCTCTTGCATCGTACCCACCTTAAGCACAATATTTTTCATTGACTATGTGTTGTATGACTGCATTTACTATAGTTTTTGTTGTTTTTATTATGCATACAACCGGCTCTAACCCAACAGTTCCTGCTAATGTTGGCGGTTCAACGACTCTGCTCAATGGCTCCTTCAAACAAGCATCCCCAAAAAATTGTTTTGAAAGTGTACCACAAATTAAGTCTTTTGATTCTCTGACGGATGTGGTGTTACCCATCTTAGATTTTGATTATGCATGTCAATGGTTAGAACATACTCTTGTTGGTTATTTTGTTGGGAGGACTCCACTTGAAATTCTGCTTAATGAATGGGTTCAAAAGGCCTGGGTACCTCATGGGGTCCACCTTCATATGGTTCAAAATTTGACCAAAGGATTTTTTCTTTTCATTTTGAAAAGTTTAGTCATGTTTAGGCAATCCTAAATCATGGTCCTTGCTATGTTTGGTCCTCATTGTTGGTTTTCCAACCCTGGACCCGAGACTTGGCTATTTCAGATGACACCAAGTTATGGGTTCTAGTCTGGATTGAATTTCCTGGTCTTCCTTTTCCTTGTTTGCATTTTTATAGCATGTTGGCTCCTCTTGGGGAGAGTTGTTTGTGTCGAACAAGGTAGGTTCTTTGAAAGCTCTCCCTCAAAAGTGATTTTGTGTCGAAGTAGACCTTTCACAAGATTTGAAAGAGTCCATCGATATTCAAATTGGTATTTTTTTTCATACCCAGAAGGTTACATATTTTAATCTGGATACCTAACACTTATTATTGATGTTAGTCTGTTGACCATAAGATTAAGGATTTCCATTTTGTGGCCCCCCATACTCAATCTCTACGACGAGAAGCTGACAAGCCCTATCAGGTAGAAGGTGTTACTGCCAAACCAAAGGAAAAATGGACAATGGTTACCAACCAAAAAAAAAAGTCTAATAATTCGGGACGGTTGCCGAAATCCTTGAGCTCACAAAAGAAGTTTCAAACCCTTTAATGAAGGGGAAGGAAACCCAAACGATTTCTAATAGCATTCCAACTTGGGCAAGGCCCTCTGCCACACCCCAACCTGCCTCAATGATGACAACTCAACCGAATGTGTCTCCTCCCGTGTCAGGAATCCATAGGAGATCACACGGTCCTTCTCGAACACTTAAAGAAGAAGAATATGTTTAGGAAAAATGGAGGCATTCCTCTCCTCCCATTCAAATTGAGACAGTCCCACCATATTTTTTATAGAATCGCTATTCCTCTCTAGAAGAGCCAAAACCCGATTGAGTTTCTAACTTGAATTTTCTCTCCTAGAATGTTTGAGGTCTAATAGACCTCTCTAGGAAGTATTCTATTAGGGATACTCTTCAGAAATATGTTGGTATTGATGTGTTATGGCTTTCAGAAGTTAAAGTTGTTGGTTTTTTTCTTTTCTCTTCTTGCTGAACTATTTGGCCAACCAGTAAAATGTTTTTCTCTAATCATGAAGCTAGACATGGTGGTGCGATCACCCTTTTGTCCTTGCGGTGGAATGCTTGTGTGGTTAATCATGGGCCTGACCCCACACATCGACTCATCTAGGTCACTCTTTTGAACATTGATAATCATTCCTTTGGGATTATTAATTTTTATGCCTTGAATGATGTCATTGAAATATCTCTTCTCTCGTGATGGATTGTTGAATCATTGTAGTTGCTACCTATCTTCTCTATGGGGATTTCAATATGGTTGAGATGGTGTATGACAAAGATGGTACTCTACCATTTCGATGGGCAGCTGGCGAAAGAGAGGCCTAGTTTTACATGTGCAATAAATTGGGTCTTTTTTATCCCAATATTGGCCGCCACCACTCTCACTATCTCTAGAATACTTGGTACAATTATTGAGCTGGTTTTGACATGATATTTAAATGCCTTGATCATGCTATGATCTCAGCTCAATCTTTCTTTCCTTTGTTAGCTCTTCCCCAGTTCCAGTTAGGTCGTTAGTGGTTGTGACATTGTCAGACCACTTTCGCATCCTTTTTGCATTGAATGACAAGTGAGGCAGCCTCATGCCAACATGACCCAATTCTTTTAAATACTTCTTTTTTGAGTCATCAGCCACACCGCCCACATTGTAACTCATCTAGAATCTTGAATGTAGACCCATTCCACCAACCAATGATCAAGGGTGGAATGGATCCTCAATCTCGTACTACGAGGTTTCTTCGCATTTATGGGTGCTGGTTCGCTATTTTTCATAGATGGATTATGAGGTGACAATGTCCGACCTTCATATTGTCAGCTGAGGCTTTGGCAACTAAACCCTTCCCCCTTCCCCGCAAGCCGATTTCAAAGTTAAGACATCAAAAGCAAGTGGGTCGGAGTAATTGTGTGGGCTAGCAAGTACTGACAAGGCCATATTACACTGGCTCAAGATTGGGGATCATGCCTCAAAATAATTCTTTCTATCTCTTTGAGCCAAACATTTTTCACCTAGCATAAAGTGAACCAAAGATGGCAATAATGTGCTTTTCTGAACTACCTGATATTCTCTAGGTGTTTGTTAAGCACTATGAGCAAGTTTTCACAACCAAAGATTACACACTAGAGTAGACTAATGTGCTCCAGAACTGCCTTGCTATTGTGCCAAATAGGCTTTCCATAGCCTAGAAAGCTTTCTGTGAGCAATCAATCACAATTGAAGACCTCAAAGAAGTTGTTTGCACAATGGTTGATGATAAAGCTCTGAGAATTTATGGGTTCTCATGCAAATTTTACAAATCACTTTAGGGTTGTGTGGGAAAGGATCTACATAAAATTTACCTAGAATATTTTCATTCTAATTCCCTAGGTAATATCATCAACAAAGGTAATGTTAAATTCATACCTAAAACTGGTGATCTTGAGGATATTTGTAACTGGTGGCCCATCATGCTCGTCAATGTTTCCTACAAAATAATAGTCAAATCCCTCGCTTTAAAAATCTACCATCTTTTTCCTTAGATTGTGTGCCCTAAACAGACTAGTTTTATTAAATCCAGGTTCATCTTGGACAACATAATTGTTGTCTAGGAAGGCATGGAGTGGGTGAGACACTAATAAAAAGGTTTTTTTTCTCAAAATTGATTTTTCCAAAGCTTATGACTGCATTGAATGGCCTTTCATTTTGGCTATGCTTTATGCACTAGGATTTGGCCCAAATTTCATTTAGTCTATTAAAATGTTGTTCTCCAAAGCTTCATCTTGCATCACCATTAATGGCGGCCAATCCTAATCCTTCAATCTATTTTTCTCCATTTTTCAAGGTTGCTTGCTTGCCCCCTCACTTTATGTGCGTGTTGTTGAGGGGTTTGTCTATCTTCTTGCTCACTCTACTTCCTAGGCGCTTGTTCAAGGAATCTCTTTGCCCAACTTGCCAACTCAATTGGTCAATGGCCACTTTTCCAATGATTTCTTCCTTACCTTACTAGAAGAAGAAAATAATGAAAAAGATGCTCTTGGTTTTCTTGAGACCTTTCATTTGGCCTTTGGTTCTGCCATCTAGTGGCACAAAACCTTGTGTTACAGACAATCCGTTCTTCCCATTCCTCTATGAATTCAGTAATATGGGTGGAAGTAGATTACTCCAAGTGAAATATTCAAATTTCTTAGCATCCCTTTCTCCTTTCAAGCCTCTTCTACTAATCTCTAGCAAG
>VDFB02373365.1:92374686-92548681 GCA_007258455.2 Sequoia sempervirens
AAACTAATTTAAAAGTCATTAAATAGAATCTTGGACATAACCAAGTACCTCAATAAAGAATGGAATCTAGAAATTTATGATAATCAATGGTCTAAGATTTCTAAATTTGTTTGGTCAAATGTTTTAGAATCGAAAAAGCATGTTTCAAATGGCTTTTTGTTTTAGTTAAAAATTTCCTTATTATATTTTCTCATCTAATATAAAGTTGTGCACTATGTGCAAGAAGCCAGAAAATATTTTTTGACTTTTTTATACTAAGGAAATTTGGAACATATGTTTTGGTGACTTGGGGGGTTGGGGTGATATGGGAATAGTTAAATGGCGAGAGATTCTAATTGGTTTAATAGAAGGTTTAGGTAATTCATATAATCTATTTTGGATTTTACTAACTGATGAAATACTATGGTTTTTGTGAAAAGAAAGGAATGAGGAATGGATCTAAGGAAAAAAGTGGGTGCTTACTAAGGCTGATAGAAGACTTATATTTCATAACATTTATGTGAATGTAACAATCATGATGGACATATCAAACGAGAATTTTTCCAACCTGCTAAAGACCAGTGATAACTTTAAGAAATCCCCCTAAAAATAGATGCAGAATCCTAGTAAATCTTTCAATTTTTTAGGAACAAATATTAATTTTTATTGGTGAATCTTTCATTTTTGGGAAAACATATTAATTTCTATTGGAAAATCTTTCATCTTTTGGGGAAAGAATATTAATTTCTATTGGCGAATCTTTCCTTTTTCAAAAAATATTAATTTTGTTGGAGATCTTTTTACATCACTAAAATTTTATAAAAAATATTGGTGAATTTTGAAAAATAATTAGGAAATGCATTATGATGGCAAATATTTCCAATCTAAAAAACAATTCTTGTGGAAAAGGGCTAAAAGGGTAGAAATTATTGATGGGTTTAATGGGTAGACTATAATATATTAGCCACCATTTATTTAAAATGTAATTTAATGACTCTCATTGTATTCTGTAATATAAAATGTACCTGCAATAGTTAATGCTCATGGGGCCTAAAATTTCTTTTGGATTGTTGATCTAATTGTTGAAAATGGAGGTAATTATGTATCTTTAAAACTTGCAAAACTATTGTAGCTGTAGATCTAATTAAGTATTATTTGTTGCAATTTCTTTGTGGATGATTATCTGTTTAATTCATTTTACCATTTGTAGAAGTAGATAGAAGATTGTAGAAGAATAAGACCAGAAGAAAGAAGTTACACAACATATACCGTGGAGAAACTCTTTCAAGAAAAAAATTGACCAAGAATCAATGTATTATTTAATCTTAGAATAAGATTAAAATAATTCCAATCCTTGCTTGAGATGCTTCTTTTGCCTTCAACAATTCTTCTTCACAACCTGCAATAAAATCTAATAAACTCTTTTCAACTTGTTGCAATAAATAGATAATAATGAGCCTTGTAAACTTCAAAAAGTTTACAATTACAAAGCACTGTAATGCTTATCTCACAAAACCCATGCCTATTCTTTGCAAGTAGAGTTCTACCATGAAGAACAATGTTAAAACAAGTCCTTCATCCATTTGTGTGCCCCAAACTAAAGTCATAACTCAACGTTGGTTCCGAAGATATCTTCTAAGCTTATCCTCAAAGTTGGCGCCCAAGAATGGGCCCACTTAACTCAACCTTAAAAAATATCTTATCATGCAAAAGTGTTAACTCTGAGATGCCAACTTGGGTGCCCAAGGTGGGTCCAAGTCAATCTTTGTTAACTAAAACATATCTCTCCACCATTTATGTAAATATCATGCATGATTGATCATCCCCACTTATGATATTGCTATCGATTCAACCGTAGTAGCTCTTCGAAGTCAAACTCATTAACCTTGAGAAACTCCCCGTTAAGCCGCTGAGCTGGAGCAAGATTGGGATGGGTGACCGACCGACCAGTGCTTTCACTGACATCACCTAGATGCAATGAGTGCCAAGTGGACCATTTGATATCATGAGAGATGGGTTCTTGTTGAACCACTACTCATGAAACATGGGTCAATGAGTTTGACTCGAAACTACACGGTTGAATCCTGATAGCAATATCATAATTTGACACGCCGTGGAAAAATACCTCCTACTTATCAATTGATGAGCTCAAAGGCCTCTATTATGAATGGTTCGTGAAGGCACAACACTCTGCTGAAGGTTTTGCAATGGTGGTCAACTCGCCGGCTTAACCTTGGAGAAAACTCCCCCAAGCTGCCTTGAGCCGAGCAAAGACTGGATGGGTGACCTCCCCAGATCTGACCAGTGCTTCACCTCCGTGAGCATCACCTAGATGCAATGAGTGCTAAGTGGACCATTCAATATCATGAGAGATGGGGCTCCTTGTTGAACCACTACTCATGAAACATGGGTCAATGATTTTGACTGAAACTACACGGTTGAATCTTAGATAGCAATATCATAATTTGACATGCTATGGAAAATACCTCTTACTTATCAATTGATGAGCTAAAGGAGCTCTATAATGAATGGTTCAGAAGGCACAACACTTGTTGAAGGTTTTGCAATGGTGCACAATTGCCGGCTTCTAAACTCTTTGAGAAACTCCCCAGTTAAGCCGCTTTGAGCTGGAACAGTACTAGGATGGGTGACCTCCCGGGACAGACCAGTGCTTCACCTCTGTGAGCATCACCCAGATGCAATGAGTGCTAAGTGGACCATTCGATATCATGAGAGATGGGTTCTTGTTGAACCACTACTCATGAAACATGGGTCAATGAGTTTGACTCGAAACTACACGGTTGAATCCTGATAGCAATATCATAATTTGACACGCTGTGGAAAAATACCTCCCACTTATCAATTGATGAGCTAAAGGGGCTCTATTATGAATGGTTCATAAGGCACAACACTTGCTGAAGGTTTTGGTAATTGCATCAACTGCCGGCTTAACCCAAGAAAACCCCTGCTACGCTGAGCCGAGCAAGATCGGGATGGGTGACCTCCCGACGGACCGCTGCTTCACCGTGAGCATCACCTAGATGCAATGAGTGCTAAGGGACCATTCAATAAATATGAGAGATAATTGTTGAATACTCACTATGAAACATGGGTCAATGAGTTTGACTAAAACTACACCTGCTGAATCCTCATAGCAATATAATTTGACACCGTGGAAAATACCTCCCACTTATCAATTCCACTTAATCGAATGTATCAATTCGTTATCTATCATGCAACTCAGGTCATTAGTCATGCATTCCAAGTCAACTGAAGTCAACTAGCATTCAATCAAACTAACTACATGCAATTGAAGATAATTGAACCATAATTGAACCAACTAACCGAATCAATTGAATTGAACTAAACTAAACTTAATTCGAACTGAATTCATAGTCTAAACTAAATTGAACTTCATGCATGTAAACATCAATCCTAACTTCTAGGATCTGCATGCATTATTGAAGTGTTACCTTACCCATATAGTTAACTTAACTAAAGGTGAGTTCTCCATTCCTTCCATGTGGGTGCCCCATGTGCTCCTGTTTTGTAGGAGCTCTTCATGGGCGTCCCCACATGTTCCTATCATTTAAAATTAATTACAAATTTTCCAATTTAACATGTTCATTTCATTCGAATTTAATCTCTTTCTAATCCTAGTGTTGGGGAACATTTTCCAAGGACTTAGGAGATACATTAAATATGTTTAGGATTGCAATTAAATGACATCCTATTCCCAACATTCTCCCATTTGACATTATACATTGCAATTATTCTAAACAAGGAATCATTATTATAAATCAAGTAAGGAATCAAGGCCAATGGCCTTCCTACACCAACTAATCAATCTATGCCAACTTCAAATGCAACCTACATAATCATGAAGCTCCAAGAAAATGATTAAAACCAAGAGAATTTATCTATAGGAACTGGTTTCATAAGATAATCTGTAACATTAATTAAAGTGTCAAATTTCTCAATTAATACCTTCCCACTCTCAACCATTTCTTGTGCAAAGTGATATTGAACATCAGCATGCTTAGTACAAGTATGATACATAGGATTTTTTGGCTAAACACATAGCACTTTGACTATCACATTCAAGTTTAACTTGCAACTAAAACCAATACCTTTCCCAAGTATCTGTAACCAAACTACCTCTTTGGAGGTATGTGAAATCACTAAGTGTGTTGAACTCACGTCCAACCAAGATGTGGGCTTCTCAATATTTACTATTGAAAAAGCTTTTCTTACAAGTAACCATTCCAACATATATCTCTTACCATAAGAGAATTCAAGCCTCTCCTATTTCTCCAGGTATCTATGAGGACCTTTAACTAACCAATCCATGCCAAACTCCAAATGCAACATAGGACTATCATGAAGAAATCAAGCAAATGACTAATGTACCCAATACTTAAGAGAACTACACAAGATCAATGTCAAAGCTCCCCAATCATGAATTAGGAACATAAACATGACAACATGATCTAACCATCTCCTACTAAGAGATCACATGGACCATAACATATATACATCTTGGTCTCAAGTGAACAAATACCATGCCAAACTCTAAATGCATATCAAGAGTAAACCATGACATAATAGCAACCACTCTAAACCAAGAAAAAACCATATCCCCAATCACATGAAGATAACCTTACCAATGATGCATCCATGTCACTACCAACAAATCCCACTAAACTGTGGTATGAGCTACACATGGCATCATGACTACCATCCTCCTCATGAAGATCACTCTTTAACATCAAGAAAAGAGTAATAACTAACATCTTTACATGAAATGATCAAAGAATGATTATCTTCATCCGAGGATTCCTTTATAGAAGAATCAAAACTCTTTTTCTTGTTCTTACAATCCTTCTTCATATGTCCCAGTTTACCACAGTTCTAGGGTAAACCCACAAAAGTGGTTTACAATTCAAGTGAGGAAGGAAAACTAGCAAAAAGTGACCCCATGCAAAAAAAAGAAGTTTTAGGGGTTTGAATGAACTTGTAGGTTCGAGCGAGCCCATTAAATACTAGCCACACATTTCCCACCCAAAAAAAACAAATAAAATACAAAAGGAAAGGGGGTTCGCTCGAACCAGGGTTCAAGTGAACCCCTCTTTGCACTTATTCTCCCCTTCAGGCACTTTGAAAGTCCATATTTTTACGCTTCAAAGCTCAGGTTGAGGATGAAAATGGAGGAGACTTCACAAACCCAACTGGAATTAGGTAGTCCTTAGAATGAGCTATCCAATGACTATAATTTTAATATGTTTTGGTTTCATTATGTATTAGTTTTTTTAGTTTTATTAAACATAGGTTTTTCACCGAACATCAAGCTCTTTATTCTTCACATGTGGAAAAATAGTAGATTATCAAAAAAAAAATTGAAAATATGAGTGCATCAGATATTGAAGTCCCTGATCCAACAAAAAAAAATGAATTTCGATACATACAAAAAAATTTACGTGTTATACGGTCACACTATGTATGAATTGTAATTAGTTTGACTTCAAAACTTGATTAAAGAAAAAATATCCAATAAAAAACTATCTAACCAAGTGGAAGCACTAGATATCGAAGTTACAAATCTAAATTCGAAAGAATTAGAATTTTATCCTTCATGGAAAAAAAGTTATGCATTATATAGTGAATGTCACTTTTTTTAAATATTGTTTTATGAAAAGAACTAGTTTTTTAGGGAGATGGAAAAAGAAGTGCTTGATCTAATTCCAAATTTTTTGAAAAATATATATTTAGAATCTATAGACAAAATGTCATGAAACTCTAGTTTGCATCAACTTCAAATTCCTCACAATTTAGCCGCTATAGGTGCCCGAAAGTGAAGATTTAGTTAAAAAAATTATTTCAGTGTCCAGTTTGGCCAAAAATTGGAAACCACTAATGTGGGATCACCCTCCAACATTTTATCTTACTTTGTCCTTATGACTTACCCTTCCCTTCCTTGTCTCCCTTAGGTTCCTTTTTCTTAGGCCTACCTTTTACAAACAAGGCATCTTGGATTTCCATTTTAGACTTCCTCCTCATCTCCTCTGATAGGAGAGTATGAATTATATTGTCCATCTTCAAATTCACACCACTACCACTAATAGCAATAATTAGATTTTCCTAAGATTTTGGTAAAGAACAAAGTAACAATATGCATTTATCTTCATCTTCTAGCTTTACATCTACAGATGCTAACTGACTTAGAATCAAATTAAAAGATTCAAATGATTTGCAACATAATCACCATCTTTCATATTTAAAGAATACAACTATCTTTTCAGATACAACTTATTAGTAAGACTTTTGGTTTGATAGATATAACCTATTCTCTTCCACAACTTATACGCAGTAGTTTATTCTGAAACATTTAAGAGAACATCAGCTAGACATAATCTTATGGTCCCTCTTTCCTTCTTATCAAGTTTATCCCAATCCTCATATGACATCATTGTAGGTGAATTTGTCTCATTACCAACAGGGAACCACTGATCTCTCTCTTCAAGGAGATCATCCATTTTTAGTATCCACATCTCATAATTAGATCCATTGAATCTTTTGAAAATATCTAAAAGAGAATTAAAACTCATTGTAACAAACTTATTTTCCAAAATCAGCAATGACACAATAGTAAAAGCTCTCACTACAGCCAAAAAAACTTCAAAATTTTAAGAGAAAGGCATCCCAAATGCTACCCAACCTCAGCTCTAATACAAAATTTTGAAAAAGAACACTTAATTAGATCAACAGTATAATAGTTTTACAAGTTTTAAAGCTACATAATTACCTCCATTTTCAACACTAATGGCCCTCATTATATTCTATAACATAAAATTTGCATGTGATCTGTAATATGCTCATGGGGCCTAAAATTGCTCTTAGATCATTGATCTTAAAAAATCAATGATCCAAAAGAGATTTCAAGCCCCATGATCATTACAAATCACAGGTACATTTTACCTTATCAAATATAATTAGGGTCATTATATTTTATTGTATATCAATGGTGGAAACTAAATATTGGGAATATGGCCCTAAATAACTAATAATTATAGTATACTATTGGCGAATTAATATAGATTTCTACTATAACTTATCAAATTTAGGAGAATATGATCTAATCACGTATCAAATATTGTGGCAATTTTTGGAGTTATTAAATTAAATTCTTCGGTGATTTAAATAAGACGATAATAAAATTTTGTAAAAATGTGGCAATTCAAGGCACATTATAGCTTGAACTATTAGCCAATTTTGGATTCCCAAATTTAAACTATCAGCTAATTGTCCAATATTATCCACTCAAAAAGTCATTGCTAAAGAGGAAAGTAAACAAGGAAGAAATCAAGTATGCAAGACATCGGCCCTTCAATAAATTTGATAACATTCCTTAGGTAAAAGGTTACGTGGAATTCTAGGAAAAGTATAACAAAATGTATGATCTAGAAACACTGCAGAGGGATCTAGGCTACAAGGAAGGTCCAAAATTCCATGATAAGATCTTACTAGATCAATAACAATATTATTTTTGTAATCATGTGTGCTAACAGTATAGCATGACATGATTAAATAGATTAAAAATAATACAGTATTTCTAAAATTTTGATAAACTATATGCAATACAAAAAAACAACAAGAATCCATTATTATTACATAATTATTTTTAAAATCTATTAAACTTAACTATAAATATTAGATTATATAATTAAAATAACATTATATAAATAAAAATATATATACAGTTTAATTCTTCATGATAAACATTTAAAATGGAACGAATAAATAAAGGTTCATTAAAAATATACAAAAATAATATCATTTTTTCATAAAAAAAGTTAGGGATTTAAAATAAGAAATTTCATTATCAACACTCAAAGAAGGGCTATCAAGAAACAACCTTCTAACCACACAAATGGTAGAAGTTTCAAATGTCCATAGATTTATTATAAAATTTTGTATTTGATCAATTATGTGTAAATTTAGTTAATATTATTATATGTATACATTTGCTGAAGATTAAAAATTAATTGATTAGAAAAAGTGTTAAAGATTACATGATTGAGATCCCGCAAGCCCTAGATGATATTCTGAAGAGAAACCTGCCACACACAAATGGGAAATTACACAAAAAATATGTGTAACAATAATGATTATTGATTACTGAATGATTAAAATGAAGGATTGAATATCCTTATGAAGATTCAGACAAACTCAACATGTGACCCTAAATGATGGAGTTCTAACTGAGATAGGTGTGAGATAATAGAATGCATGAATTAGTTAAGTTACTTTATCTTGTGTGCAACAAAAAGAGTAAAGCACATGACTAATTGAAATGCATAATTAATGCAGTAGCATTCACAATCAAAACTAGATGACCTTTTCCTAAGTTTACATTAAGCACTAGAGTAAATATTAATTAATTTACTCCAACACACCCCCTGAATGACAATTGAGGAGAAGCAAAAAATTGATGAAGGAAAAGAATGCAATGATGGATGCAGAATGGGTCCTGGCTACAAGGCCTGATGAGGTACCCATGAACGAGTAATGCAATCTCTCATAACTAGAGAAAAGGAGAAAACCACATGGGAAAATCTCCTCTCCAAAAGAGAGAAAAAGAAATGACTATACTAAAGAAAGAAGGATAGAATGAGGACTCAATGTGACCCCCAAGGAATGCTTGTCATGCAAGTACAATAGATGTCCCCTCGATAGGAGAGAGAAAATGAAGATATGAATCCCTCCATAATGAAAGAGCTCTCATGCCAATGATGAACAGCTGAAGACAAAATATGATCCACTGCCTACAAACAAAATTTCTCCCCTTAGGAAGAAAAGGATCCACTAGTGATTGCAGAAGCCAAACCAAAAGAATGGGTGATTTTGGAATCCAAATCTAGATGATGTGTGCCTCTAAAAACTACTTGCATTTCCACATGTTGGAAAGTGATGTTGTCAATCCAAGATCCTGTGAAGACTGATAGAGAAAAAGTTGCAAAGGTGATGAAGATGGTGGGCCAACAACGATGATGTGGTTGTCAATAACGATGAAAGGAGAATATCTAGGTGGAAAAACTCCTAACAATTTATTCAAACTAAAGAAGAAAGTTGTAACTACCAAAGAATTGCAAAGATGCCCTCCAATTGGGATGATGCCATTGTTTATCCAATGCTCAATATTGTCTTGCTAGAAAGAAACTCTGAAATCATACGAGGATGCGACTCTAGAAGTTCATGTAGTTAGGAACCCTACTAGAAAGAAACTTTGAAAGAACACGAGGATGTGACTCTGGAATCTCATGTAGATAGGAATTTAGAATAAAAGAACACTTTTGGCTACCGATTGGAGGAGCAGTGCGGAGCTCGGTGGTTAGTTAGCAACTTTTAATATTCTAAGTTTATTTTTTAGAAGAAAAATGAAAGAAACTTATACGAGATGCTTTAAGTAGAGAACCCCATATGGAACTTTATATAAGTTTGATTTTTACAAAGCTCCAAACTTTTATAGATCTTTATTATGTGATGCTCACAAAGCACGCATAATTTTTAAAGAATCAACAAGGAAAAAAGAAAGGAGAATGCAAAACAAAATTAGGGAAAGAAACATACATGCATCTAGAAACAAAGGTTTACATCTACCTCCATTGTTGTTAAAATCTTCATTGAAATCTACCTGCCTAATGAAGAGAAGAAATCGCTTGCAAAAGATAGATCAAACATGTCATTAGCAGATCACTCCTAAACATGCAATAAATTTGCACAATATACAAAATAATTTGCACTTGTACCAAACTCAACTTTGAGTCAGTTCTCAAAAAATCACAGCCTGCAAATAAGTGAATTGACCTCCTAATGCATGTGCCTCATGCTTCATGGGTTTGATTGATTCCTAGATATGCAAGGGCCAAGTGGATTGCAATTCATGCCCTCTCTCAAACTCATGACCTCTCTAGTGAAGTAAGCTGCCAAATGTATATGGCACAACCTTAACCAACAAATGGGCCTGATCTGTAAGTTAATTTGCCTACTGGTCAGGTCGTTGATGAAGGTCTGACCGAGATGTGAAGGGGCGACTCAGGTGGAAGAATTGAATGGAAATTTGTTGTGTGCAAAACTCTACTCACCAAAAAACACATCAAGCACCTCCAAATAGCAGTCATCAATACCCCAGTATGCAATGATGAATCAGGTCCTTTTGGTAATGGTACACAACCATCAAGAATTGAAAAAGCGAACAATTCCTCAAAAAAGTGAACAAGGATCATCAAATCTGGAGCTATGATACCATGATAGAATCCATGTTTGAGATCCCACAAGCCCTGGATGATATTTTGAACAAAAACCTGTCACACACAAATGAGAAATTACACAACAAAATATGTGAAACTATAATGATTATTGATTACTAAATGATTACAATGAAGGATTGAATATCCTTGTGAAGAATCAAGCGAACTCAACATGTGACCTTGAATGATGGAGTCCTGATTGAGACAAGAGTGAGATAACATAATGCATGAATCGGTTATGTGACTTTATCTTGTGTGCAACACAAAGAGTAAAGCACATGACTAATTGAAATTCATCATTAATGCAATAACACTCGCAATTAGAACTAGATAACCTTTTCATAAGTTTGCATTAAGCACTAGAGTAAATATTAACTAATTTACTCCAATAGATTAATTATATTAAATTATATATTTTATGTTGATAAGCATTCCTTTAGAGGAATGTATATAGAGAAATACATTTTAATTTTATTTGAATGGGGAATATTGAAAGGATTACCATTGAAACAATCTTTTCTATAGATTAAATTATAAAATAATTTTGATCATGAGATTTTTAGTTTGGCACACTCTGATTCAAGGTAATTATCTTACACTTTAAATTTGAGTAACTAAATCTCTTGACAATTTAGCATCTACCATGGATAACAAGTTTTAAAAAGGTGGTGACATCAAAACACAAATTTTACTCTTTCATTTATAACAAAAAAGCATAAATATTACATTTACATTCATACTTTTGCCTATATCTGAACAAAATTTATTTTTCTATTTATCTAGACATTAAAAAATTGCTACATCAAAATATTTTTCTTATAAATTATTTTAGCAAACCTACTTATATATCTTTCATATCTCTGTACACATTATCAATAGATAGAGAGACATCAACTAGGTAGTCTCAAAGAATACGTTCTTAAATATCAAATTGGAGAATACAATATAAATGTATTATGGTTGTGTGTACAAATCTCTTGTATTAATTTAGTTTAGCTTAATTAAAAAAATTATTCTACGTAAAAAATTGAAATTTTTTATGAAATTTATTAAAACAAACTTTCTCAATCATCCATTCATAAGTTTGATATTGTAAAAGTGAATAAAAAGTGAAAAACTGATCATTAAGAAAACTCTCTCTCTCTCTCTATTTTGTTCATTCATAAAATTGGTTCAATGTGTGGGAAGGAAAAGACAATTGATTGAAAGTACAATCCAAACCACCCTTCTTTTACAATTTCATGCATTAATGGTATAACTAAATCTTGAAAATGTGATATTAGAAAGACAGCTACAAATTTAGATGGTGTTCACCATTTTTTCTATGATCTACTTTATATGTCTTGAAAATTCTAATAAAAATATTTGCAACCTATGCTTCATTCTTTTACAATGTTTTCTCAAACCTATTAATGAGTATTCTTAAACATTTTCCAATTCAATAATCAGATATAAATTTTAACCAATTAGAATAGAGCAAGAATAAAATGAAATATAAAATTTAATGTTTTCACAAGTAAAAAAATTAATGTATAAAAACATGCCTACTAAACTTTTAAGGGTAAATGCTAATTCAACAGCACGCAGAATATAGTATATAGTGAACGCTATAAATAGTCATTTGTATTTGAATACTTTTAGAGAGACAATGTATGAGTGATACAAAATTTAAGACCATTTAAGTATTCATAGTTGTTATTTGTCCAAACCAAAGAGTTGTTCAAAATCTAGACATCTCAACATATTTCCACAGCAAATTTGCAGATAAGTCTACTATATATATATAGGGAGGACGTAATGTACAGTGAGGTTTGATGAGAAGTGACAGTGGTGTGAGATGCATGGGCTCGTGATAAATACAAAGTAGCATCTTTCGATCAAGACAACGTTGTTGATAGTAAGGTACAGTGAGAAATGACGGGGTACAGTGAGGTTTGATGAGAAGTGACAGGGTGATGTGAGATTCCTACTGAATAGCTGTACAAGCTTAGACATACAGCTTAATTAGGCCCATAGAGAGTATAATAATATTCCTTTGGTACATATGTGAATATTCGTGTTGGTAGATAGGGTTTCACTGGTTACAATGTCCAACGGCACTCGCGGTGAGACACCTAACCTGGATTCTACGTTGATGTAGCCGTCGATACGCTATTACAGGCCGATAATATTCCTTATATCTAGGTTGGTAGATATGGTTTGAATGGTTACAATGTCCAACGGCAAACGTGAGGCACCTAATCTGTATTCTATATAGTTGTAGCTAATCTTCAACACCTTGTGTGATTGTAAAATATATTTAAAGACTACCATAAGTTTGGCGTGCAAAGTCGGTACTTACCGACTCCGAGTATTCCCGATTTTAACATCTGTTTATGTTTAATGACGTATAAAAAGTAGAGGGAGGGCTACAGTAGCTTATGTGAGGTGATTAATGTGCACATTCAGAGCCTCCAAATGTCTGGCATACAACACAGGAAGGGTACTCACTCCTGTTGCACTCCTTACCAAGATCATTGTAAAGGCTAAAAGATATCTTCTTGTCTCTGGATGCGTCCTTTATTATCTATGATGTGTAGTCCGCCATGCTTATTTTGGAATCCCAAGCTTACATAATTAAAATGGGCATTTTGTTCATGCCCTTTGTCTACCTTTGACACATTGCCTTCGACATGGTTTTTGGTCTACCATTCTCTGTGCATGAGTTAAAAATTATTCATTCAAACATAGTTAAAGGAAGATTTAGTCCTCTTCGTCAAATTATAAGGTTGATTTTTTTAAAGAAGTTAATTTACTATTAAACTAATGGAAAGATAGTTGATTCTTGAAATATAGAAAAAGTGATCTTAGGTCTTAAATGAAAAGAATATGAATATAGGATGCAATGATGGTCTTTTTTCAAGTTTTATTAGGATGTAGATCAACAAGGTGAATAGATTGACTATCAACAATTAATATGAGTTAATCAAATTCGGATCTACATCTAATTGAGGATGGGAATGAAATGGGAACGATTTGGAGTGATTACCCTAATTAGACTATGTGACCTAATATGATAAATTGCAAAATCTTGAAGACAAATATACGGAAATAGTAATTTGCAAGGAGATCCGAAAAGTGCAGGCTAATGTGCACTTGTCACCAACAACTGAGCCTAAGTGGTGTAGCAAGATTGGGTCGCCCTTGGGCAAATGGGTCCTTAATGAGGGGTCCTGAAACTGATTTTGCAGTCCTTTGGTGTTGGATATGAGCTCCTGATTTTCAGATGTAAACTTGTTGGAATGTCGTCAATAAATTATGTAGGTAAGTTTTTGTGTCTTGACAAGGTTGGTGACAATAAATGCAACAATTAACAATGTGTTGTCAATCTTCCTTAATCCTTTCCAAACCTACAATTTGCACATTCAAAGAGGGTGAAAATGTTATGCAATATAGGGGCTTGCCTAAGTCAGACTTTGTGTAAGTGTTTCCACTTGCACAATGGAAAAATGTAAATGGTAAATGATAATGGAAAGGAATGAATGATGAAATCATAATTCTCTACAACTCACTACCCTTAAATGGGTATCTTGAAGGACTAAAGTCATACACATCTCTTCAAGAGTTTGGATCTTGCTTGCTTGAATACTTGAATGCTTTAGGGACCTGCAAAAAGATGTTAGCCTTCACAAAATAATAACATGAACACACATAAACTTTGAAATGGTGTTAGATCTTGAATTGCTGCAAGGTAAATGAATAAAGTTGTGTCACAGTTTTGGCCAACTTATCAACACAAGTGAATTTAAGTATTTTTAACTAGAAATTAATTTTGGTCAAACATATGATCTTGTAAGACTCATTCTAGATACGTTATATATGTCCACAACTTTTCCAACTAAAATTTGTTGGGTAAATGTATATTTAACACCACTTTAAGTCCAATTTACCCAAAAAAAAATTATTTGAAAAAAGTTTGATGTTTCAACAACTTCTACTCGTGTATAAAATATTTTTTTAAATATAAAATACCCTTTTGTAGATCCATAACTTTAGTTTTCAAAAATATATATTAATGAGCTATGTTAGGGTTTCTTGTGTTTGCGATCATCCTTGGCCCCTCTTGCATCGTACCCACCTTAAGCACAATATTTTTCATTGACTATGTGTTGTATGACTGCATTTACTATAGTTTTTGTTGTTTTTATTATGCATACAACCGGCTCTAACCCAACAGTTCCTGCTAATGTTGGCGGTTCAACGACTCTGCTCAATGGCTCCTTCAAACAAGCATCCCCAAAAAATTGTTTTGAAAGTGTACCACAAATTAAGTCTTTTGATTCTCTGACGGATGTGGTGTTACCCATCTTAGATTTTGATTATGCATGTCAATGGTTAGAACATACTCTTGTTGGTTATTTTGTTGGGAGGACTCCAC
Organism: Sequoia sempervirens; assembly: GCA_007258455.2. Lineage (NCBI taxonomy): Eukaryota > Viridiplantae > Streptophyta > Pinopsida > Cupressales > Cupressaceae > Sequoia > Sequoia sempervirens. Next base: position 92,389,390 of record VDFB02373365.1, read on the forward strand.
TTGAAATTCTGCTTAATGAATGGGTTCAAAAGGCCTGGGTACCTCATGGGGTCCACCTTCATATGGTTCAAAATTTGACCAAAGGATTTTTTCTTTTCATTTTGAAAAGTTTAGTCATGTTTAGGCAATCCTAAATCATGGTCCTTGCTATGTTTGGTCCTCATTGTTGGTTTTCCAACCCTGGACCCGAGACTTGGCTATTTCAGATGACACCAAGTTATGGGTTCTAGTCTGGATTGAATTTCCTGGTCTTCCTTTTCCTTGTTTGCATTTTTATAGCATGTTGGCTCCTCTTGGGGAGAGTTGTTTGTGTCGAACAAGGTAGGTTCTTTGAAAGCTCTCCCTCAAAAGTGATTTTGTGTCGAAGTAGACCTTTCACAAGATTTGAAAGAGTCCATCGATATTCAAATTGGTATTTTTTTTCATACCCAGAAGGTTACATATTTTAATCTGGATACCTAACACTTATTATTGATGTTAGTCTGTTGACCATAAGATTAAGGATTTCCATTTTGTGGCCCCCCATACTCAATCTCTACGACGAGAAGCTGACAAGCCCTATCAGGTAGAAGGTGTTACTGCCAAACCAAAGGAAAAATGGACAATGGTTACCAACCAAAAAAAAAAGTCTAATAATTCGGGACGGTTGCCGAAATCCTTGAGCTCACAAAAGAAGTTTCAAACCCTTTAATGAAGGGGAAGGAAACCCAAACGATTTCTAATAGCATTCCAACTTGGGCAAGGCCCTCTGCCACACCCCAACCTGCCTCAATGATGACAACTCAACCGAATGTGTCTCCTCCCGTGTCAGGAATCCATAGGAGATCACACGGTCCTTCTCGAACACTTAAAGAAGAAGAATATGTTTAGGAAAAATGGAGGCATTCCTCTCCTCCCATTCAAATTGAGACAGTCCCACCATATTTTTTATAGAATCGCTATTCCTCTCTAGAAGAGCCAAAACCCGATTGAGTTTCTAACTTGAATTTTCTCTCCTAGAATGTTTGAGGTCTAATAGACCTCTCTAGGAAGTATTCTATTAGGGATACTCTTCAGAAATATGTTGGTATTGATGTGTTATGGCTTTCAGAAGTTAAAGTTGTTGGTTTTTTTCTTTTCTCTTCTTGCTGAACTATTTGGCCAACCAGTAAAATGTTTTTCTCTAATCATGAAGCTAGACATGGTGGTGCGATCACCCTTTTGTCCTTGCGGTGGAATGCTTGTGTGGTTAATCATGGGCCTGACCCCACACATCGACTCATCTAGGTCACTCTTTTGAACATTGATAATCATTCCTTTGGGATTATTAATTTTTATGCCTTGAATGATGTCATTGAAATATCTCTTCTCTCGTGATGGATTGTTGAATCATTGTAGTTGCTACCTATCTTCTCTATGGGGATTTCAATATGGTTGAGATGGTGTATGACAAAGATGGTACTCTACCATTTCGATGGGCAGCTGGCGAAAGAGAGGCCTAGTTTTACATGTGCAATAAATTGGGTCTTTTTTATCCCAATATTGGCCGCCACCACTCTCACTATCTCTAGAATACTTGGTACAATTATTGAGCTGGTTTTGACATGATATTTAAATGCCTTGATCATGCTATGATCTCAGCTCAATCTTTCTTTCCTTTGTTAGCTCTTCCCCAGTTCCAGTTAGGTCGTTAGTGGTTGTGACATTGTCAGACCACTTTCGCATCCTTTTTGCATTGAATGACAAGTGAGGCAGCCTCATGCCAACATGACCCAATTCTTTTAAATACTTCTTTTTTGAGTCATCAGCCACACTAGCCCACATAGAACTATCTAGAATCTTGAATGTAGACCACCCCACTCAATGGATCAAGTGGTGGAATGATGCCATCACCCGTACCACAAGGTTTCTTCGCATTTATGGGTGCTAGTTGGCTATTTTTCATAGATGGTCTTATGAGGTGACAATGTCTGACCTTCATACCACCTTTGAGGCTTTGGTGGCTAACCCCTTCTCCCCTTCTCTATAATTCAAGGTTGTAGAGTTAAGACATCAAAAGCAAGTGGTGATAATTATGTGGCTAAAGGGGCACAGATCAAGGCCATATTACACTGGCTCAAGATTGGGGATCATGCCTCAAAATAATTCTTTCTATCTCTTTGAGCCAAACATTTTTCACCTAGCATAAAGTGAACCAAAGATGGCAATAATGTGCTTTTCTGAACTACCTGATATTCTCTAGGTGTTTGTTAAGCACTATGAGCAAGTTTTCACAACCAAAGATTACACACTAGAGTAGACTAATGTGCTCCAGAACTGCCTTGCTATTGTGCCAAATAGGCTTTCCATAGCCTAGAAAGCTTTCTGTGAGCAATCAATCACAATTGAAGACCTCAAAGAAGTTGTTTGCACAATGGTTGATGATAAAGCTCTGAGAATTTATGGGTTCTCATGCAAATTTTACAAATCACTTTAGGGTTGTGTGGGAAAGGATCTACATAAAATTTACCTAGAATATTTTCATTCTAATTCCCTAGGTAATATCATCAACAAAGGTAATGTTAAATTCATACCTAAAACTGGTGATCTTGAGGATATTTGTAACTGGTGGCCCATCATGCTCGTCAATGTTTCCTACAAAATAATAGTCAAATCCCTCGCTTTAAAAATCTACCATCTTTTTCCTTAGATTGTGTGCCCTAAACAGACTAGTTTTATTAAATCCAGGTTCATCTTGGACAACATAATTGTTGTCTAGGAAGGCATGGAGTGGGTGAGACACTAATAAAAAGGTTTTTTTTCTCAAAATTGATTTTTCCAAAGCTTATGACTGCATTGAATGGCCTTTCATTTTGGCTATGCTTTATGCACTAGGATTTGGCCCAAATTTCATTTAGTCTATTAAAATGTTGTTCTCCAAAGCTTCATCTTGCATCACCATTAATGGCGGCCAATCCTAATCCTTCAATCTATTTTTCTCCATTTTTCAAGGTTGCTTGCTTGCCCCCTCACTTTATGTGCGTGTTGTTGAGGGGTTTGTCTATCTTCTTGCTCACTCTACTTCCTAGGCGCTTGTTCAAGGAATCTCTTTGCCCAACTTGCCAACTCAATTGGTCAATGGCCACTTTTCCAATGATTTCTTCCTTACCTTACTAGAAGAAGAAAATAATGAAAAAGATGCTCTTGGTTTTCTTGAGACCTTTCATTTGGCCTTTGGTTCTGCCATCTAGTGGCACAAAACCTTGTGTTACAGACAATCCGTTCTTCCCATTCCTCTATGAATTCAGTAATATGGGTGGAAGTAGATTACTCCAAGTGAAATATTCAAATTTCTTAGCATCCCTTTCTCCTTTCAAGCCTCTTCTACTAATCTCTAGCAAGCACTTCTCTCTCAAATTGAGAAAAAGTTAGCATTTTGGGTTACCAAGCCACTTTCTTAGGCTAGTAAATTCCAGGTGTCTTCTAAAATCCTGGCAGCAACCCATGTGTATTACTCTACATGCTAGGCCCCTTCTAAGGCCTCTTTTGTGAAGTTGAAAAAATTATTCAGAGATTTTGTTTAGAACTCTTCTGAGACTCACAAAGGCTTTCACCACATTTCCTGGGAGTTTTGCTACCTCCCCAAAGATTCTGGTGGGCTTGAACTTCTTTCCACTCAGCGGTAAGGTATTGCTCTTGTGTCAAATGGATTATTCATGCTCTTACTAGCAATGAGGCCTAGAAAATTCTCCTTAGGCATTGTATTGAAGCAGGTTATCTCACTCACAAACCTTCTTAGAGGGGAATTAGTTTTCAGACCCTTCTTGTTATGAGGTAGCCTGTTTAGATTATGGGTACCTTTGTTGCCAAAAGTATTAGGTGAACCTGGGAGGCTATCATGCCTTAGCTCCACTGGACTGGGACTAGATTTCATGATGGGATCTTGTTCAATTAGTAGAATATTTGGTGGTCTCCTCTTTTTGATAATGCATATTCACTATTGGCTAAGCTTCCTTATCTTAAGGCCCTCAAATTCCATAAGAAGGGTATTCAAACCCTTCAAGATTTATTCCATAGACCCACCATGAGTATTTTGTCTTGGGAAGTTTTTCATGCCTAGTTTGTCTTACAAAACCATGACCATAAAACCTTCGATGGTCTAGTGAATTCCATTCCAAATGATATACTTCATAAAGTGGGTGTCTACTCCACTAAGCCTTGGTAGAAAAACTAGAAATGGTTATGTGACACCCTGTTTAGAAATTACAAACCTTGGCTTGGCTATCAATGGCTCTCACCTCATTTTCTACTATGTGATTTGCCATTATTGAGCCCAAGCTCACCCACTTTTCTTGGTGTATTAGTTTCCAATTCTTATTGGTGGAGTCTCAACTTTCTCACTTGGGGGTCGAGGACCCTCTTTTCCTGTTTTGTGGGTAGGTCAAATAATTTAAGCGTCTGTTCTAGTTTCTCACTAGAGCTCAATAGTTGTGGAATTGAATTCATGATTTATTTTGGCCATTTCAACTAGAGACTTTCTCTTGGCATATGGTTTTTCTAGGGGACTCTTCTAGACTCCCCGCTAAGTATACCCAAATTTGGCACACTTTCAGGGTGGAAATCCTCTTTAGTATTTGGAAAGATAGAAATTCCTATATATTTTCTCATAGCTAGAATGATAAATTTGTTTCTTTATATTCTAAATCCATTATTTGCTCTAATTTTATTTTGCAAATTCAAGTGTAAACAAAAAAGTTGTGCTTGAAGTTTCTCACCTTCAAGAGATTTTGGAGCTATTGGTGTTTTTTCAAGCAAAACCTTATCCTCTAAAGGGTAGCCAACCCTTATGCTCAAGAATTTTCAAAGTTAGTAGCCAACACATATAAGTAAGGATTTTAAGGCCCTTACTTCTACTCTTCAGGCTCTGTGAAACCTGAGAGGGTAATCCCATTTATGCTCATAAGATACTTATTCAGTCAAAAGTATTTCTACACACAGATAAATTCCTCTAAAATGCAAATAGGCAATATTCATCAAAGGTTTGGCTAACCTTTTAATAAGTTATTATCCATTGCAAGGAATAAGGTGATACTTCAGATTGGGACGTTATATGTAAGAAAAATTATTCCAAGCCTCTGGTTAGGTGCAATACTATCTCAATTAACTCTAAGATAAGCTAATGAAAAGACCGATGCCTCGTCCATGGGGATAATGGATTCAACTAGCAATTAATCAGTAGTACCTTAACAATTCAACTAAGTAATTAGTGGACTACTGATATACTACTTTGTAGCATTCAACTTACTGTGTTTAAAAAATAGCTTTTTACCAAATCCTATATCATTTCCTCACAAACCCATGACCTAATTTTAGCATTAAACCAACTCCTTGACTTGAAGCATAAATAAACTCATTTATTCAGTTTAAAAAAACATAAGACAAATGAAACTATTATTAAAAAATTCATTCATAATTTGTAAGGAAAGTGATGGCACCTTCAAATTTACAAAATTTGAAGTGACCATGTTGAAGAATTTTCCTTTGCACACTCAGAAGTGCTCTTGAAAAATCTACCCAAGTGACCTACTTTGGAGGGTCATAATTCAGAGCCTATTGATTTTCATGCAAAACCCCTTGGTAGACATATTAATGTGACATATGTGAACATGCATGTCAGTTTTCAGCTTCCCATAATGAGTTTTGACAATTTTTTGAAAAGTGAAGCTGGAGGGTTCTAGTACTGTTTTGTTGCTTGCAAACTCTTTGTCTTGCGAAGTGGCCTCCTATTCGAGTTGATATTTCACAGCTGGATAATTGTTAAGACAAATGGATTGTTTCTCCCCATTCTCCCCACATTCATATGCTGCATGGTCTAGTTTCAGAGCCACACCATTAGATTTGATATTTTTCCCTAGTCAAAAGCAAATACAGTTTGTTCATTTTTTGCATCTACATTTTCATAATGTTTCAAAGTGGTTAAGTTTGACCCTCAATATCTTTTGACGAATGTGGATTGAAGGAAATCCCTCTTGCACACATACTCAATGGACTCAATGACCTAGTGTGTCCAATGGAAATTCCCTTGGAGATGATTTGGTATTTTTTCAAAGTGGTAGCTTGGTGAGCCCTAGTTGGTTTCTGATAGGTGCAATTGCAGAAATGTCTGAGTGAGCCACTTTGGCAGTGAATATCTTGCACCAAAAGATGAATTTTTCTGAGCCATTTGTTCCACTAAATTCTTGGGTCAAATTTCTACCTACCTGCTCAGTTTCATGCCCCTAGGATGAAATCTGATGGGTTATTTAATTATCTTCTGACTGCTACTCCAGGTCAAAATTGGTGTTATGAAAAGTTTCAAATTTTGAAATTATAAGGACAACCCATTTCTCATTTTATTTCAAAACATCTTCAACTCCATTTTCATCAAAATCAGAGATCATATGATGCATTATTTTAATGCATTTTAGTCGCGACAAAGGCATCTGGTAGGCCAATTTACAAAATAGGTGCCTGAAATATTTCAGCGATGAAAGTTTTGAGGAAATGAATTTGCTCTAAATAATTGATTATTTTCCTACACAAATTTTTGCGGCTCCAAGTGTCCCAGTTTACCTGCAATGAATTTTCCATATTTGGGCCGCAACCGAAATTAAAATTTTACTATTTCCTAAAGTTTAAAAGGAAAATGTTTTAAATTGTTTTAAATGCCTTCAAAAAGTGAAAAACATCAAATTAGGGCAGATTTCAATTTTTAATGTTTTATAAAGTTAAAACATTATAAACTTTGCACGAGAAGCTTTCCCACCCAGCCCGTGGAAATATTTCTCATAGGAACTTCACAGGGAAGCGGGGAAGGCATAGGAATGATTTCTCTGAGTGCCAAAGGTATTTCTAACTATATACAAATGTAATCTGGAGGATTTTGAAGTTGCTTAAGAGTTGGGGATTGTTGCATTGCCTCTCAAAATTCATAGAAATTGAAAAGTGAATCACGTTTTTGGCTTTTTGGCAAAATTTTGGGGGTCCATTTGAGCTCAGAATTGCTGCTCCATGCTTTATATCTATCCCCTAACCATTCCTAATGCTTGGAAAGAGTTTTTAAGCATGTTTGGAATGAATTTTGTGTGCTTGGAGCCATAAAAATGCCCTAAAAAACAACCCAATGATGATAAAAATTTGAAGAGGAAGCTAAAATTTGTTCTCTGCGATCTTAAAAATGTGGGAGCAATTAAGGTGGCACCATGAAAGGAGGATTTTAGGAATGCAATCCTTGTGTGCAGTAAACTGCTAGCTGGGAGAGCCATCATATTCATGGATTTGATTGATGAAGAGTTGCAATTTTTAACAATGAATGAATGGCAGAAATCAAAGCATTCCCCGCTAGCCAGTGAAGAGGAGGGTTGATGTTAGCAAAGAGGCATAGGGAAGTGGGGAGAGGAGGATTTGTGATAAGTATAAAGCTTTATTTGAATTTAGCTTTTTAACTAATGACTTGCTTGTTGGCCCGAGCAATTTTTTGCTACTATCATAGGAAGCAACGGGTGCACGAGCATTGGAAGGTAAGCTTGTGGTGGGCCCAACAAAAGGTTTTAAAAGGAATTCCTTAAAAACATTAATGTTGCTCATTGAAAATAAAATGAGGCGGCAATGGGCCATTGGTCTACTGGTGAAGTTGAAAGGTTCTAAATGAGTCCACAAGGGATCAAGTCTCCTTGAGATCAAAGGCTCTGACACCGAAAAAGGGATGAGGTCGGGATTGTGCCCCAAGCAAATTTGGTGAAATGGATACCCCTCAGTCCTTGGCTCTTAGCCGAAGAGGTTCATCCCAAAAAGGCTCATGCTCCCATATCGGGTAGCTACAAATAATTTGTGGATGACCTCCATAAAAAATAAAATGAGGAAAAACACTTGAAAAATTAAACAGTGTCGATAAAGTGATTAAGTGATTTCACTTTTAAAAGAGGGCAAGGATTTAAAATGTGAAGTGAGAAGTGAAGGCCCACAAGTTAAATATTTTTATAGCCCATTAAAACAAAGGTAAAAAACATTTATGCTGGGAAAATATTATAAAGTGTAATGTGCGAAAGTAAAAGGGGCACGAGTGAAATTTTATAAAGTGAATAAACTATTCACTGTGTGAGATTTTTTCTTTGCTAGAGAAGATTTTTTTCACGCAGAACCAATTTTCACGTAGTAGGGTGAAAAATGAAAGTGGAGGTGAAATCCTTTGCAAGCAAAGATATTTTTCAACTGGAGAATAAAGACGAATGATGACTCTTTAGGGAAGGGAATATTTTTCAGTTGCAAGATAGGTGAATGCAAGAAGCTGCATGAATCAAAGTAAATAATAGGTCTTTCTCTTCAGGTGGTGGGCAATTATTCATCAATGAACCTGAGTTTTCCAAGTGTCTTCTTTTGATGTGCATTTAGGGTTTCTTTCTCCTTAAGTGCAATTTTTTGATTCATTGTAAGCTATGAGTTGTTCTAGAATTATTCACAGAGAACATTGTAATATAGAGCATTTCAGAGTTAAGTCTTAGGGTCTAAGTTTGTCAATATGTATGTAATTTTGATAGCAATACTGGCATAATATTATTGAATGATGCAAATTCAAGGCCATTTTCTCTCCTATGTAGTAGTTTTATAAGCTATGAATAACATAATCAAGAGATATTTTATTTGTCTCCATTAAATTCCAATGGATGTTTTAGTTTTGTTCATGCTTATTGATTCAAGGAATTGATGTAAATTCTTGAGTGAGGCTATTGGTTTATGTTAAACTGAGTGCTAGGATTCTAATAAGAATTTATGGTTGAGATGTTATGTTGAAATACTACAATACAGTATCTTCAAAGCTTAGATGATGATGTGTATTAAATTGTTATCAATTTGTACAGGTATTGAAGTTGACCCTATTCCAATGGATGAAGCACTGATCTAGGTGTGTTATTCATGTTCATGCTTATTGTGTATTTTAAACAATTTGAGAAGAAACATCTATTTACAGTGTATTTGGTACTTTGGCACACAAGTTTCTATAAGTATATTGTTGGGATTACCCTCCCAAGTTTAATAGAACCTAAAGTGCAGGGGAGAAAAGGCTACAAATCAAGCTCTCATTCATTGGCCACTAACCTTGAGGTTCTTAAGCATAAGGGTTGGATACCCTTTAGAGGACTTTAAGGTTCTGCTAGAAAAAGAACCAAAAGATTGGCAACTCTACTAGGGAAAAGTGAATTATTTAATTAATTATGTCATAGAATCTCCAGTGCAAATTTGTTGAAGTCCATTTGGAAAGAGTTAAAAAAGAATTTGAATAACTGGTTTAGATGTTGAAGAAGTTCTAGATCTGCAAATTGATTTATAGCAGCCCTAAATTCAAAATACTGTGAAGAGACTCTGCTTGAAGAACTTGGAGAATTTATTTTCATTGATGAAGATATCCTTGCTTCAAAGGTTTTCCTCTTGTTGAAGAGGTGGCGACTCTACTCTACAATTTATGCACATGAAGGGCTTCTATTCATTATTGTGACCTAAAAATTCTCTATTCAAAGTTGCATCAGTTGGAGATGTGAAGGTACATGGTTCTCTGCATACTTTAATTTTCCCTATCATATTGAATGTAATTGTTGTTCCATTTAAAGAATTTTTCTAAGTATTCACAAATTTTCTAGTATGGATGGTTAGAATGAATTTGTATATCCTAGGGAATTCTATCCATTTGCATTATCATATGTTTCAAGTCTAGGTTACCACCATATTGGCAATTATCCTAGTGATCCTTCATATTGTCATGGTTATGATTATGCACAATAAGTTAAACCTATATTTGCATACATCTATGGATTACAAAAGGGAAATAGACATGCCATTAGAAACCTTAATATAGATTGTCAAGAAGTTTTAGAAGTCTGATAATCCTCAAATAATTGACACCACAAAGTGCATGAACCCAAGTGTGAACAAGCCTAGGCTAAGCCAGAAATGGAAAGTTGTGTTTGAGAGGAAAATTGAAAAAAAGACACCTGATGTCTCTACAAGCTCAGTTAAGAGATAATCATACTGAACCATTGATTTTTGGTTCCTATGACTTCTCTAACTCTTCTAGTGGTTTTCACCTAAAAGGAGAGAGATAGGAGCAAAAATGCAAACTAGTTCATTCAAATTATGATATGTGTGATGTTTTCTAACCTAAATGAAGTTAACTAAATGAAATTGACTAATCTAGATAACTGAGAATGAATGCAAAAGTGAAATTAAAGCTATTTTTGAAAACACATTGTGTATTGCAACAATGAACTAAATGGATGAAATATGCAGAACAAAAAGAGATGAGTCAAATTAGAGTGCACCTAGGAAAAATGTGATGAATCTAGAATGTCTTGAATGCTGGTTGAAGTCCCTAATTTTTCACAGTGGGACTCATTCGCCCAAGGTGGTGAATTAGTCCTCCTGGTGAAAAACTGTCAGAAACAAGTTTCTGTCTGTCGGGATCTGGAATCTGACAAAATTTAGATTTTCAGTCCTAAGGTGGGACTCATTTGCCACTGATGGCGAATCATTCCTCTCCCAAATTTCTAAAAAATTAGGGGACAACTCTGCAACACCAGATCTAGAAATCACTACTTGTTCGGTTGCCGAAGTCAATTATGCAGAAAACAGATAGAAAACCTTCTCCAAGTTTGAAATTGACTTGAGTTGACTTGAAAACCAATCTTCAACACCAAAAATCTTGTTAAATCTGCATACCTAAGTCTGCAAACACACATGCAAAGGGGGAAAATGGTTGAGGGTTAGACAATAGGGGTTTCCCTTGGTCAAACCCCACTTTTTGTAATCAAACCCTTAATAAAATAATGAAATGCAAAGGAAAGATAAACTAATAACATGCAAATGCTATCAACTTACCAAACCCTTGATGATTCAAATATTAAGTAATGTCAATGGCTGATTCAAAGTGCTTCAACAGTGCTTGAAAAGATGTTGCAAGATGCTTGAAATTGCGTGAATGTGTTAAGAGATTGAACGCTTGAATGAGGAGATTGTAGGAGATGTAAAATGAGGTGAAAATCACTTATTTATACTAACTTGTGCTTCAGTAACCATTCATACCTCATCACAGGCCGACATGAAGTGTATTTGAATAAAACTCGAAAGGAAAATTTGAGATTTTGAATTTGGGGCCAAAGGGGGACTCATTCATCACCCCATGGCAAATGGGTCACACCTAGGACCTAAAAAAATGTGTCCGGAAATATGTTGTATTTAATGTTATTTGTCGGTCAGATAACATTCAAAAATACACTTAAATAAGACATGTGAGGGTATAAAGGTGTCAAATAAGACATAAGAAGGTCTAAATAGTGAAGGTGTGCCTAGGAGAACGTGAAAGTTTGTTACAAGACTTTACAAATCTTCAAAATAGGAGTTAATAATGAATAAAAAGATGATTTTTAGGTGAATTATAATTAATAGAGTCTAGAAGAATGTGGAAATGTCTTACAACAATTCACAACACCTTCACAAGACATCATTCTTTGAATTTTAGTACCTAAACAAGCATGTTCAAGCCATGTTACAACATAAAATCATAGCAGCATAGTTCTAACACCCTGAAACAAGACCTAAAAGACCCTGAAATAAGACCTAAAAGGCCATGAAAATGACAAGGGGCCATTTCTCTACGACACATTTAGCCAGATTGTAGTGATGTTTTTAGATTGGCTTCAATGAAATATGATGAGAAATTTGTCTATGATAGAGGTAAGAAGAGACCTACAACTATTGGTGGCCTTGGGCATCAGATATGGTTTGAATTGTCAAACCAAAGCAGTGGGGGCAGAAATGACCTTTTGACCTAATCACCCAAGGAAGTAGGCACCTAGTCTGCTTCTCTAGAGGATCTGAATTCTTGCTATGCCCGCAAGGGGCATACATCCCCAGTCGGAGCCAATGATGTCACCTTCAACATGGGCACTTCAAATTTACAAAATTTGAAGTGCCCATGTTGAAATTTTTTCCTTTGCACACTTAGAAGTGCTCCTAAAAAATCTGCCCAAGTGACCTACTTTGAAGGGTCATAATTCGAAGCCTGTTGATTTTCATGCCAAACCCCTTGGTAGACATACTCATGTGACATATGTCAACATGCATGTCAATTTTTAGCTTCCCATGATGAGTTTTGATAGTGTTCTGAAAAGCGAAGCTAGAGGGTTATGGCAATGTTTTGTTGCTCGGAAACTATGTCTTACGAAGTGGCCTCCTATTCGAACTAATATTTCACAACTGGATGATTGTCAAGACAAACAGATTGTTTCTCTTCATTCTTCCCACATTCATATGCTCCCTGGTCTAGTTTTAGAGCCTCATGATTAGATTTGATATTTTTCCCTAGTCAAAAGCAAATGCAGTTTGTTCACTTTTTGCATCTACATTTTCAAAATGTTTTAAAGTGGTTAAGTTTGACCCTCAATATCTTTTGACGAATGTTGATTGAAGGAAAGACCTCTTGTACACATACTCAATGAACCCAAATGACCTAGTGTCTCCAGTGGCAATTCCCCAGGAAATGATTTGGTATTTTTTCAAAGTGGCAGCTTGGTGAGCCCTAGTTGGTTTCTAATAGGTGCAATTGCAGAAATGTCTGAGTAAGCCACTTTGGCAGTGAATATCTTGCAGCTCAGGATGATTTTTTCTGAACCGTTTATTGCACTAAATTTTTGGGTTAAATTTCTACATGCCTGCTCAGTTTCAGGTCCCCAAGATGAGATATGATAGGTTATTTAATTGTCTTCTGACTGCTACCAAGTCAAAATTGGTGTTCCAAAAAGTTTCAAATTTTGAAATTCTAAGGGAAACCCATTTCACATTTTGGTCCAAAACATCTACAGCTCCATTTTCATCAAAATCAGAGATCATATGATGCATTATTTTAATGCATTTTAGTTGCGACAAAGGTATCCAACAAGCCAGTTTACAAAGAAGGTACATGAAATATTATGGAGATGAAAGTTTTGAGGAAATGGGTTTTCTATAAATAATTGATTATATCCCTATGCAAAATTTTCATGGCTCTAGGTGTCCCAGTTTGCTCGCAATGAATTTTCCCTATTCGGGCCATAATTGAAATTAAAATTTTACTATTTCCTAAAGTTTAAAAGGAAATTGTTTTAAAATATTTTGAATTTTTTAAATTCCTTCAAAAAGTGAAAAACATCAAATTAGGGCAGATTTCAATTTTTAATGTTTTATAAAGTTAAAACATTATAAACTTTGCACATGAAGCTTTCCCCACCAGCCCGTGGAATTTGAGTGCCAAAGGTATTTCTGATTGTGTACAACTGTAATCTAGAGGATTTTGAAGCTGCATAAGAGTTGGGGATTGTTGCATTGCCTTTCAAAATTCACATAAGTTTAAAATTGAATCACGTTTTTAGCTTTCTGACAAAATTTTGGGGGTCCATTTGAGCTCATAATTGCTGCCCCGTGCTTTAAATCCATCCCCTAACCATTCTCAATGCTTGCTAGGAAGACTTTTTAAGCGTTTTTGAAATGAATTTTGGGTGCCTGTAGCCATAAAAATGCCCCTACACTGTGAAAAATGACCCATTGATGATAAAAAATTGAAGAGGAAGCTAAAATTTGTTCTTTGTGATCTTAAAAACATGGGAGCAATCAAGCTGGCACCTTGAAAGGAGGATTTCAGGAATGCAATCCTTGTGTGTAGTAAACTGATGGCTGGGAGAGCCCTCATATTCATGGATTTGATCGATGAAGAGTTGCAGAACAATGAACAAAGGGCAGAAATCAAGAATTCGTTGATAGCCCATGAAGAGGAGGGTTGATGTTAGCAAAGAGGCACGATGAAGTGGGGAGAGGAGGTATGGATTTAAATAAATCCATTTGTGATAAGTATAAAGCTTTATTTTAAAGTTTTAAATAATGACTTGCTCACTAGCCCCATCAATTTTTTGCTATTGTCATAGGAAGCAACGAGTGCACGAGCATTGGAAGGTAAGCTTGTGGTGGGCCTAGCAAAGGGTTTTAGAAGGTATTCCTTAAAAACATTAATGTTGCTCAGTGAAAATTAAATGAGGCAAAACATTTGAAAAATTAAACAGTGCTGATAAAGTGATAAAGTGATTTCACTTTTAAAAGAGGGCAAGGATTTAAAATGTGAAGTGAAAAGTGAAGGCCCACGGGTTAAATATTTTCATAGCCGGATAAAAAAAAGGTAAAAAACTTTTGTGCTGGGAAAATATTTTAAAGTGTAATGTGCAAAAGTAAAAGGGGCACAGGTGAAATTTTATAAAGTGAATAAAATATTCACTATGTGAGATGTTTTCTTTGTTGGAGAAGATTTTTTTCATGTAGAACCAGTTTTCACACAGCAAGGTGAAAAATGAAAGTGGAGATGAAGTCTTTTGCAAACAAAGATATTTTTCAACTGGAGAATAAAGAAGAATGATGACTCTTTAGGGAAGGGAATATTTTCCTATTGCAGGGCAGGTGAATGCAAGAAGCATGAATCAAAGTACAAAATAGGGCTTTCTCCTCAGGCAGTGGGTAGTTATTCATCAATGAACCTAAGTTTGGAAAGTGTCTTCTTCTAATGTGCATTTAGGGTTTCTTTCTCCTTAAGTGCAATTTTCTGATTCATTGTAAGATATGAGTTATTTTGGAATTATTCATAGAGAACATTGTAATACAAAGCATTTCAAAGTTAAGTCTTAGGGTCTTATTTTGTCAATATGTATGTAATTTTGATAGCAATACTGGCATAATATTACTGAATGGTGAAAATTCAAGTCCATTTCTCTCCTATCTACTGGTTTTATAAGCTATGAATAACATAATAAAGAGTTATTTTATTTGTCTCCATTGAATTCCAATGGATGTTTTAGTTTTTTTCATGCTTATTGATTCAAGGAATTGATGTAAATGCTTGAGTGAGGCTACTGGTTTATGTTAAACTGAGTACTAGGATTCTGATAAGAAGTTATGGTTGAGATGTTATGTTGAAATACTGTAATACAATATCTTTAAAGCTTAGATGATGTTGTGTATTAAATTTTTATCAAGTTGTATAGGTATTGAAGTTGACTCCATTCCAATGCATGAAGCATTGATCTAAGTGTGTTATTCATGTTACATTTTTCTGGTTAATTCAACAACTGGTCACAATTTTAAAACCAATTTTAATTATCAATCTCTATATGTTTGTGTCTTAACCTCAATTTATTACATTTCTCATGTTTAATGTGTACACTACCATGAAGGTCAGCCAAACCTTTCGGGTATTGTGTCTTTTAAACAATTTGAGGAGAAACATTTGTTTACAGTGTATTTGGTACTTCAGCATACAAGTTTCTATCAATATACTATTGGGATTACCCTCCTAGGTTTAACAGAGCCTAAAGCATAGGGGAGAAAAGGTTACAAATCAAGCTTCTTTTCATTGGCCACTAACCTTGAGGTTTCTTAAGCATAATGGTTGGCTACCCTTTAGAGGAATTTAAGGTTTTGTTGGAAAAAGAACCAATAGAAAGTACACAAGAGAGCATATATTTTAGAACTAATACTTTCTTATTATTATTGATGTTATTGTAAAACCATTTTAAGATCATTACATTATGAATCATACCTTGAACTTGTTCATGATATATTCATCAATTTATCTATTTACATTCTGCTCCTTTCTATGCTTAGCTTTTCACCTAGTAAGACTCAAAAATTGAACCCTCTCAATCAACCCTGAAATCCCTTTTATAGAACAAGGGAGCAATAAGCATACGGTTGAATTACGATTACATTTCATATTTCATTTCAAAACCAATTTCACCTAAATTCAAGAAATTCCACAGACAGTTTTATGTAATCATTTGCATAAGAGAGGAAAACAAAAGACAAAATTCTTCATGAGTTGTCGATGGAGAGTAACCAAATCACCCATAGGGTACCGTTAGTCATTGTTGCAGCATCCACATCGATCAAAAAGATTCTTCATTATACGAGTTAGAAGACTTCCACAAATGCACAAGGTACAAAACCACACATAAGCTAAGAAGGAGGATCCTGATACAGTGGCTATGGTGTCATTGAAAACAAAAACAGGGTGGAGATGCTACTCTGAGTCCTCAACATCAGAGTATGCTCATCTACTCCTTGTTCTTGATGCAACTAGAGGAACCATCACTCCTTCCTCATTAGAGTCATCATACAGCACCAGAGAGAGAAGGTAATGGCCATATCCTGAGTCAGTTTCACCTCCACCATCCAAAGGGCTATCAGAAAGCACAATGGGAGAATTGTGTCTCCCCAGGTAATCCTTTTGATACTTGTTTCTTTTCTTCGCCTTCCTCTCAGACTCATTTGGTTTCTTCTTGACCAATTCTTCTAAAACGATCCTACTTTTAAATTATGCGTCTTTTAACAACAACCTTCTTCTTTTAACCACAGGCATTCCTTTTACCCTTTGGAGCCACAGAAGTCCTAGGGACTTCCTTCTCAGCCATATACATATCCTCTTGACACTTAAACAAATTGAGTCATGTAGACCTCCTAGTTGGTTGAATTGACACAACTGACTTACCCATTTGCAGAACACAGGGTAAAAGCTATCAAATTTAAATTGAGAGGAAACTAACCAACTTTGAGCTCCTGAATCGAATTTGCAGAAAAGCACACCCACAAACCCAAACAACTTCAACTAGCCCAAGAAATATGAATCTCCCAGACAAACTAAAGCATGAATTAAACAAAGATCATATGAAAATCCAACTCACCTGAGATGAAAACATCAACACCTCTACAATTGAAAGCTCAACACTCGCACACTTCACATTTTTTGAAGACTAAAAATGGTGAGATCAAATGGCAGGAAATCTACATTAAATAGACAATTTAGAGCATGCAACAATTAATGATTGAAGAGATCCTTGTGCAAGCAAGCTGATAACTTAGTAGCTCAACTTTGAATGTAGACCGCCGATCTTTTAGGATTTAAAACTCCATCAATGGCAACCTTGAGCATTGTTTTTGGCTTTTACAACTTGTTCCTAAAAAATGACGATACCACCTCAAAAAACTACCACGTCTACCCTTAATATTCATTAGTCACCTATGATCTAAAAATTAACATGCATCACCAACCCAATCTGTGGTCTTTCATTTATATTGAGGTGAAGTACACAAAGCCAGAATTTGAAGAAAATATTCCCTTAAACATTCCATCGCTCACTACAGAATTGCTCCACCGTTGGATGACTGCCCCCTTTTTGGAAATCTCCTCCTCACATTGTGTGTTGTTGATTCATGTTTGAAAATCAAGACCATATCAGTGACGAAATGTTTCCAGTAATGAAACCATACTAGGCATGAGAATCTAAGGCATCAAAGAAATCACTCACAAGAACAACTCAGATCAATAAAAGAAAACCCTAAACAAAACATTCCATCGCTCATCGCCCATTTGGAACTCAAAAATTGGAATAAACCAGCGATGAGTGATAAGACAAGATGCAAAAGCACCAAGGGTCATCACACATCGTTGTGGACAAAGACTTTTGCACCCTAAGACTCCCTTGTACTTCTAGGGTTTTTGACCTAAAAGGAGAGAGATGGGCCAAAATGGGCAATGTCCCCACTCAAAACTAATGTAAATATGAATGAAATATGCCTAAATGCAATAAACTGATAAAATATGTTGATTATTAATGCAAAACCTAAGAAATGCAAGTTGTTTGAAAACACAATGATGTATGCAAATGACCTAAGTATGCAAACAAACTATAATAGAAATGAAAGAGACTGGAGAGGTGCACCTGGAAACTAGAATGTTATGCAGAGAGGCTCTGGAATCCTACAAAAAAAATTGTTAAGGCCAATTGGTACACTTACACCAAGTTGGGCGACTTAGTCCTACTTCGGGGAGATTCTATCAGAATAGGTTTCAGACAAATGGATATCCAGAAATGCAGAAATCACTTTTCAAGCCTGGAAGTGGGACTAATTCACCATTGATGGTGACTTAGTCCACCTTCAGCTTTCAAGAATTTCAGGACAGGAACCTATAGCTCTCGGTTCACACTTCTCTTCTCGACAAGTGTTCGGTTTTGAATCTGTAGAAATCTGGCTGTAGGAGGTCTCCAAGCTTTGAAACTAGGGATTTGTTGACTTGGATGACTTTGATGAAATGATAGGGTATATGCAGGATCATCATGGAAGAAAAAGGCCCTTAAGTGGCAAAAAATTTAGAAAAATCAGAGTTAGGAAACTTGACGTAAAAATTTGAATAAGTTATCTATATTATTTCAAAAATATGTAAGAATATAATTTGTAGAAAATTGAATGTAGTTTCTAAACTACTAGGTTTATCTAGAAAATAAAAAAATATTTTTGGTGAAAATTTGAAATTTCAATGTAGTAGTACTTAAATTTCAGGGAAAAATAAGAAGTAGGTGTCTGTCTGACCACCCTCACAACAATAAAATGATAATATTTTTTTATAAGATTTTATATATAAGTAGAGGATTCATGTCCCAATGTGATGCATATTTTTTTGTAATTTTTTTCCAAGTAAATAATTAATTATGAATTTTTTACTATAACCTTTAAAAAATATAAAAACCCGTATGTCTAATCACCTTAACTTGGTCAAACCTTCTTGAAATTCAATTTTTTTTTTTAATCCTATATTATTTGAAGCATAGAATGTGATGCATGTTTCAGATTCAAAAAATGTGATACCGTTTGAAAGTTATAAATGTTTTTCAATCAACCTATCAATTAGGACTTTAGTCGTAATTCAAATAGAAAATGAATAATAATAATTTATTAATTTCAAAGTAAAGCATAATTTATATTGGTGGAAATCTAAGAATATCCTTTAAAAACCCTTTTCATTTAATCAATTTTGGGTAAAAAAAAGTCATCAGCCACATGGGCCATCATATCACTTACATATCGCCACTTTTTGGCCCATCATGATCCTGTACATACCTGATAAAACCTTTTAACACCTTTCTCTTTGAAAAATCTGCATACAAGACCTACAAAACACACATGCAAAGAGGGTAAAAAGGGTTAAGGGTTAGTGAATAGGGGTTTTCCTTGGTCAAACCCAAATTTGGTAATCAAACCCTTGAAAATGAAATGAAATAGAAAGATAATGATGAATGAACAACATGCAATGCTACAACTCACCAAACCATTGACGTAGAAATCTTAAGATATGCAAGTAGATGCTCCAATGGAGACTTGATAATACCTAGAATGCTTGAGAATTGTGAATATATGTATGCTAATGTGTGAATGAATGTATTAGATGAATGGGGGTAAAAATGAGAGGAAAGCCCTTTATTTATACTTGATTTTACAAAATTTTCAGAAAATAACACATCACAGGCCGACCTTAATGTTAAGAGAATAATATCTCACCAGAAATTTAAAATAATTTTAATTTTTGTGTCCAATGGGACTAAGTCGCCCTAGGTGGCGACTTCGTCCCACCAAGGAAATTTTACTAGGTGTTGAGAATTAGAGTGTATTTAATGATGTTTAGTGTGATTATTCTCTGAAACAAACTTAAGTAAGGCTGAAAAGTGCATTAAGGGGTCATTTAAACATAAGAAAGGGTCAAATTATTGATGAAAAGCCTACAAAAGCATGGGAGTTTGTTACAACTCTTTACAACACTTTGAAATAAGACTTGGTAGGTGATAAAAAGAGGTTATTTAAGTGAATTATAATGAAAAAGTCCTAGAAAAGTGTGAAAGTGGGTTACAAGGCTTCACAACACTTTTACAAGGCATCCTAGAATTCTTAATGATTCACAAGAACCCAAGACCTAATGTGAATGTATTGACCACATTACAACATTAAATCTAGGAAAAATCAAGCCAAAATCACCAGGAGGGTCTGAACATGAGAAAAAGCAGAAGGGTTACTTTTTTCATGTCCATAGTTAGCCCCCACTTTAGTGAGAGGATGAACCTAATTCAAACTCACATTAAAGTAGTTGAACATGCAATAAAGATGGGTTTCAATGAACTAATTCTTAGCAAGATGAGACAACAACAATCAAGAGGGATGATGAAGCCCCCAGGATCAAGATCCCATGGCAAACCAAACTTAGCACAAAGGAGCACACATGAAAATGATGAAAAAGAATGAAAGAGAGAGTCGTATCAAGCTTCGATCATTTGTCCATCCCGTTGTGGATTAGATCTAGGTTGTTTGTC
Organism: Sequoia sempervirens; assembly: GCA_007258455.2. Lineage (NCBI taxonomy): Eukaryota > Viridiplantae > Streptophyta > Pinopsida > Cupressales > Cupressaceae > Sequoia > Sequoia sempervirens. Next base: position 92,409,588 of record VDFB02373365.1, read on the forward strand.
TGGAAAAAGAAATGTATACTTGGTGTGGGGGCACCATGGAAATTTTGGCCAAATAATGTAAATAAGGGTCTAAGCTTAAGTGTTGTGTGTTTCATCATATTTTTGGATGTAATAAGGTCCATTATGACCATTTTTTAATGTATTTGAGTCATGTATAGGATCTAGTTGGTTAGTTTTGTCAACTTTGTTAAAATATTATAAAAGTTGCTTGTGCAACTTTGCAATTTTGGCATATTTTGGAAGTTGAATAGTCATATTTTTAAAAATTGGTTGTAGACCATGGGGTTTCAGTTGGAATATGTTTAAAAGGCCTCACAAATCTTGAGCAAAACTTTTATAGTGAAGATTGGTGAAAAATATTAAAGACAAGCTCTATTTTTTGTGATTTCTTGAGTTTTCCAATAGTTTCTATATTTTGTATGACCCTGTATAGTTGATTTAAGATATAAATTACATGTGAAAGGTTAATACAGTGAATCTACTTTGATTTGGTTTTTGTGTGATTGATTTTCATTGAGAAATAAGGTAGAATAGGAGTTTTTGTGTAAACCACCTGGAAACCCTAGGTTCAAGGGTTTGAAGACAAAACTATGATTTGCAGTCCATTCCACTATTGAAACTTGGCCAAACTCGGTGGAATGGAGGGGTTAGATGTGTATTTTGTGTTTTTGAAGTTGTTTGAGTAGGAGATGGAGTTGGGGGGAAATTGGAGCTTTCCCTAACCTAACATCTTCATGTGTTAGGCTTAGGAATGTAGGTAGAATAGAGAAAAAATGGTGATACTCCAAAGACGAAAGTGGAAGTGCCTATGTATGGTGGAAAGATGGATAGTGAGGAAGTATTGGGTTGTATAGATGCTCTTGATAATTTCTTTGAATTTGAAGAAATAGAAGATATAATAAGAAAGTGAAATTTTCAAAAACCAAGTTGAAGGGCCCTGCCCTAACATGGTGGAACTATGTTCAAGAGGAGAGAGTAAAGAAGGGAAAAACAAAGATAAGTTCATGGGATAGAATGGTAGACAAGGTGAAATCACAATTTTTACCTGCAGATTATGTAATTCAAACCTTTAGGAGGTTGCAAAATTTAAAACAAAATGAGTTAGATGTGATGGCATACACTGAAGAGTTCCATAAACTAAGTATTAGAGCAAGACATACTGAAATGAGGTAGAAAAGGTTGCAAGGTATCTAAATGGGCTTAGACTCACATTCAAGATGAAATTGGTCTCACAACACCTAGGACAATTGAGGAGTGTTTTTAATTGGTTTTCAAGGTAGAGGAAAGGATAAAGAGGAGACAAGAGTAGCAAGGAAGAGGCAGGGGAAAGAATTTTAGAGGTAGAGACAACTTTGGAGCAAGAGGGCAATCACAAAAGCAACAAGGAGAATCAAGTATCCATCAAGAACAAAGTGGTGAATCAAGTGGTAGAGTTAATTTTAGAGGAAGGAGATTTAGTGGCCGAGGAAGGTTTGGTGGACAAGGGAGAGGGTCAAATACCTTCTTAGGTAGATGTTACAATTGCAACCAATTTGGACATCTAGCATGGAAGTACCCGGACAAGAAAGCATCAAGTTCCCATGGAGGTGAGCGAAGAACCCAAATTGTGCATGAGGAAGACAATGAAAGTGTTAATTCACCATCTCAACATGCTACTCCTGAGATAGGTGAGTCTTTGATGATGAGAAGGACACATTAAGGTGCCAATAGTCAAAGAGCCTCCACAAAGGAAATCCTTGTTTAGAATCACCTGCAAGTGACATGGGAAGGTATGCAAAGTAGTTGTTGATTTAGGTTCTTCTGATAACTTGGTTTCATTAGAAATGGTAGAGAAATTGAATATGAAGAGAATCCCACACCCCACACCATACAAAGTATCTTGGCTAAATAAAGACCAACAAGTCTTGGTCAATGAGCAAACATGGGCAGAGTTTAATATTGAGGGGTATAAAGATAAAATCCTTTGTGACATCATCCCCATGGATGTTTGTCACTTGCTGCTAGGAAGACCCTAGCAGTATGACAGAAAGGAAAAGCATGATGGCCATAAAAATGTCTATGTAATAGATAAAGATGGAGTATCATTCACATTGACACCCCTAGAAGATGAATAATTTGACAAACAAGTTGGGTCTAGTGTCATGGTAGTGGGAGAGAGATTTTTTGAAAACAATGAAGAAGGAAGGTGGACATGGATTTGCTTTAGTAATTAGACCCAAATCTGCTCTAGTAGCAAAAAAGGTTGAAGGTATCCCTAGTGAGGTTCAGTCATTGTTGAACAAATACAAGGATATTGCAGTAGATGAGTTACCAAGTTCTTTGTCTCCCATGAGAGATGTAAACCATCATATAGATCTGATCCCTTGTGCAAATTTTCCAAATAAGGCTACATACAAGATGACCCCTAAATAAAATGAAGAAATAAGAAGGCAGGTCCAAGAATTTTTAGATAAAGGCCTAATAAGGGAAAGTTTGAGCCCTTGTGTTGTCCCTACAAGTTTAGCACCTAAAAAGGATGGGGATTGGAGGATGCGTACTGACTCAAGGGAAATTAAAAATTACCATCATATATATGTTTCTAATACCTAGAATGGAGGATTTAATAGATTGCATAGGAGGTGCATGCTATTTTTCAAAGATAGACTTAAAAATTTGTTATCATCAGATTAGGATAAGGGAAGGAGATGAATGAAAACTGCATTTAAAACTAATGAAGGTCTGTATGAGTGGATGGTAATTCCCTTTGGAATTTCAAATGCTCTGAGTACATTAATGAGGTTAATGAATGAGGTTTTGAAGCCTTTTATTGGGAAATTTGTTTTTTATTTCAATGACATCCTTTTGTTTATCAAGACAAAGGAAGAGCACTTGCAACATCTTGACATGGTTTTGTAGAAGTTAAATGAAGAGAAGTTGATGATAAACCTCAAGAAATGTGAATTCATGAAAGAGGAGCTAGTATATCTTGGTTTTGTGATCTCCAAGGGTTCATTGAAGATGGATCCCACTAAAGTAGAGGAAATTATTAGTTGGCCAACTCCAAAATTAGTAGGAGAGGTAAGAAGCTTTCATGGACTTGCAAGTTTCTATAGAAAATTTATCAAGAATTTTAGTCACATCTGCTCACCAATTATTGACACCATTAAGGGAGATAAAAGGAAGAGATTTTAGTGGAATAATGAGTCAGAAAGGAGCTTCAAATATCTAAAAAATAGAGTGGCACAACAACCTATCCTTGATTTAGCTGATTTTAACAAGGTTTTCACTATAGAGTGTGATGCAAGTGGCTTTACAATTGGTGCAGTTTTAAGCCAAGAAGGCAGACCAGTGTCTTTCTTCAGTGAAAAGGTTAATGTAGAAAAGACAAGGTATTCATCATATGATTTGGAGTTGTATGCAATGGTGCAAGCCCTTAAGAAGTGGAGACACTACCTTTTGTAAAAGGAAATCATTGTTTTCACTGAAAACCATGCTTTACAATTTCTGAACAGTCAAGACAAGCTGAGTCACATACATGTAAAATGGGTAGAGTATTTGTAGAGCTATACTTTCACCATAAAACACAAAAAAGGATAATCCAAAAAGGTAGCTGGTCCTCTAAGTCGAAGGTCAATGTTGGTGAATGAAATCCAACTTCAAAGTGTGGGAATAGAAGCCTTGAAGGATATGTATGCTGAAGATGATGACTTCAAAGAGGTATATTCTATTTGTGCTTAGTTTAAAGATGCTTTTCATGAGGAATATTCTAATTTTCTATTGAAAGATGGTTTTTTGTTTAAAGGTGCTCAATTATGTATACCAAGGTGTTCCATGAGAATTAATTTGATAAAGAAGAAACATTGTGGCAATTTAGGAAGACATTTTTGGGTTGATAAGACATTGGAACAGGTAAGGAGGTTCTATTTTTGGCCAAAAATGCAAGTAGATGTCAGAAATTTTCTAGAAATTTGTACAATTTGTCAAAGTGCCAAGGCTTCTACTTCTAATGCAAGACTTTATTAGCCCCTACCAATACCTATTAGGCCATGGGACAGTCTAAGCATGGATTTTGTATTAGGTTTTCCAAGAACTCAAAGGGGTTATGATAGTGCATTTGTTGTGGTTGATAGATTTAGTAAGATGGCTCACTTTATTCCATGCAAATGCACAAATGATGCTTCTCATATTGTAGGGTTATTCTTCAAAGAAATAGTTAGAATTAATTGTTTTCCATTAACAATTGTTTCAGACAGGGATTCAAAGTTCATAGGTCACTTTTGGAGGACCGTTTGGAGAAAGCTAGGAATCGATTTGACTTTTACTACTTCCTATCATCCACTAATGGATGGGAAGAATGAAGTGCTCAATAGATCACTTGGAAATCTTTTGAAATTTCTCAAAAAAGAGCATGGACAACAATGGGACTTGGTTCTTCCTTGAGTTGAATATGCTTACAATGATTTTGTCAATAAAAGCATAGGGAAAAGTCCATTTGAAGTGGTGTATGGTCTGAAGCCAAGAGGTGTATTTGAGCTTAGAGATTTGAAGGGAATGGAGAAGAGGAGTGTTGAGGGAGAAGCATTTTTAGAAGCCATGAAGGAGATAAAATAGCAAGTTAGAGAAAATTTGCAAAAGAGTGTTGATATGTACAAGAAACATGTTGATTTGAAAAGAAGGGATATAAAATTTAAGGTGGGAGATTTGGTCCTTGCATAGTTGAAGAAGGAAACGTTGCCAAAGGGAAAGTACACCAAGCTATTGATGAAGAAAATTGGGCCCTGTATAGTGGTCCATAAGTTTGGAGCTAATGCATATGAGATAGAACTCCCTCCTAGAGTTGCTATCTCTCCTATCTTTAATGTTGCTGACCTATACCCTTTCAATGGATTTGTGGATGCAGGTATAGGTGTTGATGTCGATGTTTCTAATGAAGAGTGGGTCAAATATTTACCACCCACTGAGCCATTGAAGCTTGAAACTATTTTAGACACAAAAGAGGTGAAGAGAACAAGGCACAAGGTCTATAATGAATATCTTGTGAAGTGGCAAGGCTTACCCCCTAAAGATGCAACATGGATGTTAGAATATCATATCAAGAAGCATGTAACATTATTGCAAGAGTTGATCTCAGGTGGAACTTGAGATTCTCTTCTCTCTGGGTGTATGGTTCAGGGGCACCTTGGCAATTTTGGTCAAACAATGTAAATAAGGGTCTAAGCTTAAGTTTTGTGTGTTTTATCATATGTTTGGATGTAATAAGGTCCATTATGACCATTTTATATGTATTTGAGTCATATAGGGTCTAGTTGGTTAGTTTTTCAACTTTGTTAAAATATTGCAAAAGTTGCTTGTGCAACTTTGCAATTTTAGCATATTTTTGAAGTTGAACAGTCATCTTTTTAAAAATTGTTGTAGGCCATTGGGTTTTAGTTGGAATGTGTTTAAAATTCCTCACAAACCTTGAGGATAACATCTAGATTGAAGATTGGTGAAAAATAATAAAGACAAGCTCTATTTTTTGTGATTTCATGAGTTTTCCTATAGTTTATGTGTTTTGTACGGCCCCGTATAGTTGATTTGAGATCTAAACTACATGTGAAAGGTTAATATAGTGAATCTACTTTGATTTGGATTTGGTGTGATTGATTTTCATTGAGAAATAAGGTAGTAGCTAGGAGTTTTTGTGTAAACCGCCTGAAAACCCTAGGTTCAAGGGTTTGAAGATAAAACTATGATTTGCAGTCCATTCCACCATTGAAACTTGGCCAAACTTGGTGGAATGGAGGGTTTGGATGTGTATTTTGTGTTTTTGAAGTTGTTTGAGCAAGATATGGATTTTGGGGTAGATTGGAGCTTTCCCTAGCCTAACATCTTCATTTGTTAGGCTTAGGAATGTAGGTAGAATAGAGAATTTGCAAGACAAAAAATTGGTTGTGAGTTTTAGTGATAAAAACTATAGATTAGGACCCTATATGATGTGATTCAACTACTAGAGCGGAGTTTTGAGGATTTGTGTTTGATTTTGATACACTTGCTTTGGAAAAGTGGCCTAATTTGGCCTTGGAGTAGCGTAGCAAACCTATTTTGGAGAATTTGGTCCAAAACAACCCTAGTCCCTGTTTGGATATGTTGAAAAGGATCCTAATGGGTATCTAAAAAGGTATTGGGTTTGAAGGTTGACGACTTTCTCTAAAAGATATGCAAAGAAAACAAGGTTTGCAGACCTACTAGGTGATATGGAAGATTGAGTGAGAACCACCATTATTAGGGTTCTCAGACTTGAAGAATTTATAAAATTGTGTTGTATTGGGCCTACTCCACCCTGATCTACATCAATACTCACTTTGAGGTGACAAAACTCATGGCTGTCCACTGGGTGAGAAGGCCCAAAAGGTGAGAAACCTACACTCATGGCTGGTATGCACTCACACACATGCAAGTGGCTATGGGGAAAGTCATGCCTTATAATGGGCTTCCTTCTCAACCATACCAAAGTTATACCTCCTGATAACTTTGATAAGATGCCACAAAATAAAATTACTTTTTGAGCTTCACGAGACAAGCAAAAAATTGTATGCTTGGAGCTCATGAACAAATGCAATGGCACCACAGGCATGCAAGTTGTGTTATGCAAGGTGGACATATAACAAATGAAAAATCCAACATGTGAAATATGTTCAAAGGATTATTTCTTAGTTCATGTGAGGTATTTAACTTAGGAAACATTGTGTCTAATGTCTCCAAGAGAGAACCAATCAAAGAATAGAACATTCACAAATTAGGGGATGTAGTGTGTCGCATCAAGTCACTAAGAGGAATGCACTATGCTAAGATAGATCATGCTCATGAAGGACACTACACCCAATGTCATCCAAAAAGTGACAAAACACATTGTATGAAGTAACAAGGCTGCACTAAGAACCAAGAAAAATGAAAAATGCAAAAGAATAATGCCAATGTATGCCCCCACTTTAAAGGAATTGCTACACATTGTACTATGGGAAATTACTTTAAAGTAGCAAATAAAAAATACAAACAATAAAAAGACATGAGAGCCAACTTGGAAATCCCCTACATATGTCAAGTCATTTGTTTTCAAGTAAGGTTGTGTCATGTGAGAGAAAGGAAAAAAAAGGGGTTTCCCCCAAAATGAAACCACCAAACACATAAGTGATCTATGGATTTGGGGTCAGTATGTTCTTTGCTGCAATATTTTGTAAAGAGCTCAGAACTATCATCATTCCCCAAATACATAGAACTAGAAGAATGACACAAAGAGACTGAAAACAAAGAAAAAGAAGGATCTGTTTGGGTGAACATGGAAGAGACATAGGGTGTCTTGACACTTTGCATTGTCCCCAAAAAGAAAACACAAGCAAAAATAAAAGGTGAACAAAAATGGAAAATATTTTGGGTCAACATGAGAGATAAATTTTAGTCTCAATGCCTTACATCATCCCCAAAAGGAAAACACAAGAAAAAGAAAAATGGAAAGGGGCCTTTTGGGTCAACATGAAAGAGACATTTCGGTCTCAATGCCTTGTTTCATCTGCAAAAGGAAAACAAAAGAAAAAAGAAGAAGGAAAAGGGGCCTTTTGGGTCAACATGAAAGAGACATTTCAGTTTCAATGCCTTGCATCATCCCCAAAAGGAAAACACAAAAGAAAAGGAAAAAGCAATGCACGACATATAGAAGAATAAAGGTACAAATAGAGGAATGTCACAAAGAGAGAGAGAACATCAAATAGAACATTACGGGGGAACACGTTACACACATGCTATAAACACTAAATCCCTACAAGCTTCAAATAATGACCAACATTAGTATTGTTAGTCCATTTAAAACAAGTAAATCTAGCATTCCGACGAGATACCTAATCATGCTAGATATGTAAACAAAACCATGAAATGCCAAAGAAAATCAATTAAAGCATATAAAAGCAAGATCATACCTTATCTCATAGTGGAAGTGGTGCTCCTTTAATGTGAAAAGGATGCCCTTTCCCACCTCTTTGATCAACTTTCAATGAACAAAATGTAATGGAGATGCAAATATGGAGATGAAAAGTGTCTATAATGAGAATACTAAGATTGTGGACGGATTGTGGAGTAGAAGTGCCTTGTATTTATAGGTTGAAGGTATGAAAAAAGGAGAGATGGGAGAAATGTGGGACTAAAGAAGAGCCAATGATATTTTGACACTTGTCACATGGCTAGTGGAGGAAGGTGGAGCACATTTTGGAGAATGTGCATGGTTAGTGAATGTAGTTGAGGATTTGAGAGGTGTAAGAGAGATTAATGAATGTGTAAGAGGCACTAAATGAATATGGTTGAGATATTTTGGAGGGAAATGGTTTGGGAAAGAAATTCAAATAAGTGGAGTAAATGAAGGAATATTCCTTTGGAATATGCCTTGTGATTGGGAAAATATGATATTAATTAATTAAAGAAATTGATTTTCATGTGCAACTAGGGTAGTTGACCATGGGTTTGCTTTGACCAAGGTTGAGTCAAAAGCTAGAGAAATGAGGGATTAGTATTAGGATTTAATTAATTTAGGATTAATTAACTTAGGTGAAATTAGCTGATTTATGAAATTTAATTTAAATGTTTGGGTTTATTTAAATCAAATGAGAGGATGTTATAACATTAGGATTTTAATTAAATATATTGATTTATTTAATTAAAAAAGATGACATTAGTTAGCAGAAAGTGAATTAATCAAATAAACTTAGTTACTTGATTAATAGCAGAAGTAATGCTAATTTGAGTGTCTACATTTTTCCCCTCTTTGAAGCAATGTACTTGCTGCGTTGGTTCAAAGAATGACATCGCCAAGATCGAAATTAAAAACAATTCTAATTTTTTCTTATACCCACTTGTTGCCCCAACAGAAAGAAGTACACTGGTACACTGCCCCCTCGAGAGATTGGGCAAAAATTTCAATTTGTACGGTCAATCTAGTGACAAATATGCTCTATGGATGTATGAATGGTTATGATCATGATGCAAATGAGATGGATTAATATTTTTAGAATAACGAATCTATATTATCCTAAACAACTTAAATGATAATGCAATGCATGTGAGATGAATGATGTTTCCTATTGTGATGATATGTATGATTATGCAAGATGATTATGTTGATATTTTATGAATGTAAGATGGATTCATTGATGTCATGATACCATGTTAGTGTGAAAGAGGATAGAAGAATGAGAGGGATCAACCCTTGATTCCGAGAAGATGCAGAAGTCCAACAAGTCTATGAGTTCAATACTTTATTAGATATGATGATGAATGATGATGATGTGTTACTTATCTAGGGATTGGGGATGTATAGAGCATAACTTTCCTTATTTTTTATCACACATAGATATGATGCATCAAGGTATAGAAAACTAAGATGGTGTTGTACCTAGTGAGATGAACTTTGACTTGACAATCAGATAGGAGTATCCTTGTTCACACTTGGCATACGAAACCTTATTAGGATGTATTTCAAATATTTCAAACATATTAGACCAAAACATAGGAAGGAAAAACCTTCCCATGTAATAGTCAACAAGACATCTAAAACAACCTCCCGACAAACCAAACAAAGTAAGCATGAACAAGTTATATTACCATAATATCCAACAAACACTATAACATACAAAATATAATGATCAATGCCCCATTCCTTTCTCTCTAAATATTTTTAGATAGACATCCTCGAGAGGTCATGGGAAGAGGTGCAATAAGATAAATCACAAGAAAAGATCAAGTACACAAACAAGTGGTCATTGTTCTTCATACCTCTAGCTAAGACTAAACTATGCCGAGGTTTGATGTTGATGTCCATTGTAGGAAGGATGCATCCTAGGACATGATGATATCAAATGATTGTGGGATTAACGGGATGATTAGGCTATTGATACAAAGAGTTGACCAACTTGTTTACCTACTGACCTAGACTTGAGACCTTGATGTTTGAGTTTACACTTTTAAGTTTGCTATACTTGTTTTTTATTGTCTTACAAAAGGTTGTAGATGATTATTTTTTATTGTGAGTGGATGTGTATTGCAGAGGAACATGAAACAGGATGGATGATTTTTGGTTTTTTGAATATTTTTCATGTTTTGAAATGTTTTGAGGTTGTTTTTGGTATTTTCAAGATGTTTTACAAATGTTTTGATTTTCAAAATTTCTAATGTTTTTGTGCTTTCTGAGATTTTGACCAAGAACCTAACCTAAAGACCTATCTTAGGGGCCTCGAGGGTTGATCAAAGATTAGCCTTGCATACATCATACATGCAAAGACCACATAGTTTGATTGACACATACTCGTTTACTGATGAGATATGAATAAATGGATTGCTAGTTTATTGTGACAGACTCCTAAAGGGCTGACCTAATGTGTTTTAGGGGCACATCAATGATGGCCTTGCCTACGTTCAAGCTCAGAGAGTCATAGTTCAATGTGATGACTCTATTTTTGACTTTTTCTGACTTTTGACCTATTTTTTGGATTTTTGACATGTTTTGGATGCATTTTGGATTTTCTGATTTTATGAATGTTTTGGATTTTCAGATTTTCTAAATGTTTTGGATTTTCTTATTTTAAGGAAGACATCAAGAATATACACGAATCCAATCCAATGTAGGTAAAAGAACATTCCCCTAGTGTGGTGCCATAGACTACTTCAATATAGGTAGGACAAATTGACCTTAGGAATATGGTAAGTAGTACTAGGAGGGAACATGATACAAACAAAGGATCAAGCTATGATGCAGACGCGGATGGGTGTTGGAAGGATCAATGGAATGTGATGGATGAATGATGCAAAACAAGTTGTAGAGATCAGGGTGAATGAAAAGTGCTTATTTACACGAGGTGCATGTTGTCCAAGTTTTTACCAAGGTACTTGCCCAAAGCACCACCAAAGTGGTTTTCACTAGAAAATGATTTTTCTTTCTTTACTGTTTTCAATCCCTTTTCTGATTTTTTGGATTTTTATGTTTTTTGATTTTTTAGATTTTTTGGATTTATACCTTGCAAGTTTAGGCATAATTTTTTTTGAGATGGGAGTTATTGATGGGCTCCTACAGAGGCTCACCTTTGGGTGTAGATAGCTGATATGCTCCTGATTTATAACTTGCAATGAAAACAAAAGGTCCCAACCAGTTGGGTTCAAACTTGCCCTTGCTATCTAGATTTGGTACATTTTTTTTATTCTCTTTCAACACAAGCTCTCTAAATTGAAAGGTCTAAATCTTGATCTCCTTATTGTAGCTTTTCTTGTGATGGTTTTGATAGACAATGTAGATGGTTTAAGGAATCCATGTGTCATTCATCCAATAGTTCTAGCTTGTTCAACCGTGACAGTCAATATTCTTCATCAGTAATGAGATTCTGCAATGATATTCTTTAGGATGGAAGCTCGATCTCAATGGGAAGGATGGATTATGATCCATAGACCAGGGAGAAAGGGGTTACACCTGTAGGTGTGCAGATACTCGTTCGGTAGGCCCATAAGGCAGGATTCAGCTATAGGTGTCAGTCACGACCAACTTCATTGACTATTTTCTTTAGGATTTTCAAGATGGTTTTATTCGTAGCCTTAGCTTGGATGTTACCTTGGGAGAAATATGGGGTCGAGAAGTGATGTTGGATATTGAATTTTTGGCATAGCTCTCAAGAATCCTGGTTCTTGAAAGGTGTCCTATTATCTGAGATAAGGGCTTGTGGGACACCATAGCAACAAATCAGATAGTTTAGGATGAACTTGGAAATATGCTTCCCTATGATGTAGGTCATTGGAATGGCTTCTACCCACTTTGTGAAGTACTCTATGGTGGTGATAATGAACTTGTGTCCATTGGATGAGGTGGGAGTGGTTTTTCCAATGAGATCGAGCCCCCATTGTGAAAAGGGCCAAGGTGTTATAATCCGTTGGATTTACTGAGCTAGTGAATGAATGAGGTCCCCATGTTGTTGGTATTGCAAACATCTTAAGACATAATCATGAGATTCCTTCTCCATTGTAGGCCAGTAATACCTGGTCCTCAGTAGTTTCTTGGCCAAGGTCATACCACTAGAATGTGAACCACAAATGCCATCGTGTACCTTGGTTAAAGCAGTCAAAGCTTTCTTAGGGTTAAGGCATTGCAACAGGTTTCCTTTGATACTCCTACGGTAAAGGGTGTCACCTAAAATAACGAAATGGGATGACTTCTTGAAAAAAATTCTCTTAAGGTTTGGAGCAATGTTAGCAGGGAGGACTCCTATTTTTAAGTAGGTGTATATGTCATGGTACCAAGGATCACCGGGACCAATGATTTTACACACAAATTTAGACTCTGGTACCTCAAAATCTAGCATGATAAGTTGCTCTACTAGGAATTCATGTTTATGGACATTGCGTGGGATATCCAGTAGTGATTCGAATTTTTCCATAGCATCAATTGCTCTATTTTTTTCACTTGGTATTTGCTCAAATGTGATGTCAATGAAGAGTTCCTTGAGACTCTCCACTAGTTTGTTGTATGGGGTCATTTTTTCATCCTTTGTTTGGTATTCATCATTGACATGGTTGATGATAAGTTGTAAGTCCCCATAGACCTTAAGTGCCATAATCTACCATTGTACTACAATTCTGAGTCCTATGACGAGCATCATACTCTGCAATGTTGTTTGTGCAAGGAAAAGATAACTTATATGACTTTGGTATGCAATCTCCTTGTGGTGTGATGAAGAAGACTCCTTCTTCTTACCATGCTATGTCTAGGACACATCAAAATATACTTTCCAATTATCTTCTATGCTTAGGTTAAAGATTGACTCATTAAGGAATTCTGATATCAATGGGTTCTCTGAATATGTTGGTGCCTTTTCCAGTTGATTTGCAATTACTTTTCCTTTAATGGATTTCTGTTCCACATACTCAATGTCATATTTTGTTAGGATCACGACCCATTTAGCCATTCACCTTGTGAGTGTTGCTTTAGAAAGTAGATACTTGAGAGGGTCTATCTTGGCGATGAGTTTTATCTGATGAGCCAACATGTAGTGCCTGAATTTCTATGCAACAAACACTACTGCAAGACAAGCCTTCTCAATGAATGTGTAATTCAGCTCGTGTCCCACCATGTGCCTATTGATATAGTAAATAGCTCTCTCTTTCTCTTTTTCATCATTTTGAGCTAAGAGAGCCCCAAGGGTTGCTATTGTCGTCGATATATATAAGATCAATTGCTTGTTCAAAATCAGTGGCATAAGGACTAGTGGTGTTAGCAAGTACTCCTTGATTTTATTGAATGTGCGATCACATTTCTCATCCCATTTGTATGCTACCCCCTTGTCAAGTAGATGAGAACATTGGATAGCCTTATCTACCAATTGTGCTATAAACCGACGAATGGATTTTAGCCTTCCTTGGAAACCCCTTAACTACTTCAATGTTCTTGGTGCTTCCATCTCGAGAATTGCTTTGACTTTGGAAGGGTCTATCTTGATTCCCCTCATAGATACAATATACCCTAGGAGCTTCCCTAATTGTACATGAAAGACACACTTCTTAGGATTGAGCCTAACCTTCTATTCTTCTAGCCTGTCAAAGATAGAGCTTAGTGCTACTATGTGATCTCTATGCTTCCTTGATTTGGCTAATATGTCATTCACATAGTCTTCCATAGTTTTGTGAATCATGTCATGGAAGATTAGCATCATAGCTCTTTGGTATGTAGCCCCGACATTCTTTAACCCAAATGGCATCATGTTCCAACAATAAGTTCCCCATGGGAAGGTGAAAGTTTTTTTGTGTTGATCATCCTTAGCTATCATGATCTGATTGTACCCTAAAAACCCATCCATCAGTCATAGCATTTCATGCCCCACCGTCATATCCCAAATCATGTCTATATTTGGGAGAGGGAAGTCATCCTTAGGGCATATTTTGTTCAGGTCCCTAAAGTTAGTGTAGATGCAGATGCCCCTAGTGGGATTAGAGATAGGTACAAGATTTTCCCATTTGAGATAATCAATTAGTTGTATGAAGCCAATGTCAAGGAGCTTCTACAATTCAAGTTTGACCAGTAATACATTTTGTGGATGCATCTTTCTCAGCTTTTTTCTTACTAGTTTCTCCTTTAGATAGACGGCCAGATGATGAACCACAACCTATGGATCAAGACCAAGCATGTCAACATAGGTCCATGCAAATTTTACCTTTCTTTCTCTAGAAAATACAGCTAGAAGTTCCTATTATTTAGTCAAAAGTGACTACATAAAAGGTGATGTGTGGTGTTTCCTCAGTTCTTAGTTTGATTGCATTACATTTCTTTTCCAAGACGGCCAATTTTTCCTAATGAATAGTACTAAAGGGAAGATTAAATCCCTCATCCTTCAATGCCTCAGAGAGGTTTTCATCATTAGATATGTCCTTTGTATTTACTATTTTTGGGTCAGAAAGTGCCACAGTGTGGTTTTCACTTAAAGACATGGCTATTACTCTTAAATTTTTTATTTTGCGAATGAGTGATTCAATCGTTTCTCCATAGTATGATTTTGTGGCTAGCTCAATATCAAACCCAACTTTATGATCTCAACATGGTAGAGTATCCTGCAATCCCATGAATTCTGAGAGAGCCTCATCATTTTTGAACGTGTCTAAGATCGGTGGTCCTCGTTGGTCATAATTGATGAGTAGGGGGTAGAAAAGTTTTAGTTCATTGGTATGGTTACTTGCCTCAAAAGATAGGGTACTGATAATGAAGAGGGAGGAATCCTTAAATAACATGGGTAGGTTAGTGATGGGGTCCTTGTTACACACATTGGTTATATCAAAGGTATAGTTACCTAAAGGTAAACCTATGGATACCTGTAACTGAGGAGGAGCTTTGACTTTTTTAACAAGGGCACCTTTTCCATGTATGGTTACCCTTGGAGGGTTACATCCAAGGCCAAGATTCTTCATGCGCTTCTCAGGAATAATGGGTTCCAAAATCCTGTTATCATTTTTTGCAAGCTTTTCATTTTTGTTATAGCCCCATCCTTACATTATCTGCAATCCTTTGTTGACATTTTCCATGGGAAGATCAGGTATGAGCCTTTCATCTTGATACAATAAGCTTGATATATCCCTTTCATCTACCACTTCCTAACTTAGGTCCCCCCATCTTTTGAATCTGGAGGGGTCTGCTTTGAAGGTTTGAGATGGTGTGTCAATTGGTTGGGGTTTCCCATGAGATTGAGATTGAGGTAACTGTCCTATTACAAAGGCACTCTTTTTCATTTTGTAGTCCTCACACCTATTATCTTGGATAATGACTTTAATATCAGAGATATCCAAAATGGAGGGTGTCTTTGTCTCATAAGTGGAGGCTAGGGTAGATGGGTCTATATATGGAGATGTGGGCTACTCATCATTCTTCGGGACTTGAGGGATCTTGTAGTACTTGGCTTCCAATTTTTTGCAATAATAAAATGGTTTGGGATCACCATGCACTGTCACCTCTTGATTTTGATAAGAAAACTTTACAGATTGATGGAAGGTGGATGCGACATCTTGTATCCCATGGATCCATGGGCATCCCAAGAGGATATTGTAAGGTAATTCGAGATCAAGGACTTGGCATGTAGTTTCTATAAATGTTGGCCCTACTTAAATATTGAGTTGAATGGCACCCTGAGACACCCATTCTTGATCATCATAGGCCCTGATAGTGATACCTTTACCTTTCTCAATGACATCTTCAGAGAATCCTATGTTTTTTATTAGCTTGAGAGTACAAATATTCAAACCTGAACCTTCATCCACCAAGACTCGTTTGACTTTATTCTTCTAGACTAAGACTTCGAGATGGAGTGTGTGGTTATGAGATAGTTGGGTTGGAAGATCCTACTTAGAAAATGTTAGATGTCATGTGGTGATATGTCTTACCATAGCTTGGAACTAGTCTGCATCAAGATTCGTTGGGATGGAAGATGTGGTCAATGCCTTTTCTAGGATTTCCCAATGTGCGAGTGAGGTCTTCACTAACTCCATGATAGAAATCTAGACAAGGGGTCTTTTTCAGTTGATCCAGGACATTATAACCATTAGGGATTGACTTTGGATTGGTAGTGGGTTCCTTGGGTGGTTGCGCTGGTCCTGGGATAGTAATTTTCCACTACATGTGGTGACTCCACAGTCAGCTCTAGATCCTTTGATATTGACAAATGTTACCCACTCGTCCAAGGATGCAACAACATGGTTGTAAATGTGGTTCACATTATTTTACTTTCCCTTACCATTGTTGTTTCCCTTATTGTGATCAGGCATCAAATTCGTGTATATTTTAAGATCTTGATTCCCTACAAGTTGTTCAATGGTTATGGTCTTATCATCAATGAGATCTTGTAACAAATTCTAAGTCTCATGCAACTAGCTATCGTATGCCCTTTTATTTTGTGAAAATCATTGGGATATTTTTTGTTGTACCATGGTAGTTTAACTTGAGCCTCTTGATAATTTTCATAAATGGGGATTTTGATAAGATTTTCATCTACCAGTTTTTGCATGACAGATTTGATTGGTTCCCCAAGTGGTGCATATTTTTGTTTAGGGGGATATTTGTTCCTTGTGGGTGGTCCACCTTGATCATTTACATTCTTGACTATTTCATTGTTGGGTTGTTGTTGTGATGCGTTGGTTTGTGGAGTGATTTGGTTGTTGTTTTGAAGTTGTTGGTATGTTTGTTGTTGCACATTTGGTCTTAGAGCAATGATAACAAATTTTGCATCAATGACACCATTATTGGTGACATTATTTTTCTTTTCCCACATACGAGGTTTGTCATTGTAACTTGTTGATGGTCGATTGTCTTGGTACATGGGTGTACCCCCTTGTGTAATAAGGAGTCTTTTGATGTTGAGCGCCTTGGGGATCAACTAGTCATATGTGGTGATTCATTTCATTTCTAGATGGAAGGACAAGGTCCCTTCAATATTGGCGATGGTAGCATTGATTTGTTGTTCTTCAGGTATAGTCCACTTGCTCCTATTGGCCTTGGATCACCATTGTTGCAAGAAGGATGCAAATGTTTCCCCGTTGACTTGTTTTAGAGTGGATAGTTCTTTGAGACTCACCTCCATACCTATGTTCAATGAATAGTTATGTATAAATAATTCCACAATTTCTTGGAACATTTTAATTCTAGGAGGAAGACGAGAGAACCATTCCATTGATGGTCCAGCCAAACTCTGAGGGAATAATCGCATTAAATAAGATTTTTCGTATGCAACTTCCATATAGTGGACATGAAATTCCCTGATGTGATGTTTAGGGTTGCCATTCCCATGATATTTGTAAAATTTAGGTATCTCGAACCCTTGTGGGAATGGAACCATCGCAATGCTTTTTTTGAATGGATAGGGGCACAAATTCCCTTGTGTTTTTGTTGTTTTTCCTTATTGTAGGTCTAGCACTTGTTGTGAGAATAATTTGATCTATGTAGACACATAATTTTGTGGATCAAGTGGTGGGATGAATATGTTTTGAGGTGGCAAGTGGGGTGTTTTGAGTGTTCGTGGGAGGCTGCTGCAAGTTTTGTTGTGCCAAAAATTCTTGTTAGTATATGCCTACAGTTGTTGTTGTGCCAACAACACTTATTTTTGGTCTTGTTGCTATTGTGCCAACAATTCTTGTTGCTAGGCTTGCAGCTGAGTTTCTTCTTGTTGTGCTTGGTATTGTTTCAAAGCTTGTTGATAGGCCTATTGCTATAACAAGGCTTGTGCTTGAGCTTGTTGTGCTTGATATTGAGATTGTGCCTAAACTTGAGCTTGTTAAGCAACTTTTGCAACTTGGGTAGCCTGTGCAGCTTGCGTAGCTTGGGTAGCATGTGCGGCCTGCGCAACTTGTGTAGCCTATGGGGCTTGGGCAGCTCGTTGTTGTTGCAATAAAGCATGTGCTTGCGCTTGGGCAGCCTATTGTGCTTGTTGTGTGGCTTGTTGAGCCAGTGCTTGTTGAGTGACTTGTTGTGTTTCTTGCATGGATTTTTTAGCTTGAAATTGCTATAATTATTTATGATAGGCTTGATGGGTAGCTTGCAGTGTGATGTTGTATTGATTTTACTTGTTTGGATTTGGTGGTGGTGGTGGAGGATTTGGAATTGTGTGAGATGGTGTGATGAGGTTTTGTTGAGGTGGTTGTTGAGATTTTGTTTGAGTGATGATGAAGGGTTGTGTGGTAGATGGAGTAGTTGTTGTGCTAGGTCCTTGGGAGACCACATTTTTGGGTGTTATGGATGGTGTAGTGATTGATTGTGTTCCTTGGATTGATTTCACCCATTGCTACAATATTAGTGGCATGCTCAGAGGATTTGGTATGTTGACTTGATTCATGATTGGAGGATTGTTTTGACTTGATTGATTTTGGATCAGTATGTTAGGTAAAGGAGGTTTCCCTAAACCAAGAATTGGTGTGGATGTTGATGTTAGAGGAGGAAACGACGGGAATATTGGTGGTGTGTTTCTTTGGAAAAGTGATGATGATGAATTAAGAGTTCCCATTTGTCCAAATGAATCTACTTTTCCTTGTGATACCATGGGAAGAGAGACTTGTGTATCAAGAGAATAAGCTGGTGATGCGAAGGTGGATGGATTTTTGGTTTCATGGAAAATGAGTGGAACGTATGGATGATTTGGGTCTTGAGGGATAGTATTTTGTAGACCCAATATGGAATTTGTGTCCAAGTCTTGGCTAGTTACAAGGGAATGTGTTTGAAGAGTATGGACCAATGAACTCCCCTGGGTAATCATGGGTTGACTTGGAGCATGAGATAATGAGGGTTGTACGGTGGGTTAGATAATGTTTTGGAAGGATGGTGTGAATGATGCTGGTGGCATACTCTCAAAAGTTTTTTCCACAATAGTGCTCACATCATAATCAGAGGAGAGTTTAGCCCCTTCCTTTGCTAATGCTAACATGTATTGTGTAGGATTGAGTCTCATCATTGTGTTGGCAATCTTGTGGTTCTCAGGATTTTGGACAAACTCCATAATCTCATCTTGGGACATCCCTTGATAATTGTTGGTGACATCCTCAACTTGGCAACCTCCCTCTTGAGGATTTTGAATTATTTGAGGAGGATTAAGTGGAAGGTCGATGGATATCCTAGGGCTGAATTTTGTTTCACTTTGACTCAAATCACTCAAAGTGGATGTTTCTTTGTTTTGTTCCATGATCTTCTTGTGTTGAGATCTAGTTTGGACCATAAAATAAGGATCAACTTTCATGAATATGAGAGGTAAGCCTCTAACTCCCTAGGTTGACCTCTAAAATTTAGGTACAAAAAATAAAAACTAGGATGTTTTAAGGAACATCTAATGATGATGGGATAAATGAGAGATGGATGATGTGGATGATTGAACTGTTAAAAAACCTTGGAGGGATACTAGACTTTAGGACTTTTGGATTTCGTTTTGATTTGATTTGGGTTTTGGATAATGAACTTATAAACCCCAAGATGTTATATGTTATCTTGGAATAAACTTGTCCACAAGGTGATAATTTAACAAAGTGTATGAAGAAGGATTCATCCACACACACACTTAGTCAAACAAGATGATTTTGATTTTTTTTTTAAGGATTTGCCAAAAGTCTAGTATGGAGTATTTTTTCCAAGATTCTAAGAGTTGTTTGTGAGATGGGTTTGATTGATGTTTGAGGATGGATGAAAGTGTTCATTTTGATCCTAGGTGAACCTAGAGAGACTTTTGTTTACAAGACCTAGGCATTGAAGAACATGCCATACTTCCAAGAACTTTTCAACCCTACAAAGTGAGTTACTCAAAACATTGGAAGCGAGCTATATTTTGACAATAATAAAATGAGTACAAGTTTGAGTTGTCCTTTGATGCATGTAACTTGTAAAAGTTATAGAGCAATCTATCTTTGACTTGGTAAAGCATAGACTGACGTTTCTTGAGATTTATTAGACTAAGATGCTTGTGATGATTGATGGACTTTGGTTTTGGGACTTTGATATTGTGGGAAATCATTTGGACAAACAAATGTGTGGGGTCCAATTTGTCTTTTATCTTATGCTTAACAGATTCCCTTTACCACAAATACTTTCTTGCTTAACTTTTCAAACTGAATGTCTGTCTCAATTTCTTTTCATCCCATAAGGTCCACTATGTGGAAATCAAAAGAATCAAGGAAATAGTTCCCTAATGTTGATTTTAGAGAGAGAAAATTGAGATATGGGCCCAAATATTTAGAAGCCTCTAAGGATAGAATCCTTAGGGACAAGCAGTAATGCTTGGATTTTTCAAAGGTTTTTGCTCTTTCTAAAGGTTTTGAAATTTGATGACCTTGTTAAAGTATGTAATTGACTCATAGATTGCACAACTCTAGGATAGAAATGGATATATTTGTTGAATTCCCACTTGGATTTCTCCAGCTGCGCTTATTTAGAGTGAGTGATTAGAAGCTTGACCACACTGGATCCCCTCCATGACAATCACTTCTATGGGTCATCCAAGCTTTGAGTTCTCATGAATCTTCCATGAAAAAATATTCATCTCCATGAAGAAGGTCGCAAGTATGTGGGATGGCTTCAGAGGTCTGACCTCCTTACACCAACAAATATTAGGGATTTTTGGCTTCTACACAAAGGTTTATAATAAGGGAACCCAGTTTATGGGGTGCAATGATAAACTCCTTGTGAGAGGTCTCCCAACCCTTAGAACAAGGGATTTACGCATCATAAAGATACTGGGGGAGAGCTATAATGTACTGCTTCCCATTATTTGCGATTTTCATGGCAACCACAAATTTATATAGCCATTTGGAAGAGCTTGGATTATGCTCATTATTGCTTGGGTCGTTCCCTTGGGGTGAGTACTTTTTCCCACCAAGGAAGGCCCTCTAAAGGTGAACAATAGTGAGTAAATACATATATAGTTTGATCATCTTTTCTTGGATGAACAAAGAGAGGACACATGCTATTCCTTTTCTCACACGATCATGATTTAGTTCAATTTTGAAAAAAACAAATTTTAAATGTGGAGGCAATATTTTAGAAAACCTAATGTCACTAAAATGATTTTGATTCTCAAGATCATTGTGAAGTGTGAGAGAAGTGCATACAAATTCGAATGACATGAGTTTGTAAAGAAGATTACAATACAAAAAAAAACATGAATTCTTTTTAGTCCTCAAAGGAAATGATGAGTTTTTTTAGAGCACCAAAAGACAAGTATGAAGTTGTTTGTTCAATTTTAACCCACAATCAAAGTCTAATAAGTTTCTAAGTTCAATTTTAACCAACTTGAAGAGATCAAATCAATGGTTAATTTTAAACCCAAAACTGAAGTGAATTGTCCTAAAACAGAAAACAAAAGCAATAATGAAAGGCCTAGGTTATTACAATAAGAATTTCAAAATGCTTTGTGAATTTCAAGTTAAATGCTCAATTTTCCAACTCAAATATGCTTGAGCTTTATTTTTTTCTAGATTTTTTTCCTTTCTACACCATAATAATGCACCTACAATAAGAATACAAATAAAAACGTGGATTAAATGTTCAAGAAAAAACATAAAGATATGCAAATCATTCATCAAAATATTCTTTGAAGTTTGATTAGAAACAAATATTTTATAGTTTATCTAATGCATTAATGGGTATTAAAGAAAAACCCACTTTACTAAAGATATTGCTCCATCAAATCTCAAACTTAGTGGCTCTTAATGAATTTAATCTTCATTCAATGATTTTTTACAGTTGAAATCTACCAATAAAAGTGCCTCCTAATTGCAATCAATCACCAGTCAATCTCCCATGCAACAATCTAGCTATGAATGCATTCCAACTATCGATATTGTTTAATCTTGAATATATTCCAGCTATTATAATAAATGAAGCATGGGCCACTTACAATCTAGGATATGTTTTTAGTGAAATATTGGTGAGACACCAATATCGATGCACTTCCTTAGTGCAGCCTCATAGGTAAGACGACAATATTGATTCATTCACTGGCACGTTAAGTTGAAAGAGACTAAAAATATAATATCCTTAAAATTTCAACATTGAATCTGTATCAATTTGTTTTATATGAAAAAATTTGTCGGCTTCAATATGGAAATACATATGAAAAAAAAACCAAACTTTGGATTGTAGTGCATAGCAATTAGGATGTGATAGTTGGGAATGGTGATAATTAAATAGAGATGGAAATTAACCATCCACCTATTGAGAATCTGATCATGAAAATCCAATAAAACTAATATATTTTCTTTGCACTAAAGATCTCCACCATGAAAGGCAAGCATAATGATCTTTTGGGACAAGCCATGTCTGACGCGAGAAAACTTCCGGCGTACTCCTCACTGGCCGATAACATAAAAAGTGGAATTCTCACCAAGGACAAAAGACATAACATATTAAGGTAGGAGTCATGTGATGGCAAGGGAAGTCATTTCTCAATACCTAAATTTCCTTCTCATAAATACGAGCTGACCTAAACCATGTAATGCTTGTTATTGTATCTCTGAAAGAAATAAATGACTCCACTGATTATAGGTTGGATTGTGGATGGATTGTGGAGTAGAAGTGCCTTGTATTTATAGGTTGAAGGTTTGAAAAAATGCAAGATAGGAGGAATGTGGGACTAAAGAATAGCCAATGATATTGTGACACTTGTCACATGGCTAGTGGAGGAAGGTGGAGCACATTTTTTAGAATGTGCATGGTTAATGCATGTAGTTGAGGATTTGAGAGTTGTAAGAGAGATTAATGAATGTATAAGAGTCATTAAATGAATATGGTTGAGATGTTTTGGAGGGAAATGGTTTGGGAAAGAAAGTCAGATAAGTGGAGTAAATGAAGGAATATTCCTTGGAAATATTCCTTGTGAGGGAAAATATGATATTAATTAATTAAAGAAATTTATTTTCATGTGCAACTAGGGTAGTTGACCATGCGTTTGCTTTGGCCAAGGTTGAGTCAAAAGCTAGAGAAATGAGGGATTAGTAGTAGGAGTTAATTAATTTAGGATTAATTAACTTGGATGAATTTAGCTGATTTATGACATTTAATTTAAATGTTTGGGTTTATTTAAATCAAATGAGAGGATGTTATAACATTAGGATTTTAATTAAATATATATATTTATTTAATTAAAAGAGATGACATTAGTTAGCAGAAAGTGAATTAATCAAATAAACTTAGTTACTTGATTAATAGCAAAAGTAATGTTAATTTGAGCGTCTACAAATGAAAACACTCAAAAGAAAAAGAAAAAGACTAGTAAGGAAAAAGCGAGTCAATTGCCGAGCAATTCATCTGCCTCCCAGTCATGTTCATGCTATTTTGAGGGTAGGCAACTATCCGAAGGGACAAGAACAAGTGCTGAACTAGGGGAAGCATAGATTCTACACTCTTTGTAGGAGATTTATCATTTAAGCTCATGGAAGAGGAAAATAATGTATTGAGATCATTAAGCACCTCTTCATCAATTTTAGTGATCTCATCATTGTCATCCAAATTAATCACAATACGAGGAAAAATGATAATGTCCAATGAAGGGTGTACCTCTGGTTGTGGTTGTTGTATTGGATTGTTTTGTTGTGATTGGGGTGGAGGGTCATCATGCATTGCTTCTGTCAAGTGGGGTTTTTTATTTTCTTTATTTTATTTGTCTTGTAACTTGCGAGCAAGGGCACGATGTATACGCCTATGCTCCCTAGCTCCTCTATTTCTTTTGGTTTTATTATTAAGTTGTGTTTGTGAAGGAGTGGGTTGATTAACCATAGGTTTCTTTTCTTCCCTACGGGGAGGAACAAAAGGAACCATGGAAAGTTGTTCACCCACTTTCTCCTTTGCTTTGTAAACTCGTTTTATATGAGGAGGCATGATGAGGTTGTTATCATTATCTCGTGGTCTTTTGGATGATGTCGGGGAGGTGTTGGGTGTAGGTTGAGTTTGATGGGTTGGTTCTTGTTTAGGTTGAAGCATTGTTTCATCTAGGATAGGAGTGTCAGAAGTGGACGGGGACATGTGGGGAAGAGATAATTCTACAATTTTCTTTGCTTGAAATTTCTAGTAAGTAATGAAAAAGAAGTCTTTGCAAGGCGTTATAGGTTCCATGGGCTTAGGCCAAAATGCTTCTAAGGAGAAGTTTCCTTTAGAACACAAAGGGTCAAAGCCACTATGGTGAACAGTGAATATTTCATTGTCAAAGGGAAACTTTAAGCATTTTGGTAGGACCAAAGGGACAAATTTCATTGAGCAAAGCCATGGATGGCCTAACCGCAAATGAAACTGGTCTAATTGTGGGATGATGGAGAATGTAAAATCTAATGTTTTTGGTCCTATTTGTAATGGAAGGATGATCGATCCTATCATAGGGCAAGAAAAACCATTGTGTGTTTTGATCCATGCTCTCGGTTTATCATAATCATCTTGATAAAGATCATGTAATACCAAAAATTCCTCGGTGATCACGTTCTCTCCACAAGCGGGATCTATGAGTATCCCATTAGTGGGCTTATCATAAATATGATCGGCTATGTAAAGAGGACCATCAGGGAGATTTTGAAGTATTTCCTTAGAGGAGAAAGTAATATCAAGAGATTTCTTAGGTTGGCCCTTACGAGGGATAACGTCTATCGTACCTACCATTTCATCCATAGGATTAATAGTGGTAATATGTGGAATGGGATCAAGATGTTCAACATCTATATGAATATTCATCACATCATTGTTTGAAATTTCACTAGCTTTGACAAATGAAACATTATGTTTAGGCACTAGATCAGCAAAAATTTGCAAATTTTTATTTGGAGGGGCAACATACTTATTGTCGTGATCATTAACACCTGCAATGGATAGACGGTCAGAATCAATGAGGTCTTGTACAAGGTGTTTAAGATGCTTACAATTTTCCATGTCATATCCATTTTATCTATGATAATGGCAATAAGCGTTGGATTTAAAGTTTGGAGGTAAAGGCTTAGTAGGATTGGGTGGTTTGATGGTAGGTAAGGTAATCATTTGTTGTTGCAAAATTTTGGACATTATGTTATGAAGGGTATCTAGTAAAGGTGTAAATTGTCTTTTTGGCTCTCCATAACTATAAGGTATCACAGTTTTAATAGCTGATACTTGGTTGTTCATGGGTTGAGTTGGTTGTTGAGGGGGATTGAACTGTGAGAACCCTTTGTTTTTCTTTCTAAATGGTTGTGAATTGTTTGGATTGGCATGTTTAGACTTCTTAGCTCAACTAGAAGTGGGCTTTGCATCATGACTACAAACTAAATTGTGATCATCGCAAAGGGTGGTACACAAGTGCATAAAGGAGGAAAATTTAATCATGGTGAGTTTTCCCTAAAGTTTGGCTTGTAATTTTTCTATAAATGTCTTTCGGAGGTGTGGATGAGGAATCTTGACATTGATTTGAGAATAAAGTGATTGATAGCGTGATATAAATCAGTTATCTTTTCTTCTTCATGTTGCTTGCATCACATCAAATTGTCCAAGGTCTTCTTTGGAGTCATATGCACTTGGAAATGATTTATAAATGCATCAACTAGTTCATTGAATGAATGAATTGAATTGTTCGGTAAAGATGAGAACCATTCCAAGGAAGTGTCTTTTAGAGTCCTAGGAAATAGTTTTGTTAGGAGTTTATCATTAAGGACAAAGTCACTACATAAGGCGGTGTAAGCATTAACATGGTTAGAAGGATCTTCCTTCCCTCCATATTTTTCAAATCTATTCATCTCTATTCCTTATGGCATCAATGTTCGTAATATTTCCAAAGACAGTGGGTTGCTTCAAACATAATAGGTGGGTGGTCCATTCTAATCTTGGTTTATGGCAGAGGGTATGTGTGGGATCATGATGGGCCAAAAAGTGGCGATATGATGGGTATTTGTAGGGTATGTGGCTGACAACTTTTTTTTTCCCCAAAATTGATGAAATGATAAGGGTTTTTAAGGGAGTTTCTCAGCTTTCCACCAATATAAATTATGCTTTACTTTGAATTTAATAAATAATTATTATTCATTTTCTATTTGAATTACGACTAAAGTCCTGGTTGATAGTTTGATTGAAATTTTTTTATAGCTTTCAAATGGTATCACATTTTTTGAACCCAAAACATGCATCACATTCTATGTTTCGCTTACTATAGGATTAAAAAAAGAAAAATTGAATTTCATGAACTTTTGACCAAGTTAAGGTGGTTAGACATAAGAGTTTTCATATTTTTTAAAAGTTGTAATAAAAAATTCATAATTAATTATTTACTTAGAAAAAAATTACAAAAAAATATTCATCACATCTAGACATGAGTCCTCTACTTATGTCTAAAATATTATAAAAAAATATTATCATTTTATTGTGGTTAAGGTGGTCAGATAGACACCTACTTATTTTTTCCTAAAATTTAAGTACTACTACATTGAAATTTCAAAATTTCACCAAATAGATTTATTTATTTTTTAAATAAACCTAGTAGTTTAGAAACTACATTTAATTTTCTACAGATTCTATTCTTACATATTTTTGAAATAATATAGATAACTTATTCAAATTTTTACGTCAAGTTTCCTAACTTTGATTTTTCTGATATTTTTGCCACTTAAGGGCCTATTTTTTCCATGATGATCCTGTAGATACCTTGGATATTTGTTTTTGCATGGAGGAGACAGTTTGGAGAATTTTTGTTATGAGAGGGTCAGTGTAAGTGGTATGAGGTGGAAGGGAAAGTGGTGATGGAGTGTATGTACTGGTAGGGCAAGTGAAGGGAATTCTTATAGATAGTATAGTGGAAGAGGATAGAATATATGATGCCACATAAGAATTAGGAATGCTAGCATGAATAGTCAAGGAAGGAATCACATTACTAACCTGTTGCATTGTTGTTGTGACTTGAGGAGTGATATAGGTAGGTATGGATGCTACTATTGAAGGGGGAGTGTGAGGTCATCCTTGGCTAACCACAATGTTTGCTGGTTGAGATGTACTAGAGGTGGAAGGAACATGTTTGTGGTATATCTCAATGATTTGTTTCATAATGTCTATGCCTTCATCATATTCAAGCATGTGATGGATATTTTCTATGGTTGGAATTGTAATGGTTGAAATGTTTTCAAGACACACTTGATGTTGAAGATGTGTTAAGTCCTCATGAATGTTAATGATTTTGTCTTATGGAATGAGATCATTTTGTGTGTCAACTTGCATTTTATTGGAAGGCAAAGAGTTGCTAAAGGTAGTATCCATTCCTAGTGTACTAGTTGCAATACTAGGACTGGAAGCTTTAGATAACCCAAGATCCAAAATAAGTGTATTATCATGGGATAACATGAGTCTTGAACTTCTTCTCACTAAGGTATTAGAAATAGGACACCAAACACTCATGCAAAGGTTTCTATCTATGGGTGAATGGAAATGCAATGCAAAATAAGAGCAATAAAATGTTGATAACAAAATTTTTGGTTCAAGTAACATGGAAATGCAATAATAGAAAAAAGAACTGTAGACAATGATATGAAAGTGATAGAAATTACAGTGCAGAATGTGCAAGTGGATTAAGTCACCCAGTGTGGCAAAATAGTCCCAGTAGTGAATTTTTTGAGATTTTTTAGAATTTTTAAATGGAATTTTATGATTTCTAGAATTTGAAACACAGATACAGTATGAAAATGATTTATTTTTTTACTTTTTTAATGAAATGCAATGCAAAAATGTAAGCTATATGAGCTTTTCACTAATGCAATTTAAACAATGAAAAACCTAATGCAATGTTGATGTAGGCAATTCCTAGGATGTAAATGCACTTGAAATTAGAAGTAAATTGTTCTAAAGGCAGGTTCATCGAAATGTGCACAAATATTTTGGCACCCTAAGACTCCCTTGCACTTCTAGGGTTTTTCACCTAAAAGGAGAGAGATGGGCCAAAATGGACAATGTCCCCACTCAAAACTAATGTAAATATGAATGAAATATGCCTAAATGCAATGTATAAATGGAATAAACTAATAAAATATGTTGATTATTAATGAAAATCCCAAGAAATGCAAGTTGTTTGAAAATGCAGCGATGTATGCAAATGACCTAAGAATGCAAATAAACTATAAAGGTATGTGTAGGCTCATGATGGGCCAAAAAATGCCAATATGATGGGTATGTGGCTGACGACATTTTTTTTACCCAAAATTGATGAAATGAAAAGGGTTTTTAAAGGAGATTCTTACATTTCCACCAATATAAATTATGCTTTACTTTGAATTTAATAAGTAATTATTATTCATTTTCTATTCAAATTACATCTAAAGTCCTGATTGATAGAGTAACTGACAAACATATATAGCTTTCAAACAGTATCACATTTTTAGAATCCAAAACATGTGTCACATTCTATGCTTCGCATACTATTGGATTAAAAAAAGAAAACATGAATTTCATGAAGTTTTGACCAAGTAAAGGTGGTCAGACATACGAGTTTTTTATATTTTTTAAAAGTTGCAATAAAAAATTCATAATTAATTATTTACTTGGAAAAAAAATTACAAAAAATTATGCATAACATTGGGACATGAGTCCTCTACTTATATCTAAAATCTAATAAAAAAATATTATCATTTTATTGTGGTTAGGGTGGTCAGACAAACACCTGTAACTTCTTATTTTTCCCGAAAATTTAAGTACTACTACATTGGAATTTCAAATTTTCACCAAATAGAATTTTTTTAAAAAACCTAGTAGTTTAGAAACTACATTCAATTTGCTACAGATTCTATTCTTACATATTTTTAAAATAGTATAGACAACTTATTCAAATTTTTACGTCAAGTTGCCTAACTCTGATTTATTTTACCACTTAAGGGCCTATTTTTTCCATGATGATCCTGCACATACCCATAACAAAAATGAAAGAGACTAGAGATGTGCACCTAGAAACTGGAATGTGATGTAGAGAGGCTCTGGAATCCTATGAAATCTACTATTAAGGCCAACTAGGACACTTATGCCAAGCTGGGTGACTTCATCCTGTTTCGACGAGATTCTCCTGGAATAGGTTTCAGCCAAATGGGTATCGAGAAATGTAGAAATCACTTTTTAGGCCTCGCAGTGGGACTAATTCTCCACTGATGGTGACTTAGTCAACCTTTAGCTTTTGGTAATTTTGGGACAGGAACCTATTGTTGGATCTTAGTTGTGTTTATGCTTTGTCCTTGATGAAAAAATCTCTTTCAGTTGGTTCTGTTTGGTGATTAGTCTCTGTTTGGATCCTTATGATTTATTATGCTTCTTTGATGTCTCTTGACTATTACAGAAAGATATCTATTATGATTCTAATTCTTGGTGATGAGATTTCTGGTTCATGTTATGAATGCTATTTCTTTGTCTGACAGAGTTTGACAGTTGGTTTCCTTGTCAAGATGGTTCTTTTTGCATATCACAGATATTGGTTGTTTCTCATTCGGGCTTACACATATTGGCATGAGTATGGCAGGGTCTCCTCGATTCATTTTGAAATGTTTGTGTTGCCTTTGGCAAGACATTTCTGATGTCATGTCAATTGAATTTATCATACTAGGTTCTATCGGCAAGACTTCTCTTTTGTTTCGGTGATAGAAAGTGATCTCTATTGGCATATGTTATTCCATCGGTATGTGGTCACAGCGATATTGGTATGTCACACCGACCGGTGGTGGATGGAAGTCTATCGGTGAAGAGCTTGGTGGTATCAGAATAGGTCTTGGTGAAGTGGTTTTGTCTTACTGAACATCACATATGGGGTTTCGCTTCGGCCAAACATAATGATTTTGGTATATAGTCTCTCTGAAGATTGCTTGTCTCACCGACCGATGCACTAAATGTCTTATTAGCATAAGGTTACTACTTCGGTGAAATGTTATAATGACTTTGTAGTGTCTCAATGACTCTGAATGAAAAGTTGACTTCGGCTGGACTACGCGATATCAGAATGTTGTCATAGCGAGCCTGTAAGGTCTTGCTGACTAAGCCTTATGAGGTGCTTTCGGCAAGAGATTGGTTTTGTCACAGCGAAACATAAGAGTTGAAAAGTCTTTTCTGTGAGACTCTTTCATTGAAGAGAGGTCTTGGCAAGGATGGTGTGTCTTGTCGATAAAGTCATATGAATGAATTTCGGTATAACGAAGTTGATCTATGTGATGTCTCTCTAATATCAAAAGCTATAGCGATAGTAAAAAACAAAAAGGGCATCTCGGTGAGAAGTTTCCTTATGTCTTCGTGAATGCATAATATACTAAGGAAGCCCATCGATGAGACATGATGTATTCGTTATGTCTTCTCCCGACTCTGATGTGTCACAGCGAAAGCGAATTGAACCAAGGGGATGACTAATGATTGATTTAGGGTTGAACATCTGGTGTTAAAGTTGCCTTAGACATACCGTCACATCGATTGAAAAGAAGGTTACTTAGGGAAAAATTTGTGATTATTCTTTTTGACTGGGTATGAAACCCTAGCCTGGCTGCCATCATGAGAAAGCTTCATAAAGTGTTCTTTACTATTGTTGCTGGCTATAATGGCTTTGTCAGGATGAAATTCATTTTTGGTTCAGAAATGAATGGTATTGCTGCTATGTTTGATGCACCTCTCTAGCTAGAAGCTCGATAGTGGTTGATGGAGCCTTGGGAGTTGTAGATTTGTCTGGTATTTTTATTTATGTGTTTCATGCTGCTCATATTGGTTTATAAACACCATTTTCTTTAACTGCTCTCTGCATCTCTATTACTAATATGACAAATGATGCTCTGACTGAGTATTGTCTTTCATATATTAGAAGTTATCATTTTCTCTGGTGGGCAGTTGTGCTTTTTATGCAAAGAAATGATCTCACAAGTTTCAAACTTGTTGAGGATGACTCTTAGTTGGCTGAAATAGATCTTGTTTTGGTTGGTTGTTCAGCCGTTACTTCTGAAGACTGTTACTTTTTTGGCATTTATAAATAGAAGCATAAAACTATGTTTTCTATTTGGTTGTTGTAATTCTGAGATTATCATTCCCTTGCTGTATGAAAATGTATGGATAAAACTATGCAATAAAATATGAATAACAAGATATAGAGATTGTAAATTTCTTCTCTATGTAGTATTTTAGGGATTCAATTATTGAATCTTTAAGGTATTTTGTAGACGAGAAAATAGAGATATATGTGCTTAACTGAAAACAGAGAAATCCTCTGAGTTATTATTATTGTTCAAAACATAATTTGAGGGGTTGGTGCTCCTTGAGTGGGTGCTCAAAAATTAGCCTATAAGGCATTGTGAATAGTTGTTTAAAAGATTAAACTTGGAAGGCATTTCGAGAGTGGTTTTTATACCCCATGAGGGTTTTCCACTCGGAAAATTTTTGTCTCTTTGATTCTGCTCACTGCTTTACAAGTTGTTGTCTCAGTTCACTGTTGGTATTATTACTTTTCTCAATTATGTTTATGACTGATTACATTCAACTCATGAATGCATTAATCAGAGTAATATTGAGATCATATCTGAGCTATGTTTATGAATTTTGGAAAATTTGTCAAATCTGTTAAGACACGGATTCACCCCCCCCTCTCAATGTTATTTTAACTCCAACAATTGGTATCAGAGTGTAGGGTCCTCTAATAGGTTTTAATCACCTTGGATTGATCTTGGTCTTGGAGTTTTTTTTTTAATGGCACATGCTCAAGACGGTGCCTCTGTAACCAGAGCTCCATTATTTGATGGAATAGATTATGTGTTTTGGAAAATCAGAATGGAAGCTTTTCTTATTTCTTTGATGTTGATGTTTGGAGCATTGTTTTAATTGATTACAATGTACCAGCCACTATTCCCACTGATCCTGCTAAGAAAAAGAGGTATGAAACAAATACCAGAGCTAGGCATGCCCTCTTGTGTGGGTTTTATCTAAAGATGTGTTCATTAAAGTCATGCATTGCAAATCTACTCATGAAATATGGAAAAAATTGAAACTATATACCAAGGGAATGAGAAAGTCAAACTGTCAAAAATCATTACACTCAAACATTAGTTTGAGGAGATGAAAATGAAGGATGATGAAAAAGTGGTTGAATACTTCCTAAGAGTTGATGAAGTTGTGAATGCTTTGAAATGATTAGGAGAAGAAGTAAAAGAGTTTGATGTGGTTACAAAGGTCATTAGAACCTTACCGATTAAATTTGAATATAAGGTATCAACCCTTGAAGAAAAGAAACATTTTGATAAGCTTACCTTAGATAGCCTGCAAGGAATACTTACTGCCTATGAAATGAAAACTAGCAAAAATAATTCAACAGGAAAAGAAACTGCCTTTAACACTGAAAAGAAAGAAAAAGTCGAAGTCAGTGAATCAGAGTTGTCTGATTCTAAAGAATCCCATTTTGTTAGAAGATTTAAAAAGGGATCAGGAAAATATAAGGGAAAACTTCCCTTTAAATGTTTTAACTGTGGAAAAATAGGTCACTTTGCTACAAAGTGTCCCTATGATGATGAAATATGTGACAATGAGACAACTAAAAAACAACCTAAGAAGAAGGCCTTTAAACCTAAACGAAACTTCAATTTCAAAAAGAAGAAAAGTTTGTCTAGTAAGGATGAATCTGATATTGAGTCTGAAGATTCATCAGCTGAAGAAGATGAAACTTTGTTCATGGCTGAATTTACTCAGCAAAATGATTCAAACACCTTTGACACTGAAGAAGGTGAAGTAGATCTTGAAAGTGAGCTGAAATGTGCTTTACAAGAGGTTGGAAAGCTCAAAAAACAAGTTCTTGCTCAAGAACATAAACCAGATCAAGAAATGATCTCTCTAAAAACTCAGCTTGAAGAAGCTAAAAGAGTTAAAGACTGTCTCCGAGAGAGCGTAAGCTGCAAAGATCAATAAATTCAAAAATTGGAACAAGAAGTAGTCTGTCTTAGGAAAGAAATTGAAAAATATGAAAGCACTCTAAAACTGAATGAGATGCTCAGCAAGCAGAAGATGTACAAAGATAAAATTGGTGTTGGTTTTGAAAAGGGTTAATGCTCAATTGACCATGCAAAACAAAACCCCTCTTCTGAAGTCAAAGGTTCAGGTTCAAATCACTCAGAATTTGGTAAGGATCATGTTTAGTCTTTAAGAGGTAACAGATCTTCATACAGAGTCAATCATTTCTTCTATGGTTATTGTTTTTTCTACAAAAAATTTGGCCATAAAGTGAGCACTTGTAGGCTTATGAATCCTAGAATACCCAAGTTTGGTCTTAGAAAACACTATGGTTTTGTTAGACAGATCAGATGTTTTAAATGCAATGCTTTTGGACATTCTATCAAACAATGCAGAACTGATCTGCAATCTAAATAGCAGAAAATTAAACAGGTTTGGAAACCTAAGACTGTCAACAACATTGAACAAACTATGTTGGTTCAAACTTCTTTTCATTCCAAGAAAAAGGACTTATGGGTCCTGGACAGTGGATGTTCTGACCATATGACTGGAGAAAAGGAGAAGTTTATAAATCTTGAAGATTATGTAGGTGGATATGTTAAGTTTGGTGATAACTCTGGTATTCAAATTAAAGGTAGAGGTTCACTTCTTCTGAATGAAGACACTCCTATCTATAATGTGTACTATGTGGAAGGTCTTAAGCACAATCTTCTAAGTGTTAGTCAAATATGTGATAGTGGTTATCATGTTCTTTTCACTTCGCAGGGGTGTGAGGTTAAGAACAAGCTTGGAAAGGCTGTTGCAGCTAGAAGGAGGACAAAAGGAAATGTGTACAATCTTCTTGACTCATCATGCAATGACAATAATCAAGGTATGTGTCTAATGGGCCAAATTGAAGAGAATTGGTTATGGCATAAAAGATTAGGACACATAAACTTTGAAAATCTGGTTAGAATTAGTAAAAATCAAAATGTTAGAGGTCTACCAGTTCTTAGCAAGCCAGAAAACTCTATGTGCAAAGAATGCTTAAGTGGTAAACAAACTAAAATCAGCTTCAAGACAAAGAACATTCTTCTTCAAAACCTTTACAGCTTGTGCATACTGATTTATGTGGACCAACCAAAACAAGGTCTATTAATGGTGAAAGGTACTTTATGTTGTTTGTGGATGACTATACTAGAATGATATGGGTCACATTTCTTAAGCACAAATCAGAAGCCTTTGGAAGGTTCAAAATTTTCTGTAAAATGGTTGAAAAGGAATCTGATCTGAAACTTAAATGTCTGCGATCTGACAAAGGAGGTGAGTTCACTTCTCAAGATTTTATTGATTACTATGAACAGCATGGCATTAAAAGACAGTATGCTACAACAAAAACACCTCAAAAAAATGGGGTAGTTGAACGTAAGAATAGAACTATAAAAGAAATGGCTAGAACCATGCTAGATGAAGCTAAGTTAACTAATATGTATTGGAAAGAAGCTGTTCATACAACTGTATACATTTTGAATAGAGTGCAGCTTAGGGTGAAATCCAAACACACTCCTTATGAACTTTGGTATGCAAAAACTGCTTCTGTCAAATACTTTAAAATATTTGGAAGTAAGTGTTTTATCAAGAAAGATGATGATAACCTTGGGAGTTTTCAATCAAAGAGTGATGAGGGTATCTTTTTGGGATACTCAACTCACAGCAAAGCTTATAAATGCCTTAACAAAAGGCTTAATAAGATTGTTGAAGTTGTTAATGTAAAATTTGATGAAAGACCACATTTGTATACTGAATCTTTGTAGGATAATCAAGAAGAAGAACTTGAATTTGAAATAATTTCAGAAGGAACTAAAACAGTAAAATCTGTTGCTGAATCAGCAAGCCCCAAAAATGAAAAAGGAAGTCCTAAAATGGTTGCATCAAAAGCTCCTTCAAAAAATCTAGCTATATATCACCCCAAATATTAGATTATTGGGGATAAAAATGCAGGAGTACAAACTAGAAGAAAGGTTGCTGAATCTGATGAAAAGGCACAAATTGCTTTTTTTTTAGTTACTCAATTTGAGGCTAAAAATTTTAATGAAGCTCTCATAGATTCATGTTGGATTAATTCTATGCAGAAAGAAATTGATCAGATTAAGAAAAATTAGACTTGGGAGTTAGTCCCAAGACTAGATGACAAGAATGTCATTGGAGGCAAATGGATATACAGAAACAAGGTTGATGAAAATTGTAATGTTATTTACAACAAAGCAAGATTTTTCTGCAAAGGCTATGCTCAACAAGAAGGTATTGATTTTGGTGAAACCTTTGCACCTGTTGCTAGACTAGAATCTATCAGAATATTCTTGGCTTACTCTGTTTACAAAAACTTTACTGTTTATCAAATGGATGTCAAAACTGCTTTCTTAAATGGCTATTTAGATGAAGAGGTCTATGTTGAACAACTTGAAGGTTTTATTTGTAAATATAAGCCTGATCATGTTTACATATTGAAAAAGGCCCTCTATGGCTTAAAACAAGCACCTAGAGCTTGGTACTCTAGGCTAGACAATCATTTGATTTCAAATGGTTTTATTAGAGGAGGTGTAGACAACAATCTTTATGTTAAAACTGAAGGTTCTGATATTTTGGTTGTTGAAATTTACGTTGATGACACTATCTTTGGCTGCAACAATGTTACCTTGAGTAAAAAATTCTCTCAGCTAATGGAATCTGAATTTGAAATGTCTTTATTAGGAGAATTAAAATTCTTCTTGGGTCTTCAAATATCTCAACGTGAAAATGGAATATTTCTTTCTCAAACCAAGTATTCTACAGAGATGCTTAAGAAATTTTAGATGGATGAATGCCATCCAGTTAGCACTCCAATGATATTGGATGCAAACTTACTAAGGTTGATGATTCCCCTAATACAAATCAAATTGATTATAGATCAATGATTGGCAGTTTGTTATATTTAACTACTTCTAGACCTGACATCATGCAAGAAGTTTGCATTGTTGCACGGTTTCAGGAATCACCTAAAGAATCCCATGTCACAGTTGTTTAAAGGATCTTTAAATACATTCAGGTCACTCTTGATTATGGTCTTTGGTATCCTAGAAGCAATGATTTCTCTTTGATTGCTTATACTGATGCTAACTGGGCTAGTTGTTTGGATGATAGGAAAAGCACCAGTGGTGCTGCATTCTTTCTTGGTGATCATTTAGTGGCATGGCACAACAAGAAACAAGTATTTGTTTCTCTTTCTACTGCTGAAGTAGAATACATTGCTACCACTTCATGTTGTACTCAAGTTCTTTGGATGAGTCAAACTCTATCTGATATGGGTATTGAAGTTCCTAAACCTGTTTCCATTCTTTGTGATAACACTAGTGCGATAAATATTTCAAAAAAATATTGCTATCAAGTTTCACTTTCTTTGAGAAAAGGTTTTGGCTAATGAAGTATGTTTACATTTTGTTGGATCACAAGATCAGGTGGCTGATATTTTTACTAAGCCCTTAGCTAAAGAGTTATTTGAAAGGTTGAGACTTCGATTGGGAGTTATCTCTCAATCTTTACTTCTCTCATTTTACAAGCATTGGCTTAGGGGGAGCATGCTATATGTTTTGATTCACTTACAACTCTCCTACAATCTTGGTTGCTGCACTGTTACTCATTTTCCAGCTGTTTCTCATGATATTTTGGTTGGCTTCTCAGTTGTGTTTCATGGCATTGCACATTCTTCTCTTCTATTCTTTTCCTTGAGGCAAAAAGGGGGAGAGTCATTTGTGTTTTTCCATCAAGGACAAGGGGAGTTTGTTGGATCTCAATTGTGTTTATGGTTTGTCCTTGATGACAAAATCTCTTTCAGTTGGTTCTCTTTGGTGATCAGTCTCTATTTGGATCCTTATGATTTATTATGCTTCTTTGATGTCTCTTGACTATTACAAAAAGATATCTATTATGATTCTAATTCATGGTGATGAGATTTCTGGTTCATGTTATGAATGCTATTTCTTTGTTTGACAGAGTTTGATAGTTGGTTTCCTTGTCAAGATGGTTCTTTTTGCATATCACAGATATTGGTTGTTTCTCATTCAGGCTTACACATATCGGCATGAGTATGGCAGGGTCTCCCCGATTCATTTTGAAATGTCTATGTTGCCTTCAGCAAGACATTTCTGATATCATGTCGATTGAATTTATCATACTGGTTGTTGTTGGAAAGACTTCTCTTTTGTTTCGGCCACAGAAAGTGATCTCTATCAACATATGTTATTTTGTCGATATGTGGTCACAGTGATATTGGTATGTCACACTGACCGGTGCTGGATGGAAGTCTATCAGTGAAGAGCTTGGCAGTATCATAATAGTTCTTGACGAAGTGGTTTTTTCTTATCAAAAATCACATCTGGGGTTTCGCTTCGGCCAAACATAATGATTTTGGTATATGGGTAAGTGCACAAAATTGAGTCCACGAAACGTGGAAGTTTTTGCCTTAGGCAAAAAAATGAATTTGGCCTACAAAAAATGGGATCCCGCTTTTTAATAAACGGGATCCCGTTTTTTAGAAAATAGGATCCCGTTTAGCTTCGGGATCCCGAGCCTAAGTTTAAAAAATAGGATCCCGAGAAATTTTCTATTTTGAAAAATTTCAAATCGATCCCGCTTTTGAAAATTTTCCAAAATGGAAAGTTTTAAAACGGGATCCTTTCTTTGAAAAATTTTCGAAAATGGAAACTTCATTTTGAAAAATTCTTTTCAAAAATTTTCAAAACGATCCCATTTTGAACTTTCCATTTTTGGAAATTTTGAAGAATTTCATAGAACCATAAAAATGGTTTTTATGAAACGGATCCGTTTTGAAATGGGATCCCATTTTTTAATGAACGGGATCCCGTTTTAAATTATGAATTTTTGAGCCGGTTTTGGCTTGTTTTTGTTCGAAATGGCTTGGGACCCAAACCAAGCTTTGGACCTAGTTTGACCTGCAACTTGAAGGTCCTGTTAATGTCACAGGAAAATAATGACTTTGGACATATGTTTGAAGACCTATTTTGCAGAATTTTTTATGAAATTAAAACCCATTATAGATGAGATAGTGCAGATTCCAAATATATAATTTTTTAATAATTTGATTACTTTTTCTATTTTTCAATTAATTTCTAATGAAACTAGTCCATAAACTTGAATTATTAGGTTTTTTTAGTATTTTAATAACTTTTGATCAACATAACATTTT
Source organism: Sequoia sempervirens (assembly GCA_007258455.2). NCBI lineage: Eukaryota > Viridiplantae > Streptophyta > Pinopsida > Cupressales > Cupressaceae > Sequoia > Sequoia sempervirens. The sequence goes on from VDFB02373365.1 coordinate 92,447,726, forward strand.
GACGAACGGATTGCACAGAGAAAACTTCAGACAATTCTTTTCAGTTTAAAAAAAAAAATTCAAAAAATGATAAGTTTAGGTCATCTTATGCGTGTCGTACATGACGATTTTTCAAAATGACAAATATGCCTAATAAATATTAAATTAAAAAAAATATATTCAATAAAAAATTATAAAAAATATTAAAAGCAAGCTTTAGTGAGTCACAAATCTTTTCCCAAAAGGATTTAGAAAAATATGATAATTTAGAAAATATGGATGTCGTACACGTGCATGGTATGGCATAAAAAGTGACTTTTAAACAGTGGTTTTTAGAAACGCCTATTGAAACTCAATTTTTACAATCTGGGTATTGAAATAAATTACATATTTGGAAACTAGACTCCAAGTACTACATTTTATGATTAGTGACTTTTTTGAAGATTCCATCTCTAAGTGCTTCAAATTTTAAGGTCAAATATGTCAAATTCTAAAAATCAGGGAAAACACTTCCACTTTTTGGCCAAAAAGTGGACTCAACTTCTTGCACACACCCATATAGTCTCTCTGAAGATTGCTTGTCTCATTGACTGATGCACTAAATGTCTTATCGGCATAAGGTTAATGCTTCGGTGAAATGTTATAACGACTCCGTAGTGTCTCAATGACTCCGAATGAAAAGTTGACTTCGGCTGGACTATGCGATATCAGAGTGTTGTCATAGCGAGCCTGTAAGGTCTTTCCGACTAAGTCTTATGAGGTGCTTTTGGTGAGAGATTGGTTTTGTCATAGCGACACATAAGAGTTGAAAAGTCTTTTCTGTGAGACTCTTTCATCAAAGAGAGGTCTTGGTGAGGATGGTGTGTCTTGTCGACAAAGTCATATGAATGACTTTCGGTATAACAAAGTTGATCTATATGATGTCTCTCTGATATCAAAAGCTATAGTGATAGTAAATGAAAAAAAAAGGGCATCTCGGTGAGAAGTTTCCTTATGTCTCAGCGAATCCAGAATATACTAGGGAAGCCCATCGATGAGACATGATGTATTCGTTATGTCTTCTCCCCAACTCTGATGTGTCACAGCGAAAGCGAATTGAACCAAGGGGATGACTAACGATTGATTTAGGGTTGAACGTCTGGTGTTAAAGTTTCCTTTGACATACCGTCACATTGATTGAAAAGAAGGTTACTTAGGGAAAAATTTGTGATTATTCTTTTTGACTAGGTATGAAACCCTAGCCTGGCCGCCATCATGAGAAAGCTTCATAAAGTGTTCTTTACTATTGTTGCTGGCTGTAATGGCTTTGTCAGGATGGAATTCATTTTTGGTTCAGAAATGAATGGTATTGCTGCTATGTTTGATGCGCCTCTCTAGCTGGAAGCTTGATAGTGGTTGATGGAGCCTTGGGAGTTGCAGATTTGTCTGGTATTTTTATTTATGTGTTTCATGCTGCTCATACTGGTTTATAATCACCATTTTCTTTAACTACTCTCTGCATCTCTGTTACTAATATGACAAATGATGCTCTGATTGAGTACTGTCTTTCATACATTAGAATTTATGATTTTCTATGGTGGGCAGTTGTGCTTTTTATGCAGAAAAATGATCTCACAAGTTTCAAACTTGTTGAGGACGACTCTTAGTTGGCTGAAACAGCTCTTGTTTTGGTTGGTTGTTCAGCTGTTACTTCTGAAGATTGTTACTTTTCTGGCATTTATAAATAAAAGCATAAAACTATGTTTTCTATTCAGTTGTTGTAATTATAAGATTATCATTCCTTGGCTGTATGAAAATGTATGGATAAAACTCTACAATAAAATTTGAATAATAAGATGTAGAGCTTGTAAATTTCTTCTCTATGTAGTATTTTTGGGATTCAATTATTGAATCTTTAAGGTATTTTGGAGACGTGAAAGAAAGGATATATTTGCTCAACTAAAAATAGAGAAATCCTCTGAGTTATTATTATTGTTCAAAACATAATTTGAGGGATTGGTACTTCTTGAGATAGATATCTCTAAACGAGGGGTTGGTGCTCCTTAAGTGGGTGCTCAAAAATCAGCCTATAAAGCATTGTGAATAGTTGTTTAAAAGATTAAGCTTGGAAGGCATTTCGGGAGTGGTTTTTATACCCCATGAGGGTTTTCCACTCGGAAAATTTTTGTGTCTCTTTGATTTTTCTCACTGCTTTACAAGTTATTGTTGTCTCAGTTCAATGTTTGTATTATTACTTTTCTCAATTCTGTTTATGACTGATTACATTCAACTCATGAATGCATTAATTAGAGTAATATTAAGATCATATTTGAGCTATGTTTATGACTTTTTGAAAATTTGTCAAATCTGTTAAGACACTGATTCACCCCCCCTCTTAGTGTTATTTTAACTCCAACACCTATAGCTCTCGGTCTACACTTCTCTTCTTGACAGGTGTTTGGTTTTTTATCTATAGAAATCGGGCTATAAGATGTCTCCAAGCTTCAATTAGGGATTTGTTGACTTGAATGACTTTGATGAAATGATAACACTTTTTAACACCTTTCTCTTTGACAAATCTACATACAATACTTGCAAAACACACATGCAAAGTGGGGAAAGGGGTTAAGGGTTGGTGAATAGGGGTTTGCCTTGGTCAAACCCCAATTTGGTAATCAAACCCTTGAAAATGAAATGAAATAGAAAGAGAATGATGAATGAACAACATGCAATGCTACAACTCACCAAACCCTTGATGTAGAAATCTTAAGATATGCAAGTAGATGCTCCAATGGAGACTTGATAATACCTAGAATGCTTGAGAATTATGAATGTATGTATGCTAATATGTGAATGAATGTATTAGATGAATGGGGATGAAAATGAGAGGAAAACCCTTTATTTATACTTGATTTTACAAAATTTCCTAAAAAAAACACATCACAGGCTGACCTTAAGGTTAAGAGAATAATATCTCACAAGAAATTTAAAATAATTTTGATTTTTGTGGCTAATGGGACTAAGTCACCCCAGGTAGCTACTTGTTCCCACCAGGGAAATTTTACTGGGTATCAGGAATTAAAGTGTATTTAATGATGTTTAATAGGATTATTCTCTGAAACACACTTAATTAAGGTCGAAAATTGCATTAAGGGGTCATTTAAACATAAGAAAGGGTCAAATTATTGATGACAAGCCTAGAAAAGTGTGAGAGTTTATTACAACTCTTTACAAAACTTTGAAATAAGACTTGGTAAGTGATAAAAAGAGGTTATTTAAGTGAATTATAATGAAAAGGTCCTAGAAAAGTGTGAAAGTGGGTTACAACATTTCACAACACTTTTACAAGGCATCCTAGAATTCTTAAGGATTCACAAGAACCCAAGACCTAATGTGAATGTATTGACCACATTACAACATTAAATCTCAAAAAAATCAAGCCAAAATAACCAAGAGGGCCTGAACATGAGAAAAAGTAGAAGGGTTACTTTTTTCATGTCCATAATTACTAATTCCCATCATAAAACTTTCAAGTAATTAGCGTTGAGAAGAAATCCAACGATAACACATAGAACACTTGCATCACATGTCATTAATACAAAACCCAACATTCAAAACCCATCTATGATACGTGAAACATAATAGAATACCGCTCATCACCAATTTAAATAAGACGATCACACATCCATCCATGATGAGTGATGAAACCTGAACATCACACATCACTATTACAAATAAAAATCTCTCAAAGCCATCCATGATGTGTGAGACCAAAGAAACATCGCTCATCGCTCATCACTGATTTAAATTTACATTTCAAAAGCTATCGGTGATGAGCGATAAAGGGAAGTGGTGGATGGGACTTAAGTGAAGACAATTCAGAACGTGCTCACAAGTTGTTTTAAGAAGAGGTCCGACTAGGACACCATATAAAAAGGCCTCAAAGGTCATAGAACATATTATTCCAAAGGATGTAAAGGCCAAATAAAGTCAACTTCTCAACCTTATAAAATATAAGAACATCACCCCTAGGCATAAGGGTCAGTTACCGCATCAGCTCCAATGACATAAGATGTTTTAAAATGACCTAAAATAGGCAGTAAAAGGTCAACTATGAATTAGAGCCTGAACAAAGGCTTTGCCTTAAGGGTTTCCAAGGAAAGATAACAATATTGCAAAACCCAAAGTCTAGAGATTTGTGACTCATTGAGAATTACAGAATTTAGGAATGGAACCAAAAAAAATTAAGGATTCCATTAGTGGCTCTAGTTGGGGACATCTGTTCCTCCAAAATAGAGTGAGATTCCAGAATCTCAGGTGAAGTAGACCAAGCACAAAGAACCCAAAAACCAAGGACCTGCCAGGACTAGGTAGGAAAACCAAACCTAAGCGAACAACATATATACAATACTTACATGAGTCACAAGACTGTACCTAGAGATCCAATCTTCATTACTTTACTTGGTGACCCTAGGCCTCCAAACTTAGAACCGACACTTGCCCCTATCAAAAACCCTATTTTCCACTATTTGCACCATGCTGAGGCTGAAAATATTCTCATGAATTTCCCACCTATTGATCATGATGCAACTACTTAAATCAATCATTATGGACATATGTCTGAACTTATTATTATCATCTCCATTCATGTCTAGCTGAGAACTACAACCTAGCATTGACTGGGATAGATGACAATTGTAACATTCTATCTGACTCAATTTACAACCATATTCCACCTAATGCCCATCCAACCGGATAGGGAAAATGAAACTCTCATAATCCATCTTATCACTATCATCATACAAAATAATATCAGATTCATTTTTCTCATCAAACTAAAAATCCTCATATATACTCCCTTCAGGATTTCCATTCAATGACATATTCTAACCCTTTGAAGTGATACTACAATTTCACTTCTAGAATTCCAAGGTCATTATCATCTAGCTTATGTCCCACATTAATCACACATTCACTTTGTGTGATGAACAAGAAATTTTCATACGTAGGCTTCTGTTCAAATTGGTGCTCATATTCATCAGAGCAATATAAACCAGTTATGTTGCCATATACTCAACTTCTTTGGGAAATTGAATCATCAAATTCCATAGCATTCCCATAAAGAGAAATATCCATGTCATTCCAAGCATAAAAAACCACTTCAGTTTCAAGATCATTAACATACTCCAATCCTCCTTTCAAATCATTGCTCAAACTGAAACAAAATGTCTCAAAGGATGAGTCAAATAACTCAGGATTGATGTGATCATAATTAAGGTATGCAAGTGCATCATCAACTAATAGGTTTGCTTATGCATATGTGCTAAAATCATTGCAACTCAAAAATTTCTTACTTTTACCCAAGTAGGTTTCTTCACTCCTTTCTTCAACAAATTCCTTGTCAAAAACTATTATGTTAATTTCCTAGATGAAACTTGTACATCCCATTCCTGTTTCATGCAAGCATTCAAAAACATAACCCTATTGGCTAGCATCAAAAACCCCATCATTTCTTATATTGAATTTAGGTTAAAGACACTGAACATAGACATTCTTATCTAGAAATTCATTATCAACCATGTTTCCAAGACATTCCAATTCTGACATAACTAAATTGTGTTCCAAGAAACCCTCATATGAAATTTTTTCATTCATTGATGTGAGAAAAACCTCATGAGTATTGATAATATTATATTCTTCAGATAAGAAGGATATCTTTAGATCATTCTCATGAAAAGATTCGTATTTCTCATGAATATAGTCATAATTTTCATTTCCATCATCCTGGTTATCAACCCTCATAGGTACATCAGGAGTACTTGCAAGTGCAATAATGTCATCATCTACATCACTAGACAGATATTCTCCTTCTGAAACACCTTCATCCATTTCTTGGCTAAACACTTGATTTTTGACAATAAGGACAGAAACATTGTCATTCTAAGACCTCATTTTTTGTTCATAGTCATACTTAGCTTCCTCAGCAATTCTAATCCAACCAACTATCTAATCAAAATCTTGAGGTTTCAACTCTTTGGGCAAGGTACTAAGCCCTGGCTCATAAATATTACAAAATATGTCAATACATATTGAATGGTCAGGTTTCAATCTTTTAGGAATTTCTAGCAAGGTGTCCAAGAACCTTGTTAATATTTCATATGGTAATTCCCCCTCATGTCTCTTCATACTAGACAATTTTTGAACAAGCATAATCTGATCATTGTTACTCAAACTTTGTTGAAGTTCCTTTTGAATCTATCCATGATTCACATGTTGTGAGGGTGAACAAGATGAAGTATCAAAAGCATCATCACTTTGACCATCTCTTTTATCTTTAGGAACTTTGTTCACTTGATGTATACCAGGACAACAAACACTTGCAGCCATATATCCTCTCATCATTGAATATTTCATAATATTTTCAATATCCATAGAAATGTGACATACCTGTTCTAATGTTTTAGGTTCCTTATCCCTTATCAAATAACTCATCTCATTATCCAATGCACCTAGATACCCAATTAAACACTCTGCATCACTAGGTCTTAGGTGTTTAGAAATATTTCTTACTGCTTGTACAAATCTCAGGTTAAAAGCAGGAACCAACTCATCTTCATCCTTTTGGATTTCCATAAATTTTTTCCTTACCAAGATAGGATTAACTCTTTCACCAAATTGTTCCAAAAATGCTACCATAAAATCATCCCACGAAGATATAGAACATATTGGAAAATTTGAGAACAGTCTCTAGCATCTCCTATTATATACTGAGAAAAGAGCTTCATGACAACATCCTCATGATCTATGTCAAAATCACCCATCAAATCTATGAATGCATTTATGTGTTTAGAAGCTAACTCAGAATTGTGACCTGAAAATTTAGGTAAATGTTTCCTAATATCATTTGGAATCTTGTTAGGGAAACCTTGAATACCATTATAACTTAATGGCTTATATCTCTCAATAGAGAATTTCTTTTGATGGAACGATAAGAGTTGCATTCCATGCATGTTTTTACTTGACGTTCCACAAGGAAATATATCCTGGGAGTGATGCATTTTTCTTGTACCCTTATTCAATCTTCAAAAATCAACTTCACAGTCAATTATCCACTACCACATTCCTTAATTTTAATCATGATTTTAAATCTCAAACATATCTATGATTTAAAAATTTCTAAGAGGCATAGTTTAGGAGTATGCATAATTCTTCAACCTAATTCAAATATTGAAAATTACACCTCAGAAGTATGTAAAATAACTACCATCCCTCTACTTATGCTTAATTCATATAATAAGGAAACAAAAATTTCACCAAACCATTTCAACATGGTTTTCTCATAGATTTATTTCTTCTTGAAAACCAAGGCAGGGGAAAATACTTGGATATAATGCAACCATTCTTGAATTGTGCTGCCGACTAGAAAACCTTGCAGATCTAGAACTTTCTTCACGTTTTCATCAAGTTCTTATGCATAGATTCGTCACCTCCTTTATAGAGGAACAAACTTCCACAATACGAAGTTTCTTTCACCAATAAATTTCACTTCAAGCTTCCTTAATTACCAGAGTCACATACGAGTCCTTTACACTTCCTTATTTTGTTTCAAACAACTTTTCATTCCATTTTACTAGAGTCTCTCAAACAATTCATATTGGCATAGGGATTTTTGGAGTCACCACCCACTTCTAGTGAGAATTTCTACAAATATTCATGGAATTGTGACAAATCTTGATAGTATGCACAAGTTTTCGAAGGATACACATCAAACTACTTTACATCTCAGAGAATTGACTCATTGTCACAAAACTAGGCATGAAAATATAACCCCCTAGCAAATAGTTCTCCCCGCAAAGTCACCATTGTTTTGGGTGCTTTTTCTAGCAGAACCTTGAAATCCTTTGAAGGGTAGCCAACCCTTATGCTCAGAAATTTTCAAAGTTAGTGGCCAACACATAAGTAAGGATTTTAAGGCCATTACTTCTACTGTTCAGGCTATGTGAAACCCAAGAGGGTGATCCCATTTATTCTCATAAGATACTCATTTAGTCAAAAGCATTTCTACACACAGATAAATTCCTCTAAAATGCAGATAGGAAATATTCATCAAAGGTTTGTTTGACCTTTAATAAGTTATTATCTATTGCAAGGAATAAGGTGATACTTCATATTGGGATATTATGCTTAAATTTTTTTATCATGTCATTCTCATTCCAAGCCTCTGGTTAGGTGCAATACTAACTCAATTAACTCTAAGATAAGCTAATCAAAAGACCAGTGCCTCATCGATGGGGATAATGGAGTCACCCTGCAATTATTCGATAGTACCTTAAAAATTCAACTAAGTAATTAGTGGACTATTGATATTCTATTTTGTAGCATTCAACTTACTGTATTTAAAACATAGCTTCTTACCAAATCCTATATCATTTCCTCAAAAACCCATGACCTTATTTTAGCATTAAATAAATTCCTTGAATTGAAGCATAAATAAATTCATTCATTCAGTTTAAACAATGGAAGACAAATGAAGCTATTATTAACAATTTCATTCATAATCTATATGGAAAGTACACAAGAGAGCATATATTTTAGAACTAATACTTTCTTATTACTGATGTTACTATAAAACCATTTTAAGATCATTACATTATGCTTCATACCATAAACTTGTTCCTGATATATTCATCAGTTTATCTATTTAATTTCTTCTCCTTTCTAAGCTTAGCTTCTCACCTAGACCCTTCTAAGACTCAAAAATTGAACCCTCGTAATCTGCCCTGAAATACCTTTTATAGAACAAGGGAGCAACATGCATCTGTCGGAATTACGATTACATTTCATATTTCATTTCAAAACCAATTTCACCTAAATTCAAAAAATTCCCCAGATAGTTATATGTAATCATTTGCATAACAGATGAAAACAAAAGAAAAAATTCTTCATGAGTTGTCGATGGAGAGTAACCAAATCACCCACAGGGTACCATTAGTCATTGTTGCAATGTCCATGTCGATTAAAAATAGTCTTCATTATACCAGTTGAAAGAATTCCACGTATGGACAAGGGACATAACCACACATAAGTTGAGAAGGAGGATCCTGATGCAGTGGCTATGGTGTCATCAAAAACAAAAATATGGTAGAGACGCTACTCTAAATCGTCAACATTAGAATATTCTTGTCCACTCCTTGTTCTTGATGCAACGAGAGGAACCATTGCTCCTTCCTCTTTAGAGTCATCATACGACACTAGAGAGAGAAGGTAATGTTGTATCCCAAGTCATTATCACCTCCACCATCTGAAAGGCTATCAGAAAGTACAATGGGAGAATTGTGTCTCCCCATGAAAGCCTTGTGATACTTGTTTCTTTTCTTCGCCTTCCTCTCAGGCTCATCTGGTTTCTTCTTGACCAGTTCTTCTAAAATGGTCCTACTTCTTAAATTATGCGTGCTTTTAACATCCTTCTTCTTTTGACCACGAGCATTCCTTTTACCCTTTGGATCTACATAACTCCTAGGGACTTCTTGCTCAGCCATAGACATATCCTCTTGACACTCAAACACACTAAGTCGTCCAGACCTCCTAATTGGTTGAATTGACACACCCAACTTACCTATTTTTGTAGAACACAAGGTAAAAGATAGAAAATATAAATTGAGAGGAAAATAACCAACTTTGAGCTCTTGAATTGAATAAGGAGAAAAGCACACCCACAAACCTAGACAACTTCAACTAGCCCCAGAAATATGAAATGAAAATCTCAGAAAAACTAAAGCATGAATTAAACAAAGCTCATACGAAAAGCCAACTCACCTAGGATGAAAACATCAAAACCTCTACAACTGAAAGCTCAACACTCACACACTTCACATTTTCTAAAAACTAGAAATGGTGAAATCAAATGGTAGGAAATCTGCATTAAATAGACAATTTGGGGTATGCAACAATTAGTGATTGAAGATATCCTCACGTGAGTGAGTTGATAACTTAGCAGCTCAACTTTGAATATGAACCATCAATCTTTGAGGATTTAAAACTCCATGAATGGTAACCTCGAGCATTTCTTTTGGCTTTTACAATGTGTTCCTAAAAAATGACAATACCACCTCATAAATCTGCACGTCTACCCTTAATCTTCATTAGTCACCTATGATCTAATAATTAACATGCATCGCCAACCCAATCCATTCTCTTTCATTTATATCAATGAAGTGCATAGACCTAACATTTGAAGAGAATATTCCCTTGAAAATTCCATTGCTCTTCATGGAATTGCTCCACCTTTCTAGAGTTCAATCAGTGATGCAAGCACATATGCAATGAAATCTCAATCGTTGGATCACTGTCCCCTTTTCAAAAATCTCCTCCTCACATCACGTGTCACTGATTCATGTTTGAAAATCCAGACCATATCAGTGATAAAATGTTGCCAGTGATGAAACCATACTAGGCCACGTGCACTTGTGTGAGAATCTAAGGCACTAGATACATTGCTCACAAGAATAAATCTAGATCAGTGAAAGAAAACCCTTAAAAAAACATCCCTTTGCTCATCACCCATTTGAAACTCAAAACTTGGAATAAACCCATGATAAGTGATAAGAGAAGATACAAAAGCACCAAGGGTCATTGCACATCACTAAATCCCATCATAAAACTTTCAAGCAATTAGAAATGAGAAGAAAGCCAACAATAACATGTAGAAAACTTGCATTGCATATCACTAATACAAAACCCAACATTCAAATCCCATCTGCGATACATGAAACAAAAGAGAATACTGGTCATTACTCATTACCAATTTAAACAAGATGGTCACACATCCATCCCTGATGAGTGATGAATCTTGAACATTGCACATCACTATTAGAAATAAAAAGTTCTCAAAGCCATCTATGATGCACAACACCAAAGAAACACCACTCATCCCTCATCGCTAATTTAAATTTACATTTCGAAAGCTATATGCGATGAGTGATAAAGGAAAGCGATGGATGGGACTTAAGAGAAGACAATTTAGCACATGCCCACAAGTTGTTTTAAGAAGAGGACCAGCTAGGACACCATATAAAAAGGCCTCAAAGGACTTAGAACATATTATTTCAAAGGATGTAAAGGCCAAATAAAGTCAACTTCTCAACCTTATAAACTATAAGAATATCGGCCCTAGGCATAAGGGTCAGTTACTCACAAGCTACAATGACATAAGATGTTTTAAAATGACCAGAGACAGGGAGCGAAAGGTCAATGGCGAATTAGAGCCTTAACAAGGGATTTTCCTTAAGGGTTTCCAAGGAAAGATAACAATATTAAAAAACCTAAAGTCCAGAGATTTGAGACTCACTAAGAATTGTAGAATTTAGGAATGGAATGAAAAAAAATTAAGGGTTCCATCAGGACCACTGGGGTAATGCCCCTTGTACTATGGCTCGCATACCTCCCTATCCCACTTCCTCCCGGGGTTGGTCACCTTAAGAGGGCTAACCAAGAAGTGGATTTGCCAAGGACTTTTGTCATTGTTCTCAGGGTCCTCCTCCTCGCAGCTCTCGCCCTCACAAGAATTCACCCTCTCCTCCTTTGTAGGATGACCTAGGGTGGTCTTCTAGAGGAGCAGTAGGGGCTAGAAGCAGAGCTTCTGGGTGGCCTTTTGGTGATGCTCCTAGAGGCAATTCTAGTTTACCTACTGATACCTCTATGTGGCTCCCAAATTTGGATCTGGGGATTTCTCCTCATTGTGAAGATAAAGATAAAGATAAAGATGATGATGGTTGGGCTCCCCTGACATCACTCTAGACCCTATTATTGTATGGGGAAAACTAGATGATAAGGACCTGTCACCCTTTATTGGAACTACTATCGCCACTTAATGGCCTTTTTTATTTTTGTTATTGTAATTTTTTCTGATTTCTGGGCGTGGCCCAAGACTCTTTGATATTCTTGGCTCTACCTATGTGAGTTTCGAGGTGTTCCTTCTTACCACCCACCTTTTATGTGAATATGTTTATTTCTATCTTTTACTAATATAGATATAGACTCTTATTCATCAAATATATATATATATATATATATTAATATTTTAATTATTATTCATATTTTTCTTTTTATTTTAACTAAATGTACGTTATCAACACAAAACATTAGATCGATTACCATGTTAAGGAAAAATAGTAAAAATTATTAAAAAAAATGAAAAACATATGATGCCCTAGATACAAGAATCTATATCAAGATGGTATAATTTATTTTCTATTTTAGATAAATAATTAATATGAAAGTTGATGTTGAATGGAAACAACTATGTTTTAATACACACACATTTTAATATTTATTTAAAAATATATATTTATCAAAATTATAAAAAATATATCCACGCCCTAAAGATTCAAGTTATAAATACACACAAAAAATTGAAGGAAAAAATTCAAAATTTACTATATAAAGATTGATGTATCATGTAACTTCATTTTTTAGCATTTTATCAACAACTAAAATATAACATTAATTTATAAAAAACTATGTTCAAATAATCTTGTATTTTTTTCAAAAAAATACAAAAAATAAATATACTAAAAAATAAATATTTTATTAGTTTACATTATTTCAAAATTCAAAACATATATCACTTTTTAGTGATTCAAGTTTAAAAGTTGGATCAGTGTTCGTTGTTTCCTTTATAAAAGTGTGACACAACTTTGTACTTTTACCTTGCAATAAACCTTGATAATTTGTTGCTCTTGAATTGCTATTGAATTCTCTTGACAATAGTATTTTCTCAATTGTGTCTTATATTTTAAATGATAAAATGACTAAGCATGTATAGGGTTTATCGAATTTCCCAAAATTTAGATCGTGATAGCTGACATTTGCAAGTGGGGTGTTGAATGTTAAAATGACCTCTCTAACATGTCCAAAAATGGGTCTTGGCTAAGAAGGGGGACTCATTCACCCATGGGTGAATGGGTCCTAGCCAAAATTTCCAAGAAACTCAATGTTAGGGGCAACATATGAGGTGGATGCATTCATTCAATGCTTGTATTTTATTGAAAATGGTTACAAGTGGGCTCCGAAATACATAATTTTAGGTAATTTAGGGGTCAATTAAGCTCAATAATTGAGGGGGGCCAAAACATAATGTGAAATTATTAAGGTATACAATTTTCTACACTAAATTTAGCCCCCACTTTAGTGATAGTATGAACTTATGCTCATATTCACACTAAAGTAAACAAATATGTCAAGAGGGGTCTGATTGTCCAAATGTTGAAGAGGTAGGATGAAAAAGGATCTAGGGGGAGATCTCTCAAGCCCCCAAGATCCAATATCTCATGGAAAACTAACATAAGGACAAAGGAATACACACACATGTATGATATACAACAATACAAGATACACAAACATACATGTCAAAAAACACAAAGCATACATGATGAAAACACACAGCATAATGGAACATAAAGATGATGACAAAATTAACACAAAAATGGCATAAACACATTGCAGACATGAAAAAGACACATAAAAAGATACAAAAAAATACACAAGGTTAGTACTAAAATATTTGAGTTTCTAAGGTAAATAGATTGTTGTCATATAAAACAACACCGTATTGAACAAGGATTTTAGTGTTCTATTTACACAATGGAACAACCTCAAGGTGTTGGACCTTGCATGAATGAGGTTGAGTCTCTAGAGAAGGTTGACTTCCTCTTCTAATCTAAGTGCACATGTGCTGGTCTAACCCAGCACATGAAAACCCTATCACTACTCTACTCTAACAAATCACAAGGAAAAGAGATAGAAGAATAACATGAAATGGAAAAAGAGGTGATACACCAAGATCAATATTTGTTTATTCCTACTTTAGAACAATGTAATACATCAATGAAACAACTAAATAACATACTTAGAAAAGAAAGTAAATGGATTAAATACTCAAACATGCAATTGATAACAGTGGTAATAGCTAAACTTTATTAACATAAAAATTAGAAGCAATCTTTACAATGGAAAAATGCAAAAAAATGTAGTGTCTACAATAGAAAAACCCTAGAGGAGCTAGAGGAAGAACCCTTCAAAACAATACAAGTGTTGTTTTTATAGATCAAGCATATAGCTTAGATGAATACACTTAAACCCTAACCTATGTAGGGTTACTAATCAAGGAGATCTGATCAAGGAAATATTTTCTCATGAAATCCACACCAGAAAGAGCCTAGAGAAGTGAAGACTTGCACGCACAACCCATACCATAAAGGATTTGACAACATAAGAAAATATTACATCATAATATTCATGAGTGTAGACATGGGACTCCTAGGAAATCCGCATCAGAAGCATGTCCTGATAGGAGAATTCCCACCAATAACACACAAAAGAATATTTGTACCACTCTATCCATTAATGCAGTATGGGAGAAGGAAAAAAAAAATCCACAGCCAATCAAATTCAATCTAGTTGTTGAAAATTTAGTTTTTTCATTACTCTATGTCCTTTCCTGAACATGGTGTGCTTAGCCGTTGAAGTTTGAATTTAGGCCGTTAGATTGTGGATGGATGCCTGAGATCATAGCCCCAATAGAAGATTAAAATGTGACCATTCAATCATCATAAGATGCATGATCAATGGTCATCATGAGATCCCTTCACATCACATTTCCCATCTAAAGTCATTCCCTTGAAAATGTGATAGCCTGAATCCCCACAATGAGCCATCTTGCTAACACTTGGTAGAGAATATTCCCTTAGCATATACCTTTCTTTCTCCTTGCCTATCCCTCATCACGTACATGTGTCAACCTCGAGCAATATCACAATCAAACAAGGTCTTCAAAGATATGGCCCACAAGATGGTGGGGAACAATCATGATTGCTCCACATGGCTCAATAAGGACCCTCAAATCATTGGTCTATGACCATTGTTGCTTGAAATCTTGTAGGGTCCACTTTGAAAGGTAGACAAGTGGTACCATCCCATTTCTACACTTTTATTTATATGAATATCTTATTCTATGCAGGATGGAAAGGACCAATGAAAAATGAACACCTATCGAGTGGTACCAAGTTGAGCTTCTTTTAAAGACATTTTAAGCTTGTGGTCAAATCTTTCAATTAAGTCGGGGCCATCACCTAGGTAATGAAACCTTTTTGGAAAAAGAAAAGTTCTAGCAACCTTGTTAGCAGCTGATAGGGTTTCGAAACCAACATGAAACACTGAAAACCCTTTTCTTTATCGCTTTTATCATTGGGAAAAGAATAAGAAAGTTTGAACAACTTGGTCAGAGACTAATGTAGGTTTCCAAACTTGAGAAAAACAATGACGCAAGTTTCCCATTGTGAGAAAAACTCCAAAATCACTCAACTTTACTTAGACACAAAGGGCTTCACAAATTTAAGAAAAAATTTAAAGATGCCAACACAGTTTAGAACTTTTCAAAGATGAACATTGTTAGGAGTAGGAAAGTTTATGAAAACCTAGGCGGAAATTGACAAAGTTATAAAAACTAACCAAAAGACTAGTGAATTCAAGACTTAGAGATGAGGATGTTGGGGTTGGTCAACACATGGTGTTAATGACATGATTTTTTTACTTAAGGGACCAAAAATGGGTAATAGGATGTCAATATCCGAACATAAGAAAAAAGATAGAAGGCAAAAAGGCATTTTAGGGATTGGGGATTAAGAGGAAGGCCTACTTCCTATGATGAAAATATGAAAAGCAATAAGAGGTAAGACCGAACCCCAAAGTTTGATAGACCCAGAATTCCACAAATTTTGAAAATCATCCTTGGGTATGTGCAAGATCATAATGGAAAAAGCAGGCCCTTAAGTAGCGAAAAATTCAAAAAAACTAGAGTTAGGCAACTTGACGTAAAAATTTGAATAAGTTATCTATATTATTTAAAAAATATGTAAGAATAGAATCTGTAGCAAATTGAATTTAGTTTCTAAACTACTAGGTTTATTTAAAAGAAAAATGTATTTGGTGAAAATTTAAAATTTTAATGCAGTAGTACTTAAATTTCAAGGAAAAATTGAGAAGTAGGTGTTTGTCTGACCACCCTAACCACAATAAAATCATAATATTTTTTTATAATATTTTAGATATAAGTAGAGGACTCATGTCCCAATGTGATGCATATTTTTTTATAATTTTTTTCCAAGTAAATAATTAATTATAAATTTTTTATTACAACTTTTAAAAAAGTATAAAAATGCATCTGTCTGACCACCTTAACTTGGTCAAAACTTCATGAAATTCATTTATGTGGAAATTCGATGAACTCAAGGGAAGGGTTTCCCTATAGTTTACTTAAGGAGACAAATCGAGATATAATCTAATGTTTAGAAACCTCTAAGGACATGAATCCCAAGGGAAAGCAATAACATATAGATTGAGTCAATGGTATTTGTCTCCAAAAGGGTTTGAAATTTGGATGATGCTAAGTGTTTGTTTTTGAGATGTTTTCGATCAAGCAATGCATTTTGTAACCCAAGAATAAGTACAATCCTATGGATGTGTAAGACAATATTTGTTGGATTCCCACTTGGAAAAGTCCAGCTATGCTTTTCTTTAGCGAATGGTTAGATGCTTGACCCCACTGGCTCCCCTCCACGACACTCACTTATATGGGGCAGCCAAGCATCAACACCCATTAAACTCCCATGCCATGTTTTCCATTTCTACTAAAATACCGTAAAAGTGTGGGGTGGCTTCAGAACGACTGTTCTTGCACCAACAAATAGATTAAAGGATTTTGGAAAATTATAGCACATGGGTTTTAATAAGGACTTTCCATTCGTGGAGATTGACCCATACGTAAGAGTCCCCTTTTGGATCCATCTTGTCGGAATCAACTGTGTGATATTGGCGTTTCTTCCAATATCCACATTTATATCCCAGTTGAAAATACTCTTGGCTTTAGAGTGTTACCGGTTGAGTCATTCCCTTGGGTAAGTACTTTTTCCCCAAGGTAGGCCCTCTAGGATAAACAAAAGCGAGTGAAAAAAAAATCTGTAACTCGATCAATCTTTGATGGTGACAAAGAGAGAGAATATACGCGAAAATGCCCCCACTCACACTCGCACAAGATGTTCAATTTTAAACCCAAATCGAAGTGTGGAGGTGATTCCTTTGTCTTAACCTAAAATCATGAAAAAGGCCTTTTGATTCTCAAGATCACTATAAAGTGCGAGAGAAGCGCATACGTCCTTTTCCAATGAAGTTAGTTCAAGTAAGCTTTCACAAAAAAAAAGTTACACTTGTTCTTTTTTTAAATCCACAAAGCAGAATGTGAGTTCTTTTTAAGCACCAAATGACAAGCGAGAGACATTTTGTTCAATTTGTTAACCAAAAACAAACTTTAGTATGTTGTTGATCTTATTGTTTGTTTAAACAAAAACTAAAGTGTTTAAAAACACTTTGATTGGATGAAATATCATCATCATGCTTCTCCTTTCTACAATTTCGGTTTCCAACCTACAAGGAAGAAAAACCAGTCAGATTCTGGAAACTACATAAATTAAAAAGCAGAAAACATAAGACACATTAATCATAAATCAAAAACACGTGCTCAAATTAGATTTTCCCTTTTTACTGTCTTCGAGCGTCGTAACTCATAATGCGTCGCAGCTTGATTTCTGAGCGATGCCCTCACAATGCCGCTTACTAGTCAATGTCGCTCTGTGTCAGGACAGAGAGCTCAACTGCGTCGCACTTTTCGCCCAATGTCGCAGTTTTCTTCCAATGTCGTAGTTTTTAAAATTTTGAAAATTCCTGCAAGTCAACGAGTCCGGCGGCGAAGTTTGAAATTCAAATATTTTGGCGATACGAGTCCAGCATTGCAGTTTTAGTTTTGAGCAGTGCCATATAGCGACGTTGAAGAGTCAGTAGTGCCAAAACAATGATGTTGAGCTCCCAGCATTGGAATTTTTTGTGTGTGAGTGAAAACGCAGAAATTTTAAGAAAAGATGAGAAAGAATGATATCCTTCCCTCCTTCTAGCACCAAATGTGCGAACCCCAACCTTGGTACCTGCGAAACAACAAGAATAAACAAGTTAGACAAGAGATTGCAAGCCAAAACAAGGATTCCCCATGAAATCCATTTACAACATTAAAACTAGGAAGAAAATATTAAAGAACATAATGGAAATGATAAAACAAAGATTGAATCCTAATTAGATGTGCAAACTCATGATCCCATGGGGGAATTGGTGCCAATTTGATGTGAAAATTGGCCCTTTCCCAATTCTTAAGATGCAAGCTTGATATGCTGATGAAGATTTGATCTACTTTGTGGATGTTAAAGAGTGCTCCAAGTTAAAATCTGCAAAACCGAACTATGATTCAAAAAATGATTGATGAAATTTGATGGATATTTGAGCATGGTAACTTTGAATAAATTGTGGATGATGAAATGAGGATATGAGCATTTTATTTATAGAATGTCAAGATGGATGAATGTCCAAATTTGAGCAATGTGGGACTAAAATTCATCCAATGGTATGATGCCACTTGTCAAGCTATGAATGGGTGGAGGATGTGCAAGATTTGGGGTTTGTGCCAATAAATGCATAATTTTGAATTTCAAATTTGTTGAAATGACTTGTAAGAGGGAAGGGAAAATGCAATAAATGCCACTTGGCTCAAGGCAAAGGACATGTAAGATGAATTTATTTCCTTGTTGGATGTACATATTGATTTGGAATTTTTAATTCAAATTTATAAAATATTCCAAAAGATGCCTTGTGAGGAAAATAGAGATTTAATAAATGAATTAAATCTATTTTCATGTGCAACTTGCATTATCTAGAGGATGGGACATGAGATGAGATTAAATTAATCAAGGGTTAATTAATTTAATGAGAGAGGTTAGATGATGTGACCTATTTGACTCAAATTTATGGATTTATTTAAATCAAATAAGAGAGGCATATGATAAGAGGTTAATTAAATAAGGATTTTGATTTATTTAATTAAAAGAGATGGTGTTAGATTAAATCAAATAAGGTTTTAATTTATTTAATTTAATGGATAGACTTTAGAGATTTAATCAAATAAATTGATTATTTAATTAAATAGGGATAATTAGACCAGATGGATTGATTTAATTAACAAAAGAGATTGACTTAATTAGATAAAATGATTTATTCAATTAAGAGAGGAATATTGGTGAATTTAATCAGATAAGGAGGTTTGATTAAATGGTTAGATCGAGGGATGATTCAAGAAGAAAAGATGTTAGTAAGTCGGGATCAGATGCACAATGTCACTCAGTATATTTTATGTGTCTACATTTTGCCCCTCTTTGAAGCAATGCACTTGTGTTGGTTCAAAGAATAAACGATCTCGATCGAAGCCAAAATTTTGTTAATTAAAAACATGCCCCACTGCTGCCTAGCAAGAGAGAATATGCTAGTATAATGCCCCCTCAAGAGATTGGAGGAAAATTCCAATTTTTGGGTGATCTCGCAAAAAAAGAGGACAAAGTACCCGATAGGTCCGAAAAGGCTCCGGGAGGTTAAAAATGTGTCTAAATGCAATAAAATGATGAAAAACAAGCCTCAACTGGACAAAAAGTGGTTTGGGGGTCCAAAATCCTAGCAAGACAACCAAACAAGGTGAAAAAACCCTAATTTTTAGGCTTAAAAGGGGCCCGAGGGGTCACTTTCAAGTCATTTTCACACACCTCCGCTAGCAACCTTGAGATTTTAGCTCTGACTCTCTGGTGATATGGCACAACGACAGGTTCCCCTACACATTTTGAATCAAGTTTGAATGTACCAACAGCCACCTGGCATTAAGGCATCGTAATGTGACCCTTACCCAAGCTTTGTCCTTTCATTTAATGCCTCATTTAATGTTTTAAAAGGTCGGTCCGCCTGCAGCAGCGCTATATAGCACCACTCAGAAATCAAATTGCACAACATGGTGCTATTTTACACCACAGTGGTGCAGTTCAGATTTTTACAAACTCCGACACTGAGCTCGGGGCCGGCAGGGTGGTTTGAAAAAGTGTGACACGGCATCACCCATTTCACGAAAACTGTGACGCTAGATGATAAAGTGCACCGTGGCGGTGCCATTTGGCTCTTTCAGCCCTAGCGTCAGAGTTTGATTAAAATCAAACTATGACGCCATCATGGGTTGCACCACTGGGGAACTTTTTTGAACACTTGGCAGAGAATTTTGCAAATTTTTTTATCATGATGATCTTCCTTGATGCAGGACGCGGCGAGTGAGCTCTACTCTCAGGAGCACAAGTCGCAAGATTTGGCTGGCATCTTGCAAGACCTAAGTGACAGGAACCAGGATCAACTTGGGTTGCGGGGTTGTGGCACATTACGTACACGGCACCCGTGCACACTCACCTAGGGCTGTTGTCAGCGCTGGCTGAGAGGTGGCATAGGGAGACATCCTCATTTCATCTCCCCACTAGCGAGGTCACCGTCACTCTAGAGGACATTTGGCATATTCTATGATTGCTAATTCATTGCCAACAGGAAATTTTTGACATGCACGAGGGGCGCGAGGCCTGCTACAGAGTCCTCACCACACGAGACATCGTCTTCTGCGAGGGAAAAATAGAGCTAGAGTGCTACAGGATCGTAGCACCTCCCTACCGTTGGGTGGTTGCAGCCATCATTTCGGGTCTTCCTACCCCAGATAGATGAGGGCGATATTTCAGTCTTGGCTAGGGACACTGCTGGGAGCAGATGGTCCAAGATAGGCTAGTTCGTTTTGCATGGGGGCCTGTTCTTCTAGCTTCACTCTACAGGGACCTCCATGAGTATGTTTACCTAGATGGCAGAGCACTAGGAGCAGGGGTGACCTTACTTCATGTCTGGGCGAGGGAGCACATTTTTGTGCTATGACCACATGTCATTCCTATTTCAATGGGGGCAGACGATCCCCTTGTCTTAGACGAGATGTTGGTTTTCATTTGGTGACCGTACCTTGGTCGGCGTGGATGGGCTAACGATGCCAATCAACTATTCTATTGCCACCAGGACTAGTATATGCAGGGGCAGGAGCATACTATGATTGAGAGGTACCTACCCGGGTGCATACAGCGTCAGTTCGAAGAGCCGCATGATCGGCCTGATGATGACTACGTAGTCGTCTTTTCCCGCACCATGGCATAGGTTGCATGGGGATGATACATTCTTGCTTCAGAGGCAGTCAAAATTTTCCAATAGTTTGCAACCTGACCATGGGCTTATGATCAGGGTTTAACAGATCCAGGTACCACGTAGGCCTTCAGGGATTGGTTCCGGCCTCCATTTCGGCTGACGATTCCAGATGTGTGGAGAGTTAGAGGCAGATGGGGAGGAAGAGGACAGAGAGCTGAGGTTCGACAACATCCACCACTAGTGCCCCTAGTCCATCTAGGGTAGGGGGATGTTCATATGTAGGATCAATATCAGGAGCCACCATGAGACGAGGGTCAACCTTGGGTTCAGCCACAGGTGCAGCCACCGGTGCGGCTAGTGGGATAGGCAAATGCTCAAGATGCACTGATTGCGCAGCTACAGGCCCAGGTTCAGGCCATGACAGCCTAGAGGGATTAGGCAAGGACTAAGAGAGAGCAGCTCAGGGCCGAGAGGGACCAGGTCATGCAATAGAGATAGGCTGCAGAGCTACAGGTAGCCACTGAGCTAGGCGAGAGGCAGCAGATAGAGAGTATGACAGCCTCCTCCTCCTAGGGTACAGTATCAGTTTGGTCCTACAAGGACGCCATTTGAGAGGCAGAGTATTATTGACGGGCCTATCACGAGACTGTACCTAGAGTAGAGTGGGTACCAATGTACTCAGAGCAAGCTAGCCACAGACCAACAGAGGGTCACGGTGATAGAGGTGAGGGCAGCATTCACAGAGACCAAGCCTGATCAAGATGTTATGATACTTTTTGTGCCTTATGGGCTCATTTTTGATAGCCTAATGGGATTTTTGTACTAATTGACACATATGTACAGTGATCCAATTTATTCTTTGTACTATGACAGTTGATGATATATATATGAGCCGATTTTGATGTGATGCAATGTGTTCCCTTTTATGCATGGATGATTTTACTTCTATATGTTATGGATGCATTTATTTGTAATGATTTTATGCGAATGATTATGACTAACAGATCTATATTATGTTAACCTATGATATGTAAAATGTGATGTGTAAATGAGATGATCTATTGTGCATATGTGAAATGATAGGTGATTTATATAAATGATTATATATGTGCTTTTTCTTTTTCTTTTATAATGAATTTTGTACGTTCATGCCTATGTGGAATGATTTATGCAATGAATGATTTATGATGTTATTTATGAAATTATATGGATGATGTAATATGAATGTGATGGTCGTGATATGATGCAAATGAGATGGTTTTATGTAATGTATGTGATGCATTTAATAGGATCTATGTTATGTTAATGCAAAGTGATGTGATGATGTGTAATGTAGTATGAGTGAGATGGGATGATGCCATGATGTTATGCAAGTATGTATGATAGTGAATTAAATGCTTATATACCTATTATGTATGATTATGCAAAAATGATTATGAAATTCTTGTGTAAAATGTTTATATGATGCTTTATGTGATAGATGTGATGGATAAAATGCTACGAAATGAATGCATCTATTTTTGAAAAATGCTTATGATGATATGCTTATATGATGATGGAAATGCAATGCATATATGATATGCTAATGATTTGTGGATGCAGGATCAATGACGACGATGATGATGATGATGATGATGATGATGAACTGTCATAGCACCTTGTTAGTGCGGTTAGCAAGGAAAGAAGAAGTCATTTCAACAAGACACAAGATGATGCAAAATGCAAATGATGATGATGATAATTACTTGTTGAGGAATTGGGATTTTCAAAGGGCCGATTTCCTTATGTTTGATAATGCATGTGGTACGATGCATCAAAGTATAGGAAACCAGGATGGTGTTGTACCTAGTGTGATGGACTTTGACTTGACAATCAGATAAGAGTATTCTTGCTCACAACTGACATACACAAACCTTGCTAGGATGCACTTTAGAAGTTTCAAATATCTCAGACCAAAACACAGAAAGGTAAACCTATCCATGCAATAGTCAACAAGTTGCCCTAGACCTCTTCAATACATACCTAACAAAGCAAGTATTCACTGAGGTTATATTACAAGGACGTCCAACAAGCATAGCATACAAAAGAATAATGATCATTTCCCCATTCCTATCTCTCTAAATCCTTCATTTGGATATCATCGAGAGGTCCTTGGAATGAGCGCAAAATAAGATAAGTCAACAGATAAAGATAAAGTATACAAACAAATTGATGTTCTTCAATACCGCTAACCGCAAGGGAATGTGTTTTCAAGGATAAGAACCGAAACTATTGCCAAAAGATAATGCCCATTGTAGGAAGGATACATCCTAGGACATGTTAGTGGATGGTAGCACATCATTTCGTTTATCCAAAATGTTCTTTCTAATGAAAAATGCCCATTGTAGGAAGGATTCATCCTAGGACATGATGTTATCAAATGATTGATATGGGATTGATTGGATGATGGACTATCGATACAAAGAATTGACCAACTTGTTTACGTACTGACTTAAACCTGAGACTTGATGTTTTTGAGTTTTCACTTTTAACCTGCTAGACTTGTTTCTAACTATTTCACCAAAGGTTGAGGATGACGATTAGTTTATTATAAGTGGTGTTATTGCGGGTGCAAGCGAGATGAGATGGATGATTTTTTTCAAATATTTATATGTTTTTGGAGTTTTGCAATGTTTTGAGGCTATTTTTGGGATTTTTTTGATATTTTTAAATGTTTTGATATTTTTGATTTTCCAATATTTTTTGGATTTTCTGAGATTTTGACCGAGAGACTAACCTAAAGACCTATCCTTGGGGCCTCGGGGGTTGATCAATAGATTAGCCTTGCCTATGTTATACACACAGAGACCACATAGTTTGACTAATGACTTGACCGATTTAGAGATGAAGATATACATGATGAGATGTCAGTTTATTATAACAAACTCCTAAAGGACTGACCTAAGTGTCTCGGGGGATGATCAAAGATCAACCTTTCCTAAATTCAAGCTCAGAGACGACGTAGTTTTACAAGACGACTATGTTTTTGGATTTTTTACTGAATTTTTGACCCGTTTCTAGATTTTGATATGTTTTGATTTTTTTGGATTTTTTTTTATGTTTTGATGTTTTTGGATTTTTTGATTTTTCTAATGTTTTTGAATTTGTTTATATTTAGGATTTTAAGAATATATACAAATCTGATCCAATGAGAACATGCCCCCAGCGTGATGCACTAGACTACTCTGATAAAGGTAGGACAAATTGACCTTAAGGATGGGTCGAGTAGTACTAGGAGGGATCATGATACGAAAACAGGACCAAGCTATGGTGCAGATGAGAGTGGATGAGTGATGGATGGAGACCTGAATGTGATGGATGATGGATGGATGATGCAAAACAAGCCATAAAGATCCTGGTGGATGGAAAGTGCTTATTTATGCAAGGTGCCTATTTGCCAGGTTTTCACCAAGGTACTTGCCCGAAGTGCCACTGAAGTAGTTTTCACTAGAGACAATTTTTTTCTTTACTATTTTCAATCCTTTTTCTAATTTTTTGATTTTTTTGTTGTTACCAAGATGCCTGTTTGCTAGGTTTTTACCAAAGTAACCATTTTTTAGGACATTTTTTGATTTGTTTGGATTTTTTTGGTTCTATACCTTGCAAGATTTAGGCATAGAACTTTTTGAGATGGGAGCTATTTATGGGATCCTACATAGGTTCCCCTTTGGGTTTCAATAGCTGATATGCCCTTGATTTGTAACTTGCTATGATGACAAATGGTCCCAGCCAATTGGGTTCAAATTTGCCTTTGCTGCTTGGGTTTGGGACATTCTTTTGATTTTCTTTTAAGACCAGTTCTCCCACTTGGAAAGTCCTGCTTCTGATTTTCTTATTGTAGCTCTGTTTGAGTCTATTCTGATAGACTTGCAAATGATTCCAAGCATCTATACGTCTCTCATCTAGTAGCTCAAGCTCATTTAGTCTTGATACCTTGTATTCTTCATTTGTGATGAGGTTTTGTAGTGATATCTTGAGGGATGGGAGCTCGATCTCAATGGGAAGTATCACTTTTGATCCATAGACCAAGGAGAAGGGTGTGGCACTGGTGGGTGTGTGGATGCTGGTTCGATAAGCCCAAAGGGTGGGATTAAGTTGTAGGTGCCAGTCACGACCTGTGTCATTGACTATTTTCTTAAGGATTTTTAGAATGGTCTTGTTTGTTGCTTCTTCCTGGCCATTGCCTTGGGGATAGTATGGGGTGGAGAAGCGAGGTTGGATTTTGAATTTCTCACATAAGTCATGTACTTTTTATAATTTCTCACCCATTTATGAGCATCATTGAACAAGGTTGGCCAATAATAACTAGCCCTCATGATATTTGCAGCAGTACTCCTTGTAGAAAACTGGCCACCTGAAGGACCATCATGGAACTCTTCCAAAATTCTACTGACCTCATCTACTTCTATGCACCTTAATGGGGCCCCATTGAAATATTTTCTAAAAAGTATGTTATCCACTATAACATAGGGAATGGATTGTAATCTAAAGTGTCTTCTCTTAGTCAGACCATCATGGAACTCTTCCAACATTCTACTGACCTCATCTACTTCTATGCATCTTAATGGGGCCCCATTGAAATCCTTTCTAAAAATTATGCTATCCACTATAACATAGGGAATGGATTGTAATCTAAAGTGTCTTCTCTTGGTCCTATCTATACCTAGAGGATACCCACCCTCCTACAAAAAGGTAGTCATATCATT
The DNA here is from genome assembly GCA_007258455.2 of Sequoia sempervirens. Lineage (NCBI taxonomy): Eukaryota > Viridiplantae > Streptophyta > Pinopsida > Cupressales > Cupressaceae > Sequoia > Sequoia sempervirens. The sequence continues at coordinate 92,473,561 of VDFB02373365.1, forward strand.
CATCGACCTATTATGGGCATCAATGTTGGGTTCTTGTTATTCTTGTAACACAAGGGTATCCTCTATAGGAGTCTCAAGTGCTAAGACAAGTTTTTCACACAACCCCTTGCCTCTCACTAGCTTGGTGATTTTGATGCCAACATCATACTCCACCTTGGTGATCCATCTAGCTCTTTTTTAATTGATATACCTGCTTAACAAGAAATATTTAATCCTAATGTAATGATGGAAATAGGGTGCTCCACATTTTAGGAGATGAAGCACAATGAGGGGGATTCCTATTTAACTCTTAATAACAAGTTGTCACAATAATGGGTTACACTTTCTGGGACATCGTGATTTTTGCCTGAAATCACATATTTTTGGAAAATATAATGATTTAAGCCTTTAAAGGTTCCATTTAAATGATTTTAATTAAATATGGTTTGATCAAACCCCCTTAGATCAAACCCCCTTGGATAGAACCCTGCTAGTTTTAAACCATACCTATAATGGAGTCTCCTCTACACCTATTCAAATGCTAATAAAAACCATTTTTGATTTACCTTTTGGGTGATCAAATGAATTCATTTAAAATTTATGTTTTGTAAGTATGTAGCCCTTATTATAAGCTTTACAAAAAGCATAATTTTAAATATATTTAATTTGATTATTATATTTATTTTTTATTTCTTGTGAATGTATGTTTTTCAATGAACATCAAGTTCTTTGTTTCACACATACGAAAAAATAGAAAAAAAGAGAATTTTTTTAATAAAAAATACATGTGCACTAGACATTGATGTCCTTATTCCAACAAAAAAATAATAAGTTAATTTAAATGCATACAAAAAAATTTATGTGGTTCGAAGTACACCTCTGTCCAAATTATAATTACTCTGACTTGGAAAATTAACTTAAAAAAACTATGTAGCAAAAAATTATGAAAAAATATCCATGGACTAGATATCGGTGTGACAAATGTATATTTTAAAAATTAGAATTGTATCCTTTCTATAAAAAAATTTATGCAGTCCAAAGTAAACATCATTTTTAAAAATGTTGTTTAGTAAAAAAAAATAAGTTATTAAAAATTACATAAAAGGATTCACAATTTATTTTTTAATTATTTTTAAAAAATATAATTAGAATCTACAAAAAACCTCACAAATCACTAGTTTGATTCATCTTCAAATTCTTAATGGTTTAGATGCTATAGGTGTAAGAAAGTGAAGATCTGGTGAAAAATGTTGATTTCAATGTCAAGTTTGGCCAAAAAGTGTAACCCATTATTGTGGGATGAAATCTCTTCATCTCTCAATCCAATGATAGGATGAGAGAGAGAGATTTGTTTAAGGTTGTCCTAGTGTATGATTAATAACTAAAGAGGGGTTCACCACCAAGCTAGGGCTTGGAAATAAAAATGACATGCACGACCTAGTGACTAAACTTAATGATATGCAAGACTTGAATAGATGACCTAGAAATGAATGCAAATCATAACAATAAATTAGAAAAGTACAGAAGTGCACTTGGAAACTTTTAGAAGCTAGAATGAAGACCTGAGATGTTGAAAATGGTAAATTTAATGCACACTAGAACTCATACACCAGGCTGGGCGATTTAGTCCCAGATTAGGGTTTCTGGGTAGGAACAAAAATATGGTAGTGATTAGTCTAGAACTCCTAAAAACTAGAAAATCCACTATATTGGGACTCATATGCCAGAAGTGGAACATACATCACTACTTCACCTTTTCAAAAATTCAAATTCTGAATCTTCTCTTCAATCTCTACTCTATCTTCTCAACTTGATTTTTGAATCTGAATTGTCGAATTCTACTTTGTAGATGTCTTTTAGTAATCTTTTAAACCAGATTACAACTTGGAAAAATTTGCACACTTGACAGCTTCTTTCCAATCTTTCTCTTCAATATGTCTTCAACCTAAATCTACAAATCAGACACAAAATAGACGAAAAATATTGTTTTGTTAGTGGAAAGGGGTTTTCCTTGATCAAACCTCATTTTGTAATCAAACTTTGTAATGAGATCAAATGTAAAGGAGTAATGATGAATGAACAAAATGATATGTTGCAACTCATCAAACCATAGAAATAGAGGTTGCAAACATGTAAGAGATGGCTCCAATGGATGTAGATCATGACTCTTTCTTGAATGTTATAGCTCTTGATTTGAATGCTTGCTTGAATCATGAAATCCTACATCACAATTGTTAGCTCAAAAAAAAACATGATGCATGATGACTTCAACATGATGCTTGATACTTGAATAATGCTTCAAAACACTTGATAATCAACTCTTTAAGGATCTTGAATTCTCTTCTAAACACTTGTAATCTCCAATTTTCTAGAATGCATCAATACTTGAAAGCTTAGGAGAAAATGAGTGAAATAACCTTGTATTTATACTACATGATGCCAACTTTCCTGAAATTACAACACTACAAGCCGACATCGGATCTAGGAGAATAAAATATTTTCAAGAATTTGAATTTAATTTAGGTTTAAGCAACACAACTCATACGCTAGAACCATTAGGCTAGGCTATGGGACACATTTTTTAAGAAATGCTTAGATTTATGTGAAATCTAGATTGGGTCCCTAAAACTTAGGTGGGGACCATATGCCCAAGGTGGCGTATGAGTCCCATATCACTAAATCTAGGCCATATAATCCAAAAACATTAATTTATGATTGTTCTGAAAATACATATGTTTCGGGATTATCCTCAGAAAGATGCATTAATTAAGGCTTGTGGATGCAAAATAAGGCCAATTAAGGCATAAAGAAGCCCAATTAATTAATGAACACCCTAGATTAGTGTGAAAGTGTAATACAACACTTTACAACACCCTAAATAAGGAAAAATTAAGTCTATTTAGTCTACAAGGTGTCAAACAAGTGTGAAAATGTAGAGGGATACATTTTTCTACACTATAGGATGCTGATAAATGTCAAGATTATCCTTGAAAGGATGGATTAATTAAGGTTTGTGGATGCAAAATAAGGCCAAATAAGGCATAAAGAAGCCTAATTTATTAATGAAACACTAGATTAGTATGAAATTGTTAGACCTGATACACTTTACAACATGCTAAATAAGGCACAACTAGGTCTATTTAGTTTACAAGGGCCCAAGACTTAATGTGAATGTGTTAAACACATTACAACACTAAATCAGGGCAACATTAAGCTTAATTCAACAAGGAGGGCCCAAACGAATGTGAAAATGTAGACGGATACATTTTCCATCATTACACCTAATATGGGAAGCCATTAGCTGTATCTTATTGTTAGACAACATGTGTCCAAATTTTTTCAATGCTCGAACAACAATAAGATCTTTCTTTTAAACATAGTTGTACTTGAGCTCATAATCTTTAATCCCTTCACTAAAGAAAGCAATGGGATGCTCCAAATTTTACTGTTGCAAGATCAATGGCCAAGCGATCCTTTGAAACAATGTGTCCAAGTAATTTTCCATGATCAATGGAAAAGACACATTTATTTGGATTTAGGGAAATACCATATTCCCTACATATCTAAAATAACTATTCAAGGTGATTGAAATGGTCTCTTGCATGTTTTGAAAACACTGTGATATCATCCAAGTAGATCAAAACAAATTGTTTAAACACACCTTGAAATGGAATATCCATGGTTTTCTAAAAAGTGGTGCATGCATTGGTTAAACCAAAGGGAATTTTACAAAAAGCATAGGTGCCCCACTTTGTAGTAAATTTTGCCTTGTGTTGATCAGATTCTTGGACTAGAATTTGATTATAACTTGAGTAATTGTCCAAGAGAGAAAACCTTTATGACCTACCGACTCTTTGTAAAATCTTCCCCAAGAAGAGAAGGGGATGATGATCTTTAAGGGGGGCTCTATTTAGATCCCTAAAAGCTACATAAAACCTTATTTCCACATTATTTTTCCTAATAGGAACTAAGTTTTCCACCCAAGAAGAATGCTTGATAGGAAAATATGATCTACCCTCAATCAATTTGGCAAACTATTTTCTCATCAAAGGCTCAATCTTAAGATTTATAATTCTTTTTTTTTCCTTACAGGTTTGGCATCTAGATCTAATTCAATGGTATCTTGTGCAAGGCCTGGGTGAAAACCCTTCAGGTCTTCATAAGTCTAAGAAAATACATCATTGTACCTATTACAAAGATCTATGAAAACCTCATTTTCAGTAGTATAGCATACCTTTCCCAAGTTTAGAAACTTTTCCTCTAAAATCTCTATTGGCTTGAAGTCACCCTTCTTTGCAGCTAAGTTCATCCTTTTTTGCTTTAACTAATCATCAAGGTTGAAGATACCCTTAAGGGTGATGAGACCATTTGGTAGCTTATTACTATTTAGCTACACAATTTGATCAACATACTAATTTTGTAGCTTGTACTAATTTCTTCTAGAAAATTTTCCCTCATCTTACAAAAAAATCACTATCTGTTGGTCACTATCAAAGAATTTCTAGTGATCTTGATTATCAAGAACAAGAGGCCTCACAACAAGCCTGATATGTTGCTCCTTTTTCTTGCAATATGTGTTGGTATGTCAAACTGAGCACCAAATGTTGCAAGTCTATCAACATGTTTATTCTAATTTCTTGGGGTTGTTTGGATGTTAAAACCCTCAAAGTCCTATATCAAATCTCAAACCCTGTGTTTGTAGGATTTGAGAAAATTGTTCTTGATAGAGCTCTAAGATCTAACCTAATGAATGACCAATTCATTGTCACCAAAAACTTATAGCAACTTGATGTTCCTTTTTTGTGCAAGTTGGAGACCTCAGATGATTGCTTCATACTTAGCCACATTATTAGTGCAACTAAATTGAAGCTTGGAAGAGAAGTAATATTCCTCCTTGCTTGGAAATACCAAGATTACACTAGCACCAACACCATTTCTATTTCTATAACCATCAAAAAACATCTGCCACAATCCCCCTAGATCCTCTTGATTTTTTATGAGATTGAGGGTAGTAGCATTTTTTTCATGAATACAATAGATGCCAAGACCAGTCTCCTCCACTTCAGCTATAGTAAGTGGATCATATTGCAAAGCATTTCCCCATTCATCAAATAAACAATTAGGTACCTTCTCTATAGGATTGGTAGGCTAATGAATAGAACACTCCTCCTTTTGATCATACAATGTATAGTTCATGTTTATTAGAATAGGAGTGTAAGGCTCTAAATGATCCTTAGCTATGAACTCATATTTAATGTTTTCTTTAGTACCACATCTAGTTCTAAATAACATATGAGACCAATCAATAGATAAATATGCACCTATATTAGTTGTGAAATATATAGACAAACAAATGGAAAAATTAGCTGGGAGGTCTATGACTGAAATATATTACAACACAACACAGTCAGGGCATGCATGCAAAGCCAATCTTAGGTTCTTAATTACTCCCACTATATTGACAACAATGTCATCCAATTGTAAGACCTTCCTAGCCACTGGCTCATAATTGATGCCAAGCATGTAAACAATCCCCTTAGGAATGATAAACTACTTGCCCCTAAATCTATCATTCAATTATGCACTATATGATTTCCAATAATTAGAGAAAGATAAAAGGGAGGTAGCTTACTAATTTTGCTAGAGTTCTAGGCTTCTTCTTTGGATTGCACCAAGCTTCTTGATGGAGTAGTCTGCTCCCTTTCTTGTACATCACCAGATCGCTTATGCTCTTTCAAAGCATGTTGTAGAAAATCCCTTTGTGATGGAATGGATAGATCATACCACATAGTAACATTCATATTGTCTTTCTTCATTTGATCCACTATGTTGAAAGGATGCTAACTAGTTTTAAAGGGAAATTTTGGAACAACAAGGTCTATTCTTATTGCTTGGGTGATCTTAGGTTGCTCTATTGCTTGCTTCAGCCTATTAAAAGGCTAATTTGATTGTGGAAAATCTATTGTTATACTTGTTTCTCCAGTATCTATACTTTTTTGAGGTTGTTGAGAAACTGATGCTTTCCCAATCATGGAAGATGCACCACCCTTCATTGCTCTTTTCTTTGATCTTGTATTCTAAGATATTGTATCAGAATCTTCTTGATTTAAACCATAGAAGTATTCTTCATGCCAATTGAGCAATGAGGATTCCTCATGTGCATGATTTTTATTAATAGCGATTATTTGGTTGGTGCCAAATTTCTGCCCTGATTCAAGGATAGGTTTCATTCTAAACCACTAGAGTTTGTACACACTCTCTATTTTGGTAAACATTTTTATTATGAACTTGGACACAAGGGTAACACCAATCCTACTTTTGTGCTAGATTATTTTACACTAGGACTAAAGCCTTATTAGTGCTAGTAGTTGGTGGGTTTATGCTATTCATAGGCCTATTATGATTCCACTGACTTTGTCCTTGATAAGGTGGCCTATTTTGTTGATAACTTGGTTTTTAGGCTGATAAGGCCTATTGTTTTGGGATTTCTACCTCTTCATTGATACTAACTCATTATTCATACTTTGGAGCAAGGTTCCCCAATCTTCTAGAAGTGCAGTAGAAGTAGAAGGTTGGATCATGGAAACTAGTGGAATAAGAGCCACTAGGATAGGGGCCACTATTGGCTATGAAGGAAGCTCAAGAAATAAAGGCATTGAAGGCCTAGGAGCTCTCTTCCCATCCTATATTAAATAATTTTTTTCCCCTATGGCTAGGTCATAAGCTCCAGATAAAGTAAAACCACCTATTAACTAAATCATAATAGCTATGTCATTGTTAAGAGCCCTTGAGAAATACAAAAAAGCATGCTCAAGAGAAGGCTTGACCAAGGTAGGGATTCTATCCCAAGTCTTTTGGAATATGTAGTTGAAGTCACTCATGATTTCAGGAGGTTCTCTTTTAATTGTTGTTAGTTGTTCTACCAATGACAAATGATCACTCTTGTCTTCAAAGTGCTTACATAATTTCTCACCCAACCTATCCCAATTATGAATGGAGTTGAGTGGCAATCATTTATACCACTATAATGCTTTACCCTTAAGGGAAGTGGCCAAAAACATAGAAACCACATTATCTTCTATTACATCATGCACTAAGCATATGTTTGCCACATCTATGATGTGATCTACTAGAGTTGTGGATGTTTCACCATTGTAATGGGGAATGCTTTTAAGGGCATTGACTAGTATATCATTCTTTTGGGATAAAATTAAAGGGCTTCCACCACTAAAAGACACAAAACATTGATTTATGGGTAAATCCATATGGAATAAATTCCTACATATATGAGAACTAAGTTTTCTATCTTGAAATAGTCTACTTATAGGTGTCATAGATTGAGATCTACAAGATGGACTTGTATTTGTATTTCTCTTAATAGGTGATGAAGACTGTCTAAAGTTTCTTTTTCTTATAGAAGCAAAATATGGTAAAGATGGTAGCTCAATGAATTGATAATTACCTCTAGAATATGCAATTGTTTGAATTTTGTGCATGAATGTACAAGTTTTCCTTGTAACCTAGAGTTCTCGGCAGTAAGTTGAGTCACCAACATTCATGTAGAGCCATCCTTTGATTGCAGAGTTGCCAAGTATTTGTTTGAGAGCCTATTTAAGATAGGGATGTTGAGAGTAGCACCACTCTCTCAACCAGAAGAAGTGAAATTTCTTCTTGTCTCATCGGGCATGCCAGAAACTATTGTCACATAAAACTGCACCCTATTGAACAAGGAGTTTAGTATTCCAATGACACAATGGAAACAACCTCAAGGCATGGGACCTTGCATGAATGAGGTTGAGTGTTAGGAGAAGGTTGAAATCCTCTTCTAATCTAAGTGTAAATGTGTTTGTGTAACCCAACACATGAAAACCCTATCACTGCCTTACTCTAGCAGCTCACAAGGAAAAGAGATAGCATGAAATGGTAAAAGAGGTGATACACCAAGATATAAATTTGTGTCTTCCTACTTATGAAAAGCATAATACATCAATGAAACAGCTAAAACACATACTCATACAAGAAGATAAATGTATTTTACTCAAACATGCAACATATAACAGTGGTAATAGTTGAACTTCAGTAACATAAAGCTTAGAAGCAATCTTTACAATGGTAGAATACAAAAAATGTAGTGTCTACAATAGAAAACCCTAGAGGATCTAGAGGAATAACACTTCAAAAGAATATAATTGTTGCTTTTATAGATCAAGCATAACTTAGATGAATACATCCAAACCCTAACCCAACTACGGTTATCAATCAAGGAGATCTAATCAAGGAAATATCTTCTCATGTTCAATCCACACCAGAAAGAGAGACTAGAGAAGTGAAGACCTACATTCCATATCCATGTCATAAAGGATTTGATAACATGAGAAAGCATTCTGTAATAATCTTCATGAATCCAAACATGGGACTCCTATTAAATCTGTGTTAGAAGCATGTCTTGACAAGATAATTCCCAGTTGGAGCACACAAAATAATATCTACACTACCCTAGCCATTAATGCAGTATGGGAGAAGCACACAAAATCAATATGTTGCTGATCGAATTCAATCTAGTTGTTGAAAATATAGTTGTGCCATTACTCCAAGTCCTTTTGCAAACATGATGTTCTTAGCCATTGAAGCTTGAATTTAGGCCATTAGGTCGCGGATGGATTCTTGAGATCACAACACCAATAGAATATTAACACATGACCGTTTGATCATCATAAGATGCATGATCAACAACCATCACTATCTCCCTTCACATTGAATTTCCATGCTGAAGTTGTTCCCTTGAAAATGTGATGGCTTGCATCCTCGCGATGAGCCATTTTGTTGACACTTGGTAGGGAATATTCCCTCAGCGTATATCTTTCTTTCTCCTCACCTTATACTCATTATGTACACGTGTCAACCTCCCACAATCTTGTAGTAAAAAAAGGTCTTCAAACATATGGCCCGCAGGATGGCGAGGAACAATCATGATTGCTCCACATGGACCCTCAGATCATGGGACCTCCACCATCATTACATGAAAGCCTATAGGGTCCACTTTGAAAGACAAAAACATGGCACTATCCCACTATCTCACACTTTTATTTATGTGAATATTTTATTTTATGTGAAATGGAAGGGACAAATGAAAAATGAACACCTGTTGAGTGGGACTAGGTTGAGTTTCTCTTAAATACATTTCAAGCATGTGCTCCAAGCTTTCACTTAAGTTAGTGCCATCACCTAGGTTTATGAAACCTTGTCGATGAAATAAAAGTTTCAGTAACCTTGTCGATGGTCGAAAGGGGTTTCAAAACTAGCATGAAATACCGAGACCCTTTTCTTTATCACTTTTATCATCATTGGGTGGAGAATAAGAAAGTTAAAACAACTTGGTCGAAGACTGATGCAAGTTTCCAAACTTTAACAAAACACTGACACAATTTTCCCAAATTGAGAATTTTTTTGAAATGACTCAACTTTACTTAGACACAAAAGGCTTGACAAGGTTAAGACAACATTTAAAGATGCCAAAACACTTTAGAAATTTGCAAAGATGAACATTGTTGGGAGTAGGAAAGGATATGAAAACCTAGGAAGTGATAGAAAAACTTATAAGAAATGACCAATAGACCGATGAATTCAAGACTTAGACAAATATTTCAAACAAGAGATATTCGATAAGCTAGGACATTGGTGTTGGTCAACACATGGTGTTAATGACATGAGTTGTTTACTTGAGGGACCGGAACCGAGCAGTAGCAAGTCAATTGAACATAAGAAAAAGCTAAGGAAAAAAGGAATTTTGAGGATCATGGATCGAGAGGAAGGCCTAATTTCTATGATGAAAAGATGAAAAGTGGTAAAAGGGAAGACCAAACCACAAAATCCGATAAAACAAGACTTGGAATTTTTTTGAAAATCATCCATGGGACTTTGGTGATCGAGGGTAAGGCTTAAGGCTTACCAAAGGGAAATGGTTAGGATTAAAGGGTAAGACCGATGGCCGAAACCCAAAACTCTTAGTAGAAAATGGAGGGAAAAGGAGAAGGAGACATAGCGATGATGAAGGTACGCAAGTATGAAGGGAAGTGAAAACATGAAACCCCAAATGACTTCAGGACTTACATAATTTTTTTAAGGAAGGGGAATTCATGCAAGATGGCCCATGTAGGATCTGTCAAATTAGTTATTAATGATGGGTCATCAAAGGGTGGCATGAAATGTCAACATAGACCTCAATCTTATATTGTCTCAAATACCAAACATCATTGATCAAATAAGGAAAATTCTCCATGAGGACTAAATTCATGCACATCATTCATGAAACATATGGCTCCACTAGCAAGCAAACTATATTATGCTAGGTGGCCATGTTAAAAAGGGATGCTCAAGTTCATAACCAAAAAAACTCCATTATGTTGAATCCATGAACTATCTTGCAATAACTCACCTTAGGGGATACAAAAAAACTCACCTCAGGTGGTGCAAACATATGATGATAAGGCAAGGCCAAAACCTAAAGGGTTTTCATGATAACACCACCTCAAAAGGAAACATTAACAACATCAAAGGGGTGTTTCTTGATGCATGAAAGGTCACTGCTTAGGGAACATTACACATAACATCGCCACCAAGAGAGGACTATTTGAGGAATAAAAAATCTCATACTAGGGAACACTAGCCATTGTATTACCATTAAGGAGAAAGTCACATGCTGAGAAAGGTCACAATATTGCAAGGCATCAGGTCCAATATTTCCACAAAGGGGACACCTCATGTGGACTAAGGAGGCCACACTTTGGTTGAAAAGGTCACAATTCCTAGGAGATGTATGTTACCACCACTAAGAAGGGACCATTTATTATGCAGACAATAATTGGGGGACTATATGCCCCCCCTTAAAATTGTATTGTACTTGCTACACTAACATGTTAAGGAGATACAAAACATGGATCCCTTTCTAGAAGGAATTCACCTAAGATAAGGCTCCCTAACCCCTTCCCCACAAGTGTAAGGATAAAAGGTGAGCCAAAATGGATAATGATATGTTGCTCCTTGCAAAATGAAATATGATTGCATAAAGCTGAGTTTATACCACCATTTAAAGTAGTGAATATATTATGACACTACAAATACCACATGGCAAGGAGAAGCAACTAATACTATTAATTAATTGAAAATATTTATGATATTTTTGAATGACAATAACCAAGAATTCTTGTTTCTTGTGTGTTAGATTAAATAGGGACATGGATACCTTGATCTCTTACACCACATCCTTTTCCCTTATAGCCAAATTGTTTCAAAAGTTGATAACCTATGCATAAATGGCTTCCATTTCTTTCAAAGAAGGATGCTTTGCATAATCATGTTCATCATATGTAGATGTGTAATTTGTGTTTTCTTCTTCTTTGCTAAAAGTTGTAAACTTAAATGCTTTTGATAACTCAAATTGTGTTGATATCATGGAAGGTTCTTTCACTTTTCCTTATTTTGGTTGTATAAGCTTCTATTTCTCATCAACTTTAGGTGTGAAATCTAATGATCCCAAATCATCAGGGTGATCCCACAATACTGGTTTACAATTTTTGGCCAATCTAGACACTGAACTGATTTATTCTAACTAAATCTTCACTTTCAGGCACCTATAGCAGCTAAATCATGAGTAATTTGAAGATGATGCAAACTAGTGATTTGTGACATTTTTTCTATAGATTCTAAATATATTTTTTTCAAAAAATTTCGAATCGGATTGCACTTCTTTTTCCATCTCCTTCAAAAACTAGTTTTTTTTCAGTAAACACCATTTTTAAGGAGTGACACTCACCGTATAACACATAAATTTTTTTCCATGAAGGTTAAAATTCTATTGTTTTGAATTTAGATTTGTAACTACAATATCTAGTGTTTCGAACTGGTTTCATAGTGTTATATTGAATATTTTTTCCTTAATCAAGTTTTGAAGTCAAACCAATTACAATTCAGACATAGGTGAACCGTATAACAAATAACTTTTTTTGTATGTATCGAAATTCAATTTTAATTTTTTTGGTGGATCAAGGAATTCAATATCTGGTGCACTCATGAGATCTTGAGTAGTTTTAACAAGATAATTCTAGGAGAATTTAAGAGAATTTCTAATGCATTCAAGGGTGTATTTTAGAAGATTATTGCAGCAATCAAGGTTCCTATTGTCGATGTCAAATATGGTTTGCATCATGCATGTTGTTTGAGCTAATGTGGTGATGTAGTATTCAAGATCAATTCAAGCATATCGAAGGAATTGTTTCACATTAAGGTTCATGATCAAGATATACATTCATTGAGGCCACTTCATGCTAGTTTACAGATTTATCCAAGGTTCAAATAAGGTGTGGTGATTTGTGACATTGCATTTGTTCATTCATTATTCCTTTCATGCTTTTATTCATTTCAAGGTTTAATTACCAAAATAGAGTATGACCAAGGAAAACCCCTATTCCATAACAAACAACATTTTTCTCTCCTTTGATGTGTGATTAGGGGTTTTAGGTTGAAAATCATTTGGAGAGAAAAATTAGAGAAAGTTGCAAAGTTTTCAAAGTTGTCACCTTTCTTGTAAAATCACAAAAACTAAGCTATAGGATTTATTTATGGCTTTCCGACAGTGCCTGACTAGTGTTGTAGAGCACCTTGTTGCTCCATTTGATGAGTTAGGTCTAGGTAGGTTTTTTGATACATAATAATGTTAAATAAGGCCATGATAGGCCATTTTTTTAATGTTGTTTAAGTTTTAGTGTTAAGGTGAGGTTATTAAGTAAAATGTTGCAAAATTGCTAAATGTTGTCATATGAAATCTTGTAAAAGTGCAAATTTGAAAGTTAGAGGGAAGCCCAATGGTCATGGGTAGTTGTAAGGTATTTCTAGGCATTGTGAGGGGTTGATTGAGTTATAAATATGTTGTAAACTCAAAGTTAGTGGTTGTTGAAGAGTTTGAAGGAGAATATCAATAAAATATCTCTGTTTCTTTGTTAATTTTTGTGCATTTTCTTCATTTCTAGCCTGGGTACGGGTACGTATAGCAATGATTTTCTAAAAAATGTTCTGAATCTATTGAAGGACTGTATTAGCTTTGATTTAATTCCCTTCTTGAGGAATTCTATTAGTTTTTAAGTAATTTGGAGGTAGGTTTCTAAAAATTGGTCTGAACTTGCTTATACAAGGGTTTGGGGGTTAATATGTGTTAAAGAGGCCATTACACCTTTTGTATTTGTTGTATCTCAGTGGAATGGGACCAATTAGACTAGGATGGGGTGTAGGAATAAGAGAATTGTATTGGTGGAGATATTGGATGAGATTGTGCATGCTGCCCTATTGAAAATTTAGAATTTGGGCCTTAAGAACAAGGCTAGAGTTGGTGGATTGAGGGATTTGTTTGAGAATTAGATAGAAATAGGTGGAATTACTGAGAGAAGATATATTTTTATGTGTTTTGAAGGTTGGAAAATATAGGAGTTTTTTATTGTATGTTTGGGCATGAAGCCCTAATTGTACAAAGAGTGAAGAAGGGTGAAGTTGAGAGGTTTTATGAAGGAATTGTATAACAATCTTGGGAACAACATAATCTGAGGTGAATTGAGTTTGTATAGGAAAAATAAGGAAGGTTTGAGGTGGTTTCAAGTTTGTATGAGGTTGGAAGATGGGTTTTTCAATAAACCCTTGTTTGTTTGTTGAAAATTGAAGGTTTCCTGAAAGAGGGTCATAGAAGGTGAGTTTTGACTCAAGGATTTGAAAATATGAAGTTTTGTAGGTAGTTTGAAGACTTTTTGGTGGAATTTAGGGTTGAAAGAAAATTTGAAAGGGTGTTCCTTTGGAAAAATGGGCTAATTGGTGCCCTTTTCAGCACTAAAGGCTAGTTTCAGTGAAGATGGTCCAAATAGACCTAATAATATTTTTAGGTATCTTTTGTGTGGGGATAATGGATCCCTAAAAAAATGAGTGGTTATTGGATTTGTTAGAGTGTTTGAGAGATAAGACCTAAAAACAAGGTCTGGTTTCCTACAAGGCAAGTAGGTTGGTTGAAAAGGAGATAACCCTAGAGAGGGTCTTGAATTTTGCAAAGGTGATTGAGAGGACTCAAATTGTGTTGATTAGGTTGATGACCTCCCTATCATTGCATCAGTTGGTATCAGACCACAGTATTGATCTGAGGAAGGAAGAATTGCATTGGAGAAAGGACAAGATGAATGCCTTGGTTAGAGAAAGGACTGAAGAAAAGGAGATGCTACAAAGAAAGGCACTTTTCAAAACCACTTGCAAGTTTCAAGGTAAGGTATGTACTGCAATGGTTGATTCTAGTAGCCTAGATAATATGGTATCTCAAAAAATGGTTGATAAGTTGCATTTGGCAAGGTTTCCTCATGAGACACCTTATTATGTTTCTTGGTTGAATGGTGAGCATACTCTATTGGTTAAGGAGAAATCTTGGGTTGAATTCCAAATACGTGGATATAAAGATAGAATCTTGTGTAATGTTGTACCTATGAGCATATGTGATTTGTCATTAGGAATATCATGGCAATATGAAATATTGTCTTTGTATGATGGAAGACATAATAGTTATAATATTGTGAAATATGGGGTTACTTTTACTTTTATTCCATTGGTAGAAAAGTATCAGAGACAAGGAGTGCTACCACAATAGTGGTTTACACTTTCTAGGAGATCCTGATTTTTGTTGTAATCACATATTTTTAGAAAATATAATGATTTAAGCCTTGCAAAGTTCCATTTACAGGATTCCAATTGAATAGGGTTTTATCAAACCACCTTAGACCAAGCCCCCTTGGATAGAACCCCACTAGTTTTAAACCATACCTATAACAGAGTCTCCTTTACACCTATCAAAATGCTAATAAAAAACCACTTTTGATTTACCTTTTGGGGGATCAAATGAATTCATTTAAATTATTTTTTGTACGTATGTAGTCCTTATTGTAAGCTTCCAAAAAAGTATAATTTTAATTTAATTAAATTTGATTATTATATTTATTTTTTCTTTCTTGTGAATGTAGGTTTTTCACCGAAAATCAAGCTCTATGTTCTACACGTGGAAAAATAGAAAATTTGTCAAAAAAATTTTGAAAAATGAGTGCACCAGATATTGGAGTCCTTGATCAAACAAAATAAAATAAATTGAATTTTGATACATACAAAAAAAATTACGCTTTATACGGTCGCGCTATGTCTAAATTGTAATTGGTTTAACTTCAAAACTTGATTAAAGAAAAAATATTCAATAAAAAACTATCCAACCAAATGGAAGCACTAGATATCAAAGTTACAAATCCAAATCCGAAAGAATTAGAATTTTATCCTTCATGGAAAAAGAGTTATGTGTTATACGGTGAGCGTCACTTTTTAAATTCCTCATGGTTTAGCATCTATAGGTGCCCAAAAGTGAAGATTTAGTTAAAAAAAAATATTTCAATGTCGAATTTGGCCAAAAATTGTAAACCACTATTGTGGGATCACCCCAAGGAAAGAAAGCAAGGGTACTAATGCAGGGCAGATAAGATTCTATGAGGCATGAGAAAGATAAGTACAGTGAAGGTGCAACCACTAATAAGAAAGAAAGTGTTGAGGCAGCAAGAATATACAAGGGGGAAATGATAGAAAGGATAGAGGAAAAGTTGGTGATGAGATCTGAGAGAGAAAAGATCAAGAAAGAATTCTCTCTGAAGAATCAAGACAAGTTTGTAAAGTATGATGAAGACAATAGAGGGACTGGATTTAATCAAGTGAACGAAAAATAAGGTGCAGGGCAGTCAAATACTGTCAAATCAAAGGTATGTAGATCTAATACAAAAGTTAGTGAGAAAGAAATTCATGGGGCAGAGACCCTAATAAGAGGAAAAGAAAAGTTGAGGGAAAATGAGTTTCCTAGGGAAAGGTAAGAATGGCCTAGTAATGTTATCGTGGAGGGAGTGTATTGCCCATTGGTTGTACAAGAGCATAAAGTGTAGCAGATGTTTGATGGAAAAGAAGATGGAAGATTTGATAGCAAAGAGGTTTCAAGGGTAGAGAAAATGAAGGCAGAGGTAAAAGGTGTAAGAAAAGAGAGTAAATGGACTGAGGTAAGCCAAGAAGAGCTTGTAAGGAGTAGAAAAATCATGGTGGGGGAAGTGTTGTGTCCCTTGCAGGTAAATGAGGATAAAGAGAAGTCAAGCACTACTAGGAAAGAGGTACATATGTCTGAAAATACAATGATCATGGATGCAGCATGTTTGATTCAAGATATGAGAGTGAAATTTCCAAAGAGTCAATATAAATGGCAAGTGAAAGAGGTTGAAGAAAATCAATGTGAGAGCATAATGATTAGAAAAGATGGTGGACAGTCAGATTGTGTTAACAAAGAGGTTCATGAGTTTGGTAGGACAGAGGTCCTTGAGGCAGAATATCAATTGCAAAGTGTGGAAATTCAAGAAAAAGAAGTGCAAGGTGAGAAGAAAAAACAAGAAGATAGAGTTCAATACAAAGAGCCAAGGAGAATGGCACAGGCTAGTGAAAGGAATGGTAAAGGTTGAAAGAAGGAAAAAGGTTACAGTCACCCCACAAGGTGAAGATGTGAAGTTGATAGAGATAGGCCAAGAGAAGGCCAAAGACAAAGTGTTTGTGGAGTCTCCAATTGAAGTGGACAAGAGGGATGTTGCTTAGGTTAGGACAAAGAGTTGTCCTTGTATGAAAAAATTGGTTGAGGGGCAGTCATATGCTGCCATGACCGAGGTTGATAAGCCTAATTGCATAGAGGTTTAGAAGATGAAGAACCTGAAGTTGGTTGTGAAGCGAAAGGGTAGAGATAGAGAGTAAAGGAAGTCCTATATTAATTCCTTTTTTTGATGAGATTCAAACCAAAGTTTAAGATGAAAGAAGAGGGACAAGGTGAGAGCTATTTTGTAATAAATGAAGAACAAGGACAAAATGGAAGTAGATGGATGCAGCAAATGAAGAAAAATCAAAGCATGAAGATGTAGATACAAGATGAAAAGACAAGTAGAGGATTACTATGCATGGATAAGTTGAAGCCAAAGGTGAATATTAAAATCAAGATGGAAAAATTGCAAGAACATGTAGGAGCATCAAAAGAGTTGGAGATCAAAGATCTATTGCAGATCAAGTGTTGAAGATTTCCAAGGGACTTGGAAATATTTTATGGTCGGGTGAATGGTGCAGAGCACCTTGTTGCTCCATTTGATGACTTAGGTCTAGGTAGGTTGTTTGAGACATGATAGTGTTAAATAAGACCATGATAGGCCATTTTTGTAGTGTTGTTTAAGTTTTCATGTTAAGGTGAGGTCATTAAGTAAAATGTTGCAAAATTGCTAAATGTTATCATATGAAATATTATAAAAAGTGCAAATTTGAAAGTTAGAGGGAAGCCCAACTGTCATGGACAGTTGTAAGGTAGTTCTAGTCATTGTGAGGGGTTGATTGAATTATAAATATGTTGTAAACTCAAAGTTAGTGGTTGTTGAAGAGTTTGAAGGAGAATATCAATAAAAAATCTCTATTTCTTTGTTAATTTTTGTGCATTTTCTTCATTTCTAGCCTGTGTACGGGTCCGTAAAGCAGGGGTTTTCTCTAAAATGATCTAAATCTATTGAAAGACTATATTAGCTTTGATTTGATTCCCTTCTTGAGGAATTGTATTAAGTTTTAAGTAATTTGGAGGTAGGTTTCTAAAAATTGGTCTAAACTTGCTTATACAGGGGTTTAAGGGTTAATATGTGTTAAAGAGGCCATTCCACCTTCTATATTTGTTGTATCTTGTTGGAATGGGCCTGATTAGACTAGGATTGGGTGTAGGAATAGGATAATTGTATTGGTGGAGATATTGGCTAAGATTTTGCATGCTGCCTTGTTGAAAATTTAGAATTTGGGCATTAAGAACAAGGCTAGAGTTGGTGTATTGAGGGATTTGTTTGAGAACCAGATAAAACCAGGTGGAATTAGTGAGAGAAGTTTATTTTGATGTGTTTTGAAGGTTGGAAAAGATAGGAGTGGTCGCTTGTATGTTTTGGCATGAAGCCCTAATTGAACAAAGAGTGAAGAAGGGTGAAGTTGAGAGGTTTTATGAAGGAAGTGTATAAGAATCTTGGGGGAAGCATAATATAAGGGTGAATTGAGTTTGTAAGGGAAGAATAAGGAATGTATGAGGTGGTTTCAAGTTTGTATGAGGTTGGGAGATGGGGTTTTCAATAAACCCTTGTTTGTTTGTTGAAAATTGAGGGTTTCCTGAAAGAGGGTCATAGAAGGTGAGTTTTGACTCAAGGATTGGGAAATTTAAAGTTTTGCAGGAATTTTGAAGATTTTTTGGTGGTATTTAGGGTTGGTAGCAAATTTTAAAGGGTGTTCCTTTGGAAAAATGGGTTAATTGGAGCCCTTTTCAGCGCTAAAGGCTATTTTCAGTGAAGATGGTCCAAAGAGACCTAATAAGATTTTGAGGTATGTTTTGTGTGGGGATAATGGGTCCTTAAAAAATATGAGTGGTTAGTGGCTTTGTTAGAGTGTTTTAGAGATAAGACCTGAAAACAAGGTCTGGTTGCCTACAAGGCAAGTAGATTGGTTATAAAGGAGACAACCCTAGAGAGAGTCTTGAAGTTTGCAAAGGTGATTGAGAGGACTCAAATTGTGTTGATTAATCTGATGACCTCCCTGTCATTACATCAACTAGAATTTGAGAGTGCAGACATTGAAGAACATAACCCAAAAACTAATTTTCTGGAGCCCTAGGTAGGACCCATTCACCATAGGGAAAATGAGTCCTAAGTGAGGCTTGAAAAAGAAACTTTGGTGGCATGTACACAACATTTGACCCTTTCTAGATCTTCCTTTTGAATGGTAGTTGGTTTATATTTAATTTTTGTTACTCATTTGCATAATATATCTTGCATATTGAATGAAATATAGAGCAAAATTGGCTCATCATTTTGGTTCATTATGGTGAACGTATTTACCTTTATTTCATTTTAGTGAACCCAATGTTTGATCATTTCATTTTCTGATTTTGGATTCCTTTTCATCCTATATTTAGAGCTTGCATTCATTTGCATTGAACTAGGTCTCATTTAGGGTGTCTAATTTGCATTCAACTTTGCATTGCATCTAGGGTTTTAGGATTGCATTATTTTTCATTCTTTAAATCTTAAAAATACAAAGAAATCAATCATCTTGCATATCAATTACATCATATTAACTTTCATTTGAAAATTCAAACAAAATTGCATATCAAAATAGGTCTTTTAGGTCATCATTTTGTCACATTTTGAACTTGCATTTCACATTGCATCCTACAGAAAATCAAACTGAAACTTGTTGTAACAAACCTAAATCTGAAAACCACTGGAAAAAACTTAAAAATCTATAAAAATATGTTTCAAAAACCTCATCTAGGACCCATTTTCCCTAGGGTGAATGAGTCCTTGATCAGGTCATAATCTAAATTTATGGGCATTAAAATTTCATTTCTACAATTTTGTTTGCTGCTTTCAAATTTATGTTATAGTTTTTTGAGTTTATGTTTCATCAGTTTGATGATATTTAGTACATTTAGTGCGTTGTGTGATTTCATAATTTCATTTACAGAATTTCATTTTCAGCTTTTTACATAGTGTAATAAAAAAATTACCTTGTTTAGAATCTGAAAATTGCATTTACACATTTGCATTCTAGGTAATTGCACTCTACCCTCTATCCATTTCAGGTTTGTACACTAAGTTTGTGAAACTTGTATGAGCTTTACAACTTGGTGTCCTATTATCAATACTATTGTGAGATGCATTTTGACGCTCATGTCATCCCATGATACTCTATTCATCATGGATGTTATGTTTTCTAACTCTCTTTGTAATAGTGTTGATAATTAAGCCCCTATGGATCATAGCATGCATAATTCATTTCCAATGACTTCCCTACCTACAACCAATGTGCATGATGTTGTTCATATCTTGCAAGAAGACATAAAAATACTAGATGAAGGCCTATAAAGGTTACAAGACCTTGTGCTTACTGAAATCATGGACATTAGTATGATTCCTACTTTATAAAATCTAAGTAAAATTCTTAAAACTAAAAACAAAACAAAAAATTTCAGTAGC
This sequence comes from Sequoia sempervirens, assembly GCA_007258455.2. Taxonomy (NCBI): domain Eukaryota; kingdom Viridiplantae; phylum Streptophyta; class Pinopsida; order Cupressales; family Cupressaceae; genus Sequoia; species Sequoia sempervirens. Next base: position 92,493,660 of record VDFB02373365.1, read on the forward strand.
CTCAGCTGCTTCCTTCATGAGTACTTAAACAAACAAGAAAATAATAACATACATGCTTCATTCAACTTTATTGAAACTAAACCTCATAAGGGATCAAGTAAAATGCCCCTTGATATTACTTTCTCACAAAAAATATGTACTTAAACATGCACCTGATGGTCCTCTTTACATAGCTAGAAGAATCAATGACAAGCCTACTAATGGGATATTAATTGATCATGTCTATGTAGAGAATGTGATTACTGAATAATTCATATTTGTGCATGAACTCTATCAAGATACATATGAAAAATTGAAAGCATGGATCAAAACACATAATGGTTTTTCTTTCCCTACGATTGGCTTGATAAATGTCTCATTCACCATCATCCTGTCATTGGACCAATTTTGTGTTAAGTTAGGTTATCCATGGCTTTGCTCCATGAATGTCGTATTGTTGGTTGTGCATAAATTTTTAAATTTTCCCTTTGGAAATGAAATCTTTACTATACATCATAGTGGATTTAATCCTATATCTTCCCATGGGAACTTCTCATTGGATTTCTTTTGGCCCGATCCTATTGAACCTATTATGCCTCATGAGGATTACTTTTTCAAAGCATGTCAAAAGTTTAAGGTGAAGCACATAGAATACTTATCCCTTAGAAACATGCCACAACCTATGATTGAGCCACCTATCCTTGATGAACCAATAATTGAACCAAAAGCCTTTCCAAATATCCAAGGGCAGCCTATGAAAAATCCCCCTACCATTTCCTATAAGAGACCAACAGACAATAAAAACAATATCACTGTGCCTCCTAATGTCAAACAAGTTCACAAATCCAAAGAGAAAGTGTTTGAGAAACCTCCTATGGTTCCTTTCGTTCCTCTCCTAAGGAAAGAAAAGAAACCCATGGTTGACAAACCCGCTCCTACACAATTACAAATTGACAACAGATTGAAACAAAATCAAAATGCTAGAGAGCGTAGGTGTAGATGTCGTGCTATTGTGTGTATGTTACAAACTAAAGAAGAAAAGAGAAGTTGACATAGAAAATCAAAATTTGAACTTTCCTGAAGCAATGCATGATGACCCTATACCCTCGCTACAACGTAAACAAGAACCTTCCAAAGACATTATCATAACCTCCTATTGTGATTAATCTTGATAATGACATTGATATTGCAATTAATGATGAACAAGTGCATAATGAGTTGAATTCATTGTTCTCTACTTTCATGAACTGAAATGACAATTCTCCTAAAAAGAGTGTTGAACTTGGTGCTTCCCCTAGTTCAACACTTGTCGTTTTCCCTTTGGCTAGTTGTCAACCTTCCATATACACTGACTAAGGGGTAAACCCACAAAAGTGGTTTACAATTCCAGTGAGGAAGGAAAACTCACAAAAAATGACCCCAAGGAAAAAAGTGTGATTTTGAGGGTTCGTATGAACCTACTGGTTCAAGCGAACCTATTTGAATCTTTCCCACCAAAAAAACCAAAAAAAATGCATTAGGAAGGGTGGTTCACTCGAACCCCCCTTATTCCTCATTCTCCCCATGAAACACAAAAAAACCCTAAATTTTTTCACTTCGGAGCTCGGTTTGAACATGAAAGTGGCAAAGACTTCACAAACCCAACTAGAATCAGGTAGTCCTCGGAACGATCTATCCAACAAATATAATTTTAATATGTTTTGGTTTTATTATGTATTTGTTTTATTTTTTTATTAAACATGGATTTTTCATCGAAAATAACGGTCTCTATTATGCACATGTGGAAAAATAGCAGATTATCAAAAAAAATTTGAAAAATATGAGTGCACCAGATATTGAAGTCCTTGATCCAACAAGAAAAAAAAAATCAATTTCAATATATACAAAAAAAGTTATGCATTATATAGTCGCGCTATGTTTGAATTGTAATTGGTTTGACTTTGAAACTTGATTAAAGAAAAAATATTCAATAAAAAACTATCTAACCAAGTGGAAGCACTAGATATCAAAGTTACAAATCTAAATTTGAAAGAATTATAATTTTATCCTTCATGGAAAAAAAGTTATACGTTATACCGTGTGCGTCACTTTTTAAAAATGTTGTTTTCTGAAGAAAAAAAGTTGTTTTCGAGGGAGATGGAAAAAAAGTGCAATCTGATTCCAAAAAATTTGAAAAAAATATTTTTAGAATCTACAGACAAAATGTGATGAAACTCTAGTTTTCATCATCTTCAAATTCCTCATGGTTTAGGCACTATAGGTGCCGGAAAGTGAAGATTTAGTTAAAAAAAATTATTCCAGTGTCCAGTTTGGCCAAAAATTGTAAACCACTATTGTGCGATCACCATAAGATTGAGATGTAGACAACCTACTATAGGTTGAATCGCATGTGACTTACTAGTCTTTTTCTTTGTTTTCTTTTCGTGTTTCTTTATGTGATTACATGTGCTTAATGCGATCCCCTCGTGCTGTTTCATTTGATGTATCTCTCTCTCTCTTTGTGAATTCCTCTATATGTATCTACATTCTTCTATATGTCGACCATAAACATTTTTATCCTTTTTTCTTGTCTTGTGCTTTCCTTTTGGGGATGACGCAAGGCATTGAGAAATTTAGGTCTCTTCCATGTTGACCCAAAAGGATTTTTCTTTGATTTCACTCTCTTTGTGTCACTCTTCCAGTTCTATGAGTATTTTGGGAATGACGATGTTTACAAGCTCTATAACAACATAGCACAAATATATTGACCCTGAATCCATAGATCCCTTAAGTATTTTTGGGGGCAACCCCTCCCACATTTTTCATGACGTAGCTTTATTTCGGAAGCATATTACTTGACATAGGGATTTCCGAGCAAGCTCTCATGTCTTAGGAGTAAACATTGGCTACTTTAAAGCAATTTCTCACAACAATGGTATTAGCAACTACTTTAAAGTGGGGGCATACATTCATAATATCTTTCAACATTTTTTCATGTTTCATGGTGCAATTTTTGTTTTTCTTGGTGGTGTCATTAGGTTTGATGTCCTCCAAGAGTGCAATATTCTTAGCATTATAGGAGCATTCAAGATAATTTTTAAGGCATTCAAGGGAAGATTTGTAGAAGATTATTGTAGCAATTAAGGTTCCTATTATCATGTCAAAGATGGATTGTATTATGCATGTTGTTTGAGCTAATGTGGTGACGTAGTATTCAAGATCAATTCAAGCAAATCAAAGGTATTGTTTCACATTAAGGTTCATGGTCAATATCTACATTCATTGAGGCCACTTCATGCTAGTTTGCAGACTATCCAAGGTTCAAATAAGGTGTAGTGAGCTGTGACATTGCATTTTTTCATTCATCATTCCTTTCATGCTTATATTCATTTCAAGGTTTAATTACCAAAACAGGGGTTGACCAAGGAAAACCCTATTCCCTAACAAACAATATTTTTCTCTCCTTTGATGTGTGATTGTAGGTTTTAGATTGAAGATCATTTGGAGAGAAAAATTGGAGAAAGTTGCAAAGTTGTCAAAGTCATCACCTTTCTTGCAAAATCATAGAAACTGAGCTACAAGATTTATTTTCAGCTTTCTGACAGTGCTCGACTAGAATCTAGGAGTGCAGACATTGAAGAACAGAACCCAAAAACTAATTTTTCAGAGCCCTATCCAGGAACCATTCGACGTAGGGAAAATATGTCCTCAGTAAGGTTTTAAAAAGAAACTTTGGTGGTAGGTACACAATAGTTGACCCTTTCCAGATCTGCCTTTTGACTGGTACTTAGGTTAGATTTATTTTTTGTTACTCATTTGCATAATATATCTTGCATATTGAATGAAATATAGAGCAAAATTGGTTCATCATTTTTTTTCATTATGGTGAATGTATTTCCCTTTATTTCAAATTGTTACAGATTATTTAATTAAACCACTTTCCCACTTCTAGATTAAATAATTAAATTAATTATTTAATTCTCAAATATTCACTCAACATGATCTATTAATAAATAAACTTTTATTTATTAATTCAAGCTTTTTTTGCATGTTCCTCTAAATATTAATGAAATATTTAACCAATTAATTATCCTCGCACATTTGATTAATCAATCACAGTCATTGATTATTCAATCAAATTGGTTGACTAATCAATCAAATCCACTGATTATTCAATATAATCTATTGACTATCAAATCACTTCAACCAATTATTCAATCCCACTAATTAATTAATCAATTTCCATTGATTATCCAATCAATCCCCTTGATTGGATCGATCAGGCTAGTTAAATCTCCAATCTATTTCCTCTCAATGACCTCGACCATTGATCCTGATGTTTCATCTCTTAATCTAGATCATTCATCTAAAACAAGTCTTTCTATAAAATCAAGCCTTATTTCATGTTCATATCTAACCAAAAACTCTTAAACTTCAACAATTGTGTCATTGTAATCTTCAAATATACTTGAAGCTTCATAGCAACAGAGTAACATAACCATAACTGAGAGAAAATATTACAAAGAAGGAACAATGGAAGTCATCCATCACAATATGTTGAAGGTGAAGATGTGACTTGCTTGAAATATGTTTTTACTTATTATTGCATGTTTTCTATTGAATAGATTAGATCTTGTTGAGTAAATAGGATTTCATAGAGTGTTTGTGTGCTTTTTTCCCTATTAACTCTATGACCTTGGGTGATATCCAAATAGATAACCAACCAGAAACCTCTAACAAAGATCACACAATCATCAAGGACCCTCTACAAAACCATGGGAAGTCCAAAATGGGTGACAAAGTTGATAACAATTATACTAATGTCACTTATGGGTACACAATGAATCATATCTAATCGTCGAACCATAATACATCTGCAGTCACCATCAAAAATAAAAATATTGAATCTGTGGTTAGCACTAGGCGATCGAAGGTGACTCTACAAGGATCCCCTTCCAAACCTTGATCGGAACATGAATATATCTTGCTTGATCATCTAGTAAAGACCCCAACTCAAATCATAATTCTTGGGTTGCTATGTACCTCTCCCAAGCACAAGGCTATTCTAGATAAGGTATTATAAGATTCATCTATCTTGACATATTTATCAATTTCAGGCCATGGTAGGGTCCTTAGCTACCAGCAAACACATAGCATTCACTAGAAACAATTATACTCCAGAGCAATAGAATCCTAATGAACCATTAAATCTCAAAGTATACATTAATAAACACAAAATCAGATGAGTTATAATAGATGGTGGAGCAGGGTTGAATATATGCACATTGAAACTAGTAACTACCATGGGATTCTCAGAGAATTTTATAGATGATTCAAAGAGGATCATGATACATAGGTATGATGATACAAAATTCTCCTCCAGGGGTGTCATCGTGCTACCAGTTAGAGTGGGTCTAGCTATATAGGACATAGTATGTTAGGTTTTGGATCTGCACCTACCCTACAACTTTTTGCTTGGGTGCCCATGGATTCACTTCATAAAAAATGCCCCTTCCATATGCCATCAATGTCTGAAGTTCCCCTATAATGGAGCAAAGATCACTATTTTAAGTGATCTTGACCCCTTTCAATATTGCAATAACTTGAGAGGAACACCTAAGAATCAAGTAGCTAGTCATCAATAGAGCTCATCTACCCCTTCCTCATCACAATACATTGACCTAACCTCCCTTTCAAAATCCTTGCCATTACCAACAAAATTGCTTGATACCAAGGTCCAAGTCGAGGATGATGGTGTTGGAGAATACAATATTGAAGTTTGTTCTGCATGGGAAAATCCCATTTGCACCAAAACATCAAGGAAAACCCCATCACATCAAGAAAGATCCCATGGTGATGATTCAGTATGACCCACCCACGACCTTCACCAACTGGGGTGAATTGGGAAAGGAATGTATTGAGGAAGACCTCTCTAAATGGATATATAGAGATGAAGAGGATGAGATACATGCAAATCTACCTATAGATAAGTATGGAAAGGGGTTTGACATAATGAAGTAGAAAGGTCACAATGGGAATAGTGGCCTTATACTAAAAAAACAAGGCATGATGAAACCTATCATAGCAAGAAAATGGTCATGCAACACAAAGCTAGGGTATCAACCTCTAAAAGTGAAAGCTCCAAGTAATATGATATTTTGAAAGGAATTCTTTAACTTTTTTTAAGTTGTTGAGACATTTAATGATTACCATACCGAAACAAACTCTAATGAATGGGAATGGGGTTCCAAAAATTCCTCTACCAACTATGACTTAGTTGAAACCTTTTGGGAACATGACCAATCCTCCACTCAAACCAAATATATGATAGACCATGCCTAGATCGATACCTTTTTAGATCCAAACAATTCCTCCATTTTCACCCTATCCACCTCATCCATTATATTTGTTTATACTATCGATGACATTCCTTTACTTCACCCATAACCAATCAATTTGGACGAACAAGGTCAATTGATCTTAGAAGTATTTTAAAACAATTAAGTAATTGACGAGTTTATGGGAATTAGAGATGGAATACCAAGTTGGGATCACAAGGCTAGATTCACTGTTGATCTTGACACAATTGCATACTATGGGGAGTTGGCCCCACCTTATAGTCACAAAACAAATTAAGTAAAGAAAAAAATGTCTATGTGTGAAAATCGAAAGGTTCCTACAGACATAGAAAAAAATAATAAAAATGATGTATCCAAACGTAAAAACCTCTCTTAAGCGCATAAGGATGGAATGTAGGACCCACTCCCTACAAATCAAGTGAAATCCCTAATGTTGGTTGAGAATTCATAGGAGGTCAACATCAACACATCAGAAGATCTAAAAATTATACACTTTGTAGCATCCCTGACACATGCAAAGAAGCCAAAATTAACCAATTTTTTCTTGAAAAGGAAAATCAAGTATGGGTGGTCCTATGTGGACATGTCGAAACTAGACCTTAAACAAGTCCTCCATCACCTACCCCTCCTTCCTAATGCTAAAAATTTTAAGCAGAATTTGAGGAAGATGCAACTACAATTTTCCTTAGTAGTAAAATTAGAACTGAAGAAACAATTGGATGTTGGGTTCATAATACCCATCGATTATACAAACTAGTTTTCAAATCTAGTGACAATTACCAATCCAACTAGGGATATCATTATTTTCACTGCCTTCAGAGATTTGAACAAGGCTTGTCAAAAGGATGACTTCCTATTACCCAATATATACATGATCATGGATCTTACATCAAAATACAAGATGCTATCACCGATGGATGGTTTTTCTAAGTACAATCAAATCAAAATTGTAGAAAAAGATCAGTAGAATATAGATTTCACATATTCTTGGTGGACATACTATTGGAACATCATGCCCTTTGGTCTTAAAAATTCTAGAGCCACTTATCAAAGGGAAATGACTACAATCTTCCATGACATGATGAATAAACTAATGGAGAACTATGTTGATGACCTCCTTGAAAAATACCTCACAAGGGATACTCACTTAGTAGTTCCTAACGAAATGTATCTTTGGGGTGACCTCTGGGAAGCTCCTTGGATACTTTGTTTTGCACAAAAGCATAGAGTTTGATCTTGCAAAGGTGAAAGCCATCATTGACATGCCACCACCTTCCCCCTAACTTAGCTAAGGAGCCTACAAAGAAAACTATATTCTATCTACAGGTTTATAACACAACTGGTAGACAAGTTCTTCCCCTTTCAGTATCTCCTATGCTATAATGTCTCATTTAGATGGATTGATTCTTATCAACAAGCTTTCCAACAGATCAAGGACTATCTTTTGTCACCGCCAGTACTAAGGCCGCCTATAAATGGGAAACCACTTATTTTATATGTATCAACAACATCTTGGGCACTAGGAGCTCTCCTAGCACAAAATGATGAAGATGGGAAGGAACACACAATACATTACATTAGTCATACCCTTATAGGGTATGAACTCAATTATACTCCCATTGAGCGAGCATGTATTATTTTAGTCTTTGCTACATAGAAACTATGGCACTACATGTTAAATCTATAGACAAAGATGATAGAAAAAATTGATCCATTGAAATTTTTACTCAACAAGGCCACACTAATAGGAAGACTGGAAAAATGGGTGATGTTCCTCAGCAAGTTTGACATTTAATATGTGGAAAGGGAAGTGGTTAAAGGGAAAGTCATTATCGATCAATTAGCACCCTATGTAATCATTCACACCTCTCATATCTAAATTCCTTGAGGCAATCTTCAAGATAGATACTTCTACAAAGTGGAAAATGTACTTTGATTGATCGTACACAAATCATGGTTCAAGAGCTACTATCTTGTTCATTACATTGCAAGGGGATACTATCCCTAAATCATATAGGATTTTATTTTCATGCATGAACAACATAGAAAAATATGAAGCCTTACTCACGGGTCTGAGGGAAGCAATCAAATGAAAAATCAAAGACCTATAGGTATATGGTGACTCACAGTTACTAGTTCAACAAGTTAGTGATGAATATGAGACTAAGGACAAAAAAATGGTACCATACAAGAAAATGGTGGACACCCTAAAAGAATACTTTGACACCATTCTACTTACATAGATCCCAAGAGTGTAAAATAAGGTAGTAGATGCAATAAACACAATTAGGCCTTGTGCCATAGCAAAATAGCCCCTTGTCATTTTCATGGCCTTTTAGGTCTTGTTTCACAGTGTTTGTCTATTTTTCTCTAATTTTATGTTGTAACATGGCTTGAACATGCATATTTAGGTACTAAAATTCAAATAATGACGTCTTGTGAAGGTGTTGTGAAGTGTTGTAAGACATTTCTACACTTTTCTAGACTCTATTTATTACAATTCACCTAAAAATCACCTTTTCATCATCAATCAAGTCCTATTTTTAAGTGTTGTAAAGTCTTGTAACAAGATTTCATGCTTTTCTAGGAAAAAAATTACTATTTATCCCTTTCTCATGATTTATTTGGCCCCTTTATGTCTTCATATGTCTTAATTAAGTGTAGTTTTGAATGTAAGCCCGACAAACAACATTAAACACAACCTAGTTCTTGACACCTAATTTCAGTTTCTAGGTGGGACCCATTTGCCATGGGTGGCGAATGAGTCCCCCTTGGCTCCAAATTCAAAATTTTGAAAATTTTCTTTTGGGTTTTTATTTAAAAACACTTGATTTTAGCCTATGATGAGGTATGAACAGTTAACTAAGGCACAAGATTGTATAAACAAGTCATTTTCACCTCATTTTCCATCCCCTACAATCTCATTCATTCAATCATTTACACATACATCATTCAAGCATCTTGTAATATCTTATCAAGCAATATTCAAGCACTTTGGAGCATCTATTGACATTACTTCAGATTTGCATTACCAAGGGTTGACCTAGGTATGCAAATTTAACAAGCTTTTTGGTGTTGAAGATTGGTCTACAAGTCAACTAGGTGTTTCAAGTCAACTCATTCATATTTTAAGCTTGGAGAAGGTTTTTTGTCCATTTCCTACAAAATTGATTTCGGCAACCCAACAATTAGAGATTTCGAGATCTGGCGTTGCAAAGTTGTCTCCTATTTTTTAGAATTTTGGGAGAGGATTGATTTTCCACCAATGGTGAATAAATCCTACCTTAGGACTGAAAATCTGAATTTTGTTAGATTTTGGATCTTGATAGTTAGAAATCAGTTTTTGACACTTTTTCACCAATAGGACTAATTCGCCACCCTAGGCAAATGAGTCTCACTGTGAAATTTTAGTGACTTCAATCAGCATCCACAACATTCCAAAATCATCAAGAATTGCCCAGGTGCACTCTGTTTCATCTCATTTCTTTTTGTTTTGCATTATTTCTTCATTTACTTCATTATTTGCATATCACAATGTGTTTTCAAACATAGTTTAAATCTTAGTTTTTGCATTCATATTCATTCATTTAAATCACTTAATTGCATTTATTTTACTTCATTTAGATTATAAAACATCCTACATAACATTATTTGAATGAACCCTAAGCATTTTTTGCCCTATCTCTCTCCTTTTAGGTGAAAAACTCTAAAAGAGCTAGAGAAGACATAGAGAGCCAAAAATCAATGGTTCAGGCCTCTCTTGGACATTCCTAATAATGTACATTAGTATAAGTTCTTGGTGGAATATTTTTTGATCCATATGTTAAACGTCCTCGAATTTGAGCTCACTTGTGATATTGTTGGTCCCAATTCACCCTAGTATAATGATATATACAACTACCTTCATGCCCAAATCCTACCTCATGACATGTCCAACAACCAACAAAAAACCTTTATTTGATGAGCAGCTAATTGTGTTATCATTGTAAATACCCTTTACCACCATAGCCTAGATACCACCCTCTATAGATGTCTTGGCATAGAAGAATCAAAGACAAAATTACAAGAAATACATGAGGTTATATGTGGGGCTCACTGTAGTGGTCCTACCCTAGCCAAGAAGCTTCTAAGAATAGAGAATTATTGGCCTACAATGGAAGGTGATTCATATTACTTTGTGAAGAAATTTCAACAATAACACATCCATGGCGACTTGGTACATGCATCGACACAAGGACTCCATCCAATTACCTCACCTTGGCCTTTCTCTCAATGGGGACATAACCTCTTCAGAAATATTCAACCTACATCTACTAATGGACACAAGTTCATTATCACTGCAATGAAATATTTTACTAAATTGATCGAAGCCATTTTGATGGCGTATATTACTGGTAAACAAATTTCAAAGTTCATACTAAACTATATCATATGTCGGTATGGTGTTCCTTTATCCATAGTAATAGATAATGAGAGTCCTTTCAAAAACCAAGATGTCAAGGAATTACGTGAAAGATACCACATCTACAACCACTTCACCACTCCATATTATCCCCAAGGTAATGGTCAAGCTGAGACATCTAATAAAACCATTATGAAAATCCTAAAAAATACTATCAATGATGCGGGCCGAGATTGACATCTATACCTAAATATATCCTTATGGGATTATTGTATGAGCATTCTCACTCCTACTGTTGCCACACCTTATTCCTTTTTCTTCAGTTACAAATCCATCCTACCGAATGAGGTCAAGATCCTATCCTTCAAAGTTTCTATGAAGAATTTTTTTCAAGATGAATATTATCAAATATCGAGGTTACATGAGCTAGAGATATTGGATAAATGAAGAAAAACTACGTTGGTCCACTTATAGGCATATCAAAATTTCCTACGACACAACTACAATGAGAGATTCAAGGTCCAAAACTTTGACATTAGTGATTTGGTCTTGAAATAGAATCCTAAGAACCAACAAGAAAGAGAAAAATGAGGAAAGTTTGAGCCTAACTAGTTGGGTCCTTATATCATCACTGCAATATATGGATCTGGTGCTTATCAACTAGCTACTCTTAAGGGTGAATTTTTATCTCATCCTATCAATAGCATGCACCATTGTAAGTACTATACATGACCTTTGGAGATCCCATTACATATTAAAAAGTTAAAAACAAAAAAATCAAAAAATAGAGTTTAGAAAAGAAAAAGAAAAATAATTTGTCCTATAGTAAAAACCATTTTGATGGCACTTTGGATAAATATCTTGGTGAGAACCTAAAAAATAGGCACCATGTGTGGTCATATTTCACTCTACCATCTCTGATTACTCTATCTGATTTCATCCATAATAACCCAAGCACATGGACTTACATAATAAAATCTTTCTCACCCCTTCTCATGTCCTAAGATTGATTAACATTTAGCTTCACCCACTTATCACATTCACCCTTTCATAATAACAAGTCTTGTTCCAAATTGGGGGCGATCCTCGACCTAAGGTTTCACAAGGATCTTACACATGGTCTCCTAGGATGTTATCACAAAAATACCAAAAAATTGAAAAATACAAAAATACAAAAACATTAAAACATTCAACAGAATATCAAAACCTTCAAATATCCTTTAAATAATCTAAAAATAATCATAAAAATTCCAAAAAATCAAAAAATGATGTCAGTTCATGGTATCGAACTATGTTGTCTCTACGCATGTACGTAGGCAAGGAAAGTCACTGATGAGCCCCTAAGGCATCAGGTCTATCCTTTAGGTTCCACTGTATTCAAATCTTCATCACAATCCATGTGTCATAATAAACTAGATCATTTGTCATGGTCAGTTGAACTACATTGTCTATGTGTTGTCACATAGGCAAGGCCATCACTGATAAGCCCCTGAGGCATTAGGTCAATCCCCTTGGGTTCCATTATAATAAGTATTACATCACAATCCAAATTCCATAATAATACTATCCTTTGTAAAGAATGAACATGTTTGACACAAACTGATTATTCTACATAGAATCAAGCTTAGCAAATCATGAAATAATAGATGACACTACCCAAACTAGTCTTCAACTAGGCTGATCTAATTATCTACAAATGTTACCTATCTTATCAAAAATCATTGGTCTTGTAGGATTTTGCATTATCAAAACCAGACCAAGTGTCCTACACAAAAATTTTCACTCCTTAAAATAGGCATGATATTTTGAAACCATATCAAACACTTATCTATGGATTAAAAAGGTCTAAATAGTTGTTGAATTGTTTGGTTTAGTTTAGTCATATCTCTTTATCTAATTTATCTTATGTCATACTTCTAAGCTTCTCAATGATATCCAGAATTGATTAAAGTGACAATGATGGATTATGATGTTTCTTTCTATTGATTTTTTTCTATGGTTTGTCTTGGTAACATGACTGGGGCAACTAAGGTCCTTTTGTGTGATTGGGATTCTATCTAGCATAATCAAAACATCTTATGAAATTCAAAGATCAGCTAACACTTTCTTGTAGTAGGATTAACATGCTATATGGGAATTTCCTCACATATTCCTGCGAGGTTCTATTGTCTCTAATATGAATTAGGACACACCTTGTCTAACATGTCTTAATCATTGAAAAATGCATACTAAATGTAACCAAGTTTTGTCTCAACTTTCCCTACACTATCCAGTTGTCCATATATCATGTCTTTAAGCAAACAGAAGCAAAACCTACCTTCATAATTCATGATTAGGTATGCATACATCTGCTTGTTTCGTAAACACAAAAAATGCTCGATGATGATAAAACATATACTAATAAAAGCTCAGGTGATATCAATCTTCATTTGGATGAACGATCTATCTAATGGTTATTCACTCCCTAATAACTATTTCTTCACACTAACATTTCTTCTAGCAATCCCACAATCATCTTGATGGCATGCTATGACACACAAAAAATAAATGAGTTACATCATCTTACATCTATAATCATGTTAGAATATCATAAATAGATCACATGCACATAGGTCATACATACTGCATGCAAAAATTACAAAAAGATAGATAATATTGTATCGCATTTTAGAATCATCATAATCTATATGGCATAACATATTTTTAAAAATATAATGTCATTATCATCATAAGCATCATAAGCATTAAGTATTCCATACATCACATCATAGATCATAACTAGTAAATGTCCATACATCATGTCATACATGTAAGCATAAATCATACACCATGTGAATGCATCCATAAATAAAATCATACATAAACATCATATGCATCCATAAACTTGTATCATATATAAATATGAATAACAAATAAACACATCATATAATCGCCTCCAAAAAGGCGTACCTTATATATATATATATATATATTGAAACAAAGAAAAAATATGGAGGTTATATTAAAGGGGGGGTTCACCAAAATGATAAAAAATAACCTTATTTTCCTCTATTTCATTCAAGAAATAAGATCCAAACAATGAGATGAATAACAACCAAAAATTTGAGTCAAATCAAGGTATGAAATAGAAAATTTCTCCTTTATGCAAGGATGGAGGTATGAGTCAAATAGCACTTTGGGGAGAAAGATTACAATCTTCAAATAAAATCCAAAATTAAAATGAAAGACTGTACTCAAAACTACTAGAAGCAACAATCAAAAGTCAGATCTAGTAAAGGGACAATGATGTGTACCAACTTCACCAAAAGTCACTTTTTGAAGCTCACTGAGGACTTATTCGCCCTATGGTGAATGGGTCATGGCTAGGGCTTTGCAAAGATCCTTTCTGGGTTCTCTTGTGTTGTGTTTGCACTCCCAAATTCCCAATTTTCACCGTCAGACAACTGGAAATAAATCCTATACAAGTTTTTCCATGAAATGACAACCTTTCTTGCAACCTTGACAACTTTGCAACTTTCTTCAATTTTTCTCTTCAAAGGATCTTCTACCTGAAATTTGCAATCACACATTAAAGAGAGAAAAAAATTGTTTTTTAGGTGAATGGGGGTTTTCCTTGGTCAAACCCTGTTTTGGTAATTAAACCTTGAAATGAAACAAAATAGCATGAAGGAATGATGAATGAAAAAATAATGTCACAGCTCACCAAACCTTTGTTTGAACCTTGGATTGTAGATCTGCAACTTGCATGAATTGGCTTCAATGGATGTGGATCTTGATCATGAAACTTGATTAGAAATGATGTCCTTGAATACTTGAATGGATATTGAACTTTGCATCACCGTATTATCTCAAACAACATGCATGATGCAAGAAATATTTGACATGATAATGGAATATTGATTGCTGCAATAATCTTCAATAATTTTTCTCTTGAATGCCTTGAAATGCTCTCTTGAATGCTCTAACAATGCTCTTGTGAAATTACTCTTGAACTCATAAACTTGCTCATAAAATTTCTAGGTGAAAAATATAGTGAAATGACCTCTTATTTATACATATCTTAACACTAATTCCAAAAATTCAAATAACACAAGCTGAAATTTGAATACACATTTTAAATGATTGAAAACATGCCAAAAACATAGTTTGAATTTAGGTCCTAGGCTTAAGTGAGGACCCATTCGCCCTATGGCGAATGGGTTCTAGGTCACTTACCTAGGACACACATTGCTCAATGTTAAACATTATATTATGGCATTTATGAATGTCAATTTTTATCCCTTGAAAAATTCAATTAATTAGGCTTGGATTTGAATTAAAGGGGTCAATTAAGGCAAATTAACGTCAATTAATTAATAAAGCCCTATATGAGTGTGAAAGTGTAAAGGTACACTTTACAACATTAAAAATAAGGCATAATTAAGTCCATTTTGATTAATAGGGCCCTAAACTTAATGTGAATATGTAAAATAGATTAGAACACTAAATTACGGCATCATTAAGTCCTTGTATTTAATATTTATTCCTAAATGAAGTGTGAAAAAGGGATACTTTTTCCTACACTATATATATATATATATGTATATATAAAAAAAAATGGGTCACAGTATAATATCAAATGCTTGTAAAAATCATGGAGCTCATGGGCTTGATAAAAAGTATACATGTCTAGATATATACAAACACATGTCTAGCCTATTCTTCCCCTATCAATTGAAGGAGACTGTCCTAATGGTGGTGCATTATGCTCCCCACACTCTAAATCTGATGGTCTAGTATATGGTGATGCCCTCATGTGCTGAGATATCCCTACACCACTATGAGATCTCCTTGAATGGGGTCTTCTCTAGCTTTGGGTGAAGCTATGAGCCCTCTTGGTATCATGCACTACTCTCCCATATAGATCCCAGTAATACTGCTCAGCCATGCTGGCTCGATGAAACTCCCAAGCTATATCTGCAATACCACTACTAATGGTGGAAATGAACTTAATGCACTGCTAGTCAACCCTCTATGCATGAATCCCACCCATATCCTTCTCTATCATAAGTTGTGCCACCTATCCCTATAATGCTACAATCTAGGCTACCTATGCCTATAACATTTGAATCTATTCTTGTAGTGCCCAAATCTAGGCCTGGGGATCCTACGATTCCCTCTCCTTTGCATCCTCCTCCATGAAATTCTCCCCAATAGGAATCTCCTCTATATCCTCCCCATCACTCTCTCTCGGTCAACCTCCTCCTCCTCCAGCTCCACCTCAATATCGATGTCGATGTCAACATCCACACCTAGCTATTTTTCTCTCTACACCTCCTCTTGATGAGGAGCAACCTCTACATGCACCTATCCAACTATAACCTCTACACACACCTCTGTCCCTCCAGCGTCTATAACCACCCCTATCATGATCTCCCCTCCCATCATCTCAACTCATACCTCCACCATCCCCCATCACCATCACCATCACCTTAACCACCCCAATATCCATCATCACCTCTCCCTCATCCTCTCCCCAAGAATCTCCCTCGAGGACCTCTACCTAGCCTCTCTACAAGTGCTAGTTGATCTGGATTTGTAAAAGGGGTGGGCATGTGTTGGGCCCACCACACATCATAATCTCTTGTAGTCCTTGTATCGGCTACCTAAGTAGGGGCACCCAACTCAATTGACTATAGTCCATGGGTATGTGCAGGATCATCATGAAAAAAATAGGCCCTTAAGTGGCAAAAAATTCAGAAAAATCAGAGTTAGGTAACTTGACGTAAAAATTTAAATAGGTTATCTATATTATTTCAAAAATATGTAAGAATATAATTTTTAGCAAATTGAATGTAGTTCCTAAACTTATAGGTTTATTTTTTTTAAAAATCTATTTGGTGAAAATTTGAAATTTCAATGCAATAGTACTTAAATTTCAGGGAAAAAATAAGAAGTAGTTGTATGTCTAACCACCCTAACCAAAATAAAATGATAATATTTTTTTATAATATTTTAGATATAATTAGAGTACTCATGTCTTGATGTGATGCATACTTTTTTGTAATTTTTTTCCAAGTAAATAGGGTATGTGTAGGATCATGATGGGCCAAAAAGTGGCAATATGATGGGTTTTGTAGGGTATGTGGCTGATGAATTTTTTTTACCCAAAATTGATGAAACGAAAAGGGTTTTTAAAGGAGATTCTCAGCTTTCAACCAATATAAATTCTTCTTTTCCTTGAATTTAATAAATAATTATTATTCATTTTCTATTTGAATTATGACTAAAGTCCTGATTGATAGGTTGATTGAAAAACATCTATAGCTTTCAACGGTATCACATTTTTTGAATCCAAAACATGTGTCACATTCTATGCTTGCATACTATAGGATTAAAAAAAGAAAAATTGAATTTCATGAAGTTTTTACCAAGTTAAGGTGGAGACATATGAGTTTTTATATTTTTAAAATTTGAAATAAAAATTCATAATTAATTATTTACTTGGAAAAAATTACAAAAAAATATGCATCACATTGGGACATGAGTCCTCTACTTATATCTAAAATCTTATAAAAAATATTATTATTTTATTGTTGTTAGGGTGGTCAAACAGACACCTACTTCTTATTTTTCCGAAATTTAAGTACTACTCCATTGAAATTTCAAATTTTCACCAAATAGATTTTTAAAAAACCTAGTAGTTTAGAAACTACATTCAATTTTCTATAGATTCTATTCTTATGTATTTTTGAAATAATATAGATAACTTTTTCAAAATTTTACGTCAAATTTCATAACTCTGATTTTTTTGAATTTTTTGCCACTTAAGGGCCTATTTTTTCCATGATGATCCTATACATACCCAATAATTAATTATGAATTTTTAATTGCAACTTTTAAAAAATATAAAAAACTCGTATGTCTGACCACCTTAACTTCGGTCAAAACTTCATGAAATTCATTTTTTTTAATCCTATAGTATGTGAAGCATAGAATGTGACTCATATTTTGGATTCAAAAAATGTGATACCGTTTGAAAGTTATAGATGTTTTTCAATTAGCCTATTAATCAAGACTTTAGTCGTAATTGAAATAGAAAATGAATAATAATTATTTATTAAATTCAAAGTAAAGCATAATTTATATTGGTGGAAAGCTGAGAATACCCTTTGAAAACCCTTTTCGTTTCATCAATTTTGGGTTAAAAAAAAGTCATCAGCCACATACCCTACACATACCCATTTGAACCATAAATTTTTGGTTTTCCTATTGACTTATCTAGCTCTTCTAGGGTTTTTCACCTAAAAGGAGAGAGAAAGGGCCCAAAAATGCTAAGGGTTCATTCAAATTATGTTATGAAGGATATTGTCTAAGCCAAATGAAGTAAACTAAGTCAAATTAAGTGATTTAAATGAATGAATATAAATGCAAAAGTAAGATTTAAGCTATGTTTGAAAACACACTGTGATATGCAAACAAATGAACTAAATGATGAAATTATGCAAAACAGAAAGAAATGAGATGAAACAGAGTTAATCTGGGAAATGTTTGATGATTTTAGAATATTGTGGATTCTAACTGAAATCACTAAAATTTCACAATGGGACTCATTCACCCAGGGTGGCGAATTAGTCCTCCTAATGGTGGAAAAGTGTCAAAAATTGGTTTCTAACTATCGAGATCCAAAATCTAACAAAATTCATTATTTTAGTCCTAAGGTGGGACTCATTCGCCATTGGTGGTGAATCAGTCCTCTCCCAAATTTCTAAAAAATTAGGAGACAAATCTACAACACCAAATCTGGAAATCTCTGATTGTCGGGTTGTCGAAGTCAATTCTGCAGGAAACAGACAGAAAACCTTCTCCAAGCTTGAAATGGACTTGAGTTGACTTGAAGCAGCTAGTTGACTTTTTTACCAATCTTCAACACCAAGAAGTTTGTTAAATCTGCATACCTAGGTCTACAAACACACATGCAATAGGGGGTTAATGGTTGAGGGTTAGCAAATAGGAGTTTTCCTTGGTCAAACCCCACTTTTGGCAATCAAAACCTTAATAAAATAATGAAATGCAAGAGAAAGATAAACTAATAACATGCAAATTCTATCAACTTACCAAACCCGTGATGATGCAAGTTTGAAGTAATGTCAATGGCTACTCCAAAGTACTTGACTATTGATATTGTAAGATGCTTGAATGTGAGATGGAATGCTTGAATAAGTGAGGAGATTATGGGAGATTATGAGAGATGTAAAATGAGGATAAAATCACATATTTATACACACTTGTGCCTTAGTTAACCATTCATACCTCATCACAGGCCAACATCAAGTGTTTTTGAATAAAAATGCAAAAGGGAATTTTAAAATTTTTGAATTTGGAGCCAAGGGGGACACATTCACCACCCATGGCGAATGGGTCCCACCTAGGACCTGAAAATATGTGTTAGGAATTAAGTTGTATTTAATGTTGTTTTTCAAGATAATATTAAAAAATACACTTAATTAAGACATATGAGGGCATAAAGGGGTCAAATAAAGCATGACAAAAGGGATAAATAGTGAAGATGTGCATAGAAAAGTGTGAAATCTTGTTACAAGACTTTATGTAACACTTCAAAATAGGACTTGTTTAGTGATGAAAAGGTGAATTGTAATAAATAGAGTCTAGAATAATGTAGAAATGTCTTACAAAACTTCACAAACCTTCACAAGACGTCATTATTTGAATTTTAGTACCTAAATATGCATGTTCAAGCCATGTTATAACATAAAATTAGAGCAAAATAGACAAACACCATGAAACAAGACCTAAAAGGCCATGAAAATGACAAGGGGCCATTTTTCTATGGCACATTTAGCCCCCCACTTTAGTGAGAGGATGAACTTTCTTCAAACTCACACTAAAGTAGCCACGAACATCGAGAGGAGGGTACAAATCTAGTTACGTTAGCAAGATGGATTGACAACAATCAAGAGGGATGATCAAGATCCCATGGCAAAAAAAGCATAAGAACAAAGGAACACACAAGTGTTGAGATGAATTGGATGAAGCTTCGATCAACAATCCAACTAGTTGTGGATTAGATCTAGGCTGATTGTTTGGAAGAGAGAATGTGTACTCACTCTAGGCTGATAGAACACATAGTGGTCCATCAGGTGAGAAGGCCCAAATGTACTCACTCTGGGGCCATGGAACCTTTGGTTGTCTGTGAGGTGAGAAATCCAAAAAAGGTAAGATACATACGCTATTTGGTATGCACTTACAAACACAAAGGTGGCTATGGGGAAAATTCATGCCACTAGGTGGGCTTCCCACTCACCCATATTAAAGTTATACCTTATGATAACTTTAACAAGGTGCCACAAGGAAAATGTCATGAACAAAAAGGAAGGTACCATAGTCATGCAAGTTGCATTATGTAATATGGCAAAAGGTGTAAAATGCAAAAATATAAAATGTAAAAATGTAAAGTATGTTCAAAGGAGTATTATTCAGTTCATGCAAGGTCAATCACTTAGGGAACATTGTGTCTAATGTCTCCAAGAGAGGGCCAATCAAAGAATAGTATATTCACAACTTAGGGGATGTAATGCATTGCATCAAGCCAACAAGAGGAATGTAATATCTTGAGATAGATCACACTTATGAAGGACATCATACCCAATGTCATTCACAAAGTGACAAATGCATCGCATAAACGACAAGGCTACACTAGGAACCAAGAATGCAAATGAATTAATGGTAATGTATGCCCCCCACTTTAAAGGAATTTCTACACATCATTCTATGAGAAATTATTTTAAAGTAGAAAGAGAAAGAAAAAGCAAAAAGAAAACAAGACATGAGAGCCAACTTGGAAAGCCCTATGCCAAGTCATATGTTTCAAAGTTAGGCTACTTCATGTCAAGGAAAATGAAAAAGAAAAAGAAAAAGAGAATTTCCCCCCAGAAAAGAAAGCACACCAAACACATAAGGGATCTATGGATTTGAGGTCAGTACATGATCGTTGCTGCAATGTTTTTATGAAAGAGCTCACAACCGTCATCATTCCCCAAAGCACATAGAATTGGAAGAATGACACAAATAGAGCAAAAACAAAAGGAAAACAAAGTCTATTTTAGGTCAACATGGAAGAGACATTTCGGTCTCAACACCTTGCATCATCCCTAAAAGGAAAACACAAGCGAAAAGAAAATGAAAAGGTGAAAGAAAACGATTTTGGGTCAACATGAAGGAGACATTTTGGTCTCAATGTGTGAGGCATAGCTAAAACTATTTGAGAGTCTTCAGTTGTAGGTTCATAGCTAATTTTGTTTATTAGAATATTTATTTGGTAGTATAGTATGATGATTAAATGATGAACATTAACATTAATATTATTTTTTCTTAAGGAGTGTTAATAAATATGAAATATTGGTTATGTAATAAGGTTTGTTTGAATTATAAAGTAGTTGGGTAATTAGAGGAATAAGTGAAATAATGTAAATAATTGTATTTAGTGGTTAGTATGGGAAAATTGTACAGTCCCTATTATTTTTCTTTTGTTTCCAAGAAATAAGGAGAGTTGGAAAAATGAAAGGGAGAGGGCGGGGTGATCCCACACTAGTGGTTTACAATTTTTGTCCAAACTAGACACTGAAATTATTATTTTTAACTAAATCTTCACATTCGGGCACCTATAGTGGCTAAATCATGAGAAATTTGAAGATGATGCAAACTAGAGTCTCATCACATTTTTTCTATAGATTCTAAAAATATTTTTTCAAAATTTTTGGAATCATATTGTACTTCTTTTTCCATCTCCCACAAAAACTGGCTTTTTTCAAAAAACAACATTTTAAAAAATTTATGCACACTGTATAACGCATAATTTTTTTTCCATGAAGGATAAAATTCTAATTCTTTCAAATTTAGATTTGTAACTCTAATATCTAGTGCAACCACTTGGTTAGATAGTTTTTTATTGAATATTTTTTCCTTAATCAAGTTTCGAAGTCAAATCAATTACAATTCAGACATAGCACGACCATATAACGTATAACTTTTTTTGTATATATCAAAATTCATTCTTTTTTCTTAGATCAAGGACTTCAATATCTAGTGCACTCATATTTTTCAAAAAAATATTTTTGATAATCTGCTATTTTTCCACGTGCAAAATAAAGACCTTCATTTTTGATAAAAAACTATGTTTAATAAAACTAAAAAAAAAATACATAATAAAACAAAAACATATTAAAATTATATTCGTTGTATAGCTCATTCTGAGGACTACCTAATTCCAATTGGGTTTGTGAAGATTCCTCCATTTCATCCTCAACCCGAGCTTCGAAGTGCCAAAATTTAGGTTTTTTTGGTGTCTCAAGGGGGGGATGAGGGATAAGGGGGTTCATACGAACCCCTAGGGGCTGGAGCTAACCTCTATGGGTTTGGCTAAACCAAGGTTTAGTCAAACCCATTCCAAGGGGTTTGCTCAAACCCCCTTGCTATGCATTTTTTTTTTTTGCAGTCAAAATTCAAAGGGGTTCGGTCGAACACTGGATTGAATGAACCCCTAATGGGTTCGATCGAACCAGTAGGTTCGTATGAACCCCCAAAATTACTTATTTTGCTTTGGGGTCATTTTTTGTGAGTTTTCCTTCCTCACTTGAATTGTAAACCACTATTGTGGCTTCACCCGGTGGTAACAAATTAAGGGGTTCAAGAAAGATGAAGAAAAGCTAGAGCAAAAAAAAAAGGAGAGGGATTCGAATGGAGAAAAAAGAAAAGAGGTAAGATAAAGTTGGTTATTATTGTTAATGTTTTTGTTCTAAGATTAACATGGAATTGATTTTGATTGAATGTGGATACTGACTTCTTGCTTTGTGTGAGCCAAGATAAAACTTTCTCTGTGTGAGCTTATGGTTATTGCTAATCTATGTGAGCTAGATTTATGCTCAGGGGTGGTTGGGTGGAGAGCAGTAAGAAATATTTGTTTTTTTTATTACAACATTCTTTTGGTTTTTTTTTTAAAAATAAAACACACATTCTGTTAATCTTTGCAATCGATTTCATTTGCTGGTATGTGTTTTGTACTGTGATCGAGCTCTACTCATAGCAATGCAAGCCGATGCTTGTAAAATTTACAGACAGTTTCAGAATGGGAAAATAGTAAATGAAAATAAAATGTTGATTGGTATCAAGAGAAAGTTAAGCATGAAACATTTCCCTAGCTCAAGAAAGGTATGCTTTCCTCAAATCTTCATTTCAATACTATAGCTAGTTTGGACGGTTATCATCTTTTCATTCTCAAAACCGTTTAATATGTGTGAATAATTTACCTTGTTTATGCTATATGATTAATTGTTACTGTAGTTTAGATAATTTGTTGCATTTAGTTAATGTGATTTTGGAGTGGGCTTTACACAATGCCTTGCATCATCCCTAAAAGGAGAACACAAAACAAAAATGAAAAATAAAATACCTATTGGGTCAACATGGAAGAGACATAGGGCATCTCTACACTTTGTGTCATCCCCAAAAGGATAACACAAAACAAAAAGAGAAAAAGACAAGGACCTTTTGGGTCAACATGGGAGAGACATAGGGCGTCTCTACGCTTTGTGTTATCCCCAAAAGGAAAACACAAAAAAAAATGAAAAAGACAATGCATGACAAATAGAAGAATAGAGGTATGAACAAAAGTGTACAAATAGAAGGAACATCAAACGCACGATACGAGGGAACATGATACACACATGGAAATGCAAATAAAAAGGGAAATGCAAAAAGGATATTTAGGTGAATGCAATCCAACCATCTAATAAGTCATCTGCCTTCCATTCATGTTTAATGTAATGCGAGGGAGGTTGACTATCCAAAGGAAGAATTGCAAGTGTTGAACTAGGAGTTGTACCAAGTTCTTCACTTGGTGGAGAGGATTTATCTTTTAAGCTCATTGTAGATGAAAATAAAGAATTTAGGTCATTGTGTACTTTTTCATCTATTTTGGAAATCTCTGCATCGTCATCATCATCAATATTAATGACAACGGGAGGACGAAGGCTGATTTCTAAGGATGGATGTATCAATAGCTGTTATTTTTGTGATTGTTGCACTGGACTATCTTGTGCAAGGAGATGACGACGATGCCTACGTTTTCTAGCACCAGAGTTTCGCTTAATTTAGTTTTGGAGTTGTTTAGGTGTAAGAGTGGATTGAGTAATCATAGGTTCTTTTGCTTTATACACTTGTTTAATACGAGGAGGCACGATAGGAGTTGTTTCATTTTCCCTTGGTTGTTTAAACGATGGTTGGAAAGTATCTAGGGGTGGTTTTTCAAGAGGTTGTATGGTTTGCTCAATGTCAAAATCAAGTTGAAGCATGGTTTCATCTATGACAAGAGGTGTGGAAGTGGATGGGGATTCATTATGAAGAGACAATTCGGCTATCTTTTTGGCTTTAAACTTTTGATAAGCTATGAAAATGAAGTCCTTTTGAGGGGTGATAGGTTCCATGGGTTCAGGCGAAAATGCTTCTAATGAAAAATTACCTTTGGAAGATAAGGGATTAAAGCTACTATGGTGTATGGTGAATACCTCATTGTCATGGGGAAACTTCAAACACTTGTGAATGACTGATGGGACCACTTTCATTGAGCGGACCCAAGGGAGGCCTAGCCGCAAACAAAATTGGTTAGATTGTGGAATAATTGAAAATGTTACCTCCAAAGATTTGGGTCCTATCTGTAAGGGGAGTACAATCGATCCAATTGTAGGGCATGTAAAACCAATATGTGTTTTAATCCATGCAGTTGGTTTATTATAATCATCTTGATATAGATCATGTAATACTAAAAACTCCTCGGTGATCACGTTCTTGCCACAAGCAAGATCTATTAATATCCCATTAGTGGGCTTATCATATATTATTCTAGCTATGTAGAGAGGACCACCAGGAATTTTGTGTAGTATGTC
This sequence comes from Sequoia sempervirens, assembly GCA_007258455.2. NCBI lineage: Eukaryota > Viridiplantae > Streptophyta > Pinopsida > Cupressales > Cupressaceae > Sequoia > Sequoia sempervirens. The sequence continues at coordinate 92,518,319 of VDFB02373365.1, forward strand.
TTGAGCAAAAAAAGTGATATCAAGAGATTTAGTGGTTTGGCCCTTACGAGGGATAATGTCTATTGTAGCCACATTGTTTGTATCAATAGTCATGACATCAATGTTTGAAGGTTCACTAGCCTTGACAAATGAAGTAGTGTGTTTAGGCATGGGATTGGTGAAAATTTGTAAGTTTTGGTTAGGGGGTGCAAAAGACTTATTGCCTTGATCATTAACACCCATAATGGACAAATGGCCTGAATTAATGAGGTCTTGAACTAAATGTTTTAGACGCTTGCAGTGTTCAGTGTCATGTCCATTTTGGTAATGAAAATGACAATAAGTGTTAGGTTTGAAGGTGGGTGGTAAGGGCTAATTTGGATCAAGTGGTCTAACGGGTGGCAAAGTGAGCATGCATTGTTGAATTAATTGGTTCATTGTGTTATGGATGGAATCGGGTAAGGGTGTAAATTGTCTCTTCGGGTCCCCATAGGTATAAGGCACTACTACTTTAACAACTGCCACTTGAGTTTGAACTGGTTGGGTTGGTTGTAGTTGTGAAGGCAGAGGTGGATTGAACTGTAAAAAGCCTCTATTTGGTTTGTGAAAGTTTTGTGTGTTATTTTGGTTTTGATTGAGATGTTCAGGTTTTTTAGCTTGGTTAGAAGTGGATTTTGAATCACGACTTGAAACCGAGTTATGGTATTCACACAAGGTTGTGAATAAATGCATAAATGAAGGGAATTTCATCATATTTAGTTTATCCTAAAGGTTTGTGTTCAAGTTTTTGATAAACATCTTTTGCAGATGTGCATCAGGAATATTGACATCAATTTGAGCATACAAGGATTAGTATCATGAGATAAAATCTGTTAGTTTTTCATCTTTGGTTTGTCTATAGCACATGAGGTCATCCAAAGTATTTTTAGGTGTCATGTGAACTTTAAAGTGACTTACGAAAGCATCCACCAATTCATTGAAAGAATGCATGGAATGATTGCGCAAGTTGAAAACCACTCTAATGCAGTACATCATTCAAGGTCCTTGGAAATAGTTTGGCTAAAATTTTATCATCAAGGACAAAATCACTACATAAAGTTGTATAAGCATTAACATGGTTGATAGGGTCTCCTTTACCTCCATATTTCTCAAACTAAGGCATTTCTATCCCTTGTGGCATTAGGGTACTTCAAATTTCTAAGGATAAGGGGTTGCTATGAACATGATATGTGGGTGAAGCGGTTTGACCTTGGAAAATGGTGGAAAGTTGGTGTTGCATGGATGAAATGATAGTAAGGAGTTGTGTAAGAATAGGATCGGGGTATGTAGGTTGAGGTGGAAGGGAAAATGGTGATGGCATGTAGGTGATGCTAGGTGAAGTGAAAGGAATACTATGGGGTGTGAAGGTGGTGGAGGGGACTTGTGATGCCACAAGAGAAGTAGGAATGCTAGTGGAATCGGGAAAGAAGTAGTCACATAATTAACTTATTGCATAGTTGTGTGGACTTGCAGATTGGTATAAGTTGGTATAGATGCTATGGTTGAAGGGGGAGGAACATGAGGTCCTCCTTGCCTTACAGGAATGTTTGCGGATTGACTAGTAGAAGAGGCATGTTTATTGTAAATCTCAACAATTTTCTTCATCACTTGTAAGCCATCATCACTTTCAATCAAATGATGAAGGTTTTCAATGGTAGGTATGGTGGTGGTGGAAATTTTTCAAGTGACAAGTCTTGTTGTAAATGTGCAAAATCCTCATGAATATTAATGACCTTTTCTTGCGAGAGGGAAATTTTTTGGGTGTCAACATTCATTGGATGGAAAGGTGAAGGCATAGAAGTGGTATTGTCAATGCCTAATGCACCATTTTCCATACTAGGAGTAGGATCTCTTGAGATCCCAAGGTCCACAATGAAAGTGCTATCGTGGGAAGCCATGAGTCTAGAACTTCTTCTCACTAAAGTATTATCAATGGGGCACCAAACACTCATACAAGTACCACAAAGGGTGGGGTGAATGCAAATGCAAGGTAATCTAAGATGTCTAAAATTAAAATAACAAAAATGTTGCTAACTGTAACAAAGAACTAACTACAAAAAATAGAAATGCATAAAAATGCCAGAAAAATGCCAGAAAATTGCGAAAAATGTTGTTTCAAAAGTGTAGAGGGACTGATTCGCCCAAGGTGGCGAATGAGTCCCAGTATGCAATTTTTTTGTGTTTTTCAAAAAGTTTAAAATGATTTTAATGCTTTTCATAATGTAATTAAGGATGCAGAATGCAGATTTTCTATTTTTTCAATGACATGCAATGCAAAAATGAAATCTAAATGAAGTTTTCACTACTGCAATATGAAAAGGCCTAGAATGCAAAAACAACAAAATGTCCTAATTAAATGTTCATGAAAATGTAAACTAAGATGTAATATGCAAATGAAATAAGAATGCAAAGTGTTCAAAATGTAGGTTCACCAAAATGAACCGTAGATTTTTGGGTTTCCTATGGACTTCTCTAGCTCTTCTAGGGTTTTTCACCTAAAAGGAGAGAGATAAGGCCCAAAAATGCTAAGGGTTCATTCAAATTATGTTATGAAGGATGTTTTCTAAGTCAAATGAAGTAAACTAAGTGCAGTTAAGTGATTTAAATGAATGAATATGAATGCAAAAGTAAGATTTAAGCTATGTTTGAAAACACACTGTGATATGCAAACAAATGATGAAATTATGCAGAACAGAAAGAAATGAGATGAAACAGAGTGCACCTGGGAAATGTTTGATGATTCTGGAATGTTGTTAATGCTGATTGAAATCAATGACATTTCATAGTGGAACTCATTCGCCCAAGGTGGTGAATTATTCCTCCTATTGGTGAAAAAGTGTTGGAAACTAGTTTCTAACTGTCAGGATCCGGAATCTGACAAAATTCAGATTTTCAGTCCTAAGGTGGGACTCATTCATCATTAGTGGCGAATCAGCCCTCTCCCAAATTTTTCAAAAATTAGGAGACAATTCTGCAACACCAAATTTGGAAATCTCTAATTGTCGGGTTGCTGAAGTCAATTCTATAGGAAACAGACAGAAAACCTTCTCCAAGCTTGAAATGGACTTGAGTTGACTTGAACCACCTAGTTGACTTTTTTACCAATCTTCAACACCAAAAATCTTGTTAAATCTGCATACCTAGGTCTGCAAACACACATGCAATAGGGGAAAATGGTTGAGGGTTAGAAAATAGGGGTTTTCCTTGGTCAAACCCCACTTTTGGTAATCAAACCCTTAATAAAATAATGAAATGTAAGAGAAAGATAAACTAATAACATGCAAATGTTATCAACTTGCCAAACCCTTGATGATGCAAGTTTGAAGTAATGTCAATGGTTGTTGCAAAGTACTTGAATATTGCTTGATAAGATATTGTAAGATGCTTGAATGTGAGATGGAATGCTTGAATAAGTGAGGAGATTATGAGAGATGTAAAATTAGGTGAAAATCACATATTTATACACACTTGTGCCTTAGTTATCTGTTCATACCTCATCATAGGCCAACATCAAGTGTCTTTGAATAAAAACCCAGAAGGAAATTTTAAAATTTTTGAATTTGGAGCCAAGGGGGACTCATTCACCACCCATGGCGAATGGGTCCCACCTAGGACCTAAAAATATGTGTCGAGAATTAAGTTGTATTTAATGTTGTTTGTTAGGATAATATTCAAAGATACACTTAACTAAGACATATGAGGGCATAAAGGGGTCAAATAAAGCATGAAAAAGGGATAAATAGTGAAGATGTGCCTAGAAAAGTGTGAAATCTTGTTACAAGACATTACAACACTTCAAAATAGGACTTGTTTAGTGATGAAAATGTGACTTTTAGGTGAATTGTAATAAATAGAGTCTAGAGAATGTAGAAATGTCTTACAACACTTCACAAAACCTTCACACTTGACATCATTATTTGAATTTTAGTACTTAAATATGCATGTTCAAGCCATGTTACAACATAAAATCAGAGCAAAATAGACAAGCAGCATGAAACAAGACCTAAAAGGCCATGATAATGACAAGGGGCCATTTTTCTACAGCACACCATCATATCACCAATTTTTGGCCCATCATGATCCTAACATACCCCCATCTATCTTCGTAGCTACAACCTAGACATTGATCATGGGTCCCCACATGGGATACTCTTATGAAGAATGAGAAAACTCTATATTGCCAATAGGGACTCCTTGCTGCTCTCTAAACTATTACAACACATGCTCTAGAAGATTTCTCTCGATGATGTGTTGCACGTCTAAATAGTACATCCAATCAAGTATCTGGTTTGTTAACAATACAGTAGATGCCCTACATCATCATCCCACACTGGGCAGTCTCTATACGGTCTCCATGTGAATACATCAAGAGTATCAATATCATGCCTCCAAAGTTGACGTCACCTACATGAATCTATGTGATAGCACCACCATAGATGTGTACATATGGTAATTTGGGTGCTAGGTACCTATCGACTAGCAGCTTGAAGACAACTATGTGCTCCCAAGCCCATACCATAAGCAATGTGGTCCTGTAGCTGATGGAATGGGCATCTCTATAGGAAACATCATGAAGTTGGAAATAGAGCATGGCCAGTAAACAAGGACCCAAAGCACAAATAGTGGCTTGCTCTATCATACCCTCAAGCATCTGACCCCATCTGATGAGGAATCCATTCCCTCAACAATCAGGGATGGTGACACTACCAATCACAATGCAAATCATAACTAGAAGCCTGCCATATCTATCAACAAGGGTATCCCACTTGATCTCATAATCCTCGACTTTGAGAGCTAGGTTGTTAGTAGCAAAGACTCTCCATAATGCAGCCAACCCATGATTTGGACCATAGACAACCTTCTCACCATGAATGGTAAGATGAAGGATATGATAGAAATCCTCTATAGTCATAATGGTATCTTTTGTGGCTAAGTGGAATGAATTGGTCTCAGAGTACCATCACTCTACTAAATTTGTTAGTAAAAGTCAGTTAGCCCGAATGATTGGCATGAAATTAACATGGTATAGTCCTAACACATGCAATATATCCCTCTCCTCATCTCCAAGATGACCTTGTAATCGAAAAGAAGCCAGAAAATGCTCTTAGGTATAGATTAGTGGTAATCACACATGGGCTCACAAAAAGTGCATTACATTAAGCAAGATGCCTAACTAAACCTATTAAACCTTTTCTATAGATAAAAATTAATCAAAAACTAACTCAGATTGACTAATAGGAAAATGTGTTGTGCTTTCATACAGATGTGGCTCACATATGTGTCTCACATGGCAATTGCAAACAATCTAGGCAATTGTGGCATACTTTCATACAAATGCAATGCATGAAATCAATTGTGGTATTCTATCCTACATAAGCATCGCACCACAATGGATGTGGTACACAAAGAAATTGTGAGCAGGTTAGAAATTGCAACTCCATTTTACAAATGCATTGCACTTCACACATGCGGTGCATAGGATGACACATGTGGCAAATGTGATAGTAGATGTGGTGTCAAAACAACATTGCATCTATTTTCTCTTCTTCGAGCCCTAAAAAATATAAAACATTACACAAAAAATGAGGAAAGGAAAGTGTACATACCATGTCCCCTGAGCCCTCTAGCCATTAGAAGGATCGAACTCTGTATCTATGGTGTACAACAACTAGTAATAGGCAACATTTTGATAGCATCTCTACTACAAAATCACACTCATAGCTCTCAAATCTCTCAAAAGAAAATGCAAAAATGAACCTTTTTTGCACCCCTAAGGCCTATTTATAGCCCTTAGGGTGGGATTTTTGACCCCCTTTATAATTGGGTGCATCAACTTTGAACTTCAAACACAAAAATGGACACCATGGAAGTCCTACAATCAAAATCTTTTACTATCAATGCATTCAACACTATAAAATTGACTTATTGGAACAATTTCCCTTTTTTTTGAATTTTCCTCAAAATTTGTAATTTTTTTGAGGGGGCATCAACCTACTTGCTATGACCGAGGCATATCAGGACAAATCATGAGCACAAATTTTTAAATTTTCTGTGAAATAATGCTATAAAAATGTATTATATCAAAGAGGGGGAAAATGTAGATACCCTAAGTTGTCCTGACCTGTGAACAACACTTTTTTACTAATTTTCCCTAATGATTAAAAAATACCTTATTATTTAATTATTATCAATTTTCGTATTCTACTATTAATTAAGTAATTTTACATTATTTAATGAATTCATTCAAATTCATCATTTTTGATTAATTAAGTAAATCATACTTATTTAATAATGAGTAAAAGTACAAACCTATGTCACTTTATAAAGGAATCGACCAATAGCAATTTTTTTTTTAACTTCGATCACATAAAAGTGATCTTTATGTTTCAAATTTCAAAATGATGTAAACTAATGAAATGTAGAAATCTTGATGAAGTTTATTCCTATAATTTTTCATATTTTTTTGAAACTATTTTGATATTTTTTTATCAATTTAAGAGCAGATTTTTGAATGCTAAAAATTTCAGGAAAAAGTGACATTCACTTGACATCAAGAAATAAATAGAAAAAAACTTCATTTTCCCTAAAAAAAATTTCTCTAACTAGGTAACTTCAATATCTAATGCATAAAAAAAAATTGAAATTTTGATGTATATTTTTCTCGTAATAACATTTTAAATTCAAATTTTCTAGAATTTGATAGTTTTCATTTGGAATCAACTATCATCTACTTTTTAAATCATTTTCAAAAAAAAATATACCGTTTTGAAGAGGATTCTCTCCTCTAGCACATCATATATTTTTTAATTTTTTTAATATGTTTTACTATTTAAAAAAAAAATTAATCAACCCCTTTTTTAACTTTAACAACCTACTTGCGTTATTTTAAAAAATATATATATTAAAACTAATCAAAATATTAAAAAAATTACATATTTGGATTCACCACTCTGAGCTCTACAAAAGGGTTTTTTTTTTTTCTAAAAAATTCATTATAATTGAAGAAATACTTAGTTAAAGTTGAAAGTTTCAAAAAATTCTGAAAAAAGTTGAGTTGGCTACCAACTAGGATACTGCACAGACAGTTTCAGTAGAAAGGGTTTTGACCAAAACCCTTTCTACTAAAACCTCGCACATAAAATGAGCCACATTTGAAAGCGGTAAAGGGAAAATTTCATTTTTTTTGGTTTTGGGCTAATTATTCTCATTATTTAATAAATGTCTTGATTATCATTATTCTCTCTAACTAATTAAATAAATCATATTTATTTAATAAATGTCCTTATTTAACATTATTCTTCCTAATTAATTAAATAAACTTTATTTATTTAATTATTTCGCTAGTGTAACTTATTATTCCATGGTGGGACCCAAGCTGCCAAGAGGAAAGCAGTAATTGATACAAGCCATGCTAACTCAGCAGTGGGGACCACATTGACCGGTACAGTGAACATCCAGAGAAGGCAGATGTTGTGTTCCAAGGTGAGCACAATTTTCACAATGCTATACTCAAAGCTTAGTTAGCCTGGGGTATGTAGTTTATTTATCAAGGGCTTCTCAGTGTTTTGCACATAAGCTATTTGGGCACATAAGGTTTTGGTTAGGGGATGTTGGGTATCTACAATTATTTGATCTTTTGTATAATTGGGAGTGGTGTAATTACATATGTAATATGGGTTGTTTAGGGTCAGGATTAGGGGAAATATGGTTCAGTTTAAATGGGGGTTGTGAATTCTTATGTGGAAGCTTTTATGTTTTCAATTCTAGCTAACAAGAGCCAATGTTATTCATTTTTGTAAATTTTAAATTATATTATATTAATACATATACAAGCTTCTTGCCTTTAGCCAAAAAAAAAACTTATTATTCTATTTTAATTAAATAGTTATCATGTGATTATTTAATTAACATCAAACACCCTTCTTATATTAAATAATTGTTACAAATTGTTTAATTAAACCACTTTCCCACTTCTATATTAAATAATTAAACTAATTATTTAATTTTTCAATATTCACTCAACATTATCTATTAATAAATAAACTTTTTTTTATTAATTCAATCTTTGTTTACAAGTACATTCCTCTAAAGATTTAATTAATTAATTATCCACACACATTTGACTGATCAATCACACCCATTGATTATTCAATCAAATCTATTGATTGATCAATCAAATCCATTTATTATTCAATCTAATATGTTGACTAAAAAATCATTTCCACCAATTACTGAATCCCACTAATTAAATAATCAATCTCCATTGATTATCAAATCAATTCCCTTGATTGTATCGATCAGGCTAGTTAACTCTCCAATCTATTTCTTCTCAATGGACCTCAACCATTGATCCTAATCTTTCATCTCTTAATCCAAATCATTCATCTTAAGCAAGACTTTCTCTAAAAGAAATATGTGTTGCATGTATGTATGGAAAGCCACAAACTCTTAAAATTAAATGTTTGCATCATTATAATCCTCAAATATACTTGAAGCTTCGTAGTGACAAAGTAGCATACCCATAACTGAGAGAAAAGCTTACAAAGAAGGAACAATGAAAGTCATCTATGGCAATATGGTGAATTGCTTGAAATCTGGTTTTACTTATTATTGCATGTTTTCTATTGAATAGATTGGATCTTGTTGGGTAACTAGGATTGCATATAGTGATTGTGTGCTTCGTTTCCTATTAAATCTATGAGCTTGGGTCAAATTTCTAGTTTACAGATTGTATGAAGCCTTTTTGCTAATGCACATTCTTGTTGCTTTATTTTTTTAGTCATTTTAGGTGACTTCTTTAAACTTTATTATTATCATAGTATACCTTTCAAGGAAAGCCACTTACTATACTTGAACTAGTTTCTAGGCAACTTTGCAACCTCTGTTGCCTTTATTTTGAAATAACCCTTTTTCTTCAGATCCTTTTTTGCAGTCCAGTCAAGTAATACTACACTTTTCTTAGCCCTCTATTCTTTCAAGTTTAATCATAGGTAAAGTAATTCTAAGGATTCAATCAGTGATCCCATCATTGTGTTTAATTTGAGACCAAGCTCTTCTAGGCTGTAGGACATATATAAATGGCTAAATTAGAAGTATGCTAATTGCATATGTATGTTCATTTGTTGGGTCTTAGAGCATTTCAATTTAGATGCTTAATTGAAACTATTTGTCTTTATGAGGAGTACATATGAATCCTGAAGCTTTGTATGATTCAAAAAATGTAGTCAAAGAATAATATCTATTTCCTTTTTGACAAGTTGAAATAATAACATTTTGTATTGTTTTATTCATGAATTTTAAATTTTAAAAGGCAATAAAGGTTCTTGTCAATTTTCCATTATTCACTAAATCTAATGATGACTTTGTGATTCGCTACAATTTGGGGTTAATACTTCTTTTGACAATGAGTTACAAAAATTGCACATTTATATTCTTTCCCATTATTTGTTATCTTAGCATTCATTAAAACATTATTGTAAAAGTTGAGTACCCTATTAATTCTAGAAGTCAAAACCAAAAGTTATAAGAAGTCATGTGACCTCTTTGTAATCTTGTGTCTTTATTACAAGGTCCATTGCCTTAGAAGTTGTTAGTATGTCTTGAGTCATTGTGTACTACCAAGTTTGAATGCACAAGTTAAAGAGAGGTTTGATTATTCAATATCCACTCTCTTGTTTCATATGGTGATATAAGTAGGGCATTATATGATTTTTTTTCCTATATCGGTTACCATTTGTTGGTTATAATTCTTCATGTCTATAATAGTACCATCCCAAGGAGAAAGGGAGCTTATTTTATTATCGACATTATACTTCCCATTACTCAGCTCAAACTTTTATGCTACTAGCTTAATAAAAGAAAAGTTAATTGGTTTATGTGGGTCACTTGTGTAAAGATCAACATAGCTTAATTAATATAATTTACTATTGATTTTTTGTAATTGAGTTGCATTTCATAAATTTAAGTCTTTGCCTCTAGTGAAAACGTGTGGCTTAGCAGATTTCCTTTTTGCAATCTTATCCCCAAAAGATAAATCTCCAAAATTTATATTGGTTATAGGCAATCCATGTCATGCCTTGCTTCCTCAATTTCCTTTATTGATAAGTAATCACTTTTTTTTTGTTCTTTCATCTAGGGACTCAAATATTTGTATTGGATTGAGAGTTCATAGTAGCATAGCTTTTGGTTTCAATTCATTTTAATCCAGACGGTGGGTATCACACAACTTTTGTTATTGGATTTTATTTCTTTCACCTCCAGCTGAGTTACAAATTTGGGTTCAGGTCTAGATATATGCTTAGTGTGGACTTGAATTCCAATATAATGTTCTTATGTGGTGGAATCCTAGATATCTAAGTTGGTAGGAAAATATGATTCAATTGCATTCAATAGAATGAAGATAATAGAAATTCAATGTAAGATAATGTTAGTTGCAAGAAAAGAAATAAAATGCAAGACATATTTAAATTTTGCATGATAAGTCTTAATGCCTGTCCAAAAGAATTGCTTGTAAATTTTACATATTTATGCTTAAATCCAGTTGAAAGTTAAAAATAGAGGAAAGATGTTAATTTATTCATTGCATAATGAGAAAAGAGCAAGAGTGTCTTCCTACTGTGAACATTGTGTATGTTATTGCATTGCTGGCTATTTTTTACTTTATGCGATTTCCCTATATGTTATTGTCTTTTTTGAGTGTTTGTGGAAAGTTACCTTCCTCAAAGGGTGTCATAATATGGGAATCAATTCCATCCTAGATACATCGATGTCTTTTTGCTAAGCATCTCATACAAGGTCGGTGGTTCTTCATGTTAAGAAGAACTCTCTGAGGAATCGTAAGCTTTGTGGTTGGGCGAGAAGAGCGCTTGGGCCATGTTCTCACCTACTAATTTGCAAAGGACTATGTGAGAGTCAAAGGTGGTCAGAGGCTTAAATATTAATATATCGGTCCTTGTTATTGACATATGTACTTCATGATTATACGTCATATGTGAAAGAATCTTGCATACTTGTACATAATTGTACTTTCATTATTGTTTTGACTTGTTGGCATTGTCTGCCTAAGTCATTTTTTATATTTTTGTCCTAAGTAAGAATGTAATGTCAAGTGATGATATAATATGTAATGAGGATATTCCTCTTGATTCTTGTAATAAAAGTATTTTCTTGCCAATAATGTTTTTATTTATTGTTATTTGAGATCTGTACTTTACACAAAGTTAGTGTAGGAATTTTTTCTGCAACCTTAACATCCTTACAATATTTTCTAATCAAAGGTTTGTATTTCACTAGAATCATAACGAGTATACAATTTAATTTTTTGCAATTGATTCCAAGATTCATTGATTAGAAATATAATGACTTCCTTCATGAGCTTTTCTAAAAGGAAAATATATTAGATCAATAGTTTTCAACAATTTCCAAATTAAAATTTTCTATTGGTGATTATTTTGTGCATGATACATCTTCCTCTACTTCTTACTAGCTCAAAGTTGCAAATGTTTGTAGATCCAAAAGCACCCAAGTTCAAGCTTGCTTACAAAATTAGAAAACTATATATATATATATATATATATATATATATGAATGAGATTGGGATGTATATGTATACTCATGATTTGAGATAAGAAATGTATGCGAATATTACAAAGATATATTATACTTATAATTATATATCTTTTTGTAACAGTTTTGGTTTTAAATTGTGGACATAACTTTTTTGTAGTTCATAAAATATATTTTATTGCATTTGAATTTAACTTTATAAATTTTGCATGGACACTCATTCTCCATTATAAAAGTAAGATAAAAAAATATGATTTAAATTAGAGAACTTAATCTAAAAAGATGAAGAATAAAAACACTAAAAAAGTCTAAAAAAACACACATATTACAATATTTATAACCTTAAATATTATAAATTATGAGTAATATATTAACTATACAAAAGATTGCTTTTAATCTTTGTTTTGGGGTGACTGTCCTGGCATGTGACTCAAGAAAATTACAAATTCCATCTTTGTTTCATGCAAAATTTCTGCAACAATTTTAAAACATTCTCTTGGAAATTCCGTGCAAAACGATATAATAATGAGTTGAATATTTTAGAATAGAAGTGGCTGATTTTAATTGGCGTGTTGGGCGGCCTCTGCGCAACTCCTGAGGAATGAGCGTCCTTTTTGTCTGCTATTTCTTCAGACTCCAATGTTTTTGCTTCAATGTTTGTAATTTTGTCACTGGATTTGACTTCTTTATGTTCTTTCAGACGCAATTTAGAGTTTTCTATATTTAGAATTCTTTTATAATTTTAATATTTATTATTTTATTTTATAATAATGTAAAAGAATGTAATTTTATTTCTGGTAAACAATTAAATAAATTGGTTTTTTACAGTATTAATATTCATTTTTATTTAAAATTGTCAATTAAAATTTTAAAATATATATATATATATAATCACAATAACTAATATTAATTGATTTGTAATTAATTACTAATAACTATATTATAAAAATAATCAATTACACAATATAAATCATTGTTTTCATAATTATGTTTTTCAAATTTTTAATATAAATATATGTTTCTTTTATGGAACAATACAATAATATTAAGAATAGAGTCCCAATGCAACTATTTAGCTTATTTTGGCTAGTAGTTACTACTCAATTGTTTAAAAAGTTATTTGTGAAATTGATGATCTGACTAATATTTAATTTTTCTACTTATTTTTAAATAATCGTCTTAAATTTTATTTTTTGAACTATATATTTTTTTAAATATTTTTTTCCCTTTTGTTAAATGAAGATAATGAAACAAAATTTTCAATTCTTAAATTATATTTTTGAGCACTCTTACTTCATGCATCTCAAAGTCCTATATGGAAATTTCAAATCGCTCCCTATTTTTTACAGCAGCTTACTTGGCAATTCCCCAGCTTATAACTAAAGTTTCAGGGTCACATCCTCAAATATATTGCAACATTAACATGTTTTTTATGGAGGTGTTCAAAAAGACCAAAAAAAAAAAGTGAGACAGATAATTGTGCACTAAATCATGTTTTATTGGTGCAATGATGTGGCATCATATGATTTGTTGTTTTTTACATCTAAGAAATACACTTATTTGGTTTTTTATTTTTTTTGGCCTTTTTGAACACCTCCACAAAAACATGTTAATGTTGCATTATATTTGAGGATGTGACCCTGAAAAGCAATAAAAAAAAGTGAGACAGATAATTGTTCACTAAATCATGTTTTATTAGTGCAATGATGTGGCATCATATGATTTATCGCTTTTTACATCTAAAGAATAAATTTCATTCAATTATGGATAGTCATTATCAATGCTAACAACTTTGGACATTCAATCAAGAAATGATATAACAACTATTGATACACGTTCAGATACTAGATCCTAGATACTATCAACTATTGATACACGTTCAGATACTAGATCCTAGATACTAGACATTAAGTCGATAAATGATACGTTCAGATACTGAATCCTAGATACTAGACATTAAATCAACAAATGATATAACAACTACTGGATCCTAATACTGAATGCAAAGTGACATGATTTGAAACTCAGTTGTGGACATCTGCATCTGTGATGGATGCAATGACGTCACCACACACCTTTTCTAAGATTTATTTTCTCAGTCTGAAATGGACAGTTACAGCCGTCCAGCAATGAGGCAACGCTACTTCTCTTTGGTTTTACCCAAATAGAAATTTTGGCATTTATAAAAACCGAAAAAATATGGAGGAAATTGTATTTCTTTTTATATTATTTATTTATTTGTTTGATTTCATTTGATTGTAGTTTAAATTTAATGTTTATTTTGTATTGTTAATATTTATAATTGATTTATTTAAAGAATTTTTATATTTGAGATTAATTGCTATTGTGAATAAGTTTTTTGAATTTAATCATACATATGATTTCTTTACATTTTTTAAATTTCAAATTTTATTATTTTTAAATTTAATAATTATAAAATTATACTACTAGTTTTTAGCTTGCACATTCAAAGTTTTGAATTGAATATATAAAATTTTGTATTTGAATGGAAGCCCCCAATTATTAATATCATGAAAGAAACATTTGAAAGATAGAACAATTATTCCTTGCATCATTAAACAAATAGAGAAATTGAAATCTTGTTCTAATCATCTTGTATCTGTGTCTTGTGTCTTTTCAATATTGTAAGAAACAATATGGAGGTTGAATACCGCATAATGTGGTTTAAGACTTCAACTCTTGTACAGTGGACAGTTCCTAAAGGTATTCATCAACATAATATTATGTGTATTGTTCATGCACAATTGATTGCATTTATTAATCAATTGAAATTTAGTATATAATATGATTTTGAATATTAATTAAATAATAAATATGAAAAAATGTGCATCTAAAGTATTAAATAAAAGTTGTGGAATATTATGTATATTCAGATATTAAAAGAAGACAAATCAATTTCTTAATGCCATTTATACAAAAGATAAGATTAAATTAAAAGAATACAATTGTAACAAATAATTAAATTGAAAAATATGATTATATCTAAAATCACAAGATACCAAAACTTAATTTTATCATAACAATTTGTGCACCTTCATATATACTAGCATAACAATTTGACAAATAATTAAATTGAAAATATAATTTTATCTAAAATCACAAGATTCCAAAACTTATACTATCATAACAATTTGTCAACAGCAATCAAACACATCAATCAATCCCATCCATCAATTGGTCAATCAACCAATTAAAATCATATTACATAGTCAACCATTTGTATTTATTATCTATGTCCCAGCGTCTTGCAGAAATCTATCTCAAACTTATACTAACATAACAATTTGACAAGTAATTAAATTGTGAGCATGTTTGAATAGTTGTGATAGTAGTTGTTTATATAATGTCCAATATTTTTATCAATACTGGACCAATAGTTGTGACTTTAAAGTTGTTAGTGTTGATAATGACTGCCCATAATTAAACAAAATTTATTCCTTTGAACTAAAAGGCAACCAATCATGTGATTCCACATCAACGCTCAACAAAACATGATGTGAATGTACAAGTATTGGTCTCACTTATTTTTGGGGCCTTTTTGGACACCTTGACAAAAAGCATGCTGATGTGGCATCATATTTGATGATGTGGCTCTAAAACCTTAGTTATAAGCAGGGACTTGCCAAATAAGCTGCTTTAAAAAATTGGGAGTGAATTGAAATTTCCACGTAGGATAATTAGTAGCACGAAGTTAGGGTGCACAACTACTGGGTCCTCTCCCCTGTACTATCATAACAATTTGTCAATATCAAACAAACACATCAATCAATCACATTGATCAATCAGTCAACTACCCAATTAAATCATGTTTACGTACTCAACCATTTGTATTTATCCACGTCCCAGTCTCTTGCAGAAATCAATCTCATCTCCTGCTTTCCTAGGCTTGTTAATAGTTCATAAATTATTTTAGGTACACTTATTTCTTACGACTCTGACTAAAAAACTTTTATAAGTTTTTGTTCTTCTGTTTAATTCAGATGGAACAGAAAGCGCAAGAGATGTCTGGGATTGTTTATCCTTGTGCAGCCTGCAGGATTCAACGAAGAAAATGTGGAGAAAATTGCGCGCTTGCTCCGTATTTCCCACCAAATGATCTTCACAAGTTTTTACTTGTACACAAATTATTTGGAACAAGCAAGATTGTCAAAACCCTCAAGGTAAAGAATAAATATTTTTTTAGACTTTGTGAAAAGACCGATTCTTTTTCTCAATTGTAACAAATAAAGGGTTATTTACTGTAACAAAACGTGCAGCAAGTTAATCCAGTTATAAATATACGACGGAAACCCTAGAAAAGTAAGGGTGGATCTTATGACACTTGATCGAATCGGTTGGCCTTTGTTTATGTTGGTTTGTTATTGCAGGATATTCCAGCTGAGAAGAGAGCAGATGCAGTATCCAGTATGGTATATGAAGCAAGTGCGAGAATGCATGATCCAATCAACGGCTGCGCTGGTGTAGTTCATCGACTGCAGATGGAAGTATTACACCTGCAATCACAACTTCTAACCACACAAGCAGAGCTCCTCAATGCACGGGCTAATCTTGTGTCTCTTGCGACTGGATTTTATAATGGTGGTGAAGCAGGAACTACGTTTGGTTTCGCCCACGATGTAGTACAACATAACGATGACATAAATGTTTTGCAAGATGATGAGGATCTGTTTGGATGGTGAGACGTGATCTCCTGTTTTCAACACCATATTCACCTGTAATAGTGGCAAATGTTGAAATTGTGTGCAATGGTGGTATGTGTGAAATTGTGTGCTATGTCATAGACTAATGCCTTCATTTGCACCAATCCCATGTTTTATAAAACAATCTTGTTGAGAACAGATTGTTGTTTTGAATGTAAAAATAGTTATATTAGTAATGAATGCTTTTACAAAATATTGGTATGATTTTTTTGGTTTTTTTTAATACTAGTTATTAATGAGATTTAATATATTAGTTCATATATATTTTTACATTAGTTTGTATTAAAATATGTTTTATCAATCAGTAAAAAATTCTTTATATTTAATTTAAAATAATTTTTAATAAGAAAAACATTTTGTGAGATGTTCAGATAAATATAATTATATATATGTCACAGGATAATATTTTTAATAGATTTTCTTAATTTTGACTTAAATATTGTTATTCATTTGATCTCAAGTTGATTATTCTAAGATTTTTTCTTAATTGTTCAAAATTATTTTTTGTTAAAGTTTTTGTGAATATATCTATTATCTCTTATCAATAAGCTCTCTAATGAAATAAAAGTTAATATCAATGTGCATAATTCTTCCATGAAAAATTGAACTCTTTGGAAATATTATGGATGCATCAGTATCACAGAATATTATCATATAAGATTTCTTTACCTAATTCAATTCACTTGAAACTCATCTAAGCTATACTACTTGGAAAGTGGTTGATGTGGCTGCAACATAATGCTTCAATAGTTGAAAGCGATGCAATAGATTGTCTTTTAGAAGACCAATAGACTACACCTATTTAAAGTTAAAACATATATATATATATATATATATATCTAGAAGAAACTTTTATCATCAATATTCTCAACCTAATCATTTTTAATATATCCAATAAGTTCAAGCTTATCTACTATTACAAAAAAACTCCTTGATCTTTACTTCCAATCATATATCTAAAAATATTGTCTTTTCTTGCAAGTTAGTATAGTTGGGTGTCTCCATAAATCTTGAAATAAAATTAAATGCATACATAATATTGGTTCTAGTTGACATCAAGTACATCAAGCTTCCAACAAATCTTTTGTAGTGAGTAGAATCAACATTGTTTTCCTACCATCTTTTGACATTTTCTAACCTATGGTAATAGGTGTGCAAGTTGGTTTTTTGTTCTACATTCTAAATCACCTTTAAACATTTACGATATATTTACTTTATGAAATTTAAAAATTATCATTCATTTGATAGAATCCAATTCCCAAAAAGTATTTTATGAAACTTAACATATTCATCTCAAATTTTCCTTTCATTGAACTATTCTAAATTAAATAATTACATTATCATTGTTTATAATATAAATCAAATCATCAAAATACAAAAGAAATATCAATATTTCTCCTTGTTTACATTGATATAAAGAGTAGGCTCACTTGAGTATATAGAATCAAAAAAATAAGAATCAATATAGCTATACTAAGCTTGAAGTGCTTGGTTGGGCTCATACAATATTTTCTTAATTTTATACATGTTTCCTTCTTGTCCTTCCTAGGCAGTTGACCAATGTAAAAAAAAATTGCCCAACACTCCATTTACTATGTAGACAACATCCATTTGATATTCCTTCCCTTTTTTTGAGTTGTCAATCCTAGAACATTCTCACTATGGTAATCCTTGCTACAAATGAATAAATTTCATTTCAATTAACACTAGGCTTATGTGAATACCTATTCACACCAATAGTTTTCTTCCCTATTATTCATCAATTCCCATGTTTGTTTTTATTTACAACATCAATTTATTTGTACATGGATTTTATCCATTTACCTTCCTTAATTGCATCTTTAAATAAATAGGATCAAATTCATAAAAGTAAATTAAACAAAAAACTCAACATCTGAATTTTTATTTCTTATTTTCTCATATATCTCCTTTGATGTCATTGCCTTCAAAATATTTTGTCACTTGGAACTAGACCTTGTGATAGTGATTCTAATTGTAAAGGATTTTTTATTCAGTATATCTATGGTTTATTTTTTCCTTTTTAATTTGAATTTTCTATTTCAATGTTTTTTATTTTGATTGTTTATATTTTCCTACTCATTTCTTTGTTTCATCTTCATCAAAATAAAATCTCTATCAATTACAATTTATCTAGTAATTAGATTGTATAGCTTGTAAGCCTTAAATTGCTCGCTATAAATTTCAAATATACATTTTTTATCCTTGATCATCTCATTTCTTTATTTTATCCCCTTATACATGTGCGTAAACAATGTATCTAAATAATCTTAAATGAAATACATTATGTTTTATTTTTCTCCATGCCTCTTGTAGAATCAAATCCCAAGCACTATTTTTTGAATATCTATTCAATAAATAAATTAAGAAAGATACAAATTTGACCCAAAATATTTAGAAGCTCTTTTTATTTGATCATATAGTTACTATTTAAACTATTATCTTATTCTTCAACTCTACTAAACAATTTTTTTGGGTGTATTTCTTGCAATAAATTATCTTTTTCTTCAATTCATATTGCAATAATCATGAAATTAATTTCAAAAAAAAAAATCCTACTATATCCATTTCCAATTCTCTCATACAATAGCCACTTAACTTCTTTATTGAGGCCTTATACTATTGAGAAACACCAAATGGTTCTAAATTTTGTTTGAAAATAACATACATTTTTCTTATGCTAAAATCAACAACAAAGATAATGAAACACCAACTATTACCAACTCAAGGAATTTGCATAAGCCCACACAAATTCAAATGTAGCAACTCAATAGGTACTCTTACTCTCACAATTTCTAATAAAAAAGAATGTATATGTTATTTTCACAATTCACAAATTTGGTTTAGTTGTTCCATCATTGACAATACTTTAACCATGTGCTCCTGTATAACCATTTTTTCCCACTAAAATTGAAATGACTATATTTCAAGTTTTATAACTATGATTATTCATGGGGTCATTCATGACCACAAGGGGAAGTTAATTTTGGGATACGCAATCAACTTGGCATTTCAATTGTCTAGTTTTGTTGAGGTGGCAGTGGCCTTCCACAGCATACAAATTGCCACACAAGTAGGACTCTCAAATTTGGTCATCAAAAGGAACTCTAAAAACATGACTCTCATGGTGACAGGGAAAGCCTTGCCCTGCTAGACCTCCAGGACCCTATGGCCTCAGCTCACAATCTCATGATTGCCCTTGGGAACTGTAGTGTTAATCACGTGTATAGGAGTGGCAATAAAGTTGTCGATGCCTTAGCAAATCTTGGAGATTTTACTCCAAATTTAGTAATATGGGATAATATCCACTATATCCCAAGTCAGGTGCTCAAATTAATTCAACATGATGCTAAAGTACTATTTTAATGAGATCAAGTTGGATATGATATCAGCTCTTATGGATAGTTGCCACACTCTTCAATTATGGCAACTTAAGCCCACTAATAAATATTTTCATATTTACATTCATTAGCAGGGCGGGTGCATGAAGTTGGTCACAGTTTTGTGGCCAAATGGGAAAAAAATGGGGAAACACATAACGTGCTCTCATTATAACATGAGCGCGTTATGTGCTTTTAAAAGAAAAAAAATTGAAATGTGTATCATTTGCTTTTCACTATTTCTCAACTTTGCCCGCGGCCAAAAACCCTCAATTTCGTGCTCTCATTCTAGGAGGAAGGACTTCTACAAATTTCATCAAGAGCAGTTGGATTTTTTCTACAAATATGGCACCACGATGACAAAGAGATGCAGGAGGTAAGTATTGTTTACTATTTGTTTTCAATTTGTTAGTTTGAAATTGATTTTGTTTGTTTTAGGTTAGATTTTTTTTTAAAAAAAAAATTGTAGGAAATCCTGCAAATCCTCAACAAGAAGAGGAAGTAAATCCTCAATAGCAAAATCCTCAACAAAATTAACCTCTCCCACCATTCTCTCAATTCCCTCCTGGCACTCAAGAAAATTGGAGTGAAATTGAGAACAATAGAAAACAACTTGAGGATCTTATCAATAGGTTGAGTGATCCAAATGCTTCAACCACAAAAAGAATGTTTCTAGCAAATTCATTGAAAGACATATTAAAAAATGTAGATGCAATCACCCAACAAATGTCTGGATGGCAAGATAGGAGGCAAATAGCTAGGGCATATGATGCAGATAAATTATCATATAAACAAGTAAAAGATTTAAAAATTACTAAAGGTGATTTGTGCTCTCTATTCACTGACCCTAAAACAAATCAAAATCTTACCCTCAATGCAAAGAGGTTTCCTATTCATTGGTGCCACCACCAAGAGATTAAGAACTATTTTTATGAAAGATGGTATATGGTCTTTGATTACCCACCGTGCAATAATTGTGAAGTCCCCCAATATTTTCTTAGGAAACTATACAGTGAGTTTGTATTGAACCAAATCCCAAATTATTTTGATATGAGGGAGTTCCAAGGGAGAGGTGGGGGGTCAGCTCAGGATAGGGCCGGTGCACAGCTAGATCCTACGCGGCAAGGGAGACGACCTCTCGCTAGGCTGCCTCGTGAGTAGATTGTGATGCCTGTCTTCGCGAAGGAGAGTGCCAACATAGAGACATTGCAGGTGATCACAACTTTGACCCAGAGTGTCATCCATCACACTAGCCCTATTGTACAGTGCCATTCAGGGGAGTCTTCAGGTGGTGGCCTTCAAACCCATGTGTGTCAATCTTGCAGAGTGACTTGTTCATTTGACCCTCAAGAGGGTGCTGCACAGGATCCATATGCTACTACGCAGCCTGATCTGTATGCATGTACAAGGATGGAGAGGATGGCTGACATTTTGCATGATGCATATGGCATTGACACTCAAGTAAAATTCAGCATGTTCATTGAATTTAATTTATTAAATTTTGATTGTGAAATGCAAGATTAACTAATTTAGTTTTATTATTTTAATAAAATTGCAGGGTCACAGTGTAGAGACTGGATACACCAGTCATCCACTTATTTTTGCAGCATGCACCTATCGGTGGGGTATGTAAAGTTAGTAAACAATTATAAATTTATTACATGTGTTAATAGCATTGTTTTACGAATGGTATTTTAATATGTGATTTTGGATATTGAACAGGGTACTGTTGGAGGTTTCCAGGAAACACCTCCGAGTGCTAGTAGATTTGATCAAACGTTCATGGAGGTAATATAGAATTTAAAGAGAACTTGAGTAATGAATTCTAAGTTTAATAGATTTGTGTAGTTTATATTCATATTGTTGACCTTACGTTGCATTACACAGATCATTCAAAATCAAAGCATTACTTCAAATTCGATAACTAATAATAAAAAATATATTTGTTTAATACTTGTAAAAAAATTGTTCATTAGATCTCATACATTATAAGTCATCACATGGATCACTATTTTAACTTTTTTGTGATTGAATAATTTATTGTTTTATTTTCAGATGTTGGTGACAAAAACACTGCCAAACATTATGAGGGCAATGGATATTGGTGTTTCCTCTACTATACAATCCTTGATGGCTCTGATAGGGGAGGTATGAGGCAAATTACTAAATTTCAATTTACATTCATTGTTATAGATGAACTAGTTCTAGTGAAAAATCAAACCATTATTGATTCATTGTTTAATTCCTATTTGGATGGTTTATACAAGGCTTGAGTACACTTGAGCATCGGCATGCAAATATTTCCATTGAGAAGAGTGATCGTGAGATGGCCGTAAGTGATTATTTTGTTAAATATATTAATTTTTATAATGTAATTTCTATATATTAATGTCTTTACTTTTTATTGTAATAGTTGAAACTTCACCAGAAGCTAAACACTAGGAGGAGCAGCAGGAGCACTCCTCGAGCACAACAAAAATGGGTGACAGACTTATCACCATCGGATCACCCAGCAAAGGGAAAGAAATTTGTATTTGAACTAGAGCATGGAGAGAAATGAATTTTGAATGCATAGAGCCCTTTTTTGTATGCCTACATGACAATTTTGTACATATTTTGTATTGGATATATTTGACATTGAATGCCTATATGGCATTCTCGTAAGCCTATATGGCTATTTTGTAACTATATTTTATACTTATATCGACATATATTGATGTATGCGTACATGGCTATTTGCTTAATACAAATCTTTTCATCGATGGTGTCCATATTTGTAAATTATAAATTCATGGTTCAATAGATATGAGTTACGTGTATTCAAGTGTATACTTTACAACTTACACACATATTTTTTGACTTACATGTGAACATCAAAAAGTGTGAAAATTTATGTGTTTAGAAGTCAAATGTAAGCCAATTTTGCAATTCTCTGTTCTTGCATACTCGATCTTATGGACTTATTCCTTCCTAGCACATATTGTGAATATTTCTCATTTGGTGTAGAAGATAGATTCCTCATTTTTGAACCACTCATAGCAAAGAGATTCACAATAAGACTTTAGCATTGGAACACTACTCCATACTTCTCTTGTCTAGACCATAAAGGATTGAAAATTCTTAATTTGATGCAACAATAGTCGTGAGATGAGAATTTACATAACCATGCCTATTTTGAAACTTCGCATCTAATATTGCATTAACAAGAACTTAAGAAGTGTTGCATAAGAGTGTTAGGTTTGATAGGCCTTCTCTTCCCTAAGGGAGGAGAGCCTGCATCTTGAATTTTGAACAAATTTTAAGAAGAAAACATTTTACCTAAAAGCTTCAAACCTAGATGACATATTTGGCTAAGTCTATCTTGAAAATTATCAATGCGTTCAAACTCTAAAGGAGATTCTCCCTAAAAAGAAAACTTTACCCTTTTTCCCAAGGAAAGAAATTGCAACAAGTTGCATGTGATTTATCTTATTTCTTTCTCACAGTTCCTGGTCAATCATTCATGGCTCAGGATAGTTCCGTTCCAAGGAAAGGACACCCAAAAAATCACTAAGATTCTTCTACGATCTGCAAGAAAAAGGTTTTGGCTCTTTCACAATGTAAATAATTATGTAACACTGTTTTCTTGTTTTCCTTCCACACAGAAAAATGTTCACACTTTTCAGATTGATCAATGATCAATAATGGCTGATTGTAAACACTTGACATTTTTATGTTTGAACTTTAATTTATAATTTTGTATCATGACATTAAGTAGATCACTAATATTTTAATATTTTACTATGAAAGTGGTGGTGTATTTTTGCTATGTTATTTGACTATTAATATGGTGGTGTATTATGAACTTGATTACTACTGCAAATATGTATATATTTCTGATTTTTATATGTTTTTGTATGACCGAACCCAAAACAAACCCAACCCCAAAAAAAAATTTCCCGAACCGGAAAACTGGGTTCTCGAACCCGATCCCGAACCCAAAACTGAACCAGTAACTGTAGTTTATATTCATAAATTAAATTGCATTGGAAAGCATTGCTTCACGTTTCATAACTAATAACTAGATGTTGATAGATGACAAAATTTCAATTACAATATAGTTTTACAAGTGGTTTTACTCACAAGTCAACCCCTAGCGGTTATGCAATTACTTCACATTGCATAACAAATAGCACTAGGAAGCTTGTTGCCAAATTGCATTTGGTTGTCATGGCATTCTATGAGACCACATTTCTTTGAGGCATTTTTTCAAACAGTTCACGGCCTTGTCTATACTACCACATTTTTGATACATTTCTAGCAAAGCATTTTGTCAAATAGTTCAAGCGTTGCCTTGTTGCTATTGTTGAAGGCCTAAAAGAAGTGCTTTTGAACAAGCTATGCATGCTTGGAAAAAATCTATCAAAGAAACTAATAGTAAGTAATATGTAGACAAAGGAAGTGAACTCTTTGAAAAAAATGCCTCAACCAAATGAGGTCTCATGACACGATGGAATGCCATGACAATCAAATGCTTTGATTATCATGGCATTCCATGTTTCCTCATTTCTTCGAGCATTTTTCCAAAGGATGCTACTATCTATAACAGCCACTATACATGTCTATCAAAGCATTTAGCCAAGCAGGTTCATTGCCTTCTTTGCTATTTCAAAAGCCTAAACAGTCTTTCAAACAAGCTATGGATGCTTGAAAATCTATCATAGCATAATGAAAAGTAAACCAATAGCATTGACAAGGGAATGGCTTGTTTGAAAAAATGCCTCAAAGAAATGTGGTTTTCATGGTGAATTTGGAATTCAGAGCAAGCCAAAATTGTTGTGGATTGTCATGGCATTCCATCACCATGAGATCACATTTCTTTTACTCAACAGTTACCCTTATCTATACCAAAACCTCTTTATGTTTACCAAATCGACATCAAAGGTTAAGCTTCCTTGTTGCTATGGCTAAAAGCCTAAAATGAATAGCTTCCAAAAAGAAACTGTGGAAAAAATCTATCAAAGCATACTAATAAGCAATAGCATAGAAAAGGCAACAAACTATTTGAAAAAAAGCCTCAAAGAAATGTGGTCTCAATGGTGATGGAATGCCATGACAATCCATAGCAATTTTCTTGTCATGGCATTCGTCATGCCATCCCATCACCATTAGACCTCATTTCTTTGAGGCATTTTTTCAAAGAGTTCACTGCCTTGTCTATGCTAACACATTTTTCATGCATGACTATCAATGCATTTAGCCAAACAGTTCATTGCCTTGCTGCTATGGCTAAAAGCCTAAAACAGGTGCTTTTGAACAAGCTATGGATGCTTAGAAAAAATCTATCATAGCATAATAGTAATCAATAGCATAGACAAGGGAATGAACTGTTTGAAAAAATGCCTCAAAGAAATGTGGTCTCATGGTGGTGGAATGCCATGATGCTGCAGGAACACCCAAGCTCCTTGAGGATCATTTGGAGAGTCAAGAGATGGCAGGGGTCTTGAAGGCCTATAAACCTTTCCAGAGCATCAATTATAGCATTTTGAATCCTATAATGGCATTTGGCATGGATGAGTGTAATAGGAAGATCAAAAGTCCTAAGGGTCCTGATAAGGACCATAGGACCAAATTGACTTGTAAATGAAACAATGATGTTCTAGGAGTTTAAATAGGTATATGATGTTTTAATTAGGTTAAATAAGGTTGAATGATGATATGTAATAGTTTTGGAAGCTTTATAGTTAATAGGAGTTAATAAATTGCAATGTTGGAAATTCAAATTTTTGAAATCCAACTTTGGGTGGAAAAGTGAGTTTTAGGATTTTTAATCACAATAATGTAATAAAATCAATTCTAATCAGTTGGGACAGTTGTAGGATGATTATATAAGCCTAGAGAAATAATTTTTATGGAGGGTTGGCTTATATTGCAAGTGTTGTACGGACTGCTACAAAAAATCAATAAAAACTTCAATCTTTTTGAATTTTCTTGAGTTTTTTTGATGAATCTCTGATTCCTTTTGGTTTCATGCTCATTTGGATGGTTTACAAACTTTTATTTACATGCATTTAACCTTTTGAATGACCTAAATAATGTTGGGAATCAGTTTCTTGTGTTATATTACTGACTGTCCTCAAAAAGTACAGATTTTTTCACTAGTTTTGAGAGTCTTCATGAATAAATGATTCATTTCATGGGAGAGTGTGACTGAAAACTTGTGAAATGGATCATATCTAACTTTTATTATATATATCTAACAAGTTATTGTGCAGGAAAGAGTGATTCTTGGGTGTACACCGAGTTTTAGCAAGGAAAAGGGTATGAAAATGGTGCCTAAAGTGTAGCACTAGGAGATCTACCTTAATAATGGGTATATTTCTGAGTTGAAGGTGTTTAGATATGTTTATTTATTGGTTAAAAGTCCAAGAGAAGGTTCTGGAAGTGTTGGGAAAGCTAATTTTCAAGAGGCCCTGGTTTTGGAGCAATTTATTGAGGGTTTTGTGATTTAGGGTGTTGAGGGTGTCAAAGAAGAATAATACCTTGAAAATATTTGGTTTGGGAACATTTTAAAACATGGTTGAAATTTTCATAGTTAGGGGATAAGTTTAGAGAGGGGTTGCTTTGAAAAAGTGGGCTAATTAGGCCTTAAATTTGAGGAAACAGTAGATTTTGGTAGGTTTGATCCAAAAAAATTGCCATAAATGATTTGATATGTTGTGTAACATCATGAATAACATCTAAATCATTCATTATATTGAGGATTCCTTTGGGGAAGTTGAGTGAAAAGTCAAAAAACCATCGCTAGAAGCCTAGTCAAGGTGCAAAAAGTGAGTTTTGTCTAAGACATAGGTTTGGGGCTTTGAAACCATTCAAGAAAAGTTTTTTTGAGTTCCTTGAGATCACTCCAAGGGTTTGGGTCCATTAGGAAAGCATCTAAGTTATAAGTGCACTATTGAGACTTGTCTCCATCAGGGTACCTAGAAGAGTTTGAGATTGCATCATTGTAATCCTTGAAACTTTGAGTTTTGACTAAAGTCCCATCCCCTCTGCATCACATGACAAGAAAATTATTGTGGATTTTCATGGCATTCCATCACCATGAGGCCACATTTATTTGAGGAATTTTTTCAAACAGTTTGTTTCCTTCTCTATGCTAGTACATTTATCATACATGTTTACCAAAGCATTCTATCAAATAGTTCACTTCCTTGTTTCTATGGCTAAAAGCCTAAAATAGGTGCTTCCAAAAAAGCTATGGATGCTTGGAAAAAATCTATCACAGCATACTAATAAGAAATAGCATAGAAAAGGCAGCAAACTATTTGAAAAAAAGCCTCAAAGAAATGTGATCTCAATGGTGATGGAATGCCATGACAATCCACAACAATTTGCTTGTCATGGAATTCGTCATGCCATTCCATCACCATGAGACCACATTTCTTTGAGGAATTTTTTCAAAGAGTTCACTACCTTGTCTATGCTCTTATGAATGGAATTTATTGAAATTCGAGATGCTCTTATAATGTCTACGTCATAGGTGGTCATGATAAGGTTAAATCGAAATGAATAACTTGAAATTGCCTCATCAAGCTTCGCACACACTTTTTTAATGGCTTAAAATCATAATTGAGATTTTTCAAGATCATCAAAATAAGGATGTTGCATTGCACTACCTTGAGATTCTCTTGGATGGCTCATAAATGCATTTATGCAAGGGGACACCAATCAATGTTTGCCTGGTTACATATAGATACACAAAGTAAAATAAGATGATAGCATTGGCATCAATAAATTGCGTGGATACAAGTATAAATTAATAAGAACCGTTGTGCATATACTACAAATTAATCCAATGAACCATCTCGGGTCTTCTCTACTCTTTATTGTGTCAAGTATTGCCTCATGGTCAGACTCACGGACCTTCCACAAGGTCTTGCTAAAGGTCTACCCCCATATTTCCTCAAACGAACATGGATGCCATGACAAGGTTTGAGTAATGAAGAATCTTACGATGCATGTCAAATTCCTCAAACAACCAATGTTTAACACTCTTATGTGGGTACCTTCTCAACCATGTTCAGTAACAACAAGAGCCGTAGAGTATTCAATGTTTTCTCCATCTATAATTGGGGCTTCCAATTTCTTTTTTGCCTCAACACAATGACACAAGTAATAGTCTGTACCCTCTTCATTGTCTTCATCTACAATAACTACATAAACATGTCCTACATTTATATGTGCGGGCATATCTCTTGAAATTAGTCAACATTATGAATACAGTACAAAGTAAGATAACAATATGGACTTTCAAATACTAAGAAAGTAGATATATTACCTAGTTGAACTAGATCCGATACATGGTCAAAGTCAACTAATGATTCCATCCATGTTAGTTCCAATGCCATTGGAGGGTGATACGTGTGAAGTGGGCTAAGATAACTTGTCAACCATTTGTCAACCCACTCCCCTAACTCACAATCATTACAGGCTTGCATTGTACATGAAGAACAAGAGCATGCCATCTTACATGAATCGATACTCCATTAACCTGCATTTGAGGTCAGGAAAGAGTGCAACTCACTCGATCATGTTAGTGTACAACAATCCTCATATGGTTTAATGTTAGTATCATCCATCAACCAAAAAAATCTATGAACTGAAGACGTACCTTCATTACCTAGACCCATCGAACCATTACACCACTCAACGATTGACCTTGCATCTATCAACTGTGCACTATCTTTATACTTTAACTCTTCTCATGCTAATGCTCTTTTCATGCATGCTCATGCACCGTCATGCTCTCCCGTTCCATGTCCGGCCTCACAAAAGTTCCACATATGTTGAACACGTGTAGTGAGATGCATCCTACACAACCAGTAGAACATGTGTGCGTTTTTTAACTGTGCTACACAGTTATCTGACCATATTATATGTTGATCATATGATATGCCCCTCTAAGCCAAATGATTGTAGAAAATCTGGAAGAAACCTTGCACAAACTCTGGAGAATGCGTGCGATCATCACTAATATAAAAGTGACACTCCCTCAATACCTTCCTTTTGTCCTCTATACTTTCAGCTCCATGTATGAATGCTATGTGCAAAAATATCAAAACCTGCGTGGAGTGGTAATACTGTGACTGCACCTCACACTATGGCTGTAGAGTGTAGTTCTCTATAAATTCAACCACTGATACTATGCTACCAAGTGGAAAGGTGTCCTTGCATAGCTTGAATTGTGTGTCCAGCCATTGAGCTTTATGGGTATGCCTTGCCTACTCATACACTAGATTCTCATGAAACATGGACATGAACTGATACACTGGAATCTTCTGAATAACCAACTCACACCTTTTTGCTTCAAACCCATCTTTTGTAGCATATGCCACTGTTTTATACTTCTTGAACTCTACTAGTTTTTTTCTAGCCTCATATGTGCTTTCCATATGTTGACATACTAGCATTCGTTGCAAGCCACCGCAATGCTCGCATGAACCATCCAAGCATGCTATCCTATAGAATATTTGCCCATCCTCTATTTCACATAAAAAAATTTATAAGAAATTTCTTGAAGATTTTGTCGGGGCTTCTATGCCACAATCCTGCAAAACATTGTTAGTATGCAAATGTAAACATATGGAACGATAAACATCATAATGGGTAGAGAATTCAATATGTAGTTTACAACAACAAGTAGTGTGTGTGTGATTTATCTTGACATAAAAAGTTTAAATCATTTCAAAAAATCTTTGAGAAATACTAATTTGAAGATAAGAATTTTGAAATTTATGAAAATTTTGGGTTTGAGTCGTATCTAAAAAATGCTTTGGATGTGGCTCACGGTTTCGACTACTGATTCTCCTTCTTATGACATCCCTTCGATTCGGAGATGGCCTTGTATTATTCTTCCAATAATCTTCAATTAGTGTTCTCAATGCTTCAACAACTTTTTTATCCTTGTGTGGCAGTCTCCCGAGAATGCCCATAATTCATTTGAATCGGTGCCCTCAATTCTTTGCTGCCTTTGAACAACGTTTGATAAAGTTTTTCTACTAATTCCCATTTGTTCACTTGTCTTTTTAATGAGGTGAGATCTCTTTGTTTGATAGCTTACCAAATTTGATGTAATGACACATCAGGTGACATTACTATCATTTGAGCATGAGGTCTTACCCACACTGTCATAAGCATCCATTAGATTCTTCACAATAGTGCTTTCACTTGATGCATTTGATATTCTCAACCCAGGAGTCTTCATGATGTTTTTGTACTTTAAACCCCGCATCATTTGAACAAATAGTTGACATCTTACAGTCTCATTTAGCTTATCAACATATCTTCTACAAGTGCATTCTGGAATCTTACCTTCCATGTGCTACAAAATATCCTCATCAATATTAATCAAAAACTTTTTCTTTCTATGCAAAATTCTGGAGTGGTGTTCTCTTAGGTACATACATCCCAGCATTAGCAATTTCATCAATATTTAATTGAGGTGGGCTAGATTGCATACCTTCGATCGAGGTGGAATAGAAGACATACCTTGAGGTTCATGTGGGGATGATGGCATACCTTGTTCCTCAACTCCAAGTGATGATGTACTCTCAACTTCAGATGTGGATGGTTTCCAACCATACTCACTTGTGGTAGATGGTGTCCCTCCATATTAGCTTGTG